>JAAAKM020721499.1:52401833-53001833 GCA_010016025.2 Alatinidae sp. Z8VKAUB7J3
GCGATCGTTGCCTTCCTGTTTTATTCCTGGAGCGGCATTTTTGCACCGGCGCTGTGGATTTTATTCATCTTCACCCTGATGGGTACGGAAGTAACCGTGTTAAAAATGGTGATTCTCAGAAATAAAAGTAGATACAAAAAAATACAGTTATAATCATTGCTATTCAACATTCTTGTTTTTTACTTTAAATTATCCTAGCTAACTTAGGTATTACCATCTTGTTATATTTTTTATGACAATACAATTTAAGTTTAAAAAAAGAAAAAACTCCATAAATAAGATCGAACGAAATAATAAAAACTGGGTTTTGAACCATAATCATGATAGCAACTTTTTACTGTACATTTTCTAATTTTTAAAATGAGTAAATATTCAAACAGACGACCATATCTGAGACTAAACAGAAGGTCTGGGAGCAGCGGCCGCTGTTTCTTCTGGAGGATGCGGCGTACCGTGAGCTGCGTTATGACGGTCCTGTATTGCCGAGCCTGTGGTCGTACGACGACGCCGGGGAGAATGTCATTCTGACGCAGACGTTTTCAAAGACCTTTTCTCCGGGACTGCGAGTGGGTTTCAGTGTCCTGCCGGCATCACTGGTGAAGCCCGTCAATGATCTGAAGGGAAATGAGGATTTCGGATCAGCCCGCCTTAACCAGCATATCATTGCCGACGTCCTTGCGTCGGGGGTCTATGCGTCGCATGTCGATCAGGTCCTTTCCGGGTATATCACGAAACGCGATTTGTAATCCCGTTTAGCCAACTCTATAGCACCGAAAGCTGATAGTTTTAATATAGAAGGTGCACTCAACCCAACATGGGTTACCAATAATGGACCTTCGGATTCAAGCTTCGTTCCTAAAACCTTTACCTCAACATCCTGCGCTACTACCCCCGGAATATCTTTAATTCGGGGATCCTTAATATTAAATGTAAATAAAGATGGCACAGGTTTTACAATAGTATGTCCTAAATCCTCCAACATATTCCACACTTTAGTATTACTACCCGTTGCTATGAGCAATTTTGGAGCTATATAAATATCATCGTTAGTACCGACTTGGAAATACTACGAGCAGGCAAGGCTGTTCGCACGCGAGATGACGCGGCGCAGCCTGGAAACCTATGGCCGTGAATTCGTCATCTGCACCGGCGGCGGGCCGGGCGTGATGGAAGCCGGCAACATGGGCGCCGAAGAAGCCGGTGGCGCGTCGATCGGGCTGGGTATCGTGCTGCCGCACGAGCAGGCGCCGAACCGCTATGTCACGCCGGATCTGTGCTTCAATTTCCATTATTTCGCGATCCGCAAGATGCATTTCCTGATGCGCGCGCGGGCGATCACCGTCTTTCCCGGCGGCTTCGGGACGCTGGACGAGTTGTTCGTTTTACCGTTGACATAATAAGTTGCATTTAAAAGGTTTGAAAACGTTCATTCTTATTGTAGGCATATCATTGACATTCACTTGCGCATTTGTGGGTTGTTCGAAATTTACTGTTGTTTTTGTTTTGATATTCTTAGGGTTTGAAGGTAATAATGTCAACAAGTTTTGCCAAGTAAAAGATGATTCGTTTGAAAAGTTGAAACTACAGCTGAGACATGAATGTTCGTAAAATATGGAAATTTGTTAATTTCAATTTAATATGTAAAATACTGAAAGGAAGACTGTTTGCAAGTTTCAGAAGAAAAATGGTGATTTCTGTTTGTGTGTTTTTGTATTTATATTTTGTCTCTCTCCCACTGTGCCTGTGTGACTTAGTGTCTGTTTGCATGTCTCTTTGCCTGTCTTTGTGTGTTTATGTGTCTTACCATTTGTTTTTTCTGTTCGTTTTTGTCTCTCTCCCACTGTGCCTGTGTGACTGATGGTCTGTTTGTATGTCTCTTCACCTACCTTTTTGTGTTTGACTAAATCTTTTGTGTGTTTTTAATTTTTATCTCTCTCCAACTGTGTCTGTGTCACTGAGCATTTGTTTACATGTCTTTGTTGCTGTCTTTGTGTGTTTTTGTGTCTGACTTTGTGTTTTGGTAGTATTAGGAGAATCTTGTAATAAGTTTTTGACCTTTGTGCTAACGATTCTTGCTGGTAGCACTTTATACTGGGACCACGCCTATCGTTCTGTCAAAGCCACCATTAGCATACCATTAGCGGCAAATAAATGTTTGATCTTACGGTAATTAATGGTAAACCACAGATCATAGATTCCTATTCTGGGAGCCCTTACGGTCAGAGAACGTGTATTACACTGTACAGCGGAATTATAAAATGCGGTAATTTCCTTCTTTTCCTACCAAAGTCCTTAGAAAGTCTCGTGGAAAAACAAAGAAGTAAGAATTCCTAAAATTTTGGGGCGCTTCCCTCTTTTTTTCAAAAATAAGGCACATTTTTTTAGGCTCATAGCTTCTGATGGGTAACACTGAACTCAATGAATCCTATATATTAGGGATAAGCAAAATTTCGTTTTTTAGAGTTTTGGCTACTATTGAGCTACGTCACTCCCTACTTACAGTTCATTACCACGAACTGTTTGATTGACGGTGAACTAACAAGGCAAATTGAAAGACACTATTTTTACACAGACTATCAAAATGCCGCATCTGCAATATCTTGGGGACAATTAAGGAATGAATTTGAAACTTTTAGGGAAGGTTATTGGTACCCAAAGGATTCTAAAATGTTTTCTCCAGTAATTTAATGTGTTATCAGAAGTTTTTTTTTTGTTTATTTTTGTGTTTTTTTTCTGTGTGTTTGTTTTTATACTCCGCTGTTTCAAGTGGGTCACAAATAAATTATTGTTATTATAACAATACAAAATCAATACATAATCAATATTACTACAACATTATCAATAAGGTTTGATGTTTTACCATCACGTGAATACCATGTTAACTTATGGGCCATTTTATGACTAAACACCATATTGGTTATAACTAGATGGTTATACCTTCAAAATTACAAAATTCATTCTTTTCCTACACTAGTCTAGTCTGGAAGAAGATTTGCTGCCGTGGTGGGACGCGACTAATAGATTACTGGCTAAGGAACTGGGTGATTGAACGATTATCTGCCGTTCTATCCTGTCCGCTATGTCACCAGGCAGCAATACCCCGAAACGACCTGATCGGATTTGCAGAACACAGGAACGATTGTTACTACTAGCCTTCATGCCGTGCGCTGAAGGAACCTTTCCTGCATCAGGATGTAAAAACTCGAAGTTAACTTCATCCCATTGCCAGGATAATCCCACCGAACAAATACCATGGTTGATTGATGCTAATGGTTCGCTAGTGAGAACTTCTCTGACATTGGTTAAGGAGCACAAAGAATAATGAAAAAGTCGATTTTTATAGGCTTAGCCGGTTTACTTTCGTGTTTGGGTGCTCAGGCGCAAGAGTCGTCAGTAATCGAATCTGGACAGGAATCAAACATTCCACTATTTGAAGGGGAGCCATGTCAAGAACGTGGTATTGGCGACCCTTCAGTTCAATCTGTAGATATAGCTAGGAAATGTGAAGATAAGCCAATCGAAAAAGACCCAAGTCGGCTGTCGATCTTTAAGTGCGCAATAAAAGGACCAACAACTGCCTTTGTAGATGAGGCAACCACAGTTAACTTTCATAATTCAGCCAAAGACATATCACAGAAATAGCTAGCAAAATTAATCCAAGCACTTGAAAATATCTGCCTTATGAGAGTAAAAAAAAAAAATCCACTTGACGCAGAAAATGACTAATCAATCAATACAAGATATACACAGTCACTTGTGACCTGCATCATGAGAATGTAAAATTTAGTCCTTGTCCATACCATTCTTGAATGACTCCACGGTTTGAGAGTAGTGGTTAGATTGCCTTGGGAATTTTAAAGTGGGGCAACACAGTTGGAGAAAAAGTGCTAGTGCCCACTGTGGTTGTTAGTTTGTTGGAAAATTTTCTGGGAGGTTCCCTGACTATGTCACACAAACTTAACGTTTAGGCAATATCTAATTTGAATCTGAAGCCCCTTAGCTGTAGTTAACGATTGAGAATTTAATTAGTTATCATTCACTGAAATTGGAATTCTATACTTACATAAATTGTCCTTGAAAACAAACAGGAAACCTGAGCTTTCAACCTCACTGGAAGGGGCAAAGAATTTACAAGGTACAGTTCGTGAAGACACTTTCTAATTGCTGTTCGGGACAAGTGAGACAAGCTCGGTGGTTTTCTTGTTACCCATCCTACGTGAAGATACATTCCTGTTGCAAGGAAAATTCGTCGATCATTATGATGGCTTGCATCGCTGGCCACCCAACTGCACCTTGCCACCCTCAACCGCCTCCTGAGCTAGGCTCCGGGTTTTAAAAAACCGGGCCGACCACAGCCACCGATCGATCCGAAGTTTCTCCAGTTCCGCTGCCTTTTTTCCCTTCGGTGAGGTCAACGCTAGATCCGCGCGAACAAGGCGTCGGCCAGTTCGTCGAACTGCTCGAGTGCTGGGTAGCGGAGATTGTTTCGGTGTTCCCGCTGACTGTCTGGATTGCGTATGGAGTAGAGGTGCTCGATGCCGTATGCGTCCGCCGCATCGAGGACTCGCTCATTGTCGTCGTTTATACATTAATGAATTGCAATAACTTTTTATTGTTAGACGTTGTTTTTGCCTGGTTCTCACATTTGCGTTTGTCCCTCCCTCATCCCTCTTCTTGCCCTAAGTTGAATGTTGAATACGCTTGTGATGAAGAACATGCTCTAGAGTGTTCAGTTTTAAACATCGCTAATCGGAGATAAGCCTTCCTTTCAGTATATTACTAACCTTTAGAAAGATCTCCATCAAAAAAACCTAAAGGCCTATTGACAATTATAAAAGTGAGAAGACGAGAATGACAATAGTCAATATCAAACCTAATGTTTCGTATCTCTGTTTCTAATAGTCTGATTTTTTTTTTTTTTTTTCAAGCTGCTCGAGCTCTTATCTCTTAATTTTCTGTGTTTTTTTAGTTGATTATTAAATCTCTTAACAAATAAATCAGTCTTTTAATGTTAATTTAATTTATCAATGCAATTTATTAATTCATTTCAGCAAAATTAAATGCAATTTCCTATTGAATAAGTGCGCTACAGTTATTGTCCTGAATACGATTTAGGCAGCAAAATTAAATTCTTGCTTAAAACGAAATCTTACATCCCGAATGAACACTTAAAAATAACGAAAAAAAATTTTTTTTTGCCATCCTGGTTATAAATAAATCAATAACGATACATGCTATGGCACCCATGGAAGCCGCCAGTACATTTCTAAGAGAGAGGAGAGAGTAAGTGCTACCAGCAATCTTGTTTTTAATAGAATGTGACCATTCTTCATTTTCGACTTTTGAAGCATTTTTTAAAGTCTTCTTGTTTTCCAAAAGAGACTATCACTCCCTTGCTTTGGCTGTATAAATTACGGCAGCTTCTAGACGTCTTGCTGAGGTACATTGGTGAGGTGGATTAAGGTTGAATGCTACATAATTTTCCTCACCTTACCAAAAAGTGTGTAGAACAGAAAAGACAACACATGCAACATAATAAGCCAGCTTTTGAACCAGGGGGCGACATCGGTGTAGGCCGTGTTGTGTACAGTGTCGACAAAGTTGAGGCGGGCAAATGCGCCTACTGCAGGGGCCGTGGTGTAGAGAATGGCGATGAACAGCAGCGCGTAGCCAGCCGACTTTCGTGCATCGGATACCTTGGGTACGGTGAAAAAGCGGACGATCACGTGCGGCAGGCCGGCGGTTCCGATCATCAGCGCCATGGTGATGGCAAATACATCGATGGTCGACTTGGAGCCATCGGTATAGGGCGCAAAACCCAGATCCACCAGCGTTTGGTCCAACTTATCTAGCACAGATATATAACGGGTTACAACTAAATTTTACCTACAGCTTACTATTTGAAATACGGTCATTTGAAATACTATTGAAATACGTGTACTAAAGGAATTCGTAAACAATTCCTCTGGAATACATCTAACAAATTTTCCTCCGTCTGTTGAAGCGCCTGATTTTCATGAACATGCTTGACCTTTCTAAATACCACTGGTTTCCAAATGTAAGTTTGTCGTGGAGTTCCCCTGCTGGCTCGTAGTTTTTATTACTGTTTTCCCCATAGCGATTGGACTTTGCTGAAAATTTTTGACAATATTGAGGGGAAATTGGCAAAGATTTTTGGCAAATGTCCTCATTAAATGGTAATTTAGATTTTCTGGGCTTGCCCAATGTTTGTTTCTTCGACAAAAAAGGTAGTAAGAAGAGCGCGATGCCACTTCTGCAAGTTTATCCATGATTCTCTTACTATCAAGACCATATTTTCCTAAGAGTTTTTCAAATTTAGAGGCATTATTGGAATAAAACCAAGCGTTGATATTTCTAGCGTTAACAATTTGAGCTTTTGAGTTCGGTCCATAAGGTCATCTCGAAGATTTCTGTACTTTTGCTCTCTGTAAGTTTTCGAATTGTGTAAGTTTGTTTCAAAACAAACTGTGAGCTCTATAGGATCGTCATCGCTAGCGGCCTCGCCCTGGCGGTTTGGTCTCGGAAGGAAGCCGCGCGGGTACCGGAGAGTGAAGCGCACCTGGAAGATGAAATTGAGATCACGATCGCGGTCGAGGGGCTCGCGCTCATTCACGAGGAAGAGACTCAGAACGCGGGCGCCATCGGGGAGGCCTTCGATCTGGGTCTCGCGTAGCTCCCCGCGCAGCCGCAGCCCGGAGCTGTCTGGCAACGGGATGCCGTTTGGTCCTTCGAGGGCGCGGCGCTCGAGTGGTGCCTGCACGCGGTGCGGGCCGGTTGGCAGGCGTCTCCAGCCCGTCTTCGTCATGTCATGTCATCCCTTACGGCTCGATGTAACAACAGAGCATGCAACTCGCCTACGATCATGATATCTGATACGTTTTCGCAAATGCTTGAACATAAATCATGCCATCTCAACTTGTGCAATAGTATGTTTCCTAGTGTGATCGTTTAGTCATTGCAACAAAATTTCTTCGCATTCCCATTTGCACGCAAAGACAGTTCTTGCAGTAATTTGAGCCATTTGGGGGTGCTTACTAGACATTGTTACCTTATTCGAATTACAGTTTGAAAAACCACTAAGAATAGTATTGCATCTGTGAAATCGGGTTATGCTACATCGTATGTGGATTTTTTAGGGGAGCAAGCTCCTTTTTCTATCGGTCCATTTATCCTTGCTAATTTGCTGAAATGCCCTGTATACACAATGACAGCGCTTAAAATTCAGAGCAGATTTCATCTTTACATTGATTCATTTCAGGCATGTCAGAATATTACCCGAAAAAATCGGGATGAATCTATTAAACTGGCGATTCAGGAATATGCTGACACATTGGCAAGGTATTGCAAAATGGCTCCATATCAATGGTTTAACTTTTTTGATTTCTGGGCAAAAGATAATCAAGAGTCGCTTAAAAAATTTAAAACACAAGGAATTGAAGTATCCTAGATTTAAATAAAAAATAGAGAAAGTTTAAATCCAGAGGATGTCTTCGATTTATTTTTAAATGCACGTTCTTATTCATTTTAGTCAACTCCTAATGTATGTCGCGATTAAGTTGCATCTACCTTGCTACACTGATTTCTGTCACGGTATTTCAGGGCGTACCGCCAACTTAAAGAACGTAGAGAAAGTAAACCTGAAATGTATTTGACATGGGGAAATTATTTAAATATAATTATTTATTGTGTATTGGCTTTGAGCCTATATAAGTATATAAGTAGTATAAAGTATATGTATAATTTTTTTATATCACTCTGTGGTTGCCGCTGGCACCAGCGGTCAAAAGCCACGAGTTTGTACCTGGCAGCAATGTCGCGACCAATGCGGGTCTAGCTGGCGATGCGTTTGTCCGCGAGTACCTGGCCGGCGATGTGGTGGACCCACCATTGGACGAGCTGCGCAATCGACTGGAGGCATTCCTGGCAATCGATCCCACGCAGGGCACGCTGCAGCAGCAGCAACCGCGCGTCAGGCTGAACGAAACTTCGCGCGCACTGTTACCGGCCAGCCTTCCCTTCGAGGTTACCCGCGTCGTGAACGAGAGTTGGTCTCTTACACCCGCGGATCGTCAACTCTTGCATTTCAATGAATTGCCTTGTTTTATCACAATTTATTGTCAGTCCTGGTTGAACTTCGCTGAGCTAAGGATGCTTGGACTGTTTCGAAAAACTTTTCATTTTAGTTTTATTGATTTTGTCCTCTTGTAATTTGTTTCTACGTATATATTTTTGTATTGCTGAGGACGGCTCTTGGACATAGGGCCGAAATATTCATTCAAATTTCTTTCCCATTGTCTTGGGAAATTCCCTATTGTTCTTCTTGTTTTTGGTGTTTACGAAGAGCTTTAAAGAGCTTTTTTAAGAGCTTTAACATTCGAAACTTTTGTACCGGTGTGGAAGAACAGTACAAAAATTGCCCTCTCTCATTTTTAAAAAAATAAAGTTTTTTTGTATCTTCATTTAAAAAACCTTGTCCCCCTTCCCCCTAAGTTTTTGTGAGTTTTTGCCCCTGCTTGACTGTCGTTTGATTCATATACAAAGAGCAGGGTCTCTATCAAGCATTTTGAAAATAGAACGGAAATAATTTAACACTCTGACAGAACAGGAAGAAAAAACGAATTCATAGCGAAAGAATAGAAGTAATAGGGTAGTATTTGGCGCAAAAATAATAAATAAACAATGGAGAAGTTATATGAGAAATTTGAGAAATCTTGGTGGTGATAAAATATTCTCTAGTACAAGTCGCATCCACAACTTAAGTTTGCGAATGAGTATTTGCTTTTTACGCGAAGTATAGGGGACTACCCAATATGATAAAATATAATTGAAAACTGCATTCTAACTTTTTTTGCTGGGATGACTAGTAGATACCTAATTTGGTCAGATCCACTTACCAAAGTGTTCAATTCTTTTGACTTAATTTTTTTTTTTGCTCTTGGAGGGGATAAAAGTTAATAAATTAACAGCAATTTGTCCCCCAATCTTTTCCATAGTTACCATGTTTTCCCTCCACTTTCTTCTATTTAAAACTTCACTATCAATTTGTCCACTTTTTTCAAACAGATTTCCGCAACAAAAAGCTTTCGTGCACATATCGCAGCAAATAGGTCAACGGCAACAACTAGGAGTGAAGTGCTTTCCATAAAGGAGACAATCAAGATTTGGTTATGAGAACTTATAGTGTAACAGCATGTGCAAAGAGAGTATAAATTTGCAATAATTGCGCAAGTCCTCAACTTCTCAAGTGCTCATAAGCATCTTTGCTATATTGTGAACAATTAATGCCTCTTCCACCTAAAGAATATTGTCTCCAATATGCATTTTACTCTACTATCACATCAAATTATATAATTAAAAAGGTGAAGAAATGGTCGCTAACCCATTGATTTGATTCCGCAGGAGGGTGGAAAAATAGAAAATATGTTATGGGTCTTTGACTATTCTTAAGAATCCAAAATTATAAATTACTTTTCTTAAGACAAAATAAACTAAGACTCATTGAGAAGGCGATGAAATCTCAATTTATGCAGAGTCGGGTTGGAAAAACGCGACGGGATATTTTATAAGTGCTTCTTCTAAATATGTATATTGCGGTGTGTATAATCTTTTTTTTTTAACATCAAAGATAGGGTAAAAGCCATTTTGATTTTAAATTTACATTTCACAGTGAATTAGACCAAAAGTGGCAACCCTGGTCTGAGAAGAGAGACTGGACGCTGCGTGGAGATTTTAAAGGAATAGACTCTAGATCTCATTTCGATGCAAAATTCACACAATGCCCTCTCAACTATAATGACCAAATATTTTGAGGTGAGTCTCAACATACCTTCAACACGTTCTAACTTGGCCAGGGTGAGACCAATTGGATTCATACGATGTGGCGTTCTAGTTGAGAAAACACCGATCCTTTTTCCTCCAAGGCGTGGCGGAGCAATTTTTGCTTTTTTATATTCTCCTTTGTTTTCATGGAAAACCCAAATAAGCCTGTAAAAAGAAAATAGACGAAAAAAGCTTTTAGGTACACAGTGTATTCGCTATTTCGTGCAATATTCTTGTTTTGTACCACTAACAAACTATTTGTATTACTCTATACACTACACTAACCTCTGTGTTTCTCAACACAGGTTAAGCATCTGGCGTAAGATACTGATATCTGGAGATAATTTAAAAATTTAAATCTACAGTCAAGGTATCTAGTTTCAAAGTATATTAAATAAATACGTCAAAATGTATTTCTTGCTTAATAATATCTTCATGCATGGCAGGGGTATTTTTCATATTGGATTTAAAATTTACATTTACAATTGCTTTGATGGAATCAGCTTTTATGGGCCTAGGATATTCTTGTTTTTGGGACCCTGCTTGGCTCTTTTTACTTATTTACCCAAACACATTTCAGGATAATTCTTATTTCAACTTATTTCACTGTTATATTGTGAATAACAAATTTTAAAGAAGTTGCTTCCTGGAACCTGTAATCCTAAAAAAATTATAAAGCAAAATAATTTTTTTTGCTATTTGCTTATTTTTTATAAATAAAATGTTTTTTTTGTTCCTGGGGTCCTAATTGACTCTTGCTATTGGAACCTGCTCTAAAGTTTTTTTTTTACTTTTTTTCATTTTACTAATAACAAATTTTAGCAACACCGGGGCAGTGACGTGGCGCTGGTTGTTCTCCAGTTGATTGAGATAGCTGGTCGAAATGCCGAGGCGTCCGGCGAAGGCGGCTTGCGTCAGTTCCTGCCCGGTGCGGATTTCGCGGATCTTCCGGCCAATGAAGAGTTTGGGTGCGCGCATTTTCGCAAGTTTGCAATTTACATTTGCGAAATTTACTAAAGAAACTTTGCCACATTTTCAATCCTTCCCAGGGCGCAAAAAAGACCCTATCGAAAGAGCTGGATGGAAAATGGGAGGCAATCCGATGACCTTGTACGCAACGATCGCCGAAGGCCGCGACACCTCCAAAAGATGATCACCTCCTATGGTATTGTTTCAAACCCAAGTCGGTCTACCCCCATCTTTATACAAGAGCAAAACCAAAAGGGATTTCACTCGTAACCTATCGAAAGCATCAGGGAAGTTATCCCACACTTGAATGGATCAAAGAAGAAAAAAAGAAACTTCCCTTATGGAAACGGATGAGTAAAATGTTCATCCGCATTGATGGTAAGTCACTTTTTTAAGGAAAAACAATATTCTTTATTTCGCAAAATTGGTAGCTCAGCCGAGCTGTCAAGTACTCAGGAAATCATGTAATGGCTTTAAAGCTTCGACATAAGGTATCTCATTGAATGTTCAAGGTATCACTTTCAAATTTGGACAGGTTATTTATGTCAACAGGAAGAAAGCAATGAGTTCAAAAGATTATCAAATTTCTGATATTCATTAAATCGTGACGTCACACTTTAGTACTCTATTGCCACAAAATACTTCTTTATGAAAATTACAAATATACTCCAACCAGTCAGCCAACAATAAATGGATAGTGTAGGGATAGTATGGGTGCAGAGCGTTCATTTGTATCAGTATCTATTAGGCTATCTATATGTTTTATATCATTATTTATCTTAATGTTTTGTTCCCTTTAGTTTTATTTATGTTTGTTTGGAGAGGGTTGGTGGTGGGGGGGGGGCGGGGGGGGGGGGCGTGGGGGGGGGGGTGGGGGGGGGGGGGGGGGGGTACTTGAAAGTTCTGGTAACTCGAGGAGGGTAATTTACTGTCTGGGGTTGAGAAATCTTGATTTAGGGTTTGGTAGAATCTTTAGTGCCGTTACTACAGATTAATTTGTCGTGCCGACGTTAATTTTAAGTATTTAATCATTGCCAGGAGCGAAAAGTTCCGCACATGATGTGCAGGGAGTGTACAGTGAGGACGAAAGCGATGGCGACGAGAAACTCATGAGTGCCAAAGCGGACCTTACGAAGGAGCTTTGAGATATCGTCACAAACTTCAGAGAATCGGGTCAAAAAAACAGCCATGTGGTATTCAGTGGGCATATACATATTCAGAAGAACGATCCCTACATTAATAGGACTATAACTCTATCCATAGAAGAGATCAGTTTTGTCTTCAAAGCCCTTTTTATGGCACTTGGTATTAACCAAGTAACACATAGCGATCGCAAATTCTGTTGGTCTGTCGGTCTGTCGGTCCTGGTTTTGCTAGTTCAGGCACTTCCAGATAGGCTAGGACGATGAAATGTGACAGGTGTATCAGGGACCAGACCAGATTAAATTAAAGTCTGAATATATAAGGGATTTAAGTTCAAGGGGGAGAATCATCTTGTTATGAAAAAAGTAAATTTTACATGGCTGTTATACAATCAAAACATGGAATGCAGGCATGCCTGCAAAAATGCAGACAGGATGATTTTTGAGCATCCCTACTACTTCTGTAAACTATTGTAAGGCATAGAAAATTGCATAAAGACAAATCTACATCTGTTATAATTTATGGAAGCAACAAATCTTTCTGTAATTTGATTTTTTTTTTTAATTAAATTCATAATAATTAAATATATTATTGATGAAATAAACTGATCCCTTTACCAGGAATCTTAAATCATCTCAAGCCGACACTACCACCCAAGCTACTTCTCCATCCCCATCTATTCAAATCTTCCCCATCTTCCCTCTTTACACCCTCTCCGGTGAAGTTTTAATTTCTTTAGATCCTTCCTGGCGACCTCTTCTCACCCCCATTCGGGGACTATCTGTATTTCGTTTCGCTCTAGAAGAATGGCCGAAAAAGGCGATATGTGGTAATCTGTCATCGTTCATCTCAAAACATGCCCAAGCCATCTCGACTTTCGTTCATTATAGCCCTATAAAGCCAGAATGAATCAACATTTTCGTATAGCTATTTGTAAAGGACGCACACTGGAGCTGTTGATCTGAATCAAAAGACGCTATCTCCAATACCTCAGAAACGGTCGAGGGTAGAAAATTGAAATTTTGAGGAAGATTTTGAACAGAGTCAAAAGACACCATATGAATTCGGATGGTGAACAGGGTGTATCTGCAAGATCTCTTGAACGATAAAGAGTATTAGGCTGAAACTTTCTGTGGATTCTGTGGATGATGTTGAACTAAACCAAAAGACACTCTGCATGTCCAGGTTGTCAAATCGGTGTGTATGCAATATTTCAAGATCGGTGAAACTTTTAGGAAATTCTGAGGGGGGTTATGAGCGAAATCATAACGTGAATTACCGCGGCGGCCATCACGCTGAGGAGTGGCAGAGGGTGCCGTGTTTCATTCGTACTGTGACGTGAATGCTTGAACCAATACATTCTACAGCTTAGATTTAGGGTGAGAGGTGTTAAAACAGTTTTTCAGTGGTGGGGGACTGAGATCTAAGATCCAAAAAAAGAAATGTGGTATTCTCGTTAAGACCTCTTAGGAATAAATCTTAATTTGGTTTAAAATTATCTAGAATAACAGACCTCCCCTCTGGTATTGGTTGCTAGGGAGCCCCGTTGGAATTGGATGTTATGGGCCCCGCTGGAATTACTCGCTAGGTCGAAAAAAGTTCGGAAGAATAGGAAGAGCAGTATGCGAATCGAGATTGAAATATAGGAAGCTATAGTGATGATAGCAGTCAATAATGGTTCTGAAACGTATGTGCTCTGGAAAACGGAGGAGGAGTTACTGCATATTTTCCAGAGAAATTCCGTACAGATTGTTTTGGATACCCAACTGACTGACCGTATCTCAAATAGCAAGCTGTACGAAAAATGTGGTTCAGTCGTTCTTTCTAGGGCTATAATGAGAAAAAGGATGAAATGGCTATGACATTTTCTACGAATGAGGGATGACAAATTGCCAAAGATTATCCTTATCTACAAGGTTTCTGGTTGATCAAAGACATGATTTTTTCATATGTTGCTATTCAGGTGAAATGATGATAATCAGTTTTTATTCGAGGAAAATCGACCCAGCCGTTTCAGAGATAATTTTTGGGTCGCCAGTGACCTAATTGACGTCAACGGATAAAAATTCTGAATTTTTGGATCATTTGATTTTAAGGTCACTTCCCATTCTACAATTGCTAGGAACTATGCCAATGACATCAGTGCGCACAGTGTTTTTTTTCTGCTCATTTTGTGTTTCTGGCTTCACCGTGTAGGTTTTATTTATGCCGTGCAAAGTCAAGGAAAGCATCAGGCAATATATAAAAAAAAAGAGAGAAACAAAAGGAGAAACTAGTGGGATATTTTATTCATTTTATCTGTGGTAAAGGGGACAAAAGCTTTTTTATATGTGGAAGTAACGCAGCAAATGGGGGCAAAATAGGGATGGGCTCAGAAATAGCTCGAGGCGGCCGTAATCTGGATGGGGAGTGACGTTTGGGGAAAATACTAACCGTCCGAGGGTTTGTTATTGCATTTTTTACAAAACGGAGGCACAACGAAACCCTCCTTCGCTCAAGGGTTTCCAAACTAGCTTCTTTTAGGAGCAGAGAGTATGGCACCTTGGCTTTTTATTAGTAAAAGGTATACGTAACTTATAAACTAGTTTACGTAAAGAATTTTTTATTCTAATGTTTTTATTACACATATGAGAGGGTTTGCCCCCTCGTCATTACCTCTCTCTTTACACTAAATCTTAAATTTTGTCCCAATTCATTAAGAATGACCCCTGAATCACAAAAGCCGCAGAATAAATAGTTGACATTACTAAAAATACTTTGGCGTAAAGAGCGAGGTATTAGGAGGAGGTAAGCCCCTCATATGGGGAATAATTTCTGTTCGTTTTAAGTTTTAATGCTGCTGCTTACTTCCAGTTGAAAAAAACCTTTTAGTTGATGCTTTATTGCCTATACTTAAATACCTCGTTTTAAATGTCTTCTATGCATTTCTATCTCTTCGTTCTGTTTTCTTGTTACACCCCTAAAAGAACTAGTATTTAATGTTTAATGTATCTTTTACGAATATACAAGTTGTGTCTTTATCCTCATTTCACACTCTTCAATATTATCATAGTTACTAAGTGATGCCACAAAGGTAGGTAACACACTAAAAGGCTTGACCTATACAAATTGTTACAAAGAGTGCATGACCCTAAAAGATGGTTCAAGACCTTTTTTTTCTTTTTTCTTTTTTTTACAATAAAAAGCTTATGGTTTTTGGCCCTATTTCATAGACTAGTCACATCTTCGAAGTCCTTAGATGTCATCTGTTTTATCTATTCTAGATGGTAAAGATATGTTTATGCTATTTTTATTGATCTGTCTTCTTGTTTTGTTTCTCCTTTTTATATTGCTCTAAACATGAAGCAAGCCATTATGGCATGTTCAGCACCAAGTTTTCCTTCTGCTTCTATGTTCATTTTTTCGAAGCAGTCAGAGGAGATTAATCTTGTATGGTTTTTGGCCCTATTTCATAGACTAGTCACATCTTCGAAGTCCTTAGATGTCATCTGTTTTATCTATTCTAGATTTTAACTCTTAAAATTTTATTTCATTTATTTGAAATTAAAAATTTTTTAGTTTTTGTTTTTATGTCTTTAAATGATATTATCTTTGCTTATAACAACAAAAAAATCGGTTCTAATTTTCTGAGCATGATATAAAAAAGTATGAGTATGCTAGTTATGATTTTTCTTTTATTAAAGCAAATTTTGAAAGGATCAAAATAAAAAATCTTCTTTGCGGTACCCAATTTGGCTTTTGCAAAGGACTTTCTACGAACCTTGTAATTCTGAAAATGGTTGACTGGGTGAATGATGCATTTGATAAATGCTTAATACCCACAGCTTTAATGGGTAAAGAGTGCACCCGAGGGAAAACTTCGAAACATACCTGGGAATAGTTAAGAACTTGTGATACAGATTCAGACATATAAAGAATCCTTCCTCTATCACAATCGACGACAAACAAAAATCCGTCAGCAGACTAAAAAAAGCACAAATTACAATTGCATCGAACGTATTGAAAAAATATACACGCATATTACTAAAAAATAAGATTGCTCTCAATGTAGCCTATGGTTTACCAACACACATGACCAGAGAAGAAAATAAACTACATAAAATAAACTAATTAAAGAAAAAACTACACTCAAAGAAAAAAAAATGTTGAGAAGCTTTTATAAAAGTACGAAAAATTTTAGCCTAAAGAGTGATGTGACTGAGGAGGGGGTAATCGTCCTCATATACGCACTAATTTCTGTTCGTTTTAAGTTTTAATGTTGCTCATTTCTGTCAGTCGAAAAACTTTTTTTTATTTAATAAAGAAACAACGCAGGAGAGTTTAAAAGAAGGTAATATTCGTGTTTTGGTCATATATTTTCATTAGAAGTGTAATTTTTATATTTCTCAGTTTTCTTTTCATACTCCTCTGTGTACATCTTTTGTATGTAAAGAGGGCATAAATAAATTATTATTGTTATTATTATTACTTGGTTATTTACATCTGGGGTTCGGAACACACTACTCACTAGACATGAATCCGAAACCCTTTTGTTCTTTTTGACGTTGCTATGGAAACTTAAGATCGTTAGAGCTGAAGTTGAATTTGCGGTCACACACAAAAAGTCGTTTACCTAATCAAAACCCGCTGTTTCGCTGCGGTTAAAAGTGGCAGTGTGACGGCAGCTATTATTTGCATGTGAGCCATCGCAAGTGTAAAAGGAGGCCCCTGTGGGTAATTCGCCTTAAATGCACCACTGTTCCTCGTAAACAAAAATGCCTTTATTGACACGTGTGACATTTGTTATTGCAGTGTTTATATTCTACATCTTCATCTTGGCGAAAATAAACGAGGAATCGAGTTGAGAGTATACATTTTCACGAAAACAATTTTTTTAGACACCATGCTGGTCGTATTACCACCCCACCCCCTCACTGAGTTTTACCCTGTAATTTGGTATATATCGACCATGTAAAATCAAACAGAAAAATAAAAACTACTTTTCTATAATTTAGTGGTAAAAAGTGCACTTTAACTTCATTAGTTTACATCTGTGATGTGATTTTTGTAAGACAGTCACATTATTCCTATTTTTGGGAGAGACAACAAATATCACCTTTTAAAACCCCGAAAGTTATTGTTGAATTAATATAGATAAGGGTTGAAAAAGGCCACACATGGTAGATTATGTTTGTTTTATAGCTATCTCATAATGGCTCTACAATACAAATCGACACTGATTTGCTTATAAAAGTAATTGAGAATGTTTTATGCCAAATATTTAAAATATTTGCAATACGTTAATGCATGGTATGTTCAAACTTATTCAGGATCTGGACATGCCTGCAGTGGGCAAAGACAAAGTATTAGATTCAAATGATGTATAGACCGGATGTATGGACGTCTTATGCTACGGAATGGAAATTTTTTATGCTTTTTGGAGGAAATGCTTAGATTAATCTCTAAGCTATAGGAACTAGTGGGTAACGTTCTTATAACATTAATATTAGCCAAATGAAATTCTTTATTATTACTAAGGAACAAGTAGTAAATGTGCTCCTGTTTCTTTTATTACTTATTTATAAAAGTAGTCAAAGGTATAACATAGAGTGGTCAAAGGTACATGACCTATGTTGTACCTCTGACCAGTTGACATATATTTTTGTGACCTTAATTTACTCTAAGAAATTAATGTAACATATGTTCCAGAGGTTAAATGTTTGTTTTAAGAGCTAAAGTTTGTCATGAATCTAATAGTTAATTTCATATTACAAAGTATATTGCGAAGTCAAACTAGCACTCAAAGACTGGCGGCCAGTGCAGGCAGTGCCGCTCCCGCATTTGATTGAGATTTCCCACGGAGATCTCGTGTTCAGTTATCATTTCACAGATATCCAGTTCAATACACGCCAGAGAATGGATGCCCTTAAGCCCAGCTATGACAAGCTCAATGATAAACAACAGCTAATCCGACTACATCGTGACATGATGGACGCCCACATCGAAAGCGATGGCGCGTTAATGGCCCACGTCTGGGCCCCTGAGGTGTTGATTGTCAACAGAGGTGAAATTATTACATCAACCGGGAACAATTTATATAAATCACCAGAATGCCCTTAATGAGCTTTTAGAAAACATGAGGAAACAATATTTTTTGAATAATTTAAAGAAGTGTGTAGTTACCCCTCAAAACTACTAAAGGTAATTAAAAGAGTGATATTATTAGTGACTACAGAATACTTGTGTTACTATTATTATAATCTATCTTATCGTGGTGACTTTTTTATCTCATATATTCCATCAACGACTTGGTTACAAAAAGGGCGTTAATCTGATATCCAAAGCCCCCCCCCCCCCGGAAAAAAGGAGGGATTATTCCCCTATGGTTTTGTTATGGAAATGTCGACCAAAATGAAAAAGTGTGTGATACCTTGGATGTGAAGGAAGATTTGTTTTGTGAGGAAGAATTAGCGACATTACTTAAACGATAAAAAAAATAATAAGGCTCCAGGTACTGATAGTATGGTAAATGAGTTTCTTAAATATGGTGGCTCTGAGGTTAGGAATAAGCTACTGAAGATAATGAACATGATTTTGAAAAAGGAGAAATAACTAATGATTTTAGGAAAACCTTAATTAAACCACTGTATAAAAAAGGTGATAAGAGTGAGTGTCGTAATTATCGAGGCATTAGTCTGGTCTCAGTAGGTAGCAAATTACTTAGTAATAAAAAGCATTGTATGTCGTTAATATCAGCTCACTCAATAATTTAAATGTATGAATAATAGAGATTGGGCCTTAGATACCCTGCATATCACCACCACGTCAGCTAATAAATGATTCATCAGAGCCGTTTGATTAAACTACAGAGCTTAATTTGGGCACTGACTGAGCTTGCTGTCTTGAAGTACTTGATTCATTGGAAGATAATGATCTGGAATACACCTGGCAAGTCATCCATATGGAACCTTAAATTCAGCACTTGGACTCCAAAAGAGAGCCAAACACCTTAAAGGAACTATGCCCACTTATTAAACGACGTGAAAAAGTAACACATGAAAAAAAAATTATTACAAATAATTAAATAATTACATAATCAAAATAATAAATAATGATTAAATAATACATTTGAAAAATTATTAATTAATTAATAAACTGAAAATAATTTTATTAATAAATGAAAATTTTGTTAAAATTTGGCCTGAAAATTTTGGGGAGCCAGGAGAGTGAGCATTAATCAAGATTTTGCTCTGGCAAGAGAGAAAATTGAAGAGAAAATTGGATTCATTAGTTTCAGGTCCATCCATTCAAAGATAATTCAAATTAAAATATCATTTCGACTTAGTTTTGGTTTAAACTTGCTTAAAAGACTGACCCCCGTCCCAAACTGAAGAATTGGGTACACTGGGATTCGAACCCGCGTCCTCTCAGACAAAGGATCTGAGAGAAGTTTATAGCAGATAAACTGGAGCAAAACCAAAATTATGGACATAGTCCCATCTTTTCCTGTTACCAATTCCTCTATATGCCTAGACAGTGTTTCATTCATGTTTTTTTTTCGATTGATTACGGAAATAATAGAATGGTAGGGATTCCTGAAGTATTTTTAAAGACTCCCCCTTCAGTCTTGACAAATTTGTATCAGTTCACAAATAAATGAAATAGATACTATTTGCTCATAAACAACTAATTAGTAAACCCTCTACTTCGCGAGAAGAAATCTACGAAGCACAAGCAGGGTCGACACCTAAATCTCAAGCTTCTACTTCAAGAGAACCAGATACTAAATCTACAACTACTAGTTCCTCAGATACTGAGAGTGAATCAGGCGCAAATAAGCTCAAGGACGTGGAAGGAATAAGACCACAGAGTGCAACTGCCCAGGCTAAAAAGGCACAAATTAAAGGTCAAAAATTTCTTATAAAACAATATAAAAAGTTTGATTTAATGTTGCTAGCGAAGCCAAAGAAAAAAACCGATAATACTGAAGAGAAAGTAACAACAAGGTCTTCATGGGAGTTCTCTTCCCCCGTGATAAATTCTCTATGGAAAGATCATCCCATGTGACCCCCTCTCCTCGAACCCCCAACAAGAAATAATCCCCCTGAAAGCGTCTATACACTTCCCAATAGCATTACTATGTTTGTAACTTGCAGCCCCTCTCCCGGGGACTGTGGGGGAGTAAGTAACCCCCAAAGACATAGTTATTAGGTTTTCCGACTATGCTGAACAAAACGGATATCTCAAAATTTTGATCTGTTGACTTCGGGAAAAAATGAGCCTGGCAGGGGTCACTTGGTCACTTTTTTTGCTCACTTAAAAAGGGCACCTCAAATGTTTCACTGATATATATTCTGCACATTTTTGCCCCATTAAGTTATTGGATCCTTTATAGCCAACACCAGCACTGTAACTTCTTTTCCACTTTTTTTCTTTTATGGACTTCTCCACTTGACAGCCAACCCACTCGAATAATGCTGTGTAGTTCTCTTGAATAAAGTGGTTCGTGAACATTCTTGATTTTTTGTCAGTAATAACACTAGTCAAGAAATTCGAAGGCCTACCTTCAATTTTTTTCTTTTTTTTTGTTTTTTTGTTTTAATTTAGCTTTAAATTTTTTCCCCCATTTAAAAAAGCTCCCGGACATGGGTATTAAGGTATCTGAATTAGGACGGGGAAAAGCTGAACTTTCTCAGGAATTTGAATTGGGAAAAAGGAAAAGGTCAAATATGGGAGATTTCATTCTTACGTTTGTTTCAGTCATTAAATTACTGCGAAGAATATACGAATAATTTATTCAATTACAAATATTCAGAGAAGGGGGAAGGATCTGGTACACACTTTTTTGGATGGGTCCTATTTCATCTCATCCCATTCGACATCGATCCCATTATCCATCGTGCCATGCTGGGGCCCGGCACTGTCTGCGGTTAGAACACAAGGGACAATGAGAATCCATATATAAAAGCGGCTATATTATTTTTCTGCATTCCTACAATTGAATGTTTCAATGTAAGACGACAATTTTCAAATATTTGATAGCTGAATTTCAGCTATAGACTTACTTTCTTACTTTCAATGGGAACCCGACGAGGTACTGTTCAGCCAGGTACCAATAGACTATGGAATTACTTCCGACGGCCACTTCGATCTGTCGGTAGTAGCTTCCTTGGCGATCTTCAGCCAGTGTCTGTCCTATCTCCTACTACACCTCCAGAAGACTCCATATGGTTCAAGGTCCACTTTGAACTTTTGATTTCTCTTTTGTCCTCCTCGATGTCGTCTCCAGCCAGCTTTTGACCTTTCCATCCCGATAAACTTTCTTCTTTGGTCCAGTGGCAAACTGTAAGTCCTCATTTTGATTAAAACTTTATTTTACTTTTGTTTAAGCTCTCTTTAGAAAATAAAACTTCACGCCAAATCCCCTTCGATCGACAATAAAGACCCAGTGAAATCGAAAGCGAACACTTGACCTGCCATGCGTGTATTTCTTGGTCCTGTAAAATTCCTTCAACTAATCCAATTACTTCGTCACTCATATCCTCAAGCCCTAAATCATCCCCCATGTGTGACTTAGTAGACACTGATCTAATATACTCTTAACTTGGTATGTTTGCTCCAGCTTACCCATATACACGTTGGCATAAGCAGGAGCAAACTTAGTACCGATAGCTGTGTCTAACTTTTGCCTATATACCTCACCATTAAACTCAAACACATTGTTTTCTAGGACTGTTCTAGCTGAAAGTAAAAGGTTTTACTTGATAAAGGTTTTTTAACCGAAAGTTTGTAGCTCGCCTTAAGACATTTTAAGTCATTTTATATAGTTTTTAATGTCTATTTTAATGTGGTTTTAGGTTTTAATATATATATATATATATATAATTCTCAAAGAGTGGAGCGTTACCGCAATAGCTTGCAATTAAACGAACCTGGTCTGTCAGTCTCATCTGCGTAGCCCCCAAGTATCGCAATATATTTTGCCCATCTGTCTCAAATTTGACCGAGCAGCAGCTGGAAATTCGGATTTTACTCGAGTAAGTGTGTTTCTCATTAACTGTCAATGGTACATTGACTAAAGGCATAAAATATCACTTCCCCTTTAAATAACTTTACGTCGGTGGAAAACACATTTGATTGACTGGAAGTGATGTCACTTTCGTGCAATCAAATTCACGATTCTTCTGGTTCGAATTTGAGACTTTGGTACAGGTTCTCGCACCCTCCATATATGTGTATGCGCACTAACCGAACTATCCACTAAATTTTAAATAATATGAAATTATTACATTTTACCAGCAGTACAGGAAAAATAGAATGTAATTAAAGTCTGATTTCACTCTTAATTCATCAAATTCTTATTTCAACAAACCTGTTTTTAACTTTAGGCTAATCACGGGAAATTGTAAAAATGTTGGAAATTTTCGTTTAAAATGGTGTGAATTCAATTGGAAATGGGCTAGATTGATGGGGTGACCTAGGTGGGGTCCAAAACCCGTTGTAAAAAAGTATGAGAATGACATCAAACTGAGGTCTGTTTTAATTTTGAACGTCGAGATGGAAAAGGTTACTGTTGCTTCTTACTAAATTACTCACTTGCCAATTAATTATTGCTGGTTCTTAACGCCAATTAAAAAAAAAAAAACAAAAAAAAAAAACAATAAGCCGATTTCGGCTGTAGCCTAGGACTATACCTAGGTGTTAGGGGTGGGAGGCTAGGATGCAGTTAAACGGGTTGTGACGCTGAAAGTGCAATAAATTTTCTGTAGGCTCTGAAGTAAGAATTTTGTTATTGTATTGTTTAGCTCAGGGTAGGATATAAACTCTATTTGTCCTCATTGGTCTCCCGATCAAAATGAATTTAGTGAATTTGATACAGAGTTAATATAGTTACACACAATTACCTTCTGGCTACGTATCTTTACACTGTGAAGAAGGAGGAAAGGGGCATTTTCCCAGGAATTTCCCAAGATTAGCAATTTAGATATAGAAACACATTTTGTGGAATAGTAAAAGCCTTGGGAGAGTATATAGAGCTTAAATTTTGAGCATCGGAATGGGAATCACAATTGGGAATCATATTAATCCCTATGATGAGAGAGATGTCACCCCAGCGGCGTCCGACACAAATGTTATAGGTTATTCAATATATATAGCACCACTTCAATATTTATAATAGATTGAAACTTTAGCGTAAAAGGGGAAGAGGATGTTCATAATTTTCAAAAAACTTATTCCTAAACTCAGAGCCACCGCATTTAAGTAACTCATTTACCACACTATCAGCACCTGGAGCCTTATTATTTTTAACCCTTTTAGTCCTGTCGCCAACTCTTCCTCATAAAATGAATGTTCTTTCACATCCAAGGTATCACAAACTTTTTCATTTTTCTCTACATCTTTACCTGCAACTCAATCTCGGTTTAGCACATCCTTAGAATTTTTTGCACATATCTCTTTAACTTTTTCCTTACCACTAATTGTGGCCCCGTTCTTATCTTTAACTGGGACAAGTCTGGATTAACTACTACAAAAAATCAGTGTTTTAATAGAGGATTGATCGAAGAAGTAGCTTACTCTATCAGTTTTAGCTTTGCTTCCTTGGAGAATATTTGAAAACCAACAGGAGAGGAAACTTCCTCGTTTCGAAGGGACAGGAAAATAAATAGAGACAAATACCCACGGGATCGCCAAGTGAGGAGAGGAATGGCAGGCCATATACCTAAATTTTGAGAACTAACGTTGCTTAACCTTATTTAGCCAAATCGTAATGTTGACTATGTAAACCTGAATAAAAGCATAGAAAATATTATGTTTTTGTTTTTAATTTCCCATTGAGCAAATGATAGTAAGCTAAGAGCCAAGGATGAAGGTATTTCTCAGTATCCATTTTATTTAGTCCATTCCTCTTTTTCATTTCGTCTTTCCACTTCAGTAGGTTTTATTTCATAAAATTTCGTTTCATTCTGTTTCTATTTGTCTTGTTTATTCCTTTACATGGCTAAATATCTAGTCCATCTATGCTAATTCAGCTTCATCTTAATCATTCCGTTTCAGCTTTTTAGCCATCCATTCTTCGGACATGCGAAGAGGTTATACATATACGATGGTTACTCGGGGAGGCTGTCCCCGAATAGTGGGGGAAGAGACTATAAGAAAAAATTTAAAGGTGAAAAGATATTAAATTGCGTAAAAAGCAATTGCAAAAATATTTGTATATATTTTAACAAGGGATTACAACAATTCAGAAAACTTAAAAAAGAAATCGCAACCAGTTATATAATGTCAGTAGAAAGGCCCAAAATACGAAATTTCGATGATTTTCAATTTGGCAAGGGATTAAAACGATTCCAAAACTTGAAAAAAGAAAACCAAAACTTTGAAGCTTGGTACATATCGTTGTTAGAAACCAGATTAGCTTCAAAAATCAAATAGCTTTGGTCAGATACAGTATGAAAAGACATTAAGTTGCATAAAGAGCAAAAAACTAGAGAGAGAGAGAGAGAGAGAGAGAGAGAGAGAGATAGAGAGAGAGAGAGAGACAGACAGACAGAGAGAGGAAGACGGGGAAACAGCCGCTCAGACAAACAGACACACAGAGAGAAAGACAAAAAATAAAAAACACAAAGAGTCAATGAGATAGATACAATAAAAAATTTGGTACTCTTATATTGGTACCCTATCAGTAACTACAACACTCGGAATTCAAAATTTCATTTGATTGTAATTTTGAAAGTTTATTACATTTAAAAGCACTTTTATTAAATTTTTTGATGTCCAGTTAGCAAGCAAGACATTCAGAAATTACCATAGTACTATAAAGTACCTTTATAGTACCTAAAAAGGTACTAAATAATACCTTTATGGTATCAAATGGTATCATAAGTTTTACTGTCATTTTCACTTTATTTAAGAAAATTGACTCCTCTCTCTCAACTTTGCCCTCTCTCCAGGATTTTTATGAAATTACGCCACTGTTTATCCCTCCCAACCCCTAACGTGCAAATATATAGCGAAATTTGCTTAGAAAGTATTATATTTTCATAATACTTAGGTATATTCAATGAGGAAAACCTTAATTTCACTTCTTGAGTGAAGTGGGTATAAGAGATAAGTACCTACATAGCACGATCTTTGTTCCGGCCCTCCAACACGACGCCCTGCCTCGTCATGCGTTTCGAAGGCGATGACGAGGCCGCGCTTGAAGGTGTGAAAGAACAGTTTCGTGGTCTGCTCAGCGGGATCGACCCAGCCCTCGAACTGCCGTTCTGAACGGCCGCGCACTTGCCGCAGGGCGCCGGAGCCCGTACGCTGCGCCGCCCGTATAACCTCCTGACAGCGGTACTGTCCGATGCTCGACGCAGACAACGTGCATGACGTCGCTAGGGTCCTGACTGCGGCGCTGCCCTACATCCAGCGCTACCAGGGCCGCACGGTGGTTATCAAGTAAGGCTATTTAGTGGCTAAAAGTGCCCTTTTTAGAGCTGATTGTGTACAACAATAAGAATATGGCGGGTAAAACTGTGATGCAGTAAATGGTGCTTTGAGGACAGGTAATAAGCTGATCCAGAATAAACTTATCTTAAATCCAAAAATATTGAAAATTTCAAGTAGTTCTATTGTCGACCTCGGCTTCTAAGAAGTACCAGAAAATTTATCCAAACTAGCTAGCTAAACGAGATTAAGAACAAAAGATTCCAAATATGATTTATTTAAATGAACTGTTTATAAGAAACAAAATACAGCTTTAACATTTTTATGGTCATTCTGTTTCCTTCTGTTTTCTAAAATAAGGCAAATTTTCTCAGGCTCGTAACTTTTGATGGGTAAGACTAAAACTCGATGAAACTTATAGTTATTTATGAACCGATGATAACCGTTTTTATTTAGAGTTTCGATTACTATTGAGCCGGGTCGCTTCTTGTTACAGTTCGTTGCCACGAACTGTTGCCACTCAAAATATTATCATACCGATGGGTGTTTCTATGACGGGTATGTGAGGGGCTAGTCGTTTGTCCTTTGTTTAGTCGAAAGTTTATGAAGTGGAAGTGAAAATTAGAGACTAAATAACTTTTATTCATTTTTAATCCTGTTCGTTTGGGGCTTCATTTATTTATTAATGCCGATTCGTGGTAGTGTTGCGCATGGTAGATTATTTGATTCTATTTTTGCCTATTTTTGATTTAATGGAGTTCTTTATATTTCCTTGAAAACTTATTTTGAGGAAAATATTTTTTTAATTAATTTCTGTTCTATTTGTGCTTTAACCCCTTTTGACGCCTTTTCATCTTAATACTCCAAACCTTACAAGTTGTTGAAACTGAAGCAGTAGTTTGAGTAGTTTAGTAGCAGTAGTAGAATTAATAAAAGTAGTAGTGGTAATAGTGTTAGTAGTTACATGCATATATTGAACGTTTTTTCTATTGCTGACTTATGCCTGAAACCTTAAGGCAAGCAAATTTTATAATTGTAGAGATTGCAGACACTCAATCGCTTACATTAAAGAGGAACCTATTCTGTATATTTTTAAAGTATACCTTGTTTTGTGTCACGACTGTAAATTCGAGCTGAATCTTTCAGTAAAGTTTGTACAGGTCGGCTGGTTTATGGAAGGCAAGGGGAATTGGAACATTATTTTTGGGGAAAAAGCTAAATATTCTTTCTTAGATAAGGAATATGAGAGGACGATGCCATGATAATGTAAATAATAGCAATAGTCAACGATATTCAGTGATTTTGTTATACTTGAATTTAATTTTTGTGATAAGGTATTGGTTTTTTATTCATTCTATCATTTACTCCCCCCCCCCCCCCCTTCCAAAAAAAAGAACTCTGTCAATCACTGTATATTGAAATGATTGCTTTAATATGATAGATAAACTTAAGTCTGGTTTCTCTGTCTGTTTTGATATCAGTCATCTAAGTAAGAAAACCTTTATTTTTTTTTAGGTTTTCACATTATATATCTATTTTCTTGTTATATATAGGCCTATATTTTTTTGACTTTCCAAATTTACATTGAAATCTTATCTGTTATCTTCAAAACTGGAGCACTCAAGCGTCATGATCTTGTAAAGATAACACGAGAACTAGAACATTTTTAGCTAAGTGATAGAAAAATATTCTCTTAGGGGGCCATGCCTCCCCATATATTTGCCAAATCTTAATTTTTTCCATGACCACTTTTCAGCTTTCTCAAAATTGAGATTGATTGTGACAGACATTGTGTCACATTCATAGCAAGGTATGCATATCAACAAGAAACACCCCTTTCCATAAAATGAACAAAGGCACCTTAGTGGAATGTGAAAAAATAAATTTGAACCCAGCCTACTTGCCCCCCCCCCCCCCCCCCCACCCCCCCTCCCACCAGATTAAGAAAACTATTGACCGAGAGTGGTTTCTCCTGTATAAAGAATAATTTCCAAGGCCCTACAGAAAGTGAGGATGCTTTTCTTAGGTATTGAAAGACTAGGCTAGAAGACCAGGAAACCCACCCCTGAGCTGTTGATACAAGTTTTTCAACTAGCTTACTTTTCGGTAGAAGTATAAAGAGAGATTTGGTGAAGAATATTATGTTAAAATCGCCCGTTAAGCAGCCTAAATTAGAATTTGAACTTAGATGCGTGCCAACTGCCTATCGCTAGTAACAAATTGCAGGGATTTTAATTTTCCAAACAGACTACGAGAAACAATTGCCACCGTAACTTTTTACAAAAAATACGAATGCCACCGCAGTGCAGATTCCAAGGGCCAGAATTCATAAAGTGAGAAGTATAGTAAAAATGATTGCTTGAATTGGTTAAATGGAAACTTAAAACTATATTTAAATATTAAAAACTACTAAAAATGTAAAATTCATATTTTAATGACGAAGACGTTCATATGCAGTTCTTAGTATTAATGAGCACCAAATTTAAAAAAAAAAAACGAACCTGGTTTAAAATGAGTATAAATAAGCTAAAAACATATCGCACGAACCAGCTTAGGAAGAAGCGACTATCATTAGAAACCAGTGATTTTGCACGGTCCTCTCAAGCTCCAAGACTTTTGCCCGCTAATACACTGGTACTCCACAATTAGTTCACATCAAGTGCTTCTGCACGGTGTAAATCCGTAGTCTTTGCACCAGAGAGAAAAATTCTAAAACTTCGATGATATTTCTTAGGCAATCGGTCAAAACCAAGCGTGATCTGTGGTCTTGATAGTGCAAAAAACCGAGTGAGGCACCTTCTCATCATTAGTGGGGAGAAGGCACCTATAAAGCAAATAAATGGTGTTAAATACTTAGGCTTTAGTCTGATATTAATTTAAGTTAGAAATTGCATTAGGCCAAAACAATTTAATGATTTAAAGAACATGATAATTGAAACTTGGAATGTTAAGAAGTTGAAAAATGACTATTATACCGATATTTTTACTTACGAATTCAGAGGATTCGAACTGGACTTATTAGGAGTTTCAGAAACTTATATCCCATGGGTATGAAGCATGAAATTAGGTTATATACAATTTGTTTATTCAGGCAGGAAGGATGGGGTACATAGACATGGAGTAGGGATCATGATAATAAGGAAGCTACTAAGTCTTGTTTAGGCTGGGAAGGTATTAATAATAGAATACTGATTGCTCGTTTTATGACTAAAAAGAGGAGGATATGAACCCCTCATATGAGTAATTATTTAAAGAACATCAAAGGTAAAATTGTTGTGTTAATTAATATACACAAAGCAGCAAAGACTTATTCCCTAGGGACTGCATCCCTTGAAGTTATTAAATATAAAAAAGTTTTTTTTTTTAACTGAAAGTAAGGAGCAACGTTAAAATTTAAAACGAACAGAAATTACTTCGTATATAAAATGGGTTTTTCCCTTCTCAACGCCCGCTCCTTACGGTGAAGTTTGACTCTGTCTCTCAACTCTACTTTTTAAAACAGTAAAAAACTTTAGCAAAAGAGCGGAGCGCTGAGACTAATATCATAATAGTATTTTTGGTAGGAGGAGAATTGACAGCAGTTGTAGCGTTATATTAGTAGTAGTAGTAACGATAGTGTTATACGCTATCTACTAATATGCCTGTTTCACCAATATCTACTAATATTACTGATACGCCTGTTTCACCAATCTGTATCCACATAGTACGTTTTGATTTATTTCTACTATCCCCACGACATTTCCTCAGATGTTCGTGTTTTGGTTCAGTTCAACACTCCTCTCAGTATTCTCTGAAAGACACACCTGAATAGCCTTCGTCTTTTCGGGAAGTAAAAGTCAAACAAGCAAACCTTTCGTCCCGGTTTTGCTAGTTTAGGCACTTCCAGATAAGCTAGGACGATGAAATTTGACAGGTGTATCAGGGACCTGACTAGATTAAATTATAAACAGTCGTCTCCGTGATTCGACCATCTGGGGGGAGTGAGGGGACGGTTAATTCGGAAAAATTAGAAAAAATGAGGTATTTATAACTTAAGAACAGGTTATCGGATCTTAATTAAATTTGATATTTAGAAGGATATCGTGTCTCAGTGCTGTTATTTTATATCCCGACTGGATCCGGTTACATTGGGGGGAGTTGGAGGGGGGGACCTAAAATCTTGGAAAACGCGTAAGTGGATAAATAAAAAAAAAATAAATAAAAAAAGGATCATATTATTGAATTGTTCCCCTTCTAAACTATGTAGATTTATAGGCGGTACCTGTAGATTTACAGGTGAATAGGCGGTAAGTTCTGTACTGAAAAATGCGCAATTATGAGAATTTCTGCTGCTTTTCAGAGCCAGATTCCTGTCCTAAAATGAGTAGATATATTTTTTTAATGCGAAATCAGACAGCAAAAGAGGTTCTCATTGAAAACAATTTATCAGCGTATGACAATGGTACAAGTATAGGCCAATAATTCGAAGACATTTATTCTTCTTTTTTTTTGCGAGAAAGACCACAGTACGCACCTTTTTGAGTATTATAACTAACCTAAGTTCTGCAAACTCTACAAAATTCTCCAGGAATTAGATTATGCAGTTGATTTAAGTGTCCTAGATGGAAATGATGGCAAAATTGATTATTTTTTTTTATGATCTTGATAATTCAATGTGTAACGTTAATGCACAGTTCAGTGTCCAACATGCAAATAAATGTTTCAAACATTTCATTGCCGAAATTTGACAATCTGGTGCTGAGAAGATATCATAAGTAAGAATTCAAAGGGAATTGGAACTTGATGGGATGGGGCAAAGAGTGAAGCTTTTATTAGGAACTTGCATTCTTCTTTAGTTGCATAAGAAGTTAGTGCTCCCTAGGAGGAAACCTTACACAATATATAGAAAAATCCACAAATAATATATAGCTAGAAGTATTCCTTGAGAAAAAGTACTCGAGACATCAAAGTATGTCTAATCCATGGGCAATTTTTGATGAAATTACATTGCTGTGACATTTCCATGCCAGATGGCAATTCAGATAAAAACCAAGGTAGCAAAGATGATGATCAACTCATTGCACTGGATTACCAGATAGTTACCTAGCCAGGCACCTCCAGCAGTGTACCAACTCTACACAAAGTCATTAAAAATGGCATGGCTTACAACATTAAACAAAAAATGTAATGTCCGAATGCTAAACTCAGTTCAAAGGCTTTCTCTAATTTTAATTACAAAATCTCTCCGCAACGCCCAAACTGATATACTGACAGCGTTAGTAGGAGTTTTACTAATCGATTTGAGACTTAACGAATTAAAAATTATGCACTATGCAAAAAAGGTTAGACCAGAATATTGGCCAGAACTTTCTACACCAGTCATCCCAATATCCAGCAGGCCAAAATCACACACTACATATACAGATGAGGTTATAAAAGTTTTTTTGGATGATCAGTCAGATGATAGCTCAGCTCTGACAGACAGACCCACACACACACAGACAACTTATTTTTATATATATAGATGGAGGATTTTACATAATTCACTTGTTTTCTGTGGATAGAAGACGCTCGATTTCGCCAAGCAGCATTGGAAACTGGAATGACTTCTAATGACATTTTTGTTGTCCGTGGTGGTCAATTTGGCAATACTTTGCTTGTTCCTGCGTCTCCCATGCTTTCTGAAAGGAGCCAAGGCTCCAGATTCAGCTTGAAATTTCACCAAAGATTTTTTCCCTGATCGCTTGAATTTTAGTAAAGGTTTGCAGATAGTTTCCTGAAGTCGAGGTAGCACATGACCATCATCATGGTCATCATCGACATCGTCATCAGTAGCAGCGATATCATTACTGTCATCAAAATTATCATTGTGATCATAATCTTTATCGTCATCATCATCATCATTAGCAGCAGCAGCAGTAGCATCATCACTGTCATCAGAACTATCACGGTCAGCATCATCGTCGTGACCATGATCATCATCATCATCATCATCATCCTCATCATCCTCATAGTCGTCGTCGTCGTCGTCATCATCATCATCATCATCATCATCATCATCATCATCATCATCGACATCATCATTGTCGTTGATAGCATTGTCTTCGTCACTGTCTATCTAAATATTGCGTGCATCCGAAATCAGGCCGAAAACTTCTAGATATTGTCCCTTCTATGCAACTACGAAACAACAAAAAACAATGACGTGAAACTGATTAAATAATCTCCACCAATTATCAAGTATTAGAAGAAGAGAAAACTATTTTGTCTTCTGTCAACTTCTGTGCAATGAAACCTTAAACAGACTGTGAATAACACCAAAAAAAAGAGTAAAGAATTTTTGCACTTTCATTGTGAAAAATCTGACTTGCCTAAGTGCCACTTAGTGACCTAATAGTTTTTTCTATTATTAAAAAATAATAAATTTTTGTTTACTTCTCGTATCAATTTTGTTTAATTTTATATTCTAAATCATAGGCACTTAATTTTTTCTCTTTATTTTGTCGCAATTCTTTGAATGTTATATTACGGTTTGAACTCCCTTTAAAATAGTTTTCATTGTCGGAATAAATAGGCAACCCTACAAGTGTTACATAAATATGACCTATTCGTAGGGTTACCTACAATCCAACTGAAAACGGCTAAAGGCTTACAGCCGTAGCCTAAAACTGTCGGGAAAACCTTGGAATTATTTTGATACCCGGGTCAGAGCAGAGGTGGATGTAGCTTGAGTATAACGGAACTGAAATCATACCTGGCAATCTCCATAACAGAATATATGACATTCTGTACGTGATATTCCATAATTGGAATTTGGGGTAGAAAAATAACATGATCCTTAGGATGTTTGGTAGTAGGTGGGTCCTTTAGACACTATGTAATTAACATAGATGCAATTTAACTGATAGTACATTTTGTCCAATACACATGACATAAATAGGAATCATGGAGTAAGTAAGAAACATGATCTTTGCTATGCCACGCTCAAATTATATTACTTCACAGAGGCAGAAATAGTTGATGAATGTGAGATCTTGCCTAATTTCTTGTTATTTTGAAGTAGCTTGTCTGTGCACACTAAATTTTTCATCCCCGGCTTCCTCCTAAAGTACTCTTTGGTCTCTTGCTTTTCATAGTCCTTCAAAAGAACCTTTGTTGCCATGCTTATCACACCTTTTCCTCGTGACATATTTATTTAATCTTCCATACTTTCATATACTAAATTTTCCATCCCCGGGTTCCTCCTAAAGTACTCTCTGGTCTCTTGCTCTTCGTAGTCCTTCAAAAGCACCTTTGTTGCCATGCTTGTCGCAACTTCTCTTCTTAACATACTTACTCAATCTTCCATACTTTCATATACGAAATTTTCCATTCAAGGGTTCCTCCTAAATTACTCCCAAAATTAACAACCCGCAGTTCCCCCAAAGGATGGGATCTGTTCCAAATATGTCAATCACGTATCTATAACTTGTGCTTATTCTTCCCATCAAGTTTCATCCCGATCTCCCAACTCTATAAGTGTTTTCCAAGATTTCCGGTTTCCAACACTTCAGGTTTCCCCCTCCAACTCTCCCCAATGTCACTGGATCTGGTCGGGATTTAAAATGAGAGTACTAAAGCAAAAGATCCTTCTCAATATCAAATTTCATTAAGATCTGATCACCCGTTGGTAAGTTACGAATACCTCCTTTTTCTAATTTCTCCGAATTATCCCCTTAAAAGTCAAAGAATTTTAACTAAAATTTAACCGTTAGCTTCGACGTATCAGAGAACCGTGCTGTAGAGGTTTTAAGCCCCTACTAGCAAAATTTCGCTATCAGTGTTGAATTCGTATTATTTGCCAGAAGAAAAACCACGGATGCGTGTTAATTTTTGCTGTTTTTCCAGGGTCAGTTGTATCGAGCCAGCGATCCTAGTACATCGGGAGAGGGCTCATTTGAACGGAAATTTCTGGTGTGCATTCTATTGAACAAAAATATCAGACGGCTACTAGCCCCCCTACCACCTCCCTTTTCTTCTCAATAATTGTTGAATACTTCTTCTTTTTCTTCTTCTTCTTCTTCTTCTTCTTCTTCTTCTTTTTCTTCTTCTTCTTCTTCTTCTTCTTCTTCTTTTTCTTCTTCTTCTTCTTCTTCTTCTACCTCTTGATCTCCTTCCCCTATTTCTTAATCCTCTTGATCAGCTTCTTCTTTTTATTTATCCTTTTCTTTCTTTCCTTATTCTTCTTTTCAGATTGCAGCTTTATGAGACTAAATATTTTTTATTTCATTTCCGTGACTTCATTCGTGTCTACTTGCAGTGATTCTACTGATAAAGGACACGGCATGGCTTTTCAAAAAAGGTGTTTACTGTAACTATTAACTACTCTTTGTCGAACCTGCTAATAAAACCAATAGACAACATACCCCGTCTATTATATTTTATAATAAAGTTCGTTCCTACCTTAGTATGAAAGCCATCTATCGGGCAAAAGGTAAAAGTTTTGTTAAAGCTTCTTCTGTAAAATAAAAAAAAATTAATTTTAATGCCTTCAATGAAACCAAGGTTGCAGAAAGATCATTCCCAGAATAGCGAATATTTATAATCGGTGAACGTTTTTAATCTCACGCAAAGAAATCATTCAGAGGGTACGGATGGGCGTTTTCCCCTTCCCCCATTCAATTTGGAAAATATTATGTCACTTATAAAAACGGATGTCGTTGAACACTCTCTGTCTAAACTGAATATAAAGTAATATGAAAGTTTTTCAGTAGACATGATAACAGCTCGAAGTAGGGCGTTTTTTAGTCAGCACTGACGTATTTAATTATAAAAATATATTTTGGGAAAAAAATGAACCAGATAATAACTTAGCCATCATTCATAGTACATCCTTTTCCAGACGACAAGAACACGTTCACAGCTTAATCCCAAATCTAGATGCCACGAAAAATATTTTTTTAGCAGATAAAACACATATAACTGAAAACCTTTTCCATGCTTTCATCCTACCTAAATCTGGCATTACTCCGTTTTCAATGAGACCTGTTTCGCAATGGGTTACACATGAATTGCTGATCGGATTGTATACCGGTTTGCCTTCAGCATTTGGATTATTTGCATCCAGATATGCCTGTAGTTGCTTTTCCTGCTCGGGGGATATTTTTATTTCGTATATGACAGTTCGACGGAGATCATTCTGTGAATATCCTTTGTGTTTGGCGTCATTGTTCATCGCTACGTGATTGAGGTATTCTTCTTTGGAAATACCCCAGTCCTGCCTGGTCTCGGAACCTTCTGAGTAGTTGGATCCAAAACTATAAACTTTACCGTTTATGTAAAGAGCAAAGTGGACTCTCTCTATTTTTTCGTCTTTTTTTTTCTTTTCACCAAGGAACTTCGCATGGATGGAGTTGTCGAAGAAACTTCGGAGGAGGCTAAATCGATTGGAAAATTTAAAGTTCTTGTGTTCTTTGTTAGACTCAAAAGTGATTGGGGGCAAGTACCCTCCCCCTTATTCCCCTAAACATTAAACAGGCATAACTCAGGAATAGCTTCAGGTGTTAAGTTGGAAGTTTCAAGGATTGATAAGGGGAATGATCAATTGACCAAAAGGCAATATGTGCACAATATTAATACTACAACTGACTTCTCTATATTGCGAGCAAAAAACGATTGAGATTGCGAGCAAAAACGATTGAGATTGCGAGCATGGGAGCTGCCAATTATTTATTGGGAGCTGCCCGTTATTGATTGGGAACATGGGAACAGCCAATTATTGATTGCGAGCAAAAACGATTGAGATTGTGAGCATGGGAGCTGCCAATTATTTATTGGGAGCTGCCCGTTATTGATTGTTAACATGGGAACTGCCAATTATTGATTGGGAGCATGGGAGCTGCCAATTATTGATTGGGAGCATGGGAACAGCCAATTATTGATTGCGAGCACGGGAGCTGCAAATTAACGACTGGGAGATTAAAAGTTCTAGTTGCCTTTTTAAGTAGCCAAAAAATCGGAGGATCGCTATCTTATTTTTGCTTGGCATATGTCCAACCGCAGCCAACTTGGGTTTCATTTGGGTTTCATTCACGGGAGGATCCATTTTTGCACACAAGATATAAGTCAGAATATGACATTGTAATGACCTTAGATGATGATTACGATGCTTTATTGATTTTTAAGCCAGCCTAGTGTGAAAGGACTTGTTGACGTGTGAAAGGTTATGCTAATGTAACCCCTTAGCATTGAAAATTATGTGCACAGTGAGGTAGTAGCTTTATTCTTTTAATTATTTAATGGCATCGGCACTAACGAACCTGGCTCCATTTGCACCTTGCAGTGAGACAGCCAGGCGACACATGCGCCGCTTCAGTTCCGAACCACGCAGCTTGCCCGACATCGCGGTCGTGGCTGGCCAATCAGAGGCCAGTTCCGGAATCTGGCTGCGTTCGGCCATCAACTGATGCCCTTTAGATTCGATAAGAAGTTGCACCAGCTCATCGCGAATCAAGGGATCTTCGATCGCGGGTTTGCCGTTCCTTTTGGCGCGTCGCGCCAGTTCGAGCACATCCCCCATATTCAAATCCATGCTGGCAATGCCACCGGCCTGGCCACGTTTTAAAATTATGCTCTGTATTTGCCCTACTATTCAGTAAAGTTGTTCATTTGTGTATGTCAGTCAATCTGGTTCATAGCTAAGGGAGAAAATCCAGTTTAAAATTTATCTCCCGCATAAACTGGAAAGCAGCTGTGGAATCTGGAGCGTCTGGGAGTTAGCTCCGGCTATCGTTCATTTTTATTGTAACATCTAAACAGTTAATTTAAATAAAATGGCCTTCCCAGTTCGTTTCCAGCAATAATCTCCTGCGGTAGAGTTTCCATATGGCGTTCGCTTTAGTCCAGGATCCAGCTATGTAGTGATATCTTAGTGAGCAATCCAGTGCAGTGTTCAGGGTCACTGGCGGCTCCAGACGACCGTTTATCAGAATCCGCACATCATCCAGGCTGTCGATATTCTCCAGCTCCAGAGTTGTATCATCCGGCCAGATTGTCATCGCAAACGACTGGTTACCCACGCTGCCATACGTATACGTGAAATCACCACTGATCTCTTCGAGAACCTCTGACAGCGAAACCTCTTCCGTGAACTCCAGAATCGGTATCGGTTTCTCCAGCATCCAGTAGAGCCAGCGATCTTCAGGCTCTGTGTAGTCTCTCCAGTCGTGAAAGCGGGGAAGCTGACGATCGTCGCTGTCCAGATTATATCTTATATATCTATATATATATATAAATAAGTTGTTTGTCTGTCTGTCGACTAACGTCATTATAAGGATTGAGCTGTATGTCGTCATGAAGTTAATTGTCGTCATGTTTGTTATGACGATGCTTAGTATATAACGTCATTATAAGTATTTAAGAAAAATTAAGTTGTTTGTTTGGGTGCCCGTCTGTCTGTCCACATATGACGTCTGAATTATTTCATCATATACCAATTCAAAAACGAATGTATTCTAGCCGAAGTAGCTGAGTTGGTAAAGCGTTATGTTCCAGGTTCTAGGTCCGAGAGGTTCAAGGAGTCTACTTTTAGTAAATTAATAATTGTAAGACCGGCAAGGGGAATCATCTCTCCGTCCCGATATAAGAACTATCAATCCTTGTAAGATTTTTTATTTCAACGGGTTGTAAACGTTATGATGCAGTGAGAAAACTATTGAAGTTTATTATATTACTTATTGTAGTAAAATATTTTGCCTATTGGTTTAATAGCTAAAACAGAAATTGATTGAGAATAATCAATTGTTTAATGCAAAATATTTGAAATTAACTCAAGCCTAATTTAATGAAATTACATAATCTTTCTGTGCTTAATTTTGGTTGAGGGAGGGGATTCGCAGGGTTCTCAAAAAACCAAGGGCTGGGTCTGTTTATGTTCGATGGGTCTGTCCGTAATTCACTTACTTTTTGCAGGTTTTCAGAAATACGGCTTTCCGCATTATTTTCATATTCCAGATCTTCAGCTGCTGACAGGAATATATTTACTATCTCTTGAACCACATCGATAACAAGTGAAGATAAAAACAATACATATATGTCTATGACGTCAACATCTCCATTTTCTGCAAAATTTTCAGATTCCTGGTTCTCAAAAAACCAAGGGCTGGGTCTGTTTATGTTCGATGGGTCTGTCCGTAATTCACTTACTTTTTGCAGGTTTTGGCATGCACCACGGTAAGTGTCATGTATAGTACCGTTTACAGTTCTCAAATACTCAAAGGACGTCGGACCGGGTACATACACCAAAAGCAGGCGTAGAAAGAAGCATTCATGTTGATTGGGTTGAACGGTGTAGAGCCTTCCTATCGTGGTATCTTTGAAGATGGTAGGTTGGCCGTCAACTGACTTACCCTGTTTTCGACATTCAAATACTTTATTTTTAGTATTCCATGTGTAGTACGAAGGCACTTCATTATACAACAGTTTTTTTGCAAAAGAATCATTTTTGTTTAGCAAAAAGAAAGCAGTTAACGTTGTATCAAATTACTCCGACATGGGATAATGAACTTTTTTTTTCTTTTCTGATCTACCAGATGATCTTTGAAACATCCAGTTTACAGGTTTTAACTTATTTATCAGATTGTCAATTTAGCAAGAAGTTAATAATTGGGATAGGACTTTAAATTTTTTCTTCTTAGAGCTTTGTGAAAATGATTACATGATGTACACCTGACTAATCTATGATTAAGCCGAATAATCATGATGATATTTTTATTTTGATTAAATGAAAAAAATTAGTTTTTTTAACTGAAAGTAAGGAGCGACATTACAACTTAATACGAACAGAAATTACTCCGTATCGATCGCGAAGCTCGCGACGCGGCTCGTCAAGGCCGGCCGGCGTGTGGGCCTCGTGAACCTCGACCAGCAGCGCGTCGGGGCGGGGTTGCAGCTCGCCGAGCACGGCAAGCTGCTGCAGGTCCCGGTGGACGATGCGCGCAACGCTGGCGAGCTCGCGGCGATCCTCGAGCGCTCGCGACACCTTGACCTGGCGCTCGTCGACACGACCGGGCGTTCGCCCCGCGACGCCGACGTGCTGCAGCGGATGAGCCAAGACCTGACGGCGCCGGAGTGCTACCTGGTCGCCGCGGCCTCCACCGCCGCGAGCGTGCTCGAGCAGCAATCATTTTGAGGTTTATTTATTCATTTATGTTAATACCTATTGTATGGTTTTTTTTTGGTTTTTTTGCTGTGATTACTTTTTCAATTTCTGTTTGTCTTGGGTTTCATTATTCTTTAATAGTAATTTCTGGTCTGTTTGAGTTTGAGTTATTGTTGGTTTCTATTTCTTTGGATCGTAAGTTTAATATGGCCTTTAGTTTTCTTTAGAAAACTTTCTTCTAGGAAGTTTTTTTAAATTAATTTCTGTTCATTTTTTATTGTCATAGTTTGAAGTTTTTTAAAATTTACCATTTCAAAGTATTTGTTTTATGCTGAAATCTGGAAATCTTGGTTGCCTATTTCTGGCCCATCTTCGATGTAAATCAAATATTTCTTTAGACTCGTGGGGATTTAGAGTCTATGTAGGGAGTGATGAAAGTCCCTTTTTCTCATGGTTTGACTTATTTGTTTCCTGTATTGATCTTTTAGACTTCGTTTATTTGGGGTTGTATGAATTATATTCTATGTCAATTGCTTACGAAAACATAGCGGGCTGGCGCAGTACATCAATTGTTCATACACGATTATGTCCTTACTTAGTAAAATTTTTGATCCAAAATTTGCATCATTCATGTAGAATTTAATTGTTACATTTTTTTCCGTAAGCGTACCGTCAATATCAAAAAGTACCGCGGGTGTATTTGGTTGAACCACAGTCACAAATCCTTCAGCACCAGTACCATCAGCAGGTACGCCTGCATAAATTCGATACTGTCCTGCACTTAAGCCCGGCAGAGATAGTGTTGCCTTACCGTCACTATTGGTTACTGCGTTGGTTAAAAACCGCCAATCACCATCTTGTTGGCCACGAATATAGAACCTGACTGTCTCATGCTCCAAATCTTTATGTGCCACCGCACCATAATCAAACTTAGCCGTTACTTGAAATGAAGCACCTTCAGCTACAATTTGGTCATGTTTGTCCACTTTTATTAATGAACTTTATAATCAAGAAGAGAGGATTTGAAATGTTAGTTTTGAAAAGGACACTAGGGAAATAAAAAATATGTCACAACCGGGGATCGAACTCTGATTTAATTTGACACTCTCTAGCTTTAATGGGCTTTGGATAGATAGACGGGCCGGAGGGCATTTCTTCCTTGGTCACATCACATGGCCCAGAGAGGCTGGTCTCCAATTGCCTTGAGCTGGATGTCGATATCCACCGGTGGATGAGTGGAAGCTAATGTGGCGACTAGAGAAATAGAGTATGTTAACATTGGAGGTCACCTAGCTCAGTATTGAAATAAAATCTCTTTGTAGCGTCTTCTTTTGCCGGATCTAAAAAAATCCACAAAATTTCTTCAGAATATAGATCTTTTCACATTGGTTACAAATTTCCAACTGACAGTTTCATGTCTTTTGACTAACCATATAGAAGTAAATGCAACTAAGGAGATGGAAATAAAAATATTTAAATTAAATGGCACTGATTCAGAGCACATTCTCGTTGATATTAGTTAAAATCAGTTGTCATGAAGGCTAAATATATCTACCAATGTAACATAACTATAACAGTATAAAACTGTGTCCTTGAAGAACCAATTTCAACCACCCACAGTTCCGTTTCTTAGAGTCTCGGTTACTATTGATCCGGGTTGCTCCTTGCTACAGTTCGTTACCACGAACTGTTTGATCAGGTTTTATTTGAGAACTGACTCGAATCTCGCCTTGCCAAATCAGTTAAAACATCTTGCCACTTTCCAGCACAGGGGACGTAAAGTTCCATTGTCTTTACAATTAAATTTCATAGCCTAGCCACAAATTCTAAATGTCTCTCGATAGTGGGAAGCCCCCTTGGAGAATTCTCTAATATTCCATATGGCTTGAAACGGTCAGCCAAGAATTATACTCGCTAATGATTTTAAAATGTCAAAACCGGGGCCGGGAAAAGATTGTAGCTCTAACGGCGTTGTTGAATCGAAAGGAGGGCGTGGAGAGCGCTCAGTTTGAAGCCGAGATCGGGCGCTTTGTCGACTTGCCGAGTTTCTATTCGTTTTGGGCGATGGAGAGTTTGTTGGGTTTCTGGGATGGGTATGCGGGGAATAGTAATAACTACTTCTTTTATCTGAATCCGCAGACGGATCGATTTCATTTTTTGCCGTGGGGAGCGGATGCGTTGTTTGTCGAGAAAGGGAAGTTCGATTTTGGTGAAGACGTGCCCTTGTCCGTGAAAGCGGCTGGAATCCTGGCTTACCGTAAGAAACTAAAACAAATATGCGGTATTTCAATCTATGTATCAGCGGAGTCTTCACTTCAAATATATAGATTTGATCTTTACTGTCCATTTTTAAGTATTTCATTTCTGTAACAGCCCTCATTTCGAAGATTAGTATTTTTTTGTCGGGTGATCCTGAATTTCAAGGGATTGATATTGCAAAGACAGCTTCTAAAACAGTATTTCCAGTCTGGTGTGAGATTTGGCACAGATCATTTAACGTGGATTGATTAAATTAATCGCCAATTTGGCAGTTTCTGAGTACAAGGGTTTACACCACATTGCCAAAGATCACCTTCGGGTACTATTGAAATAGAGTTCTTTTTTCATATAGAGTCTGAAAAATCATCAGAATTTGGATAATTGATGTAATGCAAACTTACGCTTTCCTATGGTCCTTGAAGATCAAGCATTATCTGAAATCTCACTTAGCGACAGTGACAATTTTTTTTATTTTCACCTTCAGTTTTGGAAATTACTGTGGAGGGGGAAGTTCGCTTTTTAACTTGTGTTGGAAATGAATACCCTAAATTTAAAGTGTCAAGAAGAAGTGAGCTTGCTAGATTATGGATTTCATCTGAATTTCGCCTCTTCAAAAAACATCATCGGGGAGGCAAGATTACAAGACCGAGCGCGTCGAGGGCGCGATCTTCAACCGCGTCAAGGGCGGCTTCACGGTCGATCTGGGCGGGGCGGTCGCGTTCCTGCCCGGCTCCCAGGTCGATGTGCGCCCCGTGCGCGACGTCACGCCGCTGATGAACACGCCGCAGCCGTTCCAGATCCTGAAAATGGACCGCAGCCGCGGCAACATCGTGGTCTCGCGCCGCGCCGTCCTGGAAGAGACCCGCGCCGAACAGCGTTCCGAGCTGATCGAGAACCTGAAGGAAGGCCAGGTCCTGGAAGGCGTGGTCAAGAACATCACCGACTATGGCGCCTTCGTGAGTCAAAACAACCAACTATGGCCTGTTTTCCTAGTTTTTTTTTTTTTTTTTTGGCCCATTGCATGGTGATAATCACCACTGGATATTATTAAAATGCATATTTTTATCGTTTGTATTTTGTTCGTATTTTTCAACTTTTCGTTGTATATTTGTATTGTTTAATTTAGTTTGTTTTGTTTTTTATTTTCGTTGAAAATGACTGTCTGATATGGGGCCAAAATATTCAAACTTGTATTATTATTAGTGAAAATTATAAAAAAATTATATAAAAATATATAAATATTAAGTTTTTTGTTATCTTTCCATTGTCTTATTATACCCCGCCAAGCCATCACGGGGACTCTGAATCTTTCCATCGAACGCATCGCTCCGGGCGAGATCGATCTTGCGATGCCTTTCGACCGGGCCTTGACCCAACAAAACGGATTTCTGCATGCCGGCATCGTCACGGCTGGCCTCGACAATGCCTGCGGTTACGCAGCCTACACCCTTATGCCCGCCGAGGCCGACGTGCTGTCGGTCGAATTCAAAACCAACCTCCTTGCCCCCGCCAAGGGCGACCGTTTTCGTTTCGAGGGCAGGGTGATCAAACCGGGACGAACGATCACCGTGGCGGAGGCGAGGGCGTACGCGGTGCTTGGGGCACATCGTATTGAAGGAGTTGTCGTAGAAACTTCGAGAAAGACTCATTCGATTGAAAATAGAAGGGGCCAGTGCCCTTTTCATCAATCGAAAGTGATTAGAGGGCAACTAACCCTCCTCTCATGCCCACCACTTACCCAAACACATCCAACCAAACTTTTGAGATAGTTATTTTGTTCAACATAGTTGAAAAGTCTGAAAATTATGTCTTTGAGGTTGACACCTCTCCCACAGCCCCCAGGGCAAGGGTTGTAAGTTATACTCTGGGGACATATAAGATTTTTTTATGGAAAGAGTGGTCGTAGGACATTTAGAGAGAACCATGTGATAATTATGGCAGGAGATGTTTGGACCAAGATACAGGACTTTGCAGTTATTGCAGGACTTTGGGTTACTGATAATAGAGCTTTGTTGATAACCCAAGCCCATAACCTCTGGTAGATTTCATTTGACATCCGGTAGATTCAGATCTCCAAGAAGAATTAAGTACTGATTATCATGTTTGTATGCTTTTTTGGCCAACAGAATTAGAGCTTAGTAAGACACAAGGGCATCCAGGCAACTAGAGCTTCTATATATGCAACCTATCAGTAATGATTTTCTCTCATTAATAATACTGACAGAAACACTCAACCCATCCGGAAAACCCGATGTCGGCGGAAGAAAAGGCCGAACTGCGCGAACAGTTTCGTCACGACCTGCTGCAAAACGGCAACTGTTCACTGGGATCGTCCGCCGTGATTTTCGGCCTGTTGGCGATTTGCGCGATTTGGGCTCCGGAAAACGAATTTGAAGCTTACTTTCGCTGGAGCGCATTGATTCGTGCTCCCGGCGGAGGAATCCGCGACTGGACGGTGTTGACAGTCTGCCTGATGTTTGTGGCCAAAGAATTTGGGATGTTCATTCTGCAAAACGGCGCGATCAGCAGCGCGGCGCTTCACTTGAACGGTTTTTTGGTGGTGGAGCATCGGCAGCCCTGACTTTAAAACTGTTCTCGGTAAAGTAGCGTTGTTCACCGGGCCGGATAAACTGCGGATCCATATCAGGATTCTTTAACGCTTCGATGGAATTTCGAGAAGGGAGCTCTTCATAGAGATAAGCTTCGCCGAGATTTGTACAACGAGCAGCGATAAACTCGACGAGTTGTTCGTCGGTCATCCGTTGACCCGGTTCTGGGTTTTCAACCGAATTCCCATTAACGTCAACTAAAGACTCTTCCAGAACGAATTCATAAGACACCTTTTTGTCGCCAGACGCGGCTGAAAAGTAAAATTTTTGTGGTGTTCTCACCGAAGAAATTCTATTAACTTTGCGACAGATATTAATATTGGTTGTTTTTATTCCTAGATTTTGGTTTTTATTTGTTTTTAGATTATTATAGTTTTCAGCTTTGTTTTGAAACGCCTGGTTTTCATACAGGCGAAACATCCGAGTCGTTTCAGTTTTTATCTTTTCTTTCTACTCGCCGTAGTCCCGTTTGTTAGTTCTTTGTCGAAATTTCTCTCTTTATTCTTCTAGATTATTTAGGGATTATTAGCCCTATCTCCTGCTACTTCCCATTCTGTTCTTATTTCTGTGTTTGAGAAGTGACCATATTTTTGCCGTGGTGCAGTCCGCCATCGCGCTGACCGCCCTCGCCGCGCTCGTTGCCGGGCTCGACCGGCCGGCGGGACAGGCGCTATTGGTCGCGGCCTCCATCCTCACCGGCGTCGTTCTCGCCGTCTTCGGCCAGGTCTACCAGACCGGAGCGGATGCTTTTGAGCTCTTCGTCTCCTGGACCATGCTGATCACACCCTGGGTCCTGATCTCGCGCAGCGCCGCCCACTGGCTCGTCTGGCTGGTGGTCTTGAGCCTCGCCATCGGCCTCTATTGCGAGCAGATCCTCGTGCCGCTTCGGCGCCTGAGCAGCGAGCAGGTGTATTGAAAGAGTTGTAGGTGAAAACTGTTATAATAGGGAGTGATCAGGAACGTTGTGAGATCTAAACACTACCAGAAGAGCTTGGTATTGGATCCTTTCCAGGTGGTCCTTCTGGTCCAAAGACAGACTGTAAGGCCAAACAAGACAAGCATATTCTACCAGCAGTCTGACAAAAGTAAAAGAAAATACAGAATAGGTGGGGGATTGGGACACCATAACAAGCAGGGATTTTTAAAGAAAGGATACCAAGGTTTGCCTGTTTGATCATCTCTTGTTTTTCCCACATCCGGTTATGTGCAAGATATATTCCCAAGAATTTGCTTGAGATGCATGTGTTGTTCATTTGCTATTTAATTTTTATCTTTATATTGATTTTTTTTTCTTTATAATTTTCTTAGTTTTCAATTTTTGGTCCTAATTTTCTCTTTTTGGGTGCTTTTTTCTTGCTTCAGGTGTACGTGATTTATTCGCAGTGATTTAACCCTCGGGGCACCAGTCTTCTATCTACTTCAACTACACTTTTCTTCCCATCCATCACTCTCACTACGCACACAAACTCTAAGTAAACTTTGCTACATGCCCACTTGACTCCACCGGTCATAACTTGGACCACGGGGCAAAAACGTTTAGTACGTCTGCAGGCCGTCTCCGCACTCGAACGCATAGGACTGGGAGACGACCGGGCGCGACAGCGGGCCCATCACCTCTCCGACCGAGTAGTAGTGGGTGAAGCTGTCCAGGTTGAAGTGGCACATCGCCTCCAGCATCGAAATGTCGATGCGCCGGCCCTTGCCGGTCTTGCTGCGCTCCAAGAGGGCGGCCAGGATGGCGAGTGCGGCGTACTGGCCGGTCACGGCATCGGCGATGGCCGGGCCGATGACGCGCGGCTTCTCCGGCGGGATCAACAGGCGCAGATAGCCGCTCGCCGCCTGCGCTACCGTGTCGTAGGAGGGGCGGTCGGTCTAAATACCAATATCAAAAGAATCGGCTTTTTATGCTGATTTCAAATATATAAAGTTCATTAAATTTAGTCCTATCTATCAAAGGTTACGAGCCTGAAATTTTTTTCCTGATTTTTGAAAAGGAGGAAACGCCCCTTAAAAGTCCAGTGGTCTTAATGAAAATCACGTCATCAGATTCAGCGTATCAGAGAGCCCTACTGTACTATCAACTATCTGCAAAATGTGGAATTTTTTATGTTTTGGCAGAAGAAAGATGGCGGATGCGTTTTTATTTTTTTTCCAGGGTTCTTTTTATCGACCCAGTGGTTCTAGAATATCTCTTACATTTAAGGTTTTTTCCAAATGGTGGTCCGTCATGCATCCAACACAAAAAGGACACACCAAAACACAAAAAAGGAGAATAATAAAAAACAACAATCATTAATAAAAAAAACTAGTCAATTTCAATAATAAAAATAACAAAACAGAAAGAAAACATTTTATCATTATAACTCTCTGTTATATAAATTATATACGCAACATACAAAAAAAAAATATTAAAGAAAACAACATTGATAACACATTCTAAATTTACCGTTCAACTTTTCTCTATAATCTTCTACAAAATAACATATCTCTATCTCATAATATATTCTCTATCCGTCGCCGTCCCGAACTACTTCCACACGGTGGATCACAAGCGCGGCGACCGCGTCTGGCTGGGGGTGCAGAACGCCTCGGTCATCGACCTCGGCGCGCGGGAAGCATGAGAATAACAGGGAGGAAGGAAATGAAACATTTTGCTTTGGGGCTGACGGGGGCACTGGCCGCCGCCACCGCTTTGACCGTTCCGGCCGGCACTGCCCAGGCCGGGGCCGACAGCCTGTCGGTCTTCGACTGGTCCGGCTATGAGGACCAGGGGTTTTACGGCGACTACGTCGAGAAATACGGCGGCGCGCCCAGCTACACCTACTTCGGCTTGGTCGTTTCTGAAATGGTCGCCAGTCAGGCATTGGTAGAAGGTGAGGAGGAGATGCAGCTGAAACTGCAAGCCGCAGACATTCCCCTTCATGTTGTGCAGATTGCGGGACGTGAGGCACATTGGATGGCGCTTGCTGCAAAAATGGCTGAAGCAAATGGCGCGCAGATCATCGACATCAATATGGGATGCCCGGCCAAACGGGTGACGACCGGTTATTCCGGCTCGGCATTGATGCGTGATCTGGATCACGCGCTAGGCTTAATAGAGGCGACGGTTGCAGCAGTTCAGGTTCCTGTAACGCTGAAGATGCGTCTTGGTTTTGCTCTTGTATGTAGTCTAACCTATTTATTTGACTAGATCTTCTCAGGCTTTATTTCCATTTTTGAGACAATTAGAAATCTACGTTTTATTGGATCAAATTCGTTACATGTGATTGTTGATGCTTGCCGTACTTCGCGTAATTTACTTGAGCTAATACGATAAATCATGGAATGAATCTTTGACTCTGTTTACTTCACAGTTTTTAGTTTTTACAACTTTTTTAATATAAACTACAGAAATTACCCTTAGTTAATTATTATCTTCAAAAGAACAACTCTGTTCCATTGGCAATAAAAGAGGAGATTAATAGTATTCACTCAGCACACGTTTATTGTCATCAATTCGTTTATAAATAAGACTATAGGTATGGGAAATATTTATGTGAAGCTCATTTAATGATTTACTGCATACAGAAACAGCTGTATCATCAGTAAACTGTTCGCCTAAAGAAGACGAAGCTGTAGCATAACACAGACTGTTATTATAAAAAAGAAAGAAATGAGGACCCATAATTGAACCCTGAATGACACTAACCGATGACGAAAGTAGAAAGAAAGAAGAAGTAGGGTTATTAATTAAACTAACTGTTGTTCTCTCAGAAAGATATGATTTTACTAAATCCGATGTTTTCTCACTGTCTCCCGCCGACTGCGCGATGCTGGAGATCTCCTGAGAAATGTCCAGCACCATTGAGTCGCCTTCGTTGATCTGCGGCGTGATCGCCAGTTTGACACCAATTTGTTCGCGATTGATTGTCTGAAACGGGTTGACCGAACCGGTGGTACCGCCCGTATTCGTGAACGAGCCGGTGACGAACGGGACTTCCTGGCCGACATTGAGCGTTGCCTCTTCATTGTCCGTCGTAACAATGGATGGCGTGGAAATAATATTGGTGTCGGCGTCACCTTCGAGTGCGTTCAGGATTGCCGCAAAACTGACGCCGGTATCGGATATTCATGTGTACCTGCCCACCGACTACAGAGACGATTGCTCCGAAATGAAGTTTGCTCTAGCCTGCAAAGAACTGGGAAAATGTATGAATAAAATTAGTGCTTCTCATCTCCATTGGACTTTACTGGGGGACTTTAATTGTGATATATCCAAAAGTAAAAGCTCGCGTTCAGCTCTTCTGCTTAGTCTAAAATGAAAGTGCTCTTGTACCGAAAGCGGGTGACTTCACGTACATTCACCATACCGGATCAGTTTCTAATCTTGATCATATCCTTGCATCTAGTAGTATTTTTAGTAGATCACCAAGAGGTGAGCCACTTCTCTTGGGAGATATCATATTTAAGTATAAGGAGCTGGACCAAGGTACGTGCTTAAAAACACTTGACCACGGACCACATCCAGGGTTTTTAAAGGATGGCGATTCCTTTTCAATTATTCAGTATAGGGTAGAAAAGTTTTGAGAAAACAATATTTCTTCAGAGCAAGAGAACTATTACTGAACATATAAGACGCCTTACCATGCAACAACCTGTAAGAAATATCGTCTTCGTGATGACATGGTTTTGTTAATACTGGTTGGTGCATATATCACTCTGAACTATACTTTGGCACATGCGTGTCAATATTGTATATCTCTTATGTTTTCTAATTCCGCAGTTGAACACTTTCCCGGTTTCCTTTCCCGTTACTTCATAGTCTAGGCATTGTTCCTATGTATATAGCAGAGGAAATCGATCCGAGAATTTTGGTTGACATGGCTATGGAATCTATTGCAAAACAGTCTCGCATGTATCGAGGTAAAGAAACTTGTAGAGGATAAACAGACATTGGGCACGTAGAGATTCTATTTTGAGAGTTACACTAGAAAAAAAACTTTGAGACATGGGATGAAAATCCACAGAATTTTGACATCTCGAAAACTTTTGACAATATTCACGTGGGAATGAGTCTTTCCGGGGAGGTCTGGTACTGGCGGCCGAGATTTATGGTCTTGATGTTCTGCGCACCGAAGTTGAGGACGCGGCACATAACACCACGCGTTTCATCATTCTGGCGCGCGATCCGCTCAATATCCCCAATGACGGCACCCCGGTTGTGACAAGCTTTGTCTTCCGTGTCCGCAACGTTGCAGCTGCCCTTTATAAGGCGCTGGGCGGTTTTGCCACCAACGGGATTAACATGACCAAGCTTGAAAGCTACATGGTCGAAGGCCACTTCACCGCGACCCAGTTCTTTGCCGAGGTTGAAGCCCATCCCGAGCAGCTTGGCCTGCGTCACGCGCTTGGAATACGATGTCCTCGTCGTTGTAATTCCCCATTGTATAAATACGTCCATTGACAACGGTTATGGCAGAAAATCCGGTGTGAACCTTTGTCTGCCAGAGTTTCTTAAATGCCTCGAGCTGCAATCCGGTTTCTTTAGAAATTCCGTCATGTCGCAATCCTCGATAATAGGGCCAATCAAAAACCGAAGCGCGTGACATTATACCCGCTACCAATAGAGTAAGAACAGCTACATAGCGACACCAATATGCTTCGCGTTGTAAAAAAGTTCGACGCATCGGATTACCTCCTAATAATGTACTTCCTACTTTATGGGATCGAGGTGATAAAACAAATTATGTTGAGATAACTTAATTTTTTTGAGATGTTAAAACACAAAGTTGCCTAAAACTATGCTGAAAAAATAGATACGAAAACAATAATACAGGGTGCGGGAAATTTCTTAATGTACTAAGAAAATCAAAATTAAAAATTATTTTACCCCCTTAACCACATTAGGTCTAATAAAATCCGAAAGCCGTAAGATTTTTCTCTTTACTGCGTCGAAGTTACAAAAGAATTCGGCCATTACGAAATTTTCGTCAATGTTCCTAAGCTAGAACCAAGAAAATAGATAAACAAAACCTTTTATTTAAACTTGGGCAAGGTCTGCCCCATCATTTTGGTGGTTCTTTTGAGCTCTGCATGAAAGACTTTGGGAATGTCTATGGTGATTCTAACGGTTTCAGATTCATCCGCCGGCGGTTTCACCGGGCTTTGTTTTTCTTCTTTAAGCTGGCGCGCCAAGGCCTCTATTTTATTCTGATCCTCATTGCTAGCGATCGTTGGCTTAAATCCTTTCCTTTCTCTTTTAGCCATAGGGAAATAATTATTTGGTAATTAAGTAACCGGATCGAATTATTTAAATGCTTTCCAAAAAGCAAGAAGTCGTTTCTTAACTTTTTAAAGTCTGACTTCTGACTGTCAGAAATAAAAAGTGTTTTTGGCCGTTTTCGGGCCTGATTTTTGAGAAACCTCTGTTGATTGGGCTCCTGTATTCCTAGAAGTTAAGAATAAAAGCCTGAAGCAGACTGAAAACGATTCTTTTGTCTATTTTTGATCCATGCTTGGCAAATGACAACTCAGAGCTTTTTGGGACCCATAGCCCCTTTTCTTCTCCCAACAAATGCAAGAAAACTATACCCCAGGGCAAAATCATCGAAAGTGTTCATCTGTTTTACTTACCCACGCTTGAAAAATTTATGGTTGATGCAGAGGTTGCCGAACTAGCCCACCAAGCAGGGGGCGGGTGTAGCCGACCGAGTTCAGGTATTCGGCTTCGTCAAAGCCGCAATTCTGCCACTGGCGCAGCTGGTCCTCCGGCACCTCATGCACGCCTTCATAAAAGCCTTCGACCGCGACGCGCCCGGTCTCGTTGTCGTAGAAGGACGCGACGACTTCCGACAACACCCGCAACGGGTTCAGGCCGGGGCCGCCGTAGTGGCCGGAGTGCAGGTCGATGCGGGGCCCGACGATTGTGAACTCATCCTTGAGCATGCCGCGCAGCTGCGAGGAGATCGAGGGCACCCCGCGCGACACCATCGAGGTGTCGCAGATCAGCGCTGCACAACATCTTGTACAACCTAAATGGATGTTTAAAATTTTAATATAGGTTCAAATGATCCGTATCTTAATATTTCATAACTACTTGTTCGATTTGAATAAACATTGTTGTTCTATATATTTTTCAAAAATTCCCTGGCAAAATATTCCCTCATGTCACTACATATAGGACCGTGGACGGTTCCTTTCCTAAAATCACTGCCCTTTCCTTAAATATCCACGAGTTTACAGTGAATAGAGGGAAAAAGAAAAGGGAGAATAGGGAGGGAGGAGAGATCAAAATAGATAAGGAGATGTAGAGAAAAATAAAGAGAGAAAGATCAACATGGGATATTATTAGCGGTGGTGATGTAAAGCCTGGGAGAAATGTATTAATCTTCGATGATGCGGGCGATCATTGCGCACTTCAAGCAGCTATCAAAATAGCTGAAACGGGTGCTGAAGTTGAAATTGTTACGCCTGATCGGAGCTTCGCACCTGAAGTAATGGCGATGAATCTTGTTCCATACATGCGTAGTCTGCAGAAACTCAAAACAGTATTTACGGTTACATGGAGGCTTTCTTCGGTTGCCCGCGAAGGTAATCAATTACGAGCAGTACTGTGCAGCGACTATGATAAAGTCATCCGCGAACGCTTTGTCTTCAACTTTTTCTTTATTCAACTCAAAAAATACACAAACAATATTATGCCCCAACAGAGAGCAGAGCTCATAAGGCTGGGACAGTGCAAAAACATAGAAAAAACATCAACATCTCAGTGTAATAATGATTTCAAAATATAATACGGTAGAAGACACACAAAATAGAAAAAAACTCATAAAAGATAAGTAAATATATAAATATCGGGCAGGAGGGGCGTGGGAGCCCGTCCTAGACACAGGGACACCAAAACAAACACACAAATAAGAAGATCAAATAATTTAAATTTCCATCATCAATGGTGTATAATCAAAATTTTAGACTGTTTGATCAGCGACACTTAACACTGGTGATTGCGCGGCCTACGCTGGATCAAATAACCATTTTTGAGACATTCCGTGTGGAAGCAGCTAGCTCACGGTACTATATCGTGTGGCCAGGGCACATTGAATGCCGCTCATTTAATCTACGCGTTGACGGTATCGCGTGTGACAGCTTCTACAATCTTCCGTTAGAGTGGACGTTTGATGGGAAACCAAAATCCACTTCGCCTGAGTGGTTACCCGAATTAGAGGTCATGTCTTATTCGATACTCAAGGATACCGTGAGATATGGCCCTGGCGCCTAAAAGGTAGATCCTTGGCTACGATGCTTTGGGTGGGTGGTCAGGATGTCCTTTCCGGTACCACCAGCGCAGGTGAACTGGCAGCGTTCATTTTCTACGCCTTTATCGTGGCGGGTTCCGTGGGTGCCATCAGTGAGGTGTTGAGCGATTTACAGCGTGCCGCTGGTGCCATGGAACGGCTGATGGAGCTGCTTCAAAGCCCTAGCGAGATTGTGGATCCACCATCTGCTGTGGAACTGGCATCAACAAATGTAAAGCTGAGCGTCAGGGACGTGCACTTTACTTACCCGACGCGGCCGACCCAGACGGTGCTGAAGGGTCTTTCGTTTGACGTGGCTCGTCTGTGCATCCGTTTGAAAGCGCGAGTTGATATAGTGCCGCCTCGCACCGGAGAGCAACACAGAAAGATTCGTCCTCTGCAACTTGGTACAATACATCGAAGGCTGCCCTTGTCTCATATTGGCCCCACGGAACTTCCGGATAGTCCCATTCGTCGTCATCCCCATCGTCCAATATGGTGCACCTCAATGCTGCTTCTGGCGTACCAGGGGTACAAGTGTCGTATAGTGCAGTCATCGACAGTCCGGGTGCGTGAGGGCGGAGGGAAATATGACGAGCTACTATCGGGATACCACAAATGTTTCGATATGGTATGTTATAAGTACGCCGTTTTGAAGTTTAGTGTTGTCCATTTTTAAATGATGAAACAACTCCAAAACACGCTCTTCGATCGTTTCGGTATTTACAGATGATTCAATGTGAACTCGTATTTCTCCCGAAGTGTGACTTTCGGCAGTTCGTATAGCCGCAACAATCTCCTTTTCATCTTGATCTGATAGGAAATCTTCTAGTTTAGACATATAGAAGCAGTTGTTAGAATTCTACTTTAGGAGCGTTTTCACTTCCTGGATTAGATTTAAATGTAGGCATTTGCTCAAACCCAAAAATCCCAGAAATAAAATTCATTGGGAATTTTATGGGTTGTCCGTTGGTGATCTGATGGACGTGGTCCAAGATGGTATTGGTGGCATTGAAGCCGGTCAAATAGTTAATGGCAATGAACGCTACGATATCTATGTTCGAATAGACCAAGAATTCAGAGGTAATAGTGAAGCAATTGCTGATATTAGACTTCAATCGCCCACGGGGGCTTGGGTTCGAATTGGTGATGTGGCATCTGTGTCTTTTGAGTCTGGTCCTCCGCAAGTAAGACGTGACGATGTACAACGACGAGTTGTAATTCAAGCCAATGTGCAAGGCATAGACATGGGGAGTGTCGTTGAAGATATTCAAGCGGGGCCGTGCATGTCGGCACGATGCCCCGGCAGGCTGCGCACCGCGCAGACCGGTCAGAACTACTACCGCGGCCTGTACGACGAGGGGCAGATGCGGCGTGTCGTCGCCCGCGAGCACACCGGTCTTCTCGACGATCATCTGAGACTGACGTACGAGAACGCCTTCAAGTCCTCGGACGGAGACCCGTCCGCACCGAACGTCCTGGCGGCCACCCCGACACTCGAGATGGGCATCGACATCGGCGATTTGTCGACCGTGATGCTCGCAGGACTGCCGCGGACCGTGGCCTCTTACCTCCAGCGGGTCGGCCGCGCCGGACGGGGAAAAGTTTATTGGCTGTTCCCTTGCCCGTTTTGAAGCGAATCAATATTTTTTTTCTATTGCTCCTTCTGCATTGGGGTCCCCCTAACCTAAAAACTAAGCGATATAAGTTTTGAGCCGATCCAGTAAAATGTGTTAGTCCTTTTTCCTGGAGGGGCCCTGTCCTGGAATATTTCTTTGTACATCAGGTTCCTTTTTCCCTAAGGGCTTACGGCTGTAAGCTCCAAACTGATCAGAACAAAAAGCTTTTTGACCCATTTCCTGGCCCTACCCTCCTACCTGCAATGAAAATTGTTTGATGATTTTGACCCTCAGAACGAAGGTAAAATGGCATAGAAAATAAGTAAAAAGGCTTTTTTTATGTCCAAGGGAAGGATCTTGGTTCACAATTTGGTTCACGTTTTTCGTCTTTTTTCGCAAGTCATCTTTCTTCTCCAAGCGGTTGGTGGAATTTGAAAAACATAGTGTCTTATATCATCATCTAGATTTTACTTCAGATACATTAAAAAAAGAAGGAAAAAATGAAGTTCATATTCAATGATCTTCTTCATCTCCACTTTCGGATTCGACTTCTTGACCAGGGGGTGGGGTGGTTATGTAGGGGTTCTTGGAATTGTGGAGCTTGATCTGATTGTCTGTTATTCAATTGGAAAAATATATTTAAGGTTCCTTATAGTGTAAGAAACATGAAAACTTAAGATAGAAGATTAAGATTTACTACACATTCTTCAAAGAATTAAGAAAATAGTTTTAGATATGAGGCTCGTAAATGAGGTCGTAATTTAACCCTAAAGACGTTTTAAATTTAACCGAGAATGGACATGGACACTGCAGCATCAGGAGGAAAAGTACTTGGCTCTCTCTTAAGAAGAAATAACTGGAGGGTAATTTTAGACTTAAGCGTTTGTTGAGGTATAAAATGTATTCTTTGTAAAGAATATCTTAAAGGTACTTGTTACGGCGATGCCAGGCGATGCGGATGCGCTTGGGTGGCCCCCGGTTGCCCCGCCAGGCCCGGGCGCGGATCCGCACCGTGCCGTCCGCGGCCCGCGAGCGACCGCCGTAGACCGAGAGGTTCGAGAGACGCCCGTCGGGCTCGACGACGTGCGCGGTGAGCGAGCGGTCGGCCACGTCGTCGGGGAGCTTCGCGCTGAAGTCGACGACGTACTGCCCGCGCCCCCCTTCGGCGGCCTCGATGCCGTGGAGCGTCACGCCGTCCTTGGACTGGGGCAGCTCCTGCGTGGCGTCGAACGCCACGCGGATCGGATCGAAGCGCAGCCAATACTAATGACAGGTGCAGCTCTTATGGGCACCATGAGTTTAGCATGGTCTACTGAAAATCTAACTACTCAGCAAAATAATCTATTGATATCTTATAATGCCAATATGAATAAACTAAATGAAGATCTGATTATCGAAAATATTTGGTATGGTACTAGTCCTAATATTTTAAATGTCACATTTACTAATTCTGGAACCGTTACTCTTAATGTAACTGAAATATGGGTTGAAAATTCTACTGCTAAACTAATTTTTTATTATTCTGATTTTGGAATGCTTCCAGGCAATTCTAATTCTACTGAAGAGTCACTTGATTGGGTAAAAATCTCTTGGGATCATGAAAAGCACATTTTTCCCGGATAATCGAGCCATGCGGATGTTTCTCCTGTCAGTAATGATTTACGTGGTTTTAAATCTGGTTTTTGAATGCCAATAAGTTTATCACACTGTGGTGATATTGCTGTTCGAACCCCATTATCTGGACGATGAATTTCCGGCAGGTTTTCTTAATTTTCCTGTCAATTTGGATACTCAATGGAACCGGGCCGACGGGAATTCGGCCCGGGGAAAACATCGGACCGGCTTATTTCACAACCCCACTTTCCTGCGCATAGTCGTCGGTATGGAACTCGAGCAGGATCCAGGCCGGACCGGTCCGCGGCTTCGGCGCTGGCGCGCAGGAATTCAGGTGTAGCGGTCGGCCCCCAATTACGAATGTTCATACCGAGCTTCATCTGGTTCACTCCTTGGCCGCGAGCGGCGGCGGTCCCGGTGGATCGGTTAAAATTGCGCCTGGTGATTGTGCCACAAGCCTGAAAAAACCGGATCGGGAGGAATCATGTCAAAACTTGCTGGAGGCTGTCTCTGCGGCCAGGTGCGCTACGACTGCAGTGGCGAGCCGTTGATGACCGCGGTTTGCCACTGTCCGGACTGCCAGAAACAAACCGGCACCGCGTTTGTACAATAAAAGTCGTTTTTTATGTTAAGTTTTTTGCCAAATAAAAATATTAAACAATAAAATGTTGAAAGGGCCTTTTTAGTGAAAAGGTCACTTAAAAGCTCCAAGAAAATGCCAAGTCGGTCCAACCCGTTTTACTTAGGTAGTATTTGTGGTTTTTAGTTTCAGTTATACCATTGATAAATTAGATGCAGGCGGAAAAATTTACTAAAAATGTGTAAGAGATGCTTAAACTTTTAAACTGTATGACTGGTCGGAGTATATCCCAGTGGATATTCAATGATGACTAACTTAAATTCCACTATGCATAAAAACTCTTGTACAAGTTTACTAAATCATTTTCTAAACAATGGAACCCCGTGTCTCTTTAATGCCTTAAAATAAATTCTTAAAGTTAGTGTGTGTCAGTCCTTGTTAGCATTTCTATCCCTCTTTTAGACTTCGAAGGTTTTGACAACTTTAACAATAGATCTATACAGCAAGGGAACTTATTAAATTAACAGATGCTGTTGAATCCCTAGTTTTGATTCGACGCAGGGGATACAAGACATATTACTTGAACCACGGAGAATCTTAGAAATAGTGTTCAATTCATGTTGACAATGCACATTTGAAAAAGAATGATTGCCTTTGTGGATCTATTTTATAAAGGCACTGTTGTCAGCTATGCATTTTTCAGTAGCAATTGGTTGAAAAGCAGGCTAAATCTTAGAAAACTGCACTTGAGCTTTCAATTTTCAATTGAATGAGCCCCCTCAAAAGTCTGTTCGACCGACCCTTCCACATGAAGTACTTCTGGGAAAAAATAAATAAGTAATTATTAAAGCTTTAAACCCTGTTGAGCCTTAATTACAGGCAATGCGATACAATTGCCTCAGACTTAAATAGGCGAGAAGAAATTTCAATTTCCCCTTCTAATGAAGATATAGAATCATCCAGGGGAAACGAAGGGTGTTATAGATTTTACCTTTCCTTTTCATGAGGATAAAAACAACCAATTCCCAACAATTTGGGAACTTACAATCAAAGGTAATTTCATTAAAAAGCAAGGACAATGACTTTAAACATTGTTAGCAAAGGATTTAATTAATTCTATCAGAATGTGTACTGGACAATTGCTTCACTTTTTTTTTAGATTGGTCTCTAAGTCCAATGACAAAATAATGGGTAAGTTCAGAGATGTTAAATAATATAGGGTTCCTAGAAAGGTCAATTGATCTTTCCTTTTATGGGGAGAGAGTGCTAAAGCCCGAAAAGACACATTATTTGGGTCCAAATTTTGAGAAGACATGTCATTTCTTGGGCTTTCTTTTCTAATTGTTATACAGAAAAATTGCCTTACAATTTTGAATTTTTACCTATTCGTAAAAAATAAGATTGGATCTAGCAGTATTTTTCACATTCACATTGTCTGCTTGTAAAGAGACTCCTAAATATCTCAAATCTTGAATGGGAAATCTCTGGCTTTGTTTTACCAACAATTTTGAATAATTTGATTCCCGTCTCAGAGCTAGTTCCTTTTAATGCCCATGTTCCATTTCTCATAAGAAATGGTTGTGGATTTTTCATGATGACTTTTTTTCTAGCCTTCAAGTCATATGCCGAAATATTGGTGACAATAGATTTCTATTTTTGCTGTAGTATAACTCTGTCCCTTGATTCTTATTTCTGCATTATAAAAAAAATGTGAATGTGACTTTCTGAAAAACCTATCCTTCAAGTTCATAAAAATCATAAATAAAGCTGAAAATAATTGTTGGAAAGAGGAGTCAGTTACACTATCGTGATGCATAGAGATGCCACAATTGAAGAGGACCCTGCTAATTTGGTGTTTTACTAACTTAACAATGCACATACCAATGCTCTTCTCAGTGGCTCATAAGGTCTAATAAACGTACCCGGAGTTGATGAAAAATTGAGTCTGATCTTGTTTGTATATTTATATGTAATAAAATCATTTTTTATCAAACAACTTTTACGCTTAAATTGAGCCATCAGCAGGGTTGTATCCAGGAAAGAAGGGGGCTCCTGGTTTGTCAACCCCTAAAATTCTTTTCTAACTTGTACAAAAGTAACAAAAATGCATGAAAACAAATTTTTTTACGCTTTATAATTTTTGTAACCCCTCCCTCCAATAAAAACAATCCTGGATGTAGCCCCAACCTAACATTATCTGATAGGACTCGATTCTTTCATCTCGTTCCATTCCGAGCTTGTGCCAGCTATACCTTCTTTTAAAGCCCCCCCCCAATGCTCACGATAATTTCACATATGATTGCAGCAAAAGACTATATTTAACTAGATTTCCGGCACAAAGGCTCCATGGATTGTCCCAGCAATTATGAGCCATGGGTTACAATTGTGGAGCAACATATGCATTTATATCTCACGGGTAATAGTTATTTAAGGTCCTGAATCACGTTTGCATATGCGTTATGAATCTAAGTTATATGTGTTAGGTCAGCGTCTAATTAGAAAACTTCTGATTTAAGCTGTTTGCGTACGAAGTAATCGCTCAATTCTATATCCATATCGTTTTCCTTCCCTGTATTGAGACCGTGTGTCCGGCAGCGCTGGCTGGCACCTGCTCGTTCCTGAGAATCCCACCTTTGCGCCCGAGTGACGCCCCATGAGCGATGCGATTTCCTTCCGCCCGATGACCGAGGCGGATCTCGATGCCGTGCTGAAAGTGGAGTACGCCGCCTTCAGCCACCCGTGGACGCGCGGCATCTTCAGCGACGCACTGAAGTCCTACAACTGCTGGCTGATGTTCGAAGGCGGGCAGCAGGTCGGTCATGGCGTGATCAACCTGATCCTCGATGAAGCGCACCTGCTCAACATCACCGTCAAGCCCGAAAGCCAGGGCCGTGGCCTTGGCCTGTCAGCCGAAAACACCCTGTTTCGCTTGTTCGGCAGGCGTTTTTTTGAAAAGCGCCGGAAGCTTGGTCTTCGGGTGAGCCTACAGCGTCGGAAGACTGGGTTTTGGCGGGCTGACAGCCGATTTGGAAGCCAAATTTCGCACCACCGCCATGGCAACGCCATCCAGCGGCGCCCGAGCCGCCTGGTCGCTTTCAATCACTTCGGCCAAACGGCCTTCGTCTCCCGCCGTGCGAAGCCTGATATCGATCGGTAAACCGCCCAGGAATGGAACGTCCAATTGCTCGGCTTTGGCCCTTGCACCGCCCTTGCCGAAAATGTCGGAAACCGCCATTATGGAAACCCACCCACAATGGGGTGAGAAACGTTCCGTTTTCAGGGGCGAGGTTTTCGATCGTGACTTCCACATTCACCGGCCGCGAGACCACGCGTTCGACGCGGATGCGGGCGATTTCGTAGCCACTGGCCGTGAAGTCGGCATTGGCGAACATCGGATCGGCTAGGATCCCACCTTCAGAGGCGGGCTTGAATCCGGGGTGATCGGCGTTGACGCCATTTTCTGGCGTGCCCGTGTTGGGGGCGGCTTGACCGAAGAAAGCGGTGTTTTCTGGCAACTCGTCGTTGACCTCCGTGCCGGCATCATCCATCGATTTAAAGATTTTCTGGAAAAGCTGATTTGAGAGGACCAAGTTTAAGAACTGAATTAATAATTTCCCAGGTTTTTCCAACATCTTTTCCACAATTAGAGAACATTCTAAAATAAAAACAAGACTTAACACGCCGAATAAGTGATTTAAATACGTTCCTGTTGCTCTTCTATTCATCCAGGAAACGAACTAGAGAAGAAGCTTTCCTCTTTTTCCAAAGACATTTCTTTCTTCTCCAGCTCTTGAGTAAACCGGGAGTTATCCAAGGGTCTAAAGACTCAAATTTGTTTGGCCGACAGCGCAAAGATAAAGGGTTGGCTGGAACTGCAGGCGCCCGGGCTGGCCGCTACGGGCCGCGTGACCACCCGCGAGGGCGGCGGGCTGAACGAGGCGGTGTTTTCCTCGGCGCGGGTGGGCAACTGGTTTCAGGGCGCGGTGACCTTCCGCGGCCGCGGCAACGCGGCACCGGCGATTGAAGTCACCGGCGGCAGGCTGGACCTGAACCGCTCACCGTTTTCGGCAAGCTCCGGCAGCGGCGGCGGTGGCGCCAGCAGCGGAGCGTCGGTTCCGATCAGCCTGCGTCTGCAGAAACTGCAGGTCACGGACAGCATCGGGCTGCAAAGCTTTCAGGGCCGGAGATAAGTAATCGGACACGGGGAATTTCTCAGTGAAGTCAAGCCTTTTGCTGAATTTCAAATTTCAGAAACATGGTTTCGTTGCTCAATTCTGCGATTACGGTGATGATAAACGGTGTTTGAAGTCTAATATGCATTTTGGCGTTCAGTAAATAAAGTAGTAATTTATCAAAGCCAAAATATTTATTTTTGTCAAGTGATTGGGTGGAGGAGGGCGAAGTCTTGTTCCAAATGGAGTGGCAGGCTAGCCTATCACATTGTTTAGGTTTAATCAAACACTGCTTCCCAGTTTCCACACTCTTTTTCAGCAGTCTTTGTTCTGTCTTCGAAGAAGTGTTCCTGGTCCGGCTTCCCTGATACGCGATGTTCGACTTCCTGCAATATCTCGGCAATGCCTTCGCGGAGCTGTTCGACCTGCAGTCGCTCGGGCTGGCTGCGGCGGCCTGCCTCGGTGGCTTGATCATCGGGGCCTTGCCCGGGCTGACCGCCACCATGGGCCTTGCCCTGCTGACCACCATGACCATCCACATGAATTCGTCGGATGCGATCCTGGTGCTGGTCTGTACCTATGTGCTGGCGATCTATGGCGGCAGCCGCAGCGCCATCCTGCTGAATATCCCCGGCACGCCATCGTCGGCGGCGTAAGCTATCTTTTTGGAGCTCAATCACACAAGGATTCCAAATCTCTATGAAAACGGATTGGCCGAAGCTGGCCAATCGGCCCTCCTGCCCCATCTCCTACCACCAAATTTTCAACAGAAAGGTAGTGCGACTTGTTTGAATGAAATCGTGCAAGGATTTCAAATTTGTAGGATTTGAAAACTACCAGTTGGCTCAGTAGCTTAAGAGTCTCGCATCTAGGCCGAAAGCTCTCCTTCAAGCGCCTGTGTGTGTTTTTTGACTAGACCCCTTAAGATTAGGTGGTAAGATTGCTGGAATAAGAATTAGATGTCAAAACTAGATGACTTAACTATAAACAGAAAGGTTTTTGACAGATGCACAGTGCTTAGGTTATTGGTGGTAGGTAGAATTTACTGATAAGTGAAACTGAAGTTTAGAGGCTTATTTCTAGGTGAATATTTATATATTCAGTTGGAGAGAAAGTGAATACATCATTTCATACCTTTTATAGCCTTTTCTAAATTCTATTAGGCCTACCTAGACCTATTGCTTCTGCTTAAATTTTATGACTATATAGATATTTACCTATGGATAGGCCTATTTTAGGTAAAGGTCTAGGTTATGGGCTATTGAGAAGGAAAGATGTCAAGATGACCATTAAAATGAGCCATAAATTGACTACTGAAAGGACTGAATGACTGAAACGAAAATTAACAAATTAAAAATTAGTAAAAACTTGAAGCACTTTGTACTTACAAACACGTTTCTTGATCGGTTCCAGCAATTATATGAGAGTATGTAGATTGTAACATATCCTTTCTTTCAGTCGATTTCAAATGCATATGTTTTGGTTTTGAACATTAGTTCATGGCAAGCAATTTTAAAATTTTCTGCTCTATTCCCTGCCTTCCCTGCACAAATTGTTTTCAACGGAGAAAGTTACAACCTCGTGCTTTGGTCCCGAAGCCCAATTATTAAATAGGCTAGGTTACCATCTATCCCTATTTCTACCGACCTGGGCGTTAAAATCTCCTAGAAAACAACAAATTTCTACCTGGGGCCCTGTCTATTTGCTCCTGTAACTGTAACTAAAATTCATTTGGGTCGCTAGTATCTCTGTCAGTCGGTTCAACAAAGGCATATAAGATTATAACTGATACCCTGAACTTTGTAGTCATAAAATGAGTATTAAGTATTCTATTATTAATACCTTCCCAGCCTAAGCAAGACTTGGCAGCTTCCTTATTCATCCTGAGCCCTACTCCCTGTCTATGCACCCCATCCTTCCTGCCTGATTAAAGGTTCTTGGGGTTTATTTCTATAGGGAGAATCCTCCTAGGAGAGGGGAATTCCCGGGGGGTTTTCCAGGAGAAATGTTACTCAGGGGAAATTTGACAGAAGAACTGTACGAAATTCTTTTTAATTGTCTTACATTTTCTTTGCCAAATTTTACTTATGGAGATGTTCCAGGGGAATTATTTGGGGGTTATTTTCCGCGTGTTTTGATTTCCCGGAAATAATTTCACTGAAAAGAGCATTTCTGAAGTGATCGAGAAACCGATTAGACATTAATGTCGTATTCAAATAAAAGAATGCTAAAGAGGATTTTCAGGCTGAGTCGTCTATAAGAAAAAGAAGCAATTTTTCTAGTTACATAGTTTTATACATTCTGACACTCTATTTGAATGTTCTCAAATTTTGAGAACAAAATGACCACTTTACAGTTGTATATCTATAGAAAAAAGAAGCTATTTTCCTAGTTTCAAGGTTTTATACATTCTGATAACTCTAACGGTATGTTCTTAAATTTGAGAAAAAAATGGTCACTGCACAGTTGTATATCTACAAAAAAGAAGCTATTTTCGTAGTTTCATAGTTTTATACATTCTGATAACTCTATCGGAAGGTTGTCAAATTTTGAGAACAAAATAGTCACTGTAGAGAAGGTAAGGAGTCAGCTCGCTTAAGGTTTGGAATAAAATATCGCTCACAAGTTTTTAGTGGGGGTAGGGGTTTGGCTTATATGATCTCTGAACTATTTTCAAAACAACCGCATAAGAACTTTATATACTTCCTGGACATAACAGATAATACTTGCCCTAGGGCCCTGGGGGTTTGTGTTGACCCTGGAGGTTTTGTTAACTGACCTTTTGACTTATTTTAACAAAATGACTATCTCAAAAATTCGATCGGGTGGATTTGAGGCAAAGAATGCAGGAGGGCTAGTTACCCTCCGCTCCCATTTGACTTTTACAAAGGGAGACGATTTTGAGAAATAAGGGGTCTTCCTTTGGGATATGAAGGAAGATTTGTTTAATGAGGAAGAATTAGCAACAGTACTAATAGGATTAGAAAATTATAAGGCTCCAGGTGAGAATAGTGAGGTAAATGAGTTTATGGTAAATGAGATAGTGTGGTAATATGGTGGCTCTGAGGTTGGAAATAAGTTACTAAATGATGATGAATATGATTTTATGACCTTAATTAAACCATTGTATAAGAAAGGTGATAAGAGTGAGTTTGGTAATTATTGAGGCATTACTCTGCTCTCTGCAGGCAGCAAATTACCTAGTAATATAATCATCACTTGATCCAACATTTACTATATTACAATTAAAATCTCCCAAAACACAACCATGACCAAACAGGTGATGTCTCCCATTCGATGTCACAAACCTTACTAATAAAGATCATAGTTTACATATAATGTGAAAAATACCCTGGAGACAGACGGATAAGAAGATGGGAGATAAATAAGATAGATAAGGAGTGCATTGGAAATCAAGTGCATAAGACAAATATTAAACTTGAAAATATGTTGCCATTGGAGCATAAATATAGAAGCGCTATTGTATTTTTTTGTTTTTTCACGCTTCGTTTTAAAACGAAGCCTGGTGATGTAGTCGGAACCTCTTTTAAAATTCTTAAAAACTTCAGCGTAAAGAGTTGGGTATTAAGGAGGAAGCAGGCCCTTCTCATATGTGGAATAATTTCTGTCCGTTTCAAGGTTTAATGTTGCTTCTTACTTTCAATAGAAAAAAAAATTATTTTATGTTCAACAAAGATAACCTATATCCTATAAATTCTGTGAGCGATAGAGGACAAATATTAGAAACGCCATCTGGTGTACATTTTTTTTCAAAATAGCTGTTAATTTTGTTGATGTGTTTTCTTATTTTATTATGCGTTTTCTTTTTGTTTTTCTTGTTTTTACTTCCTCGAAAAAGAGCAAAAAACTTCAACTAAGATGTCGAAATCATTGAGCACCTCTGCTAAAAGGTATGTTTAAAGTTTGTTATCTGTAGTAACACATTACTAGTATTTGTACAAACAAGACGAGTCTTTATGCAGGCATTGGCGTGAGAAAGGAGGAGGGATGTTTAGAGCCTCCTTTGCCTCGTGGTATGGTGATTTTTTCAAGAAAATATTTTCTATATATTTTTATTCTTATGATCATATAAAGCAAATCCTTTTTGATCCTTCCTTTTTGTTCTGCTGGTTAATGCTATGATGTCTGTACCACTGATATCTTTTAACTTCCAGTGAAATATTTTCCTTGCAAATTGCAAGTTTTATGGCCCGGCCGGACGACAACGCCGCCGTCCCCCGGGTCAAGAACGTTGCCGGGTGACCGCTAAATGTCTGCAATAATCCAACACTTACAGCAACGCAGCGGAGCGGTTTGTGACCCGTTTTTTAACCACTACGGTACCTGGACGACCATGACCGGCCACGGCTTGTCAGCCGCCCTGACGCGGTTTTTGCGCAAGTTCCCCGGCCGTGCGCGCAACGTCCTGGAAATCCTGCAGCCACGCAATCTGCGCTTTCTCGGCTTCGCGCCACCCGGGCACTTCTACTCGAGATATTGAGTTTCTCCCTCTCTCCCCGGAAGCAAAATCACTTCACTTAAATTAAAAAATGGCAAATAATAATATATTTCAATTCAATTTAGTTAGTTGACCATTCACTAAGTAACTCTATAAATAATTTCTTATGGAACCAAGTGAGTCCTTACTTCTAAGCTCTTGCAATAGCATGTTTAACTCTATAGCACAAGCAGTATCTGGAAGGAAATCCACGCTCTTCGTTGAATTTTGTGGCATTTCAAAGTCAAAAGAATATTGGGTGTTTTAATCATGTTTTTTCGAAGTCAACCCAAAGAGATTGTAGAAAGTAGATGAAAGCAATCACAATGTGTGTGAATATGAAACATAATATAGTTAAATAAACTTTTTTTTCAACTTGAGTAAATGGTTAAAAGAACTTTTACAGGTTAAGCAACTATTTTTTAAAGGCTGACGGACCATTTTACCCCCATGTCTAAAACTAACCTGAATTATAAGTATACATTAGGAGCCTTACCGTAGAGTATGAGTAAGTCAAAGAGGCAGCTGAACTGTTAGAGTTTACACATTTGTCTAGCAAGGATGGTTCAGTCCCTCTGGTAATCACCGTTATTGTATCATCAGGGCAAACAAATATGCAGGACATGCAGTTTCGAGGGAAAGGGCTGTAAGTTGAGAAATTTTCCCATATTGTTCAGGTATAGTATTTGCTATTGGAATTTATAGCTCGTAGCGTGGTAGCAGAGCGTTCGCCTGTAGTTCTAAAGGCTATCGGATTATCCCCTATTTATTTTCGGAAAAAATGAAGACGTATAACATTAGATTTTAACATAAAATAACATAAGTTTTTATCAAACAGTTCGTGACAAAGAAAAGTAAGGAGCGGCTCGGCCCAGCAGTAACTGAACACGGTAAACATAATTTTGATAACAATAAATACATCAAAAGAATAGGTTTTTTATTGTTGATTCGGAGTGAATGTTGTCAACAATACGTCCCAGCACTTTGCATCCAAGTTGTGAAAATTGCGTAGGTACAAAGTCTTAGGAAGGGTATTAAATTTTAATTTTCAGGGGAACTTGAGGTGTAAAACTAAATCAAGGTATATTTGCATGTATGTCCAGACTCTCAAAAGGATGTGTTTTATTGAGAATTGTGAAAAATGTTGCTGAAAAATTGTTGAAAAAATTTGGGTGTCAGTCCTATTCATCATAGTTTCTTCTCGTTTTCAGTTTGACTTGGTTATTTATTGCAATTTCTGTTCGTTTTGGGTTTTATTTGTTTAATGGTGGTAAGACGATAAGGGGCCGAGGAAGGCGGACCCCGCATGATTACAGCGTCGATGGCGGCAAAGAATTTTGCGGGATCCTGTGCCAGCTCGATGTCCATCACGTTGGTCCACCCGAATTCGCTTGCCCGGTGCGCACGGATGCTTTGCTCCTGTCGCGGTTCGGTACGCGGCACGAACAGGGCGCGTTTATCGAACGACAGGACTTCGCAAAACGTGTTGTAACCACACATCCCGACAATGGCCTTGGCGTTGGCGATCAGCGTTTCGACATTGGCGTGGAAATCGACGACCTCGGTTCCAGACAGCCCGGCCGCTCTGCCAGTTAAATATTTGGACAGCTTGAAGTCATAAAACAATTTTTGCATCATAATAAGCAGACTAATTTTAACTAACACATTTTGCATGTTAACCCGCTATACTTTATCCCCCCCATAATATGCAAATATATACCCCAAATTTATTTCTAAAGTAGCGAAAAGACTAACGAAGAAACTGGTTTGTTCTTTTGCGCGTCGTAAACTTAAGTGAAAGGCGTATATTACACAAGTACCGAAATTCCTTCTCTCTGCGAACAATAAAAAAAACTTAAAGGCAAACCTTTTCGATGATAATCTCCAGTCAGTGTTGATATTAGGGTTGCAGACTACGTTTCGATGAAAGAAGGAAAAAATTGGGGAGATTTAGGTTGCGGAGGGGTCCGTATTTTTGCCCAATTTGAGGAGAAAATGATACATTAGACTCAGACTTAGAGCACCTTAAGAACAATTGTAAGGAATTGAAGGATTTGAGGGTACAAACTTTTGGGATTGGAGTAAATGGGAAGGATTGGATGGTCGGAATTATAAAAAGTAATTGTAAAGTGGATATTAAGGATGTGAGGAGGTACGCGCATGCCGTCATGCAACATAGAGAGAGATTTTCGGAGGGTGAACGATAGGCGGGACCAGAAAAGAATTCTGAAAGTAAATGCTTTGACATTTGACATAAAAATCTAAATCTTAAAAATTTTTAATTTAAATCTATAAAAAAACCTAAAACTTAAAATTTTAAACCTAAAATAAAATTATAAACTATGCAAAAACTTATATAAAAGAAAAAGCTGACTAAGTCACATCGACTTCTGAAAGGCTCGTATTAAGATCAATTCTTTGATCTTAATACGAGAAATCAATTCTTTTTAAATGAATAGGTTTTTGAAATATGATATCAACACACAGAGGAAAGGAGAATTTTAACTCCTGTGTCTGAATCTGAGACCCCATCCCCCTTTTCGAAAACAATTAGAAGGCACGGCCGCGTTCGGCCACGCTGCACGAGCGGGCCGAGACATCGATGCCGTCCGGTGTGCCCATGGCGTGGATGCGCGGTCTCTACCATCACCCGCCGATGTTTGTGGCATCCGGCGGCGGGGCCCGCTTTCGCGATGTCGACGGCCACGAATACATCGACTTCAACCAGGCGGACATGAGCAGCAACACCGGCTATGCGGAGCCGGCTGTGACCCGTGCCATCGACGAGCGTGTCGCGTCGGGCGTCCAGTTTCTGCTGCCGGTCGAGGATGCGATCACCGTCTCGGAGGAATTGGCGCGGCGGTTCGGCCTGAGAGAGGTTATAAGGAAGGATAGGGGAAATGGGGGCTTCATGAGAGGGGGGTAAAGACTGAAACTTTGAGCAAATTTGGAAGAAAGGAGAGTATGCGCAGCTGATTTGGCTTCAGGTGGCTTCATGCTGCGTTGAAGTGTTAGCAGCAGCAGTAGTAGTAGACAAAGGGCTGCAAAAGATCAAAAACTTAATTTTTTTAACTAAGTGAGGTGTGTAGCTCTAAATCTGTACTTACGACAGTTTCATGAAGGCTGTACACACTTATGTTTTATAGCCATGCTCAATAGTAGAACACTAAATGAAAATCAAAACAACAGTAGTACCGGTTTTGCTAGTTTAGACACTTTCAGATAAGCTAGGACGATGAAATTTGGTAGGCATATGAGTGACCAGACCCGATTATATTAGAAATAGGAGTTTCCCTGATTCGACCATCTGGGGGGGGGGACGGTTAATTCTGCAAAATTAGAAAAGTGAGGTATTTTTAACTTACGAATGGGTGATTGGATCTTATTGAAATTTGATATTTAGAAGGATGCTGTGTCTCAGAGCTCCTATTTTAAATCCAAACTGGATCCGGTGACATTGGGGGAGTTGGAGGGGGAAACCTAAAATCTTGGAAAACGCTTAGAGTGGAGGGATCTAATTGTTCAAGCCTCTCTAATTTAATTTAACCTCACTGCATTATCAGATGACCAGAAATAGTAAGACTAAGCCACTCTACAAGATTTGGGATTTTCTTAACCTTGTCTGTATACCAACTAGAAGTATTCACATACTTTTTCATAACCTTTCAAAAAATGTTTGTCTCTAAGCTTATGAGATATTTGTCTCTATGCTTTGAAATATTGACTGTTTTTTCTGCGTTAGCAAAAGCCTTGTGTTAATAAAACTATATCGTTTTATGAAGTGGTAATAAACAAATAAAGATGATTTTTCAGATTAAAAGAAGGTGTAACTTTGACTGTAGAGGAGACATCGCAGCAAATAGAAAAATGATAGGATTTTATCTGATTCTTAACACTTAAGCATTGACCTTTTTTTCTTTTTCATTTTTTTGATTTTGCTTTTCTTTTTTTTCGGGGGGTTTATTTACTGTTTACATATGCTAAAATCCTTTAGGCGTTATTTTATCTCCGTCACAAACATGTTTTTTGTGATTAGAGGACATTCACGATAGAAGTTTGAAGTAGACGTTGTAGCAAGAAACAAAGTGATTCTGATTATCGAATTCTTCACCAAACAACTTCTCTTAATCATCAGAATTTTGTCTTGTTTTGAAGTCCTGAATTAAACGTTCTAACGGAAATTAAAAGTTCTAGTGCCCTTTTTAAGTGACCAAAAATTTGAATGCAACTAGGCTCCCTCCTACGCTCATTTTGAGATAGTCATTTTATTGAGCATAGTCGAAAACCAATTATATGTCTTCGAGGACGACTTAATCTTCCACAGTCCCCCACAGTCCCCGGGGGAAGAGCTGCAAGTTATGAACTTTGCCCATTGTTTACATATAGTATTGGTTATTGACGAAGTATAATGACGTTTTCAGGAGGTATTTTTTTCTGGTGATGGGGGGGGGAGTGTCGGACGTTGCGTGAAAGGAATGATACATAAAACCTAAGGCAAATAAACGAGAGCCAAGGAATACTGCTAAGTGAGACACCTAAGATGTACCTAACATCAGCAGCCGAAGCACTGCAGACATTAAACGCAACCTAACTCTTGGAAGCTTTCAGTTCAAATAACACTCAAACTTGTGAAATTGGGATCACTAGTCCTATTTTTCATATACAGACTTCTGAAATGCAGTATTTCCAAGGAATGGGGGATGTAAATTACATGGATCATTTCACAAAAGTAAAGAAATAAATTGAGCTAAATATCCTGACACCATACAAAAAAAAAATTATTTGCAGCAAGAAAAAGTTAACAAACCTAAATAATTAAGACTTTGGGTTGTCAAAAGGATACTTTTCGTAAGCCAACTTTTAAGCTTACCCTTCTAGTAACCCTAAACTGTATTTGAATAACACTTTGTGGGTTGCAAATGCTGAGCAAGTAGGAGTTATACCCACGGGGTTAATACAGTGAGTAGACAAGATAAAGCGGCTCGTCCAGTTTATCTAAGGATTACTTTGAATTTAATCTGGTAAGCGCTATCTGGTTAATCTACAGGCTGAGCATCTTCATAAATATTTAAAGTTAGCCGGTAATCCTTAAATTTTACCCATCCCATCCTCATAAAAAAGTTACAGTCCTCAATCATGCCATGAGTCAACTGTTTGGCACAACTGATTTCACTAATGTATGGGTTATTTCCAAGCCAGATCAGTTGAATCCTATTTTAGATTTCTCAAGACTTTAAATTGAAGAACTAAATTAATTTTTGACTTTGTAAGTTCACAATCAAATTCTATTATTCAAACCTCTATAATAATGAACTAATTCTAACCGCTGAATAATCTAATATTTTTAAAGTAACATCGAGCAGTTCAAACGTAGCAATCTCTAAAAAAAAACAAAAAACCCGAATTTTTTCAGTCATGGCTGGCATACAGTTTTGTATTAGCTTACAAATTAACAAAATAGTGGAATGTACAACACATTTTACTTCACAGGGTCCGAAAAATTTCCGTGATGGTGTTTTTTGGTCATTAGTTTAACTCTCCTATAGACGGATAGTATTTCCTACAATGTTCCATATTTTGTGAACACTTCATGAAAAAGCTAATCATTTCCCGAGGAGAAAAGTGCCAAAAAACTAAGAAACTGCATAAAAACTGGGGCCAGAAAAATCATTTTTTCTTACTCTAAGGCCTAATTTAAATTTAACCTGTATGCCCTTGAAGCACTCAAAATTGAAGAAAGTCGAAGTGCTTTCAGGATAATCCCAAAATTCCGCGTAATATTCTCCTTATAGCTTTACATGGTACTTAAATGATAAAATATATATGTATATCTTGTAATATATATATATGATAGTATTCTATGACAATTTTTTCATGAGATAAAATTTAATGCCAAATAACATGAATGTGTGTAGAGTTCATTAACAAAATATGTTTTATCCTTCATATAATTTAAGGCTCCAGGATAAGAAGACAATATGCCAGAATACTTTGAAAAACCAATAGGTATTGTAGTATAAACTATGCTAGGTTAACATGTGTCAAGGCTAGACGAAAATAAAGCATATGTTGCCTTTAGAGCTCGAATTTAATTGTTCACTGAAGGTTCGTAATGTTAAAAGACAGTGTGATCTCACAAGAGTTTTCACATCTTCGATGTTTTCATTGGTTTTCGAAGTTGAAGGCCTCCCTTAACGTTGTTCATCTTCATTATTTTCTCTGCCCTCCAAGAATGTTTTGTATCGGCAAAAAAAATTAGATTGGGATAAAGAACGCTCATCATAGGCCTGTCTTTAACCTTTGTCTTTAACTGCCGACTCTTCTAGCTTAACACAAAATTTAATGGCACAGCGTTGCTCCAAATTCAAATTTTTCATTTTGTGGGACGTATAACTATCTTTGTAAATATTGCATATGGCATATATGCAGTATAAGCATATGGGGCTTCCCCCCAGACATATTACTCTATTTCATTCAGACAAAATTTGTCTTGTCAGCAATTCTGACAAAAAAACAAGATTAAAATATAGTATTTCATTGAATGTTCCCTGACTGAAAAAATATCAAGAACGTTTCAACAGGCTAGAAACTGTTAAAATATAAAAAAAACAACAATATTTTGCAGCCTACATTCGTAGGGTCGCAGCAGTGTTTCCACTTTCTCATTTTTCAAATCCCTAATAAAGAGCTGAAAAATCCCTAGAAATCCCCATCACTTCACTGAATCAAATCACGTGATACTATAAACTGTTTCTTTTTTTTTACCGACCATTACTGACGGCCTGAAATCAACCAATACTGACGACATGAAATAAAATTAGAAAAAAAATCTTTTGATGGGATTTGAGATGCTCAGAAGGAAAATTTAAACGGTTCTATTTTCTTTTCCAGTTTTAAATGATCTCATTCAGTTTGATTTCCTTTGGTTAAACCTTATAGAAATAATTTTTCACCTTATAGAAATAATTTTATAGAAATGAAAATTTGAAAAAAAAATAACGACAACTTTTGATTAGATTTGAGCTGCTCAGAAGACAAGCTACAAACTAAAAAATAACAAAACAACAAAATACGGTGTGAATAATACCTAATCTAGTCACAAAGGAACTTAATCGCATGAACTTTCCCTTTTTTCCAAGCATTAGTCTACCTGCGCACCCAAGGTTGTATCCAGGACTTTTGTTTTTTTTGGGGGAGGGGTTTACAAAAGGACTTTTTCGGGGGAGGCTTACAAAAACTTCTAAAAACGCATAAAAAATTCGTTTATATTCATTTATTATGTTATTAAGAGTCGGGAAAACATTTTGGGGGGATCGTTGAGACCTCCTAACCTACCTCCAGGATACGGCCTTGTATATAAGTATAAATTTGCTAATTTTAGTATTGTTTTTTTTTTTTATATGTGCATCATATAAAAACTAATGCTGAAATACATTTTCATTGAAGCAATGGTTGGAGTTTTATTTACCCCTCAACTTGCCTAGAAATGGCTCACAGATTATCATATCACATGATATATAACCACAATTTTGGGTAATAAAGCTTCCAAGAAAATTTATCTTCAAAAATTTTGTTCAAAATTAAGTTTAAGTCTTTTTCTTGAGTTTGCCTTGGGCCCTTGTTCTAAGAAACTAAAAAAAAACAAAAAAAACTGAAGGTAAGGAGCAACATTAGCTCTTTCTCTTAACTCTACTTTTTAAAACAGTAAAAAACTTTAGCGTAAAGAGCGGAGCGTTGATGAGGAGGCAGCCCCTTTCACATACGAAGTAATTTCTGTTCGTTTTAAGTTTTAATGCCACTCCTTACTTTCAGTTAAAAAAAACTTTTTTTTATTTGATTTCTGAACGTTTTTGAATCAACGCATGTTTTGATTTTGGCTCTCCGCAGATGAATAATTAAAACGAAATTTGCATATTTGTTTTTTTGGCTAAATGGCTTTCTCATAGTTTTGATCGAAAAATTTTAAGAAAAAAGGAGCGAGGAAGGAGGCCTAGGACTTCCCGCTTTCATTACCGGTTCATAGCCTAATTTGACATCGAGGTGTTCTTCAACCAGAAAATCAGTAGAAGCGCCGCCAGGCAGAACGCCGCGAAACCGGTGGCCTTCCAACATACCGCCGGCGTGATCCTCCAGAATTTCCCGCAGCGTTGTTCCCAGGGGCAATTCCCAGGCCCCGGGGCGTTTCACTTTACCGCTTACGCCGTAAATTTTGGTGCCGCCTTCATCGGTATAACTCAGATCTCGGAACCAGGCGGCGCCGTTATCTACAATATGAGGTATGCAGCACAGCGTTTCGATATTGTTCACGATGGTCGGAGCCAAAAATGATCTTTGAACCTACCTTGATTTTGTCACAGCTTTTTGGGGAAAATCCGATGCTATGGAGAATCTGAGACTAATGACTGGTTTATCAATTTGAAGGTAATCCTTTATCTAACGACATAAAGCAAATAAAAAGCAAAGACTACCAAGAATCAAAATAACAATAGGTTTTAAAGTTTGTTTATTCTGTTTTTTATGTGCAACTAGGAGAAAAGGGGGCAATGGTAATGATGTTTTAACTTTCAAGCGAAACTGCCACAAATGAGCAAGAAATCGGGGCAATCCTTTAAATACTTGTACCTTGCTTAACAGTGAAAAAGTAAATTTCTTTTATAATAAATAAAATTGAATAAGCAAAATTTTAATTCAGAGTTCAAAATTTTATTCACCAGTAAATATAGAATGGAAATACAATATTCCTCTGGGAATGGATATGCAATACAATACTCAATTGGAAAAGAGAATATTTGTAATATAATTCCCTTTCAGTGAAGCGCCAATGACGCAGCAGGCTTTAGATTTTTTAAAGTTAGGAAAGGAGGCAGTAGCTAAATTCTTGTTTGTAGTGGAACTAAATTTGTCGTGAACGGTTTTGGGAAGAAATAAGGTTAAACTAAATATTTTACATATAAGCATCTAAAGATATTAGCGGTCTTTTTTTTTATTTTTCCTTGCCCTTTTTCGTTGGCCGGTGTCCCCCCCCCCATCTCGAAAAATAACACCCCCACACAGCTGGTTGGTCTCCTATCTCTTTAGACTTAAAAAAAAGGACTAGAATTCTCAATTTCTGATCTAGTGAGCACCCTCTGAAGTTTCTGCGACCATGAGGCGGAGGTGTGGATGAGGAAGGGACAGTCCTCCTCCTATACGGAATAAAGTATGCTCATTTTGAGGTTTAATGTTACTCTTTACATTCATAATAAAATCGTAGACTGGAAATATTCTGAAATTCGTAAGATTAGTCCGCATCTGTGTCGTGGTCACTCAAAAGGTGTTGTAAAAGGACATACGTACATACGAGTTGTTTATACAAGTCAAACTTTTGGCATCAACGATACAGCAAAGGAAAAATTGTTTCAATAAAATTCATTTCCAAAAAATTTTAATACTTATTGCACAGTTTGAAATTTCGAAATACATTGAAAATCAAAAAGGATAGGAGATAACAGTTTGAACAAATCGAAAGAGCTTGCTTGTCTGAGGGGAGAAGCTGAAAGTCTAACTTTTTCGAAGAAGGACTTTTTGTAGAAGGAAGAACAGACAAATCATCTCCGTTGATTTTCAAGATTGAAAATAAAAGAGTATAAGGCATAAAATTGAAAATTTGGGTCAGAATTTAAATTAAAAAATTTTAAAATTAGAATAAAAATTAACGATATTATTTTTTGTGTCGAATATCGCGATGTAGTGTATCTATCATATTTTTTAACATCTCAATTTCATTTTTCTCTAATTTTTCTAATTCTTCAATTTTAGATATTAGTAATGATTTTGTATCATCTGCAACTCCTGTTTGCTTCATTTTTGAACCAATTAATGTTGCACCAATTGAGGATATGAAAGCACCAATCACGCCTATTCCCACATACATCAGAGCCAAGAAATCATATGGCACTTGTGATGAGGTCGAAAGAGCCAAGAGCTTCTTCCCATTCAATACGTCTAGATGTCCTAGATGTATCTAGGACATCTGCTTTTTCTTTCCACCAAGTTTCATCCTGATCTCTACACTATAAGTGTTCTCCAAGATTTACGGTTTTCCCCTCCACCCCCCCCTAATTTCACTGGATCCGGTCAGGATTTAAAATAGGAGCTCTGAGACACGAGATCCTTCTAAATTTCAAATTTAATTAAGATCTGATGACCCGTTCGTAAGTTAAAAATACCTCATTTTTCTCATTTTTTTCGAATTACCATCAGGCACTTCACAAATTCGTTTGGAGTTTTATGTGTCTAGGATCACACAAGATTAAAATGTATTTTTTAACCTAAGATTGTTGGAGTTTCGCTTACTAATGACACTTATTGCCCTATACTGTCGGTTTATTACCATGATTTGTTTGGCTATAAGCAAACGTGTTTTTTCCAGGGCTTTGGAGTCTGTTATAAGTTATACAGACTCCGACTCTAGCTATTTTCAATATACTGACTCCAACTCCGACTCCTGAAACTTAAAACATTATTGCTTTGACTGCAGCTCTGACTCTGAATTGAAATACTTCTCTTTTCATAGCGCGGGCGCGCAGGCGGTCGACGACACCCTTGATCGTGGCGCCGTCCATCGCCGTCTGGCGCCCGAGTTCGTTCTGCGACATCGGGCCGATTTCGAAGAGTTTGGCGAGCGCGGCGAACTGTGTCGGTGTCAAACCGTCCGAGATGCCTTCCGCGAAAATCGCCGAATGCCGCTGCGAAACCAGGCGCAAGAGGAAACCCACCTGATCCTCGAGGCGATAGTCGTCCATAGTGCCCGTCTGGGGCTTTCGTTTCATGGTCAACTTTCCGCCATCCTTCTGGGTCGTCCATCGCTATCGCTGCGGGTGATCACGCCGTTGTGATTTTTTTTCTTTAATTTGGTGATTTCTCGTAAAAGCAGTTGCCATTCTATGTATGATTGGTTTTAATGTCTTACTGAGGTGAAACAGTCCGGGACTTTTGTGGTAGAAAGGACGGTTAATTAAAGAACGTCTATTTCTGCCTTTTATGGTGTGTTGTAGTAAACAGGGCTCTGCGTTTCAAATAGTTTGTCTTCATCCCAGTTCTCCCTTCTCACTTCTGATTTGAGGATAGGACTCACGGAGGGCTACATAGATATTATCACCGTTCATGGTCTTGTTTTTTTTCTTCTTTTTTATGTATCTTTCGCTTATCTAGCCCCAAAGCGTAATTAACGCTTTTAAAAAAATTGAAAGATTTAGAATTGAAAGAATTGATAGAAAAAGAATCTTTGAAAAATACAATCAGATACAACAAATTAATCCCTTGTTTGTTGAAACAGAAGAAGACCACAACACTTGATATCTTGATGGATTGTATTGGATATTCGATTACAGCATCTTTCGGAGACAAATTCCAATAAGTCCATTATACCACAAAGATTAATCCTCGACAATGTAGAAATTGAGTCTACCGTAGCACGAAAATACTTAAGAGTATACTTGGACCCGCGACTGACTTAGCAAAGTCAAATTGACTATGCGTGACCCTGTTCATTTTATAATCAATCTATATATATATATAAAAATAAGTTGTTTGTGTGTTGTGTGTTGACTGACGTCATGAATGTTTGTCGACTGACGTCATTATAAGGATTGAGCATTATACCATCATGAAGTTGTTTGTCGACTCATGTCATGTTTGTCGACTGACGAAATTACAGACCGGGACACCGGGACACAAAATGCGACCGGGACACCGGGACACAGGGAATATAAATGACGACCGGGACACTCTAAGAAAAATTACAGACTGGGACACCGGAACACAAATAACGGTCGGGACACAGGGAATATAAATGATTTTTGGCCTTCTTTGTATTTTTCGAAATTTATTTAAGAAATATTATATTAAAAAATAATGAATTGAAATCCATTTAACATTATCGTAACTTCAGAATATGTCAAAGAGTTGCGAACCTCAACTTCGTCCCGAAAGGATGGATTTTGATTTATATCATTTTTATGATGTTGTTACTTTAGCAATGCACCAACTGATGAAGGTTCAGACATTCAAAATATCATCATGTTGACTATTTTATAGTATTCTACTCATCAGCTAAGTACATACTTCTCTTTTCACTTTGGCTGTTTCTTGGAAATTTGATTTATTGAGACGTAGATATTAAAAATGTTTTTAGAGGCGTTACACATCAAATTATATTAAAAAAAAACAATTTTTCCAAATACGATTATAAAGTCTTGAGCTAAAAATTTTAAAGTAGATGTAATGCATTTATCATGGATGTTACCATTATTATATTCCGGTTTACCCATAGCGACTCAATTAGAAGCCAGATTAGTCAAGAAGATGAAACAATCAAAAAGCTGGATTATGAAAAGGCAACTCATTAGAATTAAGATGGAAAGCGCGCAATACCTTTAAAGTGATAACAATACGGATAAAGAATTAACATGGAGGGTAGTCAGTGAACGCTATTATCAGATCTCATGGGAAGGGGAAGCCGGAATTACTTGGCTAGTACTAGCTAATACTTAGCTAATTAGGCTTACTTAGCTAATAAAAGTAAGTAGATCGAAATTAATTAAGGAAATTGTGTATTGTTCAGACCATACTTAATAAGTGAAGTTAGGTTCTTTCGTGAAACGAACTACGATGCAGGTACATTTTGATGAAATATCTTATATATAGAGGTGGTTAGGTTAGGTTAAGTTAGGTATTTGATATAATGACCCCCCCCCCCCTTAATGTGCAAACATATAGCCCAAACTTTTGATAAAGCTAACGAAATAAAACAAAGGAAATTTTTGGTGATAATAATAAATTATAATAAATAAATTTTATATAATAAACAAATAATAAACAAATATAAATAAATATAATAAACAAATGATAAATTTTTGGTGATACATTATCTTCTTTAGCATGCATTCAAATAGAGAAAAGGAAAGACGAAGGAAAGAGAAAAGGCGAAGGGTAATTGGCACAGATTTACTTTTTGTTGAGGATGCTTTTTAGGATACTAGACTGGAAACGGAAAAAAAAAAATAATTGAGGAAACCAAGAGAAAAAACGCTAGTTGAAAAAAACGAAGTGAAAAGGCAAAAGTAGTTATTTCAGGTCTACAAGGCCAAGCGACTGATCATCGAGGAAATCCTTGCGGACTTCCGCCTTGATGCTGTGCGCCGTGAGGCGCTTGTGGGGGGGCTTGAAAGCGGGAGTCTCGACGTCCCTTCTGTCGCGAATGCTCTTGGCATGCTTCTTCTTCCTTTCATGCGTGACATGATTGAAGGACCTACGCCGGGACACCTTCTCAACAAGCGAAAGCCGGGGTCCGGATCGTCTTACATGGTCGAAGTTTTCGGCCTCCTTTCGCAGGGCGAAGAGCCGGACGCACAGGAACTGCCCGAAAGCCGCGATGAGCTGTCGAAGGTTCTTTTTTATTATATTTTTATAATAATAAAAAAATTATAGCATTATATTTTTCATATTGACTTGCTTGACTTAAGGCCCATCCGTCCTTGAAGGTCGTTTTGGGGCCTCTTCTTTCACCAGTCTATTGATCCTGGAGAACTTCTATCCTCAGCCAAGTGGAAAAGGTGCAGGAACTTGAAGTTGTCTTTCCATCTCTTGTGGGAGTGCGCTCTCCAGGTCGAGAACCATGTACCCGGCCTTGAAAAGATATATTAATAATTATAATTTATTTATAACCCACATCATAACAAGTTATGGCACTTGTGGAGTAACACAAAAAAAAGTGTGATATCACATAGCCGCAACCCCTCGCCGCCCTTCATGACCTCGACCCTGCAGCAGGAAGCCAGCCGCAAGCTGGGTTTCGGCGCCTCCCAGACCATGCGGGTGGCCCAGCGGCTCTATGAGGCCGGGCATATCACCTATATGCGGACCGACGGCGTCGACATGGCGCCCGAGGCGATCGGCATGGTGCGCGACGCGATCGGCGATCGTTACGGCGCGGCCTATCTGCCGAAAAACCCCCGCGCCTACAAGACCAAGGCCAAGAACGCCCAGGAAGCGCATGAATGCGTGCGCCCCACCGATTTCACCAGGGCGGCGGGCTTTAATAAGTTATCACTGCTTTCCCGATATGCCGAAATTAAGGATCTACCTTATTGGATTTTTATCAGCAGTATAAGTGTTTTGTCAACTGCGGTTCTAATGATATCCGAGCACACACATCATGCAGACCGTGAACTCACTCTTACCATTGCTTACACGTGCTTCTCAAGAACTAAGAAAGTCATTCCTGAAAAATCAATTTTTTCAGAATCGCTTAGCACCCTTACGACTGAATCGTTACATAAGCACCAGTTTCCTTCTACGGTCCTCCTATAAACGTAATAATGGCCAAAATTAAAATCAGATCCCCCGTGAATAGGTGTCCCGGTCGTCATTTGTGTCGCAGTATCCCGGTCTATAATTTCTCTTTGAGTGTCCCGGTCGTCATTTATATTCCCTGTGTCCCGGTCGCCATTTGTGTCCCGGTATCCCGGTCTGTAGTGTCATCTTATAATGACGTCATATACAAAGCCTTATATATTTATATCTTGCGAATATACAACATTCATCGCTGTCCCATTGTCTGTGCATAGAAATAGATTGTCAGGTTTACCGACTCTTGAACGTGCAACATATAATTGTCCATAGGAAAAACAATCCGTATTCAGATCTATACCTCATTTTTCCAATGATTGCCCCAATTTAATAAAAGCCGTTTAGAGTACAACTAACTTAGCTAGTGGGTAAATTCTGAGTTTATTAGTTACTGAAAAGTACTAAAAATTAATAAAAACCCTTTTGACTGCAGCAATCTCAGCTACTTAGCGTATTTCGAGCGTTTTAGTTACTGAATTAGTATAAAAAATTTAATAAAAGCACCTTTGAGAAAAACAAACTCAGTTAGTTGATAAATTATATGGGTTTGTTGCAAGCTGAGTACTAGAAAATTAATAAATAGACTTTTGAATACAACAAAATCAGCTAGTTGAAAAATTTCGAATGTTTTAGTTAACGACTGAGTTTCAAAAGAACAAGCCCCGAAGGACCGAATTCGCGTTTCGGAGTCATAAAACTATAAAAATAAAAATAAAAAATCATAAGAACAGCACAACAACAAAAATACTGGATAAACGGTGACAATAACACCAAAATCGGAAAGGAAAAGCCATTCATTAGTAAAAAAAAGACTACCTGAATGTCAGAAAGTTTAAAAGGTAAAAACGTGAGATAAAAGAGTGAAAAGAGTGAGATAAAATTAGCATCGAAAAAGTTTAAAAGAGAACATATAAACAATGGGGAGGGAACAAAAGAATCACACGAACATAAAACTTGGGCATCATGGGGTTTCTGCCTCACCTAGATCACCACATCAATTTACAACATTTCAATCCATTTTACATCATTTTAACAGATTTTGAAAAATTTCCACCCCTACATTCAAAATAAAACAGGTAATTAGAAATGAAATTCGGTCTCATTTTATACTTTTCACAATGTGACTACGGGTTCTAAACCCTACCTAGATCAGCCCATCAATTATACCCATTTTAATCGAGTTCAAACTATCTATTTTTTCTTTCAATAACCCTTAGAATCAAAACACTATGGTGCAAATAGAACAAATATAACATCAAAAAAATTGTGCCTTTCAAATCCATGAAGATTATAAATATGATTTTTGAAAAAGAGGAAGAACCTAGCGGTTTTAGGAGAACCCTAATTAAACCACTGTATAAGAAAGGTGATGAGAGTGAGTGTGGTAATTATTGAGGTATTAGCCTAGTCTCTGTAGGTAGCAAAGTACTTAGTAATATTACACTTTTTAGACCAAGAGATGCTCTAGAAATAGTTATAAGAGAAGAAAAGTGCAGTTTTAAAAAAGGTAGAGGATGTGTTGACCAAATGTTCACTCTTAGGTTAGTAATTGAGAAGTGCCTTAGTTATCAAACACCTTCGGTCCTCAGTTTTATAAATTATGCCAAGATGTCTCCCAAATATGAGATACGTGGCCTACTTGAGATTTAGTATCTCCTTGGCCCCCTAAAAATCTAGTTAATTTTTTTTTTAGATTTTAGTTTAGAATTTTAGTTTAGCTTGAATTTTATCCCAATTCTTTAAGAATAACCCCTGAATCACAAAGCCTGTAGAATTAATAGTTGAAATTACTATAAATACTTTAGCGTAAAGAGCAAAGTATTGAGGAGGAGACGACCCCCTTATATACGTAATAATTTTTGTTCGTTTTGAGTTTTTATGCTACTCCTTACTTCCAGTTGAAAAAAAATTATTTGTTTTCTCGATCTACAAACTTATCCTGAAAGAAGTGATAACCTTGCGAACGAAAGTCAAAGTAAGGTCAATACTGCTATAAGTCGACGGACTGCAGCTAAACTAGCAAACTAAGAAATCCATTCCATTTATAATTCATAAATTTGTTTCATTAACCTGTAAGACTTCTTTAGGGATGGTGGACCTGGGGTTTTATTTTGTTAAAGTAAATATAATTTTCACTTTTAATATATTCCCATTTATACACCGACTGTTGCAGAGGAAAGGAAACAATGGTTTCATTATAAACATTTGCTTTGGTGTTGTATTAAGTTATTATCATCATTACTAGTGATCAAACTTAAAGTTACAATCTAGCAGCCCTTCAAACATGGAAACTAAACCAGAACTGTAAACCCTGAATATCTAAAAATAGACTTTCTTTTTTTGAAAAAAAATATTTTAGGTTTACAATTTTGCAATGTGATAAGTTTTTTTAAATTTAACTTCTTGGTGTTTATATTACAAAATTTGCTGTGTAGAAATGGCGAAATATCTATTTTCTAGCAATATTACTGTCGTCAATAGTAATTGATTTCATTCTTGCTTAATATCAGAAAAAATTCTTGTCGAGTGGAGATTATTTCTGAATGCCAAAACAAAGCAGATTAAGACCATGTTACCTTGTATATGAGAGGACTGACATCCTAAGCCATCTCCATTCTTGATGTTAAATTTCTAACATATAATTGCCAAGAATTATATAATTAATAAAGCATAGTTTAGATTGTCATTTAGAACTAAGAATAGGGAGATGGTGCCCCCTCTTAATAAGCGGTAGCTGCAACGTAAATAGCGAACCACAGCCGAGAGTAACCAAAAGTTAAAAAACGCGTTTTGAAAAAAAATATCAAGTGAAAAAAATCTGACACTGGCTCTCTATTATTTCGAACAGTGGTAGCAATTATCTCGGTTCGTCTTTAAAGTAAAAAAGTGCATGGACACATTGGTGACTGCTTCTGAGGAAATCGACTATCAATAGCAGAGTCTGTTTTTAACCCCCATTTGCTTTAGGTTTTGTACAGCACTGACATGGCGGATTAAATCGAACATTTTACTGTAATCAGAAAGCAAAAGGTTCCCTTGTCTGGCTATTCAGTTATCAAACAGTTTTTGGTAACGAACTGTAGTAAGGAGCGACCCGGCTCAATAGTAAACGAAACTCTAAAAAACAAAATTTTGATACTTAAAGATACATTAAAATAATTGGATTTTTATGCTGATTTTAAATATACAAGTTTCATCAAATTAAGATAAGTCTATCTATCATCCATCCATGCGTCCTTCCTAGGGCAGAACTAAGGTGTAGAGTAATAGGACTAAGGGATGAAAGAATTGGTTTGATCTTGGGTTGATGCGTGACAGACAATGTCCCCTGAATTTGTATGTAAAATATGAAACTGAATTTGCTTAAGATCACAGGCGAACAAGTATAACCTAAGCCTAATAGGTGTTGCTGCTTGTAGTCTAAAGGTGGAATACCGTGTCATAGGATTGACACATGACCATCAAGTTTTCCTAACTTTCAGGTGAAGGGTGAAACAAATAGTTTTCCACGTGTTTGCTTAAGAGCTGGGTCTACTAGACTTTTCTACTACAATTACTACTACTACTAATATCTCAATGCAGGACCAAGCCGCCTAAGGCCAACACAACTACACACGCTCCTCCTCCATCCCAATCTATTCAAAGCCTTCCTTTTTACATCCTCTCTGGAATTTCCCATTTGTCTTAAATCTTTCTTTGTGGCATCTTCCCAACCCAGACGAGGACGACCTGCTTTCCATTTAGCCCTAGACGGTTGGCCGAAAAGGACAATCTTCGGCAATCTGTCATTCTCCACCCGTGGAACGTGCCCTAGTCATCTCAGCATCTCTTCCTTTCTGGGATTTTTATTTGAAACTCATGACTTACGATCTTTTACTGTGCTCTTTCATATTTTATCTTTTCTGTGTTAACTATGTTGGTGTTTTAAAGTGTATTTTTGAAGTTTTTTGTTTGAAACATAAGACTTGGGATCTTTTGTTTTGCTCTTTCAAGTTTTAAATTGTCTGTATTTGCTTTTTTGGTGTCTTAAAGTGTATTTTGGAACTTTTTGATTTGAAACGTATGACATAGGATCTTTTGTTGTGCTCATTCTTATTTTACCTTGTCTGTGTTCGCTTCGTTGGTGTTTGAAAGTGTATTTTGGCAGTTTTTTGACTGAAGCATATTTGCCTGGAAAAGGGAGCTAAGAAACGTGTCCCCAATCCTTCTGCCCCTAGTAGATAACTGGAGAAATCTGGGTAAAGTAAACATTAATGGTGTGTAAAAGCATTGAATGGCTGTCCTCTAGTCCCCCATTGCACCTCCTGGCAGAACAGCCATGAGATGGAGATTAGAACTGATGGTACTAGCTGTCAAGTCTGATACTGCATCCTTTTCCTTCGAAATCTATTGCACTACAACCCCCTGCAGAACTTTTAAATGTAAGCAAAACATAGGAATACTCATCTTAATATACCCTTTTTTACAGTGAGGACAAGTCATAAATCCACTTAAAATATCATTTTTGGCATTTGCGGCACGTTTTCTAATAAACTCGGTCATGTTGGTTTGTTTTTAAAGAAGCGGCAAAAATACAGTTAATATTATTACACACAAGAATTTGTAATATTTAAAAGTACGAAAATTGAAAGACTAGTACGATTTAAAAGGGCTTAGAGCTCAAGCATTATACATGTTCCGATGTATTGATTTTCTTACTTAAAAAGATTAACTTCGTTCCTGCCTATTGCAGACAGTTCAATACAACAAATGAAAATAAAATTTTACTTTTTAGTCTTTTTGTGTCTTTTTAATGTTCAAAATTTGACACAACAATAGTAGCATGTGAGTCGGAAAATGTAGGCTTTGGTAGTTGCAGTTGCAACTACCAATTTAAATTGTAGGCTTTGGCAGTTGCGGGTAATTCAATTCAAAAGCATCCAGCTTTGCTCCAACAACCTTGAGTAGTTTTTCCACAGGATTAATCTTTGTAGAAAGCCTAGAGTAAGCCACAGCGGAAAGAATGGGAGCCTCTGTAGGAGACTTGGTAACATAAATCGGATTTGACACCTCCCCACATTTCAATTTTTTTAATAAGGTCAAGAATATCTTTTAAATAATTTGTAGATGCTTTCGCACCAATGCATTAGTTTCATTAAAAAGTCATGTAAAAGCAGTTTCTAAAAAGCCCTAGTTTCCCTCGTTTGGAACACATTTAAAAATTCCACCAGTCCTCTTCTGCTTCTAGCTTCTCTAAAGAAAAGCCTGTAACGAAAATTTAGGAGAGTTGAAGGAAATATAAAAAAGTTTTAAGGAATTGGGAGGATTCGAACGCTAGACCGATGTAGAGTTTTCTTGCGAGGGCTTAAAGAATGTACTTATAGTGTAACTGTATCCAGTTTGTCAAATAGCATAGATGCAATTTTCTGGGAATGGTATTAATTATTATTTGCCAAGAAAACTTAGCCAATCATTTGATTTCTGTTGGAAACCTTTTTCTTGTTTGGTTATGCGGCAAGAGACTAAAATCAATGATTTACATATGTGCAATAGGCACAATTTTCAGAAGTAAGCAACTATTGTTAAACAAATACGAATTTATTTTACTTAGATAACTGATAAATCGTGCCATCAACGTCAGTTAAATTTTATTTTTGAAGACCTGGGCTGGGCGACCTCCAGTGCCATTAGGGATACACTATTTATTAATTTAATTATTACTGTTTTATATTATGTTACTATTATATTTTTATATTATATTTTATATTACTATTAATAAACTATCACCACTACTAATACTACTACTACTACTACTACTACTTCTACTACTACTACTACTACTACTACTATTACTACCACTACTACTACTACTACTACTACTACTTTTACTACTGCTGCTACTACTACTACTACTACTAGCACTACGACTACTACTACTACTACTACTATTACTACTACCACTACTACTAGCACTACTACTACTACTACTACTACTACTACTACTAGCACTACTACTATTACTATTACTACTACTACTATTACTACTGCTGCTACTACTAGCACTACTACTACTACTACTACTACTACTACTACTATTACTACCATGAGGTTAGCAGCTGGTTTTGTATTAAATGAGGAGTTAAGTAGGGTTGTGTTCTATCCCCCTTTATGTAGAAAATTTTGATTGACTTTGTCTTAAGAAGCACAGGAAGGGCAGTGGGATATATGTAATCAAATAGGGAGGAACAACTCCTAGATTTAGACTATGCTTATGATTTAAGCATCCTAGATGAAAGTGTGAGCAAAATGAATGAACTTTTAGAGGTTTTGCGAGTTCAGGGTGCTAAGATAGGCTTGAAAATTAATGTTAAGAAGACTAAGTCACTAAGGCTAGGAATAAGTGAAGATGAAGAGGTAACGTTGGTGTGGGGGATGGGGAGGAGTATAGGGTGTTTTGACTTGATTTTTACCTTCAATAATATAGATACAAATTTTTTACATGCTTTTGGTTTCAACAAGGTGGAATACGCCCACCTTTTCTACTACAATGTAATCGCGAAGTATGGGCCAGTTGCATAATTAGGCGCCATCACCCTTTGCGCTGCCTGGGTCATATCCCACTCGTCCCTGTGTGTACATTTTTGGGTTCTTTAATCATTCTGAGTGAAATTGATATTCCGTAATTTTGACCGAATACCATGGAACTTCGCTTAGGGTATTAAAGAGCAAGGGAAAGGATTTGATATTTTTTTTACATAATTTTTCAAAATTCCCCATAGCCTATATCTGCTCAATGAGATGGAATAAATAAGACGGTTGTATCACTCGTTGTATCGCTTGACGATTAATTGCAAATAAATTGGATGTTACAAAAATTGATTGCGCTTGTTTGTAAACATGAATTTACATATAAAAATAATACATATAATTGCATATAATTACAAATAATTACATATAAAAATAAGTTTCCGCTTGCCCCTTTTCGCGATCCAGTTGTAGCAACAGTGAAGAGAATTTACCCAATGGAAAAATTTTATTAATTGTATAATAACCAAAAAAAGGATCTCCTCAATGCCCCGCTCTTTACGCTAAAGTTTTTATTGCTCCAAAAGTAGAGATGTGACTTTCCCCCGTGTTCCTCTGGAAGCTTCTAATTTCTGTTCGAATTAGCCCGTTCCATCTTCTATAGGACCATTGGTTCGATACGATTGCCCGATTACGCTTAAGCTATTAGCACTCTTAAAAAAGCTTCTTATTTTGATTAAACAGCCCTTGTGTTTCAGAAGCCGTTCTTAAAAAATTCAGACAAACAGTCAAACTTCTCAGAGAAGAAAGAAAGAAAAAAAATTAAATAAATAAACACGCACCCGTGACCTTTCTTCTGGTTTGCAAGAAACCTCCCCTCTGTAGGGATCGTTTGTTGTTTCGCTTTCTCCGTTGCCATGTGTATGTCTGTGACGCGTTTTTTTCCGCATCCCCATGCCTTTTTTGGACACAAGGTGCTAACCCTTGTGTTGCTGGCCCTGCTTGCCCCATGGCCTCAGGCATCGGCGCAGCAGCAAGCACAACCACAGCCGTCACTGAACGCTTGGGATGATGAGGTACGGTCGCAACAATTTTTTATTCGCGGCATGACCCGCTCGTTCTTGGGTGACGATGAAGGCGCGATTGCGCTGTTTCAGAATGCCCTCGAACTGACACCAAGACCTCCCAGCCTTTTCCTGAGATGTTGCAGATGCTTTGTAAACATAGGTAAATAATTTAACCTGTAGTCCCAATGGGTTTTAAATGTCAAAGCATTTAGCAAGGTTTCAGAAAAAATATGTTTATTCGTTTCGTTCCCCTTCGTCGACTAAAATTTGAGGTTAGATGGTCTATTCCCCAAACAAACTCGAAATATTGAACTTGACCTCACTAGCCACTCTCAAGATACTGTAAATACGCTATTTTGATAACCTAGTGACACGTACTGTATTTTGATTTGCCTTACAACTTACCCTCGAAAAATTCTATTTGAAAAATAACACAGAGACATAGGCAAATAGATAGATAAGTGTATCTATCATCCGCCAATGCGTCCTTCTTCGGAGAAATGACGCAAGGACGGTTGATTTTGGATTAAAATCAAGTAGTTGTGGGTATCAAGACATGGCAAATTGTAGAAAAAGCCAAGACGGATAGTTAGAGTGGGTTAGAGGCAAATCTGACGTAAGCCCTTTTTAGATTGTGTAAAAGTGATGCCAGCTCGTTTGCTGATATATAAGTCTATCTATCATCCGTCCATGCGTCCTTCCTCTGGAAGAACTAAGGTGGGTAGAAATAGAACTAAGGCATAAAAGATTGGATATGTGTTCCGAGTCAAAAACAACCCTTTCGTCTCTTATTTTTAGTTGATCATGTATGGTTACAAAGACATTCATCCTTTTGTCTAGTGCCATTTTTGTTTTTGCCCATTTGTGAGGCTCATTTGACTATGTTTCTTTAATCATTTCGTTTACACAGTCATTTACTTACTTGTCAGTATTTCTAATTCTTCTCGTATTCTTGATGATTTGACTTTCAGATTTGAATTCGTTGATTTTTGCAGTATCTGACTTGGAATGCAAGTTCGTCTAATTTATTTTATTTTTTTTAGATTGTGACAGTCCTTTGTTAAAAATTATTAGAAAAGTTGAATATCAGAAAGCTTTTTACCTGCTCCGTTCATCCTGTGATGTTAAGTAATGGAAATTCAGGGGGAGGGGGACAAAATATAATTTCCAAATCTAGGGGCGACAGGCATTTTTGTAAAAAAAACTAAAAAAAAACATTTTCCAATGAAAATAAACTCATAAAGGTATTCTTGAGAATGTAGGGGGAGGGGGCACTTTTTCCCTCTGATACCCCCCGCAATTGCTGCCACTGCATTCATTTCATTAAGTGGCAAAAAAGTTTCAACCCTCAAATGGAATGGCCATTGTTTATAAGACATCATTTACGAGTTTAACCTTCCTACCATCTGACCTTTCTTTTCTTGTTTATCTTCCAACCATCCACCCTTCCTTTCCTTGTCGATCAAATGACCTTTTTCTTGTCAATCTTCCAACCATCCAACCTCCTTTTTTTCTTCCACCTTCCAACCATCTGACCTTCCTTTTCTTGTCTACCGTCCAACCATACAACCTACTTTTTCTCGTCAGCCTTCAAACCATCCGACCTTCCTTTTCATGCCAACCTTTCAACCATCCAAGCCTCCTTTTCTTGTCAACTTTCCAACTGACTAGCCTTCCTTTTCTCATAAACCTTCCAATAATTAGACCTTCTTCTGGTTATTCTTATACCTTGTTTGTTGGTCTATTACCTGGTTAGTGATTTAATAGGGGCTCAACTGAGACTCAAATTAATAAGGGATGTAACCAGGGGGTTGGTATCTGGTAGTAATCCCCCAAAAAATGGAAAACTTAACATTTTTTGTAGGCACTTCTAAACATGGCTAGGCCCCACTGTAAATATTTAGTGGTTGACCACTACTGATGGAAACATACTGAACAAAATAAAAGCAGTACTGTTGGACCTTAACTGTGTACTCCATCTAAAAATCATGTTTACTTTCTGACAATATAGCCTAATACCCTCTCTTTTGGTTGTTATAGAAGCCAAGGAAAATGTTGAGTTTGATGGGCGTTTAAGGCATAGTCAATTTTTTCAAATGACAAACTGCATTGAGCTGATCACACACAATAAAGTCTTCTAAAACTTCCCATGAAATAGATTGGGCTTCTGAGATGTTGTCAAGTGTAAAAGTTTTGTCAACTTTACGAAAAATTTACCTCAGAACACTAGAAAACCGTCCAAAAATATCTTCTCGTTAAAGCACATTTAGTCTTGATATTTTTTTTTTTTTTATCCAATGATTTTCTAAGACTGTCCATCAAATTCTAAAAACCTTAAAATTACTTTTTCAGGTTTGATCGGATAGTTTTGGGGGAAAAGGGACGTAGAAGGAGGGCTTGCTGCCCTCCAATCTTTTTGATCACTTAAAAAAGGCACTAGAACCCTCTCCCTTTTCCGATGAAACATCTCTCTCCTGATGTCCTAGGAGCACTGGTTCGAAACGATCGTCCCTGGGGAAAAGAAAAGAAAACAACAAAAATAAACAAATAAACACGCATCCGTGATCTTTCTTCTGACGAAAATACAAAATTCCACAGTTTTACCGATAGGAGACTTAAAACATCTACAGTAGGGTTCCCCGATACGCTGAATCTGATGATTGGATTCTCATACAAAAAAAAAATAAAAATAAAGGGGGGATTTATTTTGAAATATCTTAGCGGTGTCAGACAAGGCGGAATCTATTCTCGGCGGGGCTCAACCTGACTAAACTTTCTCTTTGAAACTTAGATCGAAGATTTAAAACAAAATGGTGAATTTTAAAAATTGGCAACATAAAATGCAGCACTAATTGAAATATCCTAGATATAAGTCTGTACCTGTTTGATAACCACCAGGTGTCTATGAGCGTACAATTTTTTTTCTTGTACTTCAGAGGTAAAACAAGAGCCAAGAGCTCATATGGCACTTGTTACGAGGTCTGAACCTAAAGTACATTGTAAGGTGTACGTTGCGTAGTTGGAAAGAACATATTTAAAAAATTAAATTGTAACCAAGTTGCATGTTTTAAAATGTATTTTGGGTTGCTGAGAGGAATATAACAGATAAGCTTGTTTTCACAGAAGTTTTGTGCTGTAAAGTATACGTCGAGTTTCTGAGGGAGATACATTCAAAAACCACTATACCAGGAAGTTGTATATTACATGGTGTGCCGTGTACTGTTATCCAGAAACCTGTTCCCTAGCGGAGTTTTACTGTATAAATTTACGCTGTGTTAATGGAGAATACATATAACAGCCTGTTTACCCGCAATACCAGAGAAAACTATAAAAAGATACACCAGAAAGGTCATAGCAATGGCTAGATGTTGTAGGTTGAGACTTTTAGGAATTAGAGAGATATTCTACTGACCAATAGGCAATATGTTAATGCAACTAATGCTAGCACTTTTACCGCTATTCAATACTTTTAATAGCAATATCAAAGCTACCATTGTGACTACTATAACAAATATGCCTAAGGGTATGAAGGTGAATTTTCAATAGATTTTATGGGTGAATTTGAGCTGAATTACAATACGCCGTCTGTATGCAGGTTATCAAAAGGGTGTAACAGCAATATCTCAAGAATACAGTACAGTCTATACGTTTAACATGGTATTCAGAATCCAATTTCAAGAAACAAAGAAATCATCAGTAAGTCCCAAAGCATCCTTGGAGACATAACAACATGTCACACTAACAACTCTTTTAAATAGAACAGAACGCTTCTCATCCTTAATGTATCTTTCTCTTTTCTTGGATATTTCTCCATCTCCTTTGTTTAGTTTTTCCTGGTTTTCTCTTTATATTTTTATATTTGAAATACTTCACTCTCCATGCAATATGTTACGACCATAGAATAGCTATTTAAATTTATGTTCCTTGTAGTAGGGAGGCTTGGAAACGTATTCTCATGACACCATCCCTAAGTCTTGTACCCCTCCCCCCCCACACACAAACACCCTCATGCGCAAAATAAAGCATGCATTAATATACGTTGCATATTGCACAAAAAATCCTTTTTTCATGTCAAGTCTTTGTCTGGGTGTGATTGCGCAAGTGAGTGCCGAGATACTGAACTCGCAGTGTAATGAACTTTTATTTGATTCATTTTGTTAGTTGCGATTTGTCTGTTTAAGAATAAAGAAGTGTTTTTCGTATTTGGATACTTTACTGGAATTAAATAAAACAAAACTAATTTTTTTAGCTGAAAGTAAGGAGCGACATTAACTTGTTTCATAATTCAAATATTTCTCTTGATCCGCCATCAACACTACGATAACTTTGTCATGAATACACAATTTCTTGATATTTAAAAAAAAAAAGAAAAATCATGGTTAGCGTACATACATGATTTCAATGAGGCTATAAAAAAGAACTTAAGGGAATTTGGACTTTCCCGGAAAGAAAGAAACGCTCATTGGCCTGGAATTAAAAATTCGTATCAATATTCATTTATCTTAAAGTTTCTAAAAATTAAGTTCAAATTTCTAAGTTCAAGAAGAATTCTAAGTTCAAAAAAATATAAAATTCTAAGTCCCTAAATAGTTCATCCAGTTTTTTGTAGAAAAATTCGTTCATGAGATAAGTTTGAAAGTTTAAAGGGGTTGACAACTTCAATAGTCAGGTATAAACTGAAACCAAAAATAGGCTGATACAGAAATGGTATCAAATGTGCCTATTAAACTTTAAAATTTCTCCCATTGCTAAAGAAATTAGAGTTTATCCTTTGCTCCTTTCTAAGTGAGGATGTTAGAAATTTGGCCAATGGCAAAAAAGTCAACTTTTGAACTAAGACAGATAGATTTGTTTTGACGACAGTCAATAGCTCTTGATGAGCTGATCAAAGTATATATTATCATATTCATTTGTGTAATCTGGAAGTGCAAGTCCACCTTCCTTGCATAAGTTGTAAAGATTTTCTAAATGGTCAGAGTTTTCTTCAGCAAGGTTTTCTTTGATAAGCATTTGCTTGGCTGATAACCCTAAACAGTGTCTGAAAAAAAAAGTTATTTCTTGATGAAAACGTGTTGATACACTCAAAATTCACAAGAACCTTAGCCAGTTCAAGGACTAATACCTTAATTTAAATCTTTATCTAGCATTAAACTTTTATAGCAGAACATATAAAATAGCTTTTTACAATTTTTCAATGGTGCACAGATCTTCTACTTAAAAGTTCAAAGATTACCACGTACCAAAAACAAAGAAAGTGAAACGATGACGTCTCTACGAAACAACCTTTGGTTCATATCGCTGTTTTTACAATTGTTAAAACCGACAATAGAAATGGATTTTGTAACATAGCTAAAAAAAAAAAAAAAACACCTATCGACTAAAATCGTATTAGTGGTGCTCAAAAATGTGTCTTGCAGCGCAGTTTGCTTTCGAATTTCAATACTAATTCATAAGATATAGAGTTATTCCAGTTTTATTGGAATAAATCAGTGAAAACAACAAACAACGGGTCCATTGCTATAAAGAATTTTCACAGGTGCTTGTCAAAAGTCATCTAGATTCCACCGGATCTTCCACGGTGATGATTTTTTTACCTGGTTGATTGAGTTCACTCAAAGCTCCGTACAGTGATGTGGTTTTACCAGAGCCAGTGGGACCTGTTACCAAAATCATGCCATGGGGACGATGTAATAGATTTCTAAAGCGCTTCAACAATCTGGGGGGCATCCCGGTTTCTTCTAACGTCAATAAACCCGCTGATTGGTCAAGCAAACGCATTACAACAGATTCACCGTGTTGCACTGGCATTGTTGATACCCTTACGTCAATGGAACGCCCTTTGATTCTGATATTAGTACGTCCATCTTGCGGTAGGGTGAAAAGTATTGATATTAGTGACCCTTATGACGTTATATCTCCTGATCATATGCAAAAGCTTTACCTCATACTTGTTGTTTTATTTATTGGTTTTGGATTTTATTTGATGTTAGGTTATTTTAGTTTTATCTCTGTTTTCTTAGCGATGAAGACGCCTTGTTTCATACAGGCGAAATATCCGCAACGCTTAAGTTTTGTCCTTTCTTTCTACTGGCTGTAGTCCCGTTTGTTTTCTTCATCGTGAAATTTTATGGTGTCAACTTAACCGAAACTAACATAACTTACAAGGATAAAAGTTAATTTGGAGGAAAGGTATATTAAGGTGAAAAATTTGGACAAAAATTGGGACAGAGAGTGTATGGAGCTAATTTGAAACACACTGAGCCCACACAGGCTACCAAGCAGATTTGCTCCAGAAATGGTTGACGGTATTAAGCTGAAACTTTTAGCGTTTGTTGAAGGGGATGTTGAAGAAACCAAAGGTGCTATGTGCATACTCTGCTTTAACTATTTCGACTCTGCAAGCTAAGAACATTAAGGAGGAGCATTTAAGGAATATTTTGGCGGATGTTGAAATAAACCAAAAGAGACAATGAGCATGTGGACTTTCAAAAAGGTGACAAAGCAATATCTGACTTAAGGGCATAATTACGTGCTCTTCCAATGATGCTGAAGAAAGTCGACGCCTGAAATATTGATTTCGTTTGGAAAATGATGCTCATGGAATGGGGGGACTGGTTACCCTCAATTGACTTTTGACTCTTAAAAAGAGTACAATAACTTCCAATTTTCAATCAAATGATCCCTATCCAAAGTTTATAGCTAGTTGTCCACCAATCACTTTTAACTCTTAAAAAGGACACTTTCTGATTTCCAATTGAGTTACTCACATCCGAAGTTTATTCGACCACCCCATAAAAGCCTTAAATATTTAACAATTCGTAACTAATATAACCTTTTGATGTAGCTATTGGCATCAAAATTCCATTTTTTCGAGTTTTGGTTACTATTGAGCCGGGTCGCTCCTTACTATCGTTCGTTACCACGAACTGTTTGATCATTATTTCCTTTACTTTGCCTAACCGGATATTCAAAAGTTTGGACATGGTTTATTTCAGTTCTACCTTTTTGGGACTTTATTTAGGTTTAAAAGACCTCATAAATAAAAATAATGTGTTTCCTATAAATGAAATTTGATTTTTTTTTTTTCGTTACTAGTACTATCAAGGGAACCTCTAAAAATAAACTTTTAACTTAAACTAATGCTACACTGTTGGGGTGTTCGGCAATGGTGGATAAATTTCTCCTTTACTGTTTCATAAAAAAAAATCGAATACCTTATTATAATTTTCTAAGCTCACCCTATCAGGTATTGTAAACTCCCATGACGTAGTGAATAAATCTTTGAGCTTTTCGATGTTTGCTGGTGTATATTGGAATCTTGGTTTATTATCAGGGGCTATTCCGCCCCTGAATAGAACATTTATCTGATCTGATTGTCTAAATGAAGAAGTTGTCTAGAAATTTTTATTTTAATCTTAATTTTATATTAATTTATCTTATTTTTATTTAATGGGGATATTACAAATATCCCCATATGGGGCTTAAACCTCTAACTATTCGCTCCAAATAGGGCTACCTCAACCTCATTAGCACGGGTTATAATCCTCGTCTTTGAAAAATATTAATTTAAAAAATAGAGTTTTTTTAAGGGAAGTAAAGAGCGAAGTTGAAACTTAAAATGAACAAAAATTATTGCTTCACAGTCTATCTAACATATATCAATAAAACTAGTACAAATAAACTGAATAATCATATTTCCTCATGCTTGTGGGATTATCGAAAAGTAGTACTTAACTGAAAACACAGAAACCAAGTATAAAAAACGAGAACATTGATTTATTAGTGAGTACGTTATAAAGTGAGTATATGAAGTAAAATTCCTTCAAAAATCATGTAAGCTTATCCTAAAGGGTTTGCTAAGACTCAAAGGGTTGTGGAAATGGGAAAAGGCTGGCAATACCTTCTTTATAGGTTAATACGATATCAATGTTGAATCACAAATGTCGAACACCACATTGCCTTTCCATTATACAAAGTACGAAAAGGTAACGAGAAAATTTGTGAAAACAATGATTAACACAGTGAATATAATCTAAGTGAATATTTTGCCTAGATAATCAATAGCATTCATCAGCGTTATATAAGATAAAAAAAAAAAAAAAACTAATTTACAAGGCAAACAAAATGCTCGCTTTATTGTATTTTTTGGAAATATCTTGTTCTTGAGACATTATTTGTCTTCAAACCTTAGAGGACACGACAACCGCTGTTCTCAAATTTCATTCGAGAAAGATTATATTTTGTTGTATAGGAACAAGTGTTGTAAAGGAGAATTTCATAAGGCCTTAACCAAATAGCGGTACTGTGGATTGATATCCTCCCGGAAGTACAGTGCTCGTGGTTCGATTGTACCTGTTGCAGGGTCTAGGATTGCTTATAAATTATGGGTTAGCGTCTCCAATTAACCAAAGACGAAGAAGAAAAAATAATTAAAATACATTTCCTATATTTTGAAAAAAAGCCTTGATATGGCTCAGAATTCTACTCAAATAACAAGAATTGCATTTTGAGAACTAATGGCAGAGAAAAAGCAATTGGTAAATGAAAATTTAGGTAAAATGTTGTTTTGTCAAAATTTCAATAGGTAATAGACCTGTCAAGTAGGTGAATTTCAGGGCCCTCTAGAGGGAGAAGGAGTAGAAGTGGGTACTTTAAAATACCTTCACAAGACATACTTTAGCCCTTAGACCCATCCCTGAAAGTTTCATTTTCTTAACCTAACCCCTTTCCAAGATAGCCAAAAGTCACTAAAGGCTATTCTGTCTCTGCGAAATTAGAGCTTTAGATATTTTAACAAATAAATTACGTATCAAAATTATACAGTAATTCAACAATTTCAATAGATTTATGGTCATAATTATCTGGACTTTCTATCAAAACCTAGCTCCTTTTATTAATTACTTTTGTATAATGCCCTGACATATTTACGTTGGTTCCCAGAGTTCAATCGACTGATATCTGGGGCATTTCTCATAATTAGAGTGGAGGGGAGTTTTCTAGCGCTCTTTTACCTTAATTTTGTCTCACTTTTTATAGTTCTGGTATTTTGAGCGAGTCGGCCTACAATCTCACAATACGCTGCTGCTGTTATGACAGGAAGTGAAGTTAGCAGCTGGTTTTGTATTAAATCTGGAGTTAATCAGGGTTCTGTTCTATCCCCCTTTATATGGATCATTTTGATGGACTTCGTCTTAAGGAGAACAGTAAGGGAATGGGAGACAACGGAATCAAGTGGGGAGGTAAGACTCTCCTGGACTTAGATTATGCTTATGATTTAAGCACCCTAGATGAAAGTGTGAGCAAAATAATGATCTTTTAGAGGTTTTGCGACTTCAGGGTGCTAGAATAGTTTTGAAAATTAATGTTAAGAAGACTAAGTCACTAAGGTTAGGTATGAAATAGTCCATAGCTCCTAAAACTAGAATCATAAAAAAACGAACTAAACCATTAGAACCGCCTTGTACGATACCCCTATATAGGAAACTTACCGTCCCTTGGCTTGAACAACAAGGGAAATATACTTGCTTGAAAATAAAGAAAAGCTCAAATAACGATATTCTTAATAGACGGCATCTCTTTCTTTTCTTTTTTTCTTCTTTACTAGATAGCTTGGCACTGGAACATCATAGAGAGCTGTTTAATGGCTCATTTTAAAGGAAATTAATGGGATTATAATTACCTGTTGTAATTTTACCAAATTATTTTAAAAATACAAAACAAAATTCGTTAAATTTTTGCATTATAAATAACTACAACCCCTATTTTGGCACTTTACTTTAAATTAAAATTCAAATGAATTTCACATCTTGGATTTAGGATTTGGTGCAGATGTAAATGTTTCTCTAAATATATTGAGTGAGCATAATGTATACCTACTCATTTTTTCAATTATTTATATACCTCTTACTTTTAAAGTTAAGTTATGCATGGAATGAGGAAGCTTTAGAATTTTGTCGAAAACAAATTAAGTTGTCAATTAAGGTCAAATTAAGTTGTGACAAAACCAATAAAAACTGTGTTTGTTTCAAATACCAACGCTTCCAGTAAAGCACAAGTGACCATAGTCTTTTGTGGGCTTGATGGGGCAGTAGACCAACTCTTATTAATAAGCATTGTGATTTTTTTTTGTAGCTGTTGTTGATGATGTAATAATTGAACAAGACATAGTTCGAAGCACAGACCGTTTTGAGTAAAGCAAATGTGTTATTCTGTCCTTTAGAGTTAAGATCCCTATTTATTATTTTTAAGTAATTTCAATTCGTCTCACGTTTCACTTGATTATTAATTTATGTTTCTGTTCGTTTTAAAATTGTTTATTCCTTGACAGCAATTTACGTTCGTATGAAATTCACGGGGCTTAGAATTTTTTTTTTACACAAAAACGCAGTCGTATCGCTCACAAATGTCAGAACCTCTGGTTAAAGCAGATGGTTTTCCGCATCATCTCCTTGAACAAAAGGACATGTTTCGAAATGTATCATGTTCATCTATAGGTACATCCCCTTTTCCCAGTTTCCAACCACACCTGCATAAAAAGGACACTGAACCTGGTCACTGTGGCCAACAAAGAATCAATCCCTTGCAAGTTCTTTGGTATCAATAAAATCATTTAACCACCTTCCATTAAATGTCCTTAGTCTAACATCCTCTTGTTTAAGGGCACTACCTTTTTAATGGTGTCTCATGGGATCTGTTCTTCTGGATTATTTTATTTAAGCTATCTATTTTATGCGTGCATCTGAAGTCTTAGATTCTTTCTTACCCGTAGAACAATGTTTCTTTTCCCATCTTTTTGTTTTTGAAGACTTTGTCTTAGTTTTTTCAATATAGGACTTCCCCCATCACTCAACTTCTTTTCCAAAATATATTTTTTATCGGTGTATTCAGTCTAGATTGGATAGTAGTAGCTCTATCCGGAATCCTATGTTTTTTCTCATCCTGTTACTGCATCTATTTGTACTCTAGCACTAGCCACGGGGAGAGATTATACATGGACCATATGTACCTGCTTTAAGTGATTCAACTGTAAACTAAATAAAATAAAAATAAACAATATCTATGTTGTTTAATGCTTTCTTTTCAGTTTTTCTTCCATTTCTGTGTACTATTATATCTAGGCTATTTCTCAAAACTTATTTGGTTATTATTATTTACCATTCGAAAATAAGAAATTTCAGTTAGAAAATTGAAAGAAAACTAATTCACAAAAATCCTAAAATTTGTGCCCTCCCCCTCAAAAAGAATCCTGTGTATATGCTTGATTGGTGATTGATGAGCGAGTGTTAAAGCGGTAAAAATGGACTAACTCTGACCTTACCCATCAAAAGTTACGAGAAAATTTGATTCTCCTTGATCGCCTGAGAAAATTTGCCTTATTTTAGAATATAGGGGGAAACACCCCCTAAAAGTCATAGAATCTTAACGAAAATCACACCATCAGCTTCAGCGGTGGAATTTTGTATTTTTTGCCAGAAGGCAGATCACGGATGCGTGATTATTTGTTTGTTTGTTTTTTTCAGGGGTAATCGTATCGACCCAGTGGTCCTAGAATGTTGCAAGAGGGGTCATTCTAACGGAAATGAAAAGTTTTATTGCCCTTTTTACGTGACCAAAAAATTGGAGGGCACCTAGGACAAGTCACCGATCGATTGACCAGTCAACTGGAAGGCATTTCGATCGTGGGACATCCCCTGTCGCACACCAACGTCAACGGAATTCCATCGATTGCCGCAATCATCGGCAGCTTGTTGCCAACGATTTACAATCCCAACATGGTGACCGACGCCTCTGGCCGCGGTTTGGTGGTGACCGAAAACGCAGTGGTGTCCATGATCGCCGCCATGGTGGGATACGATCAATCAACCGCCGGCGGGTTGTTCACATTCGGCGGCACCGGAACCAACCTGTACGGTGTCCGAATCGGAATCGAAAAAGCGTTCGATGACGCAATGCCTGGTCTTTCTGTCTTGTCTTTCTGTGTTTCCGTTCTTCTTGTCGGTCTGGTCTGTATTTCTGTCTGTCCTTCTGTCTATCTGTCTTTCTGGTCTGTCTCTGTTTCTGGTCTGTCTCTGTTTGTTTGCATGTTTGGCCTGTCTGTGTGTCTTGTCTGTCTTTATATCAGGTCTGTCTGTATGTTTGGTCCATTAGTCTATCTGGTTTGTCTTTTTGTCTGGTCATTCTGCTCTTTCTGTCTATCTGTCTGTCTGGTCTGTTTGGTCTTTTTGATCACTTTCATAAGCATAGTCTGTCTGTATGGTCTTTCCAAATGTCTGGCTAACAACCCACGGCAGCACCAAACCGCCTGAGGCCAACACAGCTACGTATGCTCCTCCTCCATCCCAATTTATTCAAAGCCTTCCTTTTTACACTATTTTTTTTTTAGACTGTTACATTATATTTGTTTTACACTATATATGTTATATACTTAATGTTTATTTTAGACAGGTTTCGTTCAAAGGTACCAAATCAGTTTTAGGAAGAACGCTGACTGACTATTAAGAGTATGGGTGACTTATGATAAGAGTGGGAGGAGCTGGAGCTAGTGTCAAAATAGTCACCAAGGCCATCTAACGTTTGGTGTCTTTTATTTCACCGGTCTGTCATCCGGGTACCCAGAACAAGCCGTAGGCTATTTTTCTGGAAAACATCTAGCAAATATTCATCCGCTTTTCGGAGCGCCCATGTTTCAGAGCCATATTTGATCAAGGTCGTCACTAGCTTATAATATTCTAATCTTGGTTTGCTCCTATTCTTCGAAACTTTTTTAGCTGTGACAAGAAAAAAAACACACTGATTTTCGGCTATTCTACGTTTAACATCTTCACTGGTCCCACCATCCTTACTAATAATACTACCAATGTAAGTGAAGTTATCCACCTGGTCAATTTCAATTTTTTCGTTACCCGACGTCACAAAAAGAAGCAAAAGTACGTTTCTCTTACTTTGTTGTTCTTTCTATCATAAAACGGAAGCGAGCTATTTATATCTAAAAACAGCCGTTTTAACAAATATTTCCGGTCTTTTTCAGTTTCTTTAGGTTTGTGGGAGTAAACTGAGTATCTACTGATATGGATTAACAAAAAGAACCAAAAATACAAAAAGACCAAATGTAAAAAAAAGACAACATTAAAAAAAATTTGTCACTTAAAAACATCCGAAGTTCAAATGACTTTGATGTCATTCGTGACCATTACTTTTGCGTAAAATACCAAGCAATGCTAATGAACTCTCACTTTTTGTAATAACTTAATGAAGTAAATTCTTTTGTTTATTTGTTTTAAGTTTAGTGTTATTTAGCCTCCATACTTACAGGCCATGGAGCCTTATGGAGACCATTGGAATAGTGCTCTTTTAAGTATTTGTTGCAATAATAAAAGGAACTGAACTGAACAAAAAGTGAATTAACTAAAAAGCTTACTAATTGAGATCCAGAGAACCATTTGGTAGAATTAGAGTAGAGACAAATCACGTGCTCTCCGGGGGTATGAGAAGTGAATGTGAAACGACCTTCTGAGCTGTAAACCTATAAAAAGAACATATTATCACATCATCCACCTATGCTTTGCTTGCCTTGAGACTGTGGAAACAAATCTGATTCTTAATCAATACACAGTAGGGATCACAAGATGGTAGAATTCTAGTTTAGCTACTTTTTGCTGTCATGGAAAGAGGTAATGTCAGGAAAATGAAACTTTCATGGGTCTACAGGCTAAAGTATGTCTCGGGAAGGTATTTTGAACTACCTACCTCCATTCCTTCTCCCTCTAGAGGGCAGTGACTTTTAGTTTGCTGATCTTCAAATTCCTGTTATTTGGGTAGAATTTTAAGCCATAGCTGTGTGTTTCTCTAAATTTAGGAAATGTATTTGTGGATATTCCAGTTTCCCCTCTAACTCCCCCCAATGTCACTGAATCTGGTCGGGATTTAAAAGGAGAGATTTAGAGCACAAGATCCTTCTAAATGTCAAAATTCATTATGATATGATCACCCGTTCGTAAGTTACAAATACCTCATTTTTTCTAATTTCTCCGGATTACTCCCCTCCCCCCAACTCCACCAGAGAGACCGGATCCGGTTCGGTTATGTCAGTCATGTATCTTCAACATGTTTTTGTTCTTCCCACCAAGTTTCATCCTGATCTCTCCGCTTTAAGTGTTTTCCAATATTTCCGGTCCCCCCAACCCTCCCAATGGATTAAAACATCCAAGAGAGGGAACTTCCTGAATCTTCCAGTTCTATTGTAAATTGAAGATTCGAATCAAAAGAATTCAAATGTGCCAAAAAACTTTTAGAGAGTCCTGACCATGTTCCCAAATAGCAAGAATATCATCAACGAAACGAAACCAGAGAGAGTGTTTTAAGGGGAAGCTATTCAAAGCAGACTGTTCTATGAAATCCATGTAAAAATTTGCCAAAAAGGAGACAAACCAGTGCCCATGGGTAGGCCCTTGACCTGAAAGAAAAATTTTTCTCGAAAAATAAAATATAAAAAGAACTTGTTGCAAAGACGTACTACGTGAGTATATTTATCTCACGAATGGGTGATTGGATGTTAATGAAACTTGATATGTAGAAAGATATCATGTCTCAGATGCTCCATTTTCAATTTGGATTGGATCTGGGGACATTGTGGGGTGGAGGGGGGAAACGTAAATCTTGGAAAACGCTTATAGTGGAAAGATCGAAATGAAACTTGATGGGAATAGTAAGCATAAGTTGTAGATACGTGATTGACATAACTAGACCAGATCCGATCTCTTTAGGGGAGTTGGGGGGATTTCTAGTTCTTTGGCGAGTTCGAGAACAAGCACAAGTTCTAGATGCGCCATTGACTCTCTCAGTCCAATGTATATTCAAAATAGATCTTAGGTAGTTATTATCGAATGTCCGTAGTCGTTTTCCTAGTTGCGCAGTGATACTCCAAGTTTCACTGCCATAATATGCAAGGACGGAGAGGACATTGCTATTATGAATTCTGAGCTTTAGCTTCTGGGAATATTTGTTATTTCTCCAAACATTTTTAAGACAATTGAAGGCAGAGCCAGCCAATTCTATTCGGCACAAGATTTCTCTTTCAGGATTGGCATCTTGCGTAAGAATGCTGCCGAGATATTTGAACTCTCTTACTACTTCACTTTCCTCATTGTTGCCCAGAACTGGATCATCAAAGAGAGCTGTTCAATCGTTCATCTTAATTTTTTTTAGAATACGAGACAAGAGATTATTAACTGAAAATCTAAGGACAACTTATTTTTTATCCTGTTCCACCCCAAAGTAACAAAACTGGAAGTACGCTTTAAATACGGTAACAGAGTGTCACCACTTGTTCGGCTGATTTCTACACGCAAATTCCTGCAAAAAAAAACAACAAAACAAAAACAATCAATTAACCCCTTGAGACAAACATTTGCTCATAATCTATTCTGGGAACCATAATATCTGTTCTTGGTTTTAGTCATTTCGGTTAGGTTCAGTCCTAGGATCTTGCGAGAGGGCTCAGTCTAACGGAAATGAAAAGTTGTAGTGCCATGTTTAAGTGACCAAAAAAATTGGAGGGCACCTAGACCCCTCCCACGCTAATTATTTTCCCAAAGTCACCAGATCAAAACTCTGAGATAGCCATTTTATTCAGCGTAGCCAAAAAAACTTATAACTATGTCTTTGGGGACGACTTACTCCCCCACAGTCCCCGTGGGAGGGCCAAAAGTTACAAACTTTGACAAGTGCTTACATATAGTAATGGTTATTTGGAAGTGTACAGACGTTTTCAGGGTGATTTTTAGGTTGGGAGCGATTATTTACAATGTCTTTGTCTAGAAGTACACCTCTCACTTTGTATTTGAACTGCAGATTTGCGTTTTACAAGAGACAATTTCTGTCATGGGAATAGTAAAGACAGAATACTGTCATGGACTGTCATGCACACTAATCAGCTGCATGCAACCTGTCTCCGACCCTTAAAAAATGGGGAAGCGCCCTGCTGTGTTGAAATCAGCAAAAGAAAAGAAGCCAGTACAAAGAAATACGTAGTTTTATTTCAATAAAGCCAGGAACTTTCTAAGTTTGTATTGATTTTGCAGTAGAAAATATGAAAGTTTCCTTTGAATTTTTATTATCTAGGACGTGTGCTTATTTTTCCCACCAAGTTTAATCCCGATCCCTCCACTCTAAGCGTTTTCCAAGATTTTAGGTCCCCCCCCCAATGTCACCGGATCCGGTCGGGATTTAAAATAAGAGCTCTGAGACACGATACCCTTCCAAACATAAAATTTCATTAAGATCCGATCACCCGTTCGTAGGTTAAAAATACCTCATTTTTTTAATTTTTCCGATTTAACCGTCCCCCCACCCAGATGGTCGAATCGGGGAAACGATAATTTCTAATTTAATCTGGTCTGGTTCCTGATACGCCTTCCAAATTTTATCGTCCTAGAAATATACGAGTACACAAGTTCATTACCTAAATCAATTCGTAAACTAATTATATGTTTTACTAATAAAAACGTTCGTAAAAAAATAAAAGGTCTAGTTGCCTTTTTAAGTAACCAAAAGATTGAAGGGCAACTGGATCTCCTCCCCCACCCCTTTTATCTCAAAATCGTCTGATCAAAACTAAGAGCAAGCCATTTAGCCAAGAAAAAAATAATATGCAAATTTTTTTTAAGTATTCATGTGAGGAGAGCCAACATCAAAACATGCATTAATTCAAAATTGTTCAGAAAAAAAACTAGTCTTTTTAACTGAAAGTAAGGATGCCAAGCCACAAGCGAGGAAGACAATATTTGGTATACTAGTATATGATTATCACGATATAATTATAGGTTGTCACGCTATTTGATATACCAGTGTATGATATTATTCAAGAAAGAAGATTGTTACTGGTTTACTCTAGTGAAAGATATCCCTAGAGTAGGAATAAAGGAGGGCAAAGTGGTCACACTAGGCAACAAAAAATCAATCAAGTGCTTCACTCACCTGAGTGGTATTATTAGTAAAGCTAGTGGATGGAGTGAAACTGTAAAGGCAGAATAGCCAAGGCCCAGGTTTTTTTTCACAGGTGGAATTTTTTTAGGTGCCTGGATGTCGGGATTGATTAATAATAGATTTTAGTATGTATTTTGCTGTGGTGTTCTTGCGCTGGGGTGGCCTTCTCTATGATCTAAAAAAAATCTACTCAGGTGCTAAAATTGTACTTATAATGTAATTTTTTCGGTCTTTCAACCATATTTTAGGAATACAAATCGATAAAGACACTATATCTGTCTCTTCTGCCAAAAAAAAATATAATAAAAAATTAAAATACCGAATCTCAAGACGTTTACGACCTCCCCATCAGTTTCTACATATTTCAAGTAATATAGTTCATGTAAATCTGGAACGTTATCGTTTACCGAGTGTCCATGCTTCAGAGCCATATTTGACCACTGTTTTATGATTTATGTTTAATGTTTAATGATTTAATGATTATCAACTGTTTAATGATTTATGTGGATTATCTTCTGTAATTGAAAAAAAACTGGCCTAGATTTTAACTAATGACGCGCATAATCGAATTGTTTTACCGCTTTCGAGAAAAGCAGTTAAATTTACCGGATTTTATTTTCCGGATTTCAGGTTATTTCTAAGCCGCTAAGGTAGCCTATAGTCAGCGTTTCCACTTTGATGGGTTTTTCCGTCAAAAACGGATTTTTTAGGTCTTCGACGGATGAGAATATATGTAAGCAATAAGCAAAAGGCTTTTCTTTTTAGAATTAATTGAAAAAACAAGTTTTTTAACTAAAAGTAAGGAACAACACTAAAACTTAAAACAAACATAAATTATTTTGTATATAGAAGGTGCTGTTCCCTCCTCAATGCCTCACTCTTTACACTGTAGTCTGACTTGACTTCAGACATAAAATGCCATTTTTGAATTAAAAGAGAATAGTTGTTGGCATCCAGTCATGGCCAATTGTAGAAAAAGCCAAGACAGATAGTCTAATTGAGTGAGAAGCAAACTTTGCATTAATTACCCCCTTATTAGGATAGTATAAAAAAGTCAGCAATCTCGTGGTCCTGTTTTTGAAGTTATGTTACGTGGAGATTCATTTCTACGTTAAACCAAATATTTTTGTACTAATAACTTCTTATGAAAACTTTTAAAATTGATAAATTTTACATATTTGGAATCGGTCAAAAAATGGAGATTCTTTATCTCCTTATATTATTATATATTAGATTATATTGGAGATTCTAAAAATGGAGAACTATTATTGAAACTTTTTAATGTCGATCTTTTCTCTCTTTTTTGTTGCTATTGGAACATGTAACTCTTTTCTGGCAGTTTGGAGTCAACGCACTAGCATAAACTTAGTTTTTTTTCTCCAAATAAAGGGGGGCGGCTGCCCTCTTTGCTCCCAACGAAGCCACTGTTTACAGCCCCAAAAATACAATCAAAATGTATTTTTATAGAGCTTGTTATTTGATATAGGGTGAGTCAAAGGAGTACCTAAGACTATCTTTAGAAATACTATTATATGTATTATTTTAAATGCCCCGAGACAAAACACTGGATAACAGGCCCTTTCGAAAGAATTATAGTTTGCAGATTATTACCGTAAATAGGTAAAGATTGTGAAGCTTTTAATTTTTTTTTTTTTGCGGAAATAGCAGAAAGCTCATTGACCAATTCAAATAAAATTTGGCTGGGATTGGTCCACTTTAAGAATGAATGTGAAACACAACTAGGTTTTTGAAATTAAAGTCAAGCTGTAATTATTGTAATTATTACCACAAAAGAGCTTACGGTAAGCAACCAAAGGAATGGAGGTTATGCATATTGCTTTATTTATGAAATACTTGTTCATACACCAATCTTGTTGAGTTATCCATTGGCTCCATAATATAAAGCTTTTCCCTTTCATTCTTTAACTTTTAGGTAAGAAGAGAAAAAAAAATGTTCTATTGCTGATACTCTCTAGAAAAATTGATGCAGATGAAGAGCTGATCGCAGTCGACCTGGACGGAGCACGCTCCGGTCGCCAGGCCAATTACGAAGCGGTCGCAGCGATCGCGGCACAATCCAGTTTGAACGTGCAGGTCGGCGGCGGCATTCGCAGCCGCGACGATGTTGCGGCATGGCTGGATAAGGGAGTGACGCGCTGCGTAGTCGGAAGCGTTGCCATAAACAAGCCGCACGTAGTGCAGGAGTGGATCGCCGAGTTCGGTGCGGAGTCAATCGTCCTGGCGCTGGATGTGAACACAAACGACGTTGACGTCCCGATGCTCATGTCACAGGGCTGGACTGAAGCGTCCGGCGTATCGCTCTGGGAGTTGATTTATTGGTGCCACTGAGAGAAGAGGTGAGATTAAAAAAAAGAAGCTTATTGCGTGGTTATTTACAAAAAAACAAAAAAAAAACAAAAAACATACGAAGAATCATAAAGAAACAGAGGGAAAATACTAAATGATCAATAGGCGTTTCATCTGATAAATATCTGATAAATATAATGGGGTTCCCTAGCCCCAACAGTAACTAACTGAATTGCAAGATTCAAGTGTGGTCGTACTAATGTTGGATATGAATTATAAGAAGGTCAATACAAGAATATTCATTTTCACAAACTGTATACAGAAATACTTTCAACAAAGAATCGATTAGATTAGCCCCGTCTTCGACAACGGCGACTTCCAGTTTGCCTTTTCCTTGTTCTTTATAACGTAGACCGTGCCATACGGCGTTTTCTATAAAGGGTTGTATCAGCATGGGAGGCACTTCCAAGCTATAAGCGTTTTGCAGCGCTTGCTTATTAAATTTATAATCGAAGCGGTTTCGAAAGCGAAAGTGCTCTAGTTTGAGGTATAATTCGTTAAGTTCCATTTCTTCCTCAAAGGAAATGAAGTCTTTTTGGGAATAGTCGAGTACTTTGCGCATTAGGCGGGAAAAATCAGAAAGGAATTTATTGGCCGCTTTTCGAAGGGATGCAAAGGTAATGTGAATGGAAAGAAAAAGCAAAATAAATTTGAGGTTTGGGATTACTTCAAGTTTTAGCCAAAGTTTGAAAAATGGGATTGTGATACCTTTTTGTGTTTTGTGATAACTATGAAAATAAAACAATTTGAGGCTTGTGGTAGCTTCAGGGTTTGTTAGCTGAAGTTAGAACGAGGTGATTTGGCCGTTAAAGAAATATGATAAAGAAAAGGCGTTGAATCTATAGAAAGCAACAGACTTTCCGGAAGAATCCCACGGATACAAGAAACTTTTACTGAATATCAACAAATGCAAAGATTGCTTCTGAATGTGATACGCCGGGCTTCTCTCGAAATGAAAACCGTCGCTGAGCACCTGCGCCCGGAGCTCGCGCTCGAGATACTCCTTACCGAGATCTCCCCAGCCCGTCGCCTCTGGCCCGGAGAAATACGCCGCCGCCCAAAGGAGGCACCGAATGTTCCGGATGAGGTGATTGCCGCCGATATCGAGCTCGAGGTTGTTCGCAAGGAAACGCATCTGCTGCGCGAGAGACTCGTTTGCCGTCTCTCGTGTCGCGTCGTCGATCTTCGCGCCGCGGGCGGCCAGCTGCTGCATCCAAACGACGCAGCGGATCGATAGCGCGTGGCTGTTTCACATCGATGGCGAGTTTTTCCCGGTGGTCTGCCATCTGGACAAGGTCTGGAACGTGCATGGCGGCAACCGCAAGACCATCATGCGGGGTGACGAGACCCTGATGGCGGAGGAGAAGAGCTTCCTCAACGACTGGAAAAGCTATGTCGGCGCCGCCAATGTCGACCGCATCGAGACCGTCGCCGAGCGCACGGGGCTGGAATTCTTCGGCATGGACTTCACGATCGACGCGGACGGCTCGCTTTTCATCTACGAGCTCAACCCGGCGATGCGTCACAGCTTCGATCACGCCCGCAACTTTCCCTACAAGCTCTTTTGTTGTCATGTCGAGGACAATGCCTTTGTCCGTCACATGCCGTTCGTGAACACCCTGCGCCGTCATCACACCGCTCATCATGACAAGTCGATCATGATGGAAAGAAACATGAACCTCACTTTCCCGATCGCCGATTGGTTGTTCGGCACGTCCGATTTGAACCGGGGCCTGTTTGGTCATCTGTTCAACGGCTACAACGAGTCCTACGTGAAGTTAGCCATGCACCGCGTCGCGAAAGACGGTGCCGATGGCGCGCCGAACCCGTCAACCACCACGACCCAGCCTTAGGAGGACGGCCAAGTGCCTCTGGGAATAAACCTGAGTTAAATGTGGTTAAAATATAGGCTAAGTTTTGGCTCAGAATTTGTTTAAATTGTGTTACAATCAGGTACAGTGTGTGATATTAATAATAATAATAATAATAATAAGCAAACAAATAAGAAACATTTACATATGGTGTGCTATAAGGGTTTGGATTTTCTTTGTTGTATATATGATTTGCAAAATGTTATAAATTCTTAGATTTAGATAAGATGTCTAGCAGTAATGCAGTGGGTATGATTAGTGACTCTTTGGTGGTTTCTCACTTTACTTCTATTTTCATTCTTCTCAATAAAAATGCTCATTTTCATTTTGGTTAAAACATATATAAATGGAAACATTAATACAAAATAGAAAGGTCAATACAATGAATATAAAATTCAATACATTATAACCTAAAGAAAAAAATCAGAGAATGTTATGCAGATTACAACTCTTTATATGCTTAGTCAACAATAACATAGTCTTTCTATGGACCCACCTAGGGGACTTAGCCTGACTTAGGATTGCTCTCATTGTAAAAGCACCAAAATATTTTATAATTTGATTGACAAAAAAGATTTTTGAGTTTCAGCAAAACCCTTATGATGCTAATTTTCTGTAAAGAAAAAATGAAGATGTGGCTTTTAAAAAGTTATGCAGTCCACTGGAGCAGTTTTTGCGATCCCGTGTCAGGACATCTACTTCGGTGATCAATACCACGTCTGGCCGGATGCACCCACCTCCGGCCCTCAAGCGATAGAGGCCCGAGGCGACTTAAACGCGATCTATTGCACCGTAAGCACCCGTCAGAGTGATCGGGTAGCCAAAGCCGCCATAGGTGCTGGAGCCCATGGACCGTTGGTGTTTCTTACCGAGGGGCGAGGTATACGGGATCGACTGGGTTGGCTACGTATTACTAAAGAGCAAGACAAAGAGTCGCTGCTTGTTGTCACAGACGCTCAAGACACCGATGTGACACCGGGTCGAGGGCACGAACAGGCCTATACCCAGCGATGTATAATTATTGTTTTGTTACATTTGAGAGACGTTGATACTTGGTGAAGAAATATGAAGATGATGAAGAAAAAAGGTAGTGTTTGTTCCACTTCTCTTCTTTATGTAGTATCTTCTTATCAATCATGTTAGCATCACGATGTTGACGGAAGCAAAAACAACAAATGAATACGTCAAAGAAGAAATCAGAAGAAGGTATGGGAAACTAGAGAGCCTTTTGGACATCATAAAAATAGAGAAGCTGACGTGATATGGGCATGTGATTAGAGACAGGGGGACGGGGAAATCCCCCAAAACTTGGGGATAGTGGAAGCAGTGGTATTTTCAGACAAAATCTGCCAAGAAATTTTACTAGGTTATGAAAATGGCCAAGTTGCATTGCTACTATGCTACCCCACTTTTGCATGGCAGAGAACAACTTTTGGTTTAGCAGCTCTTCTTTGAGCAAAAATTGTTTTTAAATGTAAAAATGGAATTTTCAGACAAAATTTGCCAACGAGTTTGAAAACTGCCAAGTAACATTGCTACTTTGCTACCCCACTTTTGGCATAGCAGGGTATCTATTATTTTCCATTAGTCTTCAGAGTAAAATGTTTTTTGCCAAGCCTCCTCCCCTAACTCAATGGAGGTTTGATTGTTAGCTATTTTAGGCAAGATGCCGTTGAAGTATATGCGGGCGGCAAAAAAAAAGGCTGTGAATGATTTCGAAGCGTATGAAGCTTATCATTTGCCCGGTATGAAAATGGAGGTCTTCTTAAAACTTTCTCAGTATATTATGGATGATGAAGCACATGCTAATTATAGGGGTATGTCAAAGTGGAGAATTCTACGAAATGCTCAATTCTATATGATAGGAATCTGAAAAGAGTATATGAAAAATCGGCCATCAGTGACGCACGGCAAAGAATTCTTATACCAGTGAACAGGGCGTCGTGAGCGCTTCCTGCAAGGATCGCATCGCGATGTTCGCTCTGCAATCGGAAGGCATCCGCGTATCCGATGCGCCCCAGGCGCAGCAGATCGAGCGGACGGACGCCGTCCGCCTCGCCGAAGCGCTCGTACGTGTGGCGCTCACTCATGGCCGTCGATCCTACGCGGAGTGCCGCGCGCGCGTCGTCCACGAAGTCGGACCTCATTCAGCTCCGGAAGGAGTCGAGCTCGTCCCAGGACGACGTGGTCAGGGTGCGCTTGATCCGGTTCATGAACTGCTCGGCATCGGCGCCGTCGATCAGACGATGGTTTCCACAATCGGTACACATTGGTTAGCATCGTTTATTTCCGCAACCAACAGCGAACCGTCGCCGACTACATTGTTCATGTAGTTGTCAGCCACAGCTTCGGCACCCAAGGCAGACAATTCCGCCGGAACAAATTCGCCCTGCAGAGTCATACCGAAGCTGGACAGTGTAGTGATCAACCCGGTGGTGAGTTCAACGGTGAAAAATACAAACACACCGGTGTCGGCCTCCGCTGGATCACCAAAAATGCCACTAAAGAAGGTGGGTGTGACACTGGTGGGCTGGAACAGTTTGCCGTTGATGGACAGTGTTCGAATGTTCTGAGCGCAGTAGCGCCAGCAGCTCGCGTCGCAGCTCGGCGTCGGTGCGCGCGGCACCCGCGGTCGCGATCGTCATGGTCGACGTGCCTGGCTTGTGCGCGCCACGCGTCGTCATGCACTGGTGCTCAGCTTCGATGAGCACGGCAACAGCTCGCGCGTCGAGCGAGGTCGCGATGGCTTGCGTCACCTGAGCGGTCAAGCGCTCTTGCACCTGCAAACGCCGCGCGAAGACGTCCACGACGCGAGCCAGCTTGCTCAAGCCGACCACGCGGCCGGTGGGCACGTATGCCACGTGCGCGCGACCGGAGAATGGGACCATGTGGTGCCTCAACCTTGTTGGGATTTTTTAAATACGGCGTGGTGGTGTAGCACACCAGAACGCTGAACTCAGAATCCGAGAGAAACGGCGGTTTCGACTTTGTTGCTTCTGGCTCTGCGTCTTTGCTTTCACCGCGGACTGCTGAGTAAACATTGCCTTGTTTTTGAACCAGCTCATCCAAAAGAAGGGCGCGAATAGCTTTAAACACGTCGGGCTTTTCGAATCCGGTCAATTCGGTCAACTGGTCGGTAGTAAAACCCATATCATCGGTTCTTAAAACATTCAGGATGGTGTCGTTGATATTGTCTAATACGTCACTCATGGTCAATACGTTTTAATTTACGACCAGCATTAAACACACAGACACACACACAAAAAAAAACCTACACTCAATTAAACATACTTTTGATAGATATTAGTAAACAGTTGGAGCAGAAAATAATAATGAAAACGGTGTTTAAATTCACTTTAGCCATGGAAATTCAGGCTTTAAGCCAACATGAGATTTTCAGGCAATAATATCGACAGTATCTGTTGTCATTTCATCTTCAGGCTTGTTACATTTGAGAATGTGCACCAAACAGAAAGATGAAAATAAACCAAAGCTAAACTACTAATAAAATAGACCTAAAAACCAAAGAAGTGCAGCGCGGGCGGGTACGCCGGCGCGCCTAAGAACTACAAGAAAATGCCCGTTAGCGACTGCCCGTTGATCGAGGATCCGCTGGCGCACCGCAAACCGCCGGCCCTCTCCACGAGCTGCACAGCGACAAAGCTGAAGATCAAGGGAACCGGCATGGGAAAAGGGAAAAAGGCCATTGCCGCGCCGTCCGCGACCATCCTGTCGCCCGGCGTCTATTGCAACGGGCTTACCATCATGCAGAACGCCGTCGTCACAATGCTTCCGGGCATATACGTCTTCCGCAACGGGCCGTTCGTGGTCGAGCAGGATGCGGCGGTGTCGAAGTCAAAAATGGCGCACCTTTCATTGGTTTCGTTGGCCTCCATCGTCAAAATTTTGAGGCCCCTTTTACTCCCTGTATCGAAATCGGATGGAGACTAGCTCACTCCTATTGGGGCAAAGGATATGCCTTTGAGGCTGCATCCGAAGTGCTCACCTATGCCACTGAAACCCTTCATCTAAAGGAAGTCGTATCCTTCACGATCCCCACCAATATTCCTTCTCGCAAGCTTATGGAAAAGCTCGGCATGACATACAATCCAAACGATGATTTCGAAAACACGAAAATTCCAGAAGGACATCCCATGCGCCCCCACGTACTTCAACATAGTAATGCGTGGACAGTGTAAGCTCTGAGTATCTTTTCAGTGTAAAATAGTTAAGGTCGTAAAAAAGGACAGTTTTAATGCATGAAAACTCCACTGTCGCAATATTTTAGGGTTTTCTGTTATGAGAGGGTCATTAAATACACAGTAGGAATATGAAAAACTTTCTCATCTTTGTATTCTACATGAAAAAAGGGATTATTCACACTAAGACATTTCAAAAACTTTTGGTTAGGATTTTTGTGATGAATAGTGCACGAAAAGAAGCTGGGATTTTAGCCATAAGCTTCAAGGTCATAAACCTCCTCAACAGATTCTATATGATGGTTCTGGTACCTTTACGTCTTATTACATACGAAAGGGTTATCTCTCTCTCCTCACTCCCTCTCTCTTGTTTTCTCTGATGTTGTCTGATTTCTAGCACATCTTGAAGTTAATTTGGAACAATACCAGTTCCGTATAATACGTACAGAACTGTCATATGACTATCATCTCGGCATTTGAGAATCAGGGATTCTTCTAGATTATCACATGACATGACCACTGAGACCATGCTTAGTCATTTCCTCAGGAAAACATCTATTATTTTCCTCGGCCACTCGACGACGTATAGACTCTGTATCTTATCAGACGCTTGCATAATCTAGGTCGAGGAAAGTTTTTCCTTCCCATTTTATTCTGTATTCTCCCATTTCCTTTCCTGTGCTCCTTAGGACAAATTCCATCAAAATGATCCATAATAAAGGTATCCAACATAATCCTGCTTAACTTCTGATTTAATACGAAGCCAGCTGCTGACCTCATTTCCTACCCTAATCGTAGCAGTGTTATCCTTGTACATAGTACTAATGACTTCAATGTAGTACTAATGACTGAAACTCTTCTATCAACAGAATCGAGCGCTTGCACATAACCTATAAAATTGAGGACCAAAGATGTTCGAAAACTCAGGTACTGAGGCAGCATAAAATAACGCTGCTTTTTAGAGGCAGAATAAAATAAAAATACTTGCATGAGAATTAACCAATAAATAAAGAACATTTCATTCAAGTCAACTTTTATCAATACTGACAAAACGGGCTGAATTACAATTTCTGAATACGCTGTTGAGTTTACTAGAGTTGAGCTGAATGGGGTTTATTTGAATGGGGTTGAGTCAAACAAGGTTGGGTTCAATGGGGTTGAATTAAACGAGGGTTGGGTTGTACGAGGGTTCAGTAAAACTAGGGTTGAGTTGAAAGACGGTTCAGTTGCATGAGGACCAGAGTTCCAACATTTTTCCAAGCTGTAATAATATTAGCAGCTTTGAGTATTCCTAAACCACATGTAAATTTCAGAAAATGAAGAAAGCCACTATTTAGTTAAACTTATCTATCAAGCTACCAAAGGAGGTAAAATCCTTGGTGACAGCATTTTGGGACCTTGGAAAGTAAGTGAGCTAGATGAGAGAAATTTTCAGCAATGATCTACGCCCTAAATCATATCCTGAGACGGTCTCAATTTACGCCCCAAATCATATCCTGAGACGGTCTTTTAAGCATCTACTCTTATTCCCAGAATTTACCTATATATTTGGTTGCATTATCTATAGATACCCTTTGCCTCTTTTTAGTTTTGCGTTTAATGCGTCGGTTTTTTCTCTAGACAATTCAATCCAAGTGGAAATTTGCCCCTGACAATTACACTTAACATCTCCACGTGTAAAATTGAGACGGAAAAGAGAAAGCGAGATGTAAGAAGAATTTTATATAAAAATTCTGACAAATTCTCCCACTGTAAAATTTCCCATAAGAAATTCACCCCCTGGGAACTACCCTCCCCATGGAAAATTATCTCCAGGGAAAATACCAGCAGCATAAGCTCACTCCTCCCAAAAAATATGTACATACTTCCTAATAGCAAATATTATACGTAAGGAGTTCAATAAGTCCAAGGCTTTATCATGGATCGCTTGCGTGGCAGCAAAATTTGCCCAGTAGTCATATCTTGCTTGGGCAGACATGACGGCCTTCTGTGGTTGTGGCTTTTTCTTTGCGTCTGAAGGGGATTTGTCGTCATTCGGCTCTGGCGGTACGGGTTTAGTGAGGTGCTGGACGATTGGCTTAAGTTGTTGTAAGTCAATGCGGTCTGTGTTGATGTAATGGATGGGGTCTACAAGAGTCGCAGTGAAAACAACATAGCGAGTTTTGTCATCCTTGAGTGGATGGATGTCAGTAGGAGTGCCACTAGCCGTTGGGTTTTAATGTCGCTCCTTACTTACCGTTTTCCGTATTCCGGGTTACAATTTATATGTAAGGAATCGAGAGTATTAACAACACAGAGGCCTAGCTCCTTATATTCAGGCTAAGTATTTGACATCAATAAGAAAAGATCCTACAGTATATAGAGAAAAAGTTAGCGAGTGTTTTGTTCTGCAAGTTTCTGGGGAGACTTTGAACAAGTTTCTGGGGAGAGTAAATAGACCTCCACATGGCATGCTCCATGACTTTGTGGACCTATTTGAAGAACAATTAATTAAACCCCCGATTAACTTTAGGCCCTGTTTTATTATGGGGGGGGCGACCTTGCCGATGTCGTGGGTCAGCCCGAGCAGGTAGGCCGCCTCCGGATCCATGTCCGCCGACGCGGCGACGTGGTGGGCGATGTGCGCGATCGAGAGCGCCTGCCGCCAGATCTCCTCGGCGTGCCCCACGAGGACGCGTCCCTTGAGGATCGACGAGCGCATCGACATCCCCAGGAAGATCGAGCGCAGCCGTCGCAGCCCGACGCGAACGACCGCGTCGTGGAGGCTGTCGCAATCGGCCAGACCACCCAGGAGGGCCGAATTGGCCTGCTTGAACGTCTCGCTCGAGAGGGTCGGGTCCGTCGCCAAGATCCTGGTTATTTGGTTTGGAACGGGGTAAATGGTGTGGCTCTGTAAGCTCAGCCAGAGTCGACCCATGTCTAAATGGGTACCTGGAGAAATCTGGAGGAAAAACACAGGAAGTGTCGGATGATTTGCCCCCAACCGCGCATTGCACTTCCGTCCGTAGGTAGAATTTCAGGAGATCGGTACCGGCGCGACGCACATCATTGGTCAGCGTGCAAAAAAGTTAAAAAAAAAGTCATTGACACAATCGAAATTTTAGACCAGTCCAAGGGGTCGATGGCTGGAGCCTATAAAGGGTTTGTTTTTGGATAAAACCCTACTATGCTTCTTGTCGCCAGCGGCCTCGAGGATGACGTCGAAGGAGTCCTTCTCTTCCTCAGCCTCTGCAGCGCCTGCGCCACCCGCAGCGCCGGCAACGGCGACGGGAGCAGCAGCGGTGACCTCGAACTTCTCCTCGAACGCCTTCACGAACTCGTTGAGCTCGATGAGGGTCAGGCCGGCGAACTGCTCGAGCAGTTCCTCGGTGGAAAGCTTCGCCATGATGTATCTCCTAGATAGATGGGGTTTGTAGACGAGATCGCAGGTCGCTTACGCGGCCTCTGCGGTCTCCAGCTTTTCGCGAAGAGCGTCGATGGTGGCGGCAGCCTAAACCGATTTGTTTAACTGTTTCGCGAACGATCTTCTGGTAGTCAACAACTGCGTTGGATGTGATTTCGCCGCAAAGCATTACCATGCCTGTTTTAGTCACGGTTTCTGTAACACAGAACTGAAGTTTAAAAAGCAAGTTTAAAAACAAACAAAAAAGCAAGAAAAACGAAGAACATGTTTCTGTGATCCTTCTAGGAAAACTACAAATATAAAACAGTTCGTGGTAACGAACTGTAGTAAGGAACGACCCGGCTCAATAGTAACCGGAACTAAAAAACAGAACTTTATATCAATAGGTACATCAAAAAATTCGTATTTTTCGACTTTGGGAGTCCACCCATATCAATAGTCATAATAATAATAAAGACGGCTCATTGAATAGAATATTTCCAATTTGTATTATTAAATTTAAGTAGATTCAAACTTACTATGATTAAACCAAAATGACTAATGTACGACCTTGGGCAAGATACAACCTACAAATACTATAAAAGCTATGCAGTCAGACAAGATACTGTGTGGGGCTTTAAAAAACTCAAGCAGATCAAGAAATTGCTATAGAACAACTAACGCAAATTCCTTTAGAACGAACAGCAATAATTCATATCAAATATCCAGGTCACCAAATATTGTCAACGTCAGAACTCAGAAGGAGTTATGGTAAAATTCTAGTTAATTGACTTCTTGCTATCTCGGAAAGGGTTTAGGTTAGGAAAATGAAACTTTCAGGTATGGGTCTACAGACTAAAGTATGTCCCTGGAAGGTATTTTGTACCAACTACCTCCACTCCTTTTCCTTCTAGAAGGCCCTGACCTTTGATGACCTTTAAAAATATATATGTAATAAAAGTGAAACCTTGCTGAAACAAAATTGTTTTCAGCTGCATAACTTTGCTCAATTCCATTTTATAAGGTTTTAAATATATGCAAATACATTTCCAAAATTTTGAAAAAAAAACCACTCGTCTCATAAGCCCCTCGTTATATAGTTAGTGGTCTGTATAACGGTAGATCTACTTAAATTTGTACTGATCACAAGACCGGAGGCTGATTTATGTCACGAATTTCTCAACTTGATTCCATACATGTACTAACGCTGTCAATAGCATGACTATAAAAGTTTCATTCTGACTTTTTATTTATTGCTGTTCAATTAAAATTACGTCTCGGCCTACCTTTTCTTCACCTTAGAAAATGGCTTGAGCATGAGTTCAAAACGTAAGCGAGTCGTACTTTCTGTTGACGATGAACTTCTTTTCAGAGGAATTTTGATAAATATGTCTCATCCCAGCATCCTTACCTCAGCGCGGTTCAACCAGGATTTATAAATAAATTGCAGGCAATTCATTGAAATGAAAGAAAACGATTTAAAAACACGTTTTTAATGCCAGCCTAGTTTTTTTGCTGCTGATCTCATAGGTCAATTTGTGACAGGTTCTGCGTCAATATCTATTGTTTTTTTATAATATTTCTTAAGGTTACAAAATAGAGTTTTAGTCAGTTGATAAATGACAATTTGTTCAAATTTGAAAAATGTCGCCATACATTTGTTTTTTTTGGCCCGAAAAGTCATGGCAAACAATGAAAGACAAATTTTTCCTTCAAGTATTTTACCTTGTCTCCACGGTTGTGTACCCTCACAAACAAACCCTCAGGTGACACTTCTTCAATAACAAGGTCTCCTTTTTCATGGCTTGTAGTCTTAAAGCCGTGAACTTGAAGTTCAGTGCTGTGTTCGACAATAGTTCTCTTCCTTTTGGTGCCACGCCCTGGAGTCACAGAAGTACGTCCAGAAACAACGGTCGGAGTCTGACGTCCGCTAGTATGAAGGTTGATTGCAGAAATTGAACGATTTGATGGGACTGAGATCGAGGTTATCTGATTAGTGACGTTTTATTAAGAGAAGATGTAAAACATTGTCTCTGTCTGGTCTGTCTATCTGTCTGTCTGTCTGTCTTTAATGTCCTTCTATCCTTCTAGTCTGTCTTGTCTGTTTTTCTGGTCACTCTGTCTCTCAGTCTGGTATGTCTGTTTGTCTATCTGTCTGGTCCGTCTGTTTGTCTGTCTGATCTATATTTCCTTTTGGTCTGTCTGTCTTTCTGTCCGGTCTGTCTGTGTGTATGGTCTGTCTGTCTGTCTTGTCTGTCTGTCTGTTTATCAGGTCTGTCTGTCTTGTCGATCTGTCAGGTTTGTCTGTCTGTTTGTCTAGTCTGTTTTGTGTTTCTGTTTGTGTAGTCATGGTATCATAAAATTTGATGAATTTCACGTAGTTTCATCGAAATCCGATTCCTTTGATGTGTCTATTGTTATCAAGACTCTGTTTCTTAGAGTTTGCAGTTCGTTATCACGAACTGTTTGATACCAGAATTTCTCCGTTTATTCACATCTCTTTTTTTACAGGTAATATTAGGCGGTGGAAGACGTGCCTTTATCCCTGCGAGTGAAGGTGGCTCAAGGAATGATGAAGTTGATTTGACCTCTTTATGGGAGGAGATTAGGGAAGCTGAAGGTGTCAGATACACCTATGTAAGAAACCGAACAGAATTATTGAACGTAAATGGCCAACGTCGTTGAAAGGCCGCCATACCCGAACCCCGCACCAACACTAAACGCCCCTGCGATTCCAGAACGGTGGATTCCCGGAAAACAAAGTCCAGCGCATCCAGGCGGCACCCATAAAGATCGATCGGCACCGCACTCTCGTTGACCAGTTGGACAACCTGCAAATCCGGATCACCCGACACCTCCGACCAGCAAGCCTCAACTCGCACCGCCTTCCGTGCGACGGGCTCCACCGCTCGCCACGACCACAAGGGCCCCCACTGATCCCCGACTTTCTGTCGCGCCTTCAAATGCTTCGCCTCCGGGAGAGCCGACGCGTGGGCGGAGCGGCCGCGCTCCCAACCCTCGCCGAAGCGCGGCTCGAGGTCCTCGATGGTCCAGTTCCGAACGAAGGTGCGCTCGGGCTCGCTCGGGGATGCGACGTCCACGGGCCGCACGACCTCGGCCACCGTCGCCTCGGCAGGCAGCTCGTCCACGACGTGCATCACGCCGTTCATCACGCGCCAATGGCCCGGGAAAGTGCAGACGAACGGATGGTTGCCGGGTTCGTCGGGAGCGACGAAGCTGAGGCGCTCGGACTCCCCGGGCATCAACAGGTTCGTGGACCAGAGCACCGCCTCCGACTGCGGAACGTACTTGGCTAACGAACATTAGAATTTCAGGCAGTGTTGGTGTAGTTGGGGCTGCGAAATGTATTATATGAAACAAATTTGTGTTTGAAATTGGTCTTTTATTTTAGGCCGAGCTTTATTCTTGTACTAGTGTCCTGAATGCAATCATAATTGTGTTGAAGGGGTTTTGTATGGCACTGTTACTGACAGATATGGAAGGAATATTATCGTATCTCTTTGGAATTGGAACGCGTACTGAAGCCTTTGAACTACCATATGGACGTGAATTGGAACGAGAAGCTGATTAAGTTGGACTTACTCTTGTAGCAAGGGTAATAAATGTCGTGGAGCTTGAAACTTCTACAGTGGGGTTCTCTGATACGCTGAATGCGATGGTGTGATTTTCGTTAAGATTTCATGACTTTTAGGGGGTGTTTCTACTATTTTCTAAAATAAGACACATTTTCTCAGGCTCGTAACTTTCGATGGGTAAGACTAAACCTGAAGAAACTTATATATCTAAAATCAGCATTAAATTGCAATTCTTTTGATGCAACTATTGGTATCAAAATTCCACGTTTTAGAGTTTCGGTTACTATTGAGCCGGGTCACTACTTACTGCAGTTCGTTACCACGAACTGTTTAATAGGTTAATCAAGGTTTTCCTGCCTGACCCCGACCCGCTGGATGATCTGGCTCAGATCCCGGGCTCTTTTGCCGGCCACGGCACCCACGTTGCGGCGATCATTGGTGGCAAAGACGGTGTCGCCCCCAAAGTTGACCTGCATGCGGTGAAAGTGTGTGCCTCGCTCTCCTCTGCCTGCAACGGCATCGCCCTGATACAGGGCATGGAGTATGCCGTCGACCCCAATGGCGACGGCGACACCGAGGATCACGTTGACATCATCAATATGTCGCTTGGCGGCGACTATGGTCAGGCATTCGACGATGATCTGGCCGCGGCGGTAGACAACGCATCTGCCATCTATTGTGTTTTAAAAGTTACAGAATCATTATTTGTAACATAGCCTCGCTTTTCTCTAAGAACATTCAGTGTTTCCAACACAGGATGTTATCCATGGCAAAAAAAGCAATTTCATTCTCTTTTAGAAAATCACTTTTAATTTTTGCAGTAATGACATGTAAATTGAGGATTCGAATTATTGCCTTAAATTAGCTATTTGATTGTTCTAAAGGTAGAACTTCTTGTTTTTTAAGTTGCTTTAGAAGGCGAAGATATTTTTAATTTCTAGAGATATCTTACGATCTCAACCTTCAGCAGCAAAGCAGCGAAACTGTTCCATCTAAGGGGAAAGCAGTACTGTCTGCAGATTGAGTATATTTATATTCTGTACCTATTTATAGTACTTATCTATGTCTGGCACTGATGACGGCTTAAAGCCAAAACACAATAAATTATTAAAATTAATGAATTTCCCCGCTAAGTGGAGACGAAAACATGACAAGATTGACTTGAAAATTTGTCACCTTAATTATTTGACTTGATGGTCCAATGGTTAAGGTGTTTGTTTTCGAACCAATGGGTCATTGGTTCAAATCCCCTCAGCTGCGTTAGTGAAAAAAGAAAGCAAGCTATTGTGGTAATGTTCCACTCGTAATATATATTCTTAAAAAAAATCATGCGAAAAAACACAGGTAACCTGTTATTTTTTCTGCTGTTGTTTTAAGATGGAAACAATGTATAGTCTTCGTGTTTGCTTAAAGGAGGCCCGAGACGGTCAATCATTTTGATCAGAGGCTTCCATCAATCGATTGATTAAAGCACGATTGACCGTCTAAGAGCCTATTTGACATTTGAGTCAAGAATTGACGGTGATTGATAGAAAGTTTAAAGACTCAAGCTGTTGACGAGGGTGATTAACCGTCCAGACGAGTTTTGTCAAATGTTCCGTCAGTCACGTGCTAACAACAATGGTAGACACACCCTGCGGTCTGGTGGATTTCCGAACAGGCGCGCGAAGCCCGGGAGCATTGTTGCGACGATTTAGTTATTCAAAAGGGAGGGGTAAAACGAAAATTTTATGCTCAAACCTTAACTCAATTGACCGCTTTACCTTATCAATCAAAAAAAAAGTTACTTATGTCTATCAAAGGAAGTAATCATATTTTTTCCCAGCGCGTTAAGCGCTTATTTAATCATTATGAAACAAACAACGACTGGCGCAAGCCCTTGCTTTTTATTTTTCTAAGCGCCGTACTGGCCCTGATTCTTCCATTGCTTAACCCCCGTTTACTGGCTAACGAAGTAAAGAACTTTTGTATTCTCATGTTTTTATTACATATATGAGGGGGTTCGCCCCAACATTTTCAAACAGTTCGTGGTAACGAACTGTAGTAAGGAGCGACCCGGCTCAATAGAAAACGAAACTCTAAAAACGGAATTTTGATGCTAAAAGATACATCAAAAGAATCGAATTTTTAGTGATTTTAAATATGTAAGTTTCATCAAATTTAATCATTGTCATCAAAAGTTACGAGCCTTAGAAAATTTGCCTTATTTTGGAAAATAGGGGGAAACACCCCTTAAAAGTCAAAGAATCTTGAAGAAAATCACACCATCGCATTGTTTAGGTGGTTTAGGGCACCAAACAACGACTTTACCCCGAAGAGGACGAATTTACAATCAATTTAAAATTCTGAGAAGCTAATTGATTTAAAAGAATCAATAACTATATTTTAGGCTTCCCAGTTGCAAAAGAGGTAATGCCAAACGGTGGCAGTGCTGAATTCAACCCATATTGATTCGATTTATTTGTAATGAGATTAGGCTATGTTTGGTGATCTGTAATTGCGTATCAGCTGTAATGAAGCGGGATGAGTCATTGTTTAGGCGGGGGCTAGATGGATTCCTACAAGAGTACATTTTAATGGACAAGCTGCTTACAAGAGACTAAGATGCATACATACTGTTGCAAAGAACTGAATGAATTTTTAAAATGTACGCAGTACCAGAACTTTATAACTTAAAAACAGCCCAAAAATTACAGAAATGAAACTGGGCGGACCTTTCCCTTAAAAAATTCGAAGAAACATCGTGGTATTAACGATTCAACAAAAGAAAAAAAAAGGAATCACATGCATGGCTCAACATAGTTTCCAGGGAATAGTCCTGTTATGCCATCCATTACGCCCTCCCACCATCCGTCATCATTCTTTTTCAACACATATATTACGGAGTTTTCTTGAAAACTCAATTCATCTTCTTGAGGGAAACAGAAATCTTGGAAAACGCTGAGAGTGGAGAGATCGGGATGAAACTTGATGGGAAGAATAAGCACTAGCTCTAGATACGTGATTGACATAATTGGAAAGGATCCGTTCTCTTTGGAGGAGCTGAGGAGGGTGTTAAGTTGGAAAAATTAGAAAAATTGAGGTATTTTTAACTTAAGAACGGGTGACCGGATCTTAACGAAATTTGATATTTAGAAGAAACTCATATTTCAGAGCTCTTATTTTAAATCCTGATCAGATTTGATGGCATTTGGGGGATTTGGAGGGGGAAACTGGAAATCTTGGAAAACGCTTATTAATGAATAAAATCACTATCATGTGATTTTAATCACTATCATGAATAAAATTAATGAATGAAATCACTTCCATAAGGGAAAAAACCAAAATTTTCAACAGAACTCTCTTTAAAAGCTGAGAATCAGATTGATGATTTGAAAAAGAAAGATTTTTGAGTTTGTGCTTTTGCTGATTCCTTCTATAATATGGATGAGTTTATTTTCGTAATGTACCTATCAGAGGCGCCATTTGGGCCAAATCTTGGGGTGGGCATGGGGCGTTTGACGGAACTTGAGACTTTTATTATGAATCTAACCTACTTTCAAAGTTTACAATGACTATATTGTATACCAAACCAGTGTTACTTTTTCCAAAATTGATAGTTCTGCATTTATCAGCATTTAGTTGAAGACACTAACTCTGTGCCCATTTAGAGAAAGAGTTAATATCAGCGTGCATGGTAGTCTGTGCTTTTAATAGGGCAATTATTTTAGAATCATCAGCATAATGGATCAGTTTATTTAGGTCTACATGTGGGCATCATTAATATAGGTGTTGTATAATGTTAGCCTAAGTACAGTAGCCTACCTTGTGGAGCTCCACTGACAACTGTTGTAGTTTTAGAAAAGTAAGATTGGCTTCCATCACAATGCATATGTTTGAACCTAAACCCTATCCAAGATAGCAAGAAGTCAATTAACTAGAATTTTACTGTTTTTTTTTTCTATTTTCTGAAGTAGTTGTGCTAGGAGAACACAATATTCTCAAGTGAATTTAGAGTCTAAATTAAGTCCTTGGAAGGTTTATTTCCAAGCTTCTATCCAGTCTAGGACATTGGGTGCCTGCTCAATACCGTTCTTGAAACCAAGGTAAAATTCTACTTCAGTGACTTTTGGCTATCTTAGAAAGGGGTTAAAACCTTTTGGTTTTAACCAAAACCTTTTTGGTTTTAAGGGGTTTAACCTTTTGACCTAATCTCGAAAAAATTTTCTGCGTACATGCATGTTTTGGAGTATGTTCAGGTATGCGATGGATCCCAGGTATAGGATAATAAAAATGTGGTTGTGGAAAAATGTGGAAACACTCGGTATCAGTGGCATCTCCAGGATAGGATCAGCCCCTCCTTCTTAGCTTGAGTGCAGTTGAGTGTTGTGTATTTTTCTACTTACATTTACACGAATCTTGACCGTCAAGGTGGTGACCCCCCTTCCCCTCAGAATTGGGTGGTGTATTTACATACATGTAAGAATCTATAGAATAAAAAAGAAAAAAATACATTAAAATTCCAGCTACTACTTCAATATTCGCAAATTTGCAAATCCTATGCATATGCCGTGTGCAAATCTGGAAACCAGCAAACTCCCCGGCGCGGAATTCATCTCATCTGCAACTAGCGATAGACACAGGCGCGGGGCTGCTCTAAGCGGATCGTATGTCCGCATACAATGCCCGCCTGAGCGGCCACCGCAGCCCGCCGCGCATCTTCACGCTGATCCTGCTTGCGGGGCTTTCGGCGCTTGGCATGAACATCTTCCTGCCCTCGCTGCCGGGGATGGCGGAGTATTTCCAGGCGGACTACCGGCTGATGCAGCTTTCCGTGGCGCTGTACCTCGCGGTCGAATCGAAAATGCAGAAATCTGTTTTGACAAAGCCGTAGACATCCGTGAACGGGCGAGGGGCGAAACTTTTTCATCAGAGATTCTGTTCGACCAAGCAGTCTACAACTACCACCGCGCCATCAACTTCGATTCCAGAAACCCAAACCTGATCTACAACTGTGGTTTGGCCTTTCGAAATATTGATGAGCCCGAGGCGGCCGAAGCCTATATGTTGCAGAGTTTACGGCTTAATCCTTGGTTTAGCCAGTCTGAACTTGCTTATGGTCAATTTGGACTGGTATTGATCAAGAGCGGCCGGACAAAAGAGGGAGCCATGATCCAAAACGAACAGAAACTACTCCGTATATGAAAGGGGCTGTTCCCTCCTCATCACCCCCCTCTTTATGCTAAAGTTATTTAGAGTAGTCTCTTTATGCTTAGAGTAGTCTCTTTATGCTAAAAGTAGAGTTGAGAGAAAGAGTCAAAGCCCTATCTAGGCATGGGATACTAATTGCTTGTAGTGAGTGAATGAATGTGCTTTGGTTAAGACATTCCTGAAAGGTATCGCTTTATTGTGGATATAATTAAAAATTACTAGTCTTTTTGAATTAGCAGTGTTTTTTTTAATTAAAAATTTATTTTTGATAATTAAAGTTTAACGCATGACAGGAGTGATGATTTGGCGTTGAAAAAGAAGTATGATGCTTTGAAACAACAACAAAGGGAAGGTATTGATGCTGGTGAGGTTGGTTGGAGGATTAAGACTCGCAGGAGTGAGTCGGAATCAGTTCAAGAACAGCGGTCTTTTCGTTCCCAAGCCGAATTCAAAATGTCGGAGTGATCCACTTTTGGCGCTTTACACTCAAACAGGTTGTCTCTCCTCCAAATGGGTAGAGTTTAGTGAGTTTGTTAATGAACGGAAGCCACACGGAAGTTTTATCGAAGCATTTTAGTGATCCATCTATTTTTGCTCAGCAGTTTTCAACTATGCTGAAGAAAAAAGCTATCTAGAAATTTGGATCGGACGATTTTGGGAAAAAAGTGGGCGTGGGACGGGTCATAGTTGCCCTTCAATTTTTTGGGGCACTTAAAAAGGGCACTAAAACTTTTCATTTTCGTTAGAATAACCCCTCTCTCGACGTTTTGGGCTCACTGGGTCGATACTATCACACCCGCAAAATAATACGCATCCGTGATCTTTCTTCTGGCAAAAATAATAAAATTCCACATTTTTGTAGATATGAGCTTGAAACCTCTACAGTAGGATTCTTCGATACGCTGACTCCGCTTATGTGATTTTAGGAGAATTAACTGATTCAACTACTGTAGACTTTTGGCAATCTGATTCAGGAGAAGAACAAGGTTATGCATTTAGTGTTGTCCAATGGCCACGTTCAAGAATTATTAGTTTATCTGTAGTAGAAGATTTGTCTTTCATAGATGTAGTTGATCCAACAAAGAATGCCTCAATCTCACTCACCGAGTCACTCAACTTCACAGCAGTAGTAGATGCAGCAAATAATGCATCTGTCTCATCAAATGAATCTCTTGACTTTAATGATGTAATTGAGATTACTAAAGATGCTTCAGTCTCCCTAACAGAGTCACTCAACTTCACAGGAAGCTAAATATCAGCTGGGGGGGGGGGGGCAAAAAGAAGTTTTGGGTGGACAAACTTGGATCTAAAGGGGGAAGTTTCCTCTGAATACTAAGGCAGTGAGTACATCCTGACCCAGACCTAATTTAAGCAGCCATCACCACACCCAAGGTGACTTCTGACCTTGTAGTGTAACCATCTGCAGCCTTTTTTTTCTTTTTAAACAAAAAACAAAAACAGAGTAAGCCATAGGCTTGTCTCTCTACAAAGTGACAATAAACAAGAATTGGACCCCTGGGTATTGATAAGCACCCCAATAACAAATAAACTCCATGGATTTAGGGGGATTTAATCTGATTTTTACTTCTTTTCCGAAGCTTGTATCTAAGCATTTTAAATAAAATAAAATTTAGCTTCTGTGGTAAGCAATCTCAGTAGCAACAACTGTATAGGTTAAACAGATACTGCTTTTTTCTTGGTTTTTGATTTTATTTAATTTTAAGTTATTTCAGATTTTATATTGGTTTCTTAGCGTTGATGATGCTTTGTTTTATACAGGCGAAATATCCGCGTCGGGCTAGTTTGTCTTTTTCTTCTACTGGCCGTAGTCCCTCTTCGTCTTGAGATTTTTCTCTCTCTGTTTTTAAAATGACTTAATGTAAAGTTCCTGCTTGAAGGTATAAGGTGAATTATACGGACAAAGTAAGATGTTATATGAAAATATAACTAAAAGTTAGGAAGAAATAACACAATTTCCTAAATTTATGCTGAATATTTCTTTCAATAATTGAGTAATATATTAACTAAATATTTTGAACTCAAAGAGACAACAAAACAAGTATTGTGTCTGCCATATGTTGATGTTTGATGTGTATATTTTGATGATATATTTGTACTTGTTTGAATATGTGTTTATATGTGTGTGAGATCGTATTATATATGCTATGCGATGATATGAAAATATTTATATGTGATGATGATGTATCTGTTAAATGTCCTCTTCTTGTTCTAGTGTTTTATTATTGTATGTGTTTTAGTGCATGGTTTTATTTTTGTGTTGTGTGTCCCATTACAAGCCTAGCTTCTTGGGCCTAGATCCGACAGCTTATAGCCTAGATCAACTTCATCGTTTGATTTTACATAACAATTTACCAAAGTCTCATGTTTCAACAGCTTCAATGCTCCTGTGATGAAGGCTTTTGTACCATGTCTTGTCTACTCAGTGAGCCTTTTTGTTTGCTTTCCCTCTCCTCATTTTTATAGTAACGAGAGCTTTATAGCCTCACTATGTAAGACTAATTACAACTGGCCGGCTAATAAATAAAGTGCCGCTGGTGCATCCAAGGGCAATACCCATTTATTTAACATACAAGACAGACAAGCAAGCCATCAGGCAGGCTCAAACACCCAGTGATCAGAAGTGCTGTTTGCAGTCTCTCAATCGAAGACCCCTGATGAGCAGTGGACCCAACACTGAAACTACCCTGAATAATAGAAAAACCAGCAAACAGGCTAACTAATAAGCAGCTTGAATGTCCAAGGGCACCCCTCAATTTTGGCTACAAGGCAGAGAAGCAAGTCATGAGGCAGGCTCCAACCGCCTAGTAGGACTGCGCCTTGCAGCTCTCCGACGCGGCGCAAATTGCCGTCTGGCCAAGAATCAAACCGCTACTGACAGCCGGTAAAGCATTATACTTTTCTCACGGCTTCGGCATTACGTACAAAGAACGTACCGGTATCATTCCGCCTCCCGACGTAGACGTTATACTGGTGGCGCCTAAAGGATCCGGCACCAGTTTACGCCGTCTTTTCCTGGAAGGCCGCGGACTGAATTCCAGCTTTGCGATTTTTCAAGACGCAACTGGCAAAGCCCGCGACCGCGTCATTGCATTAGGTATCGGCGTCGGTTCCGGCTATCTTTTTGAAACGACTTTTAAAAATGAAGGTGAAGTGTCGGCCTACATTCCGACCAACGTGATCTCGATCACGGACGGCCAGATCTACCTGCAGCCGGACTTGTTCTTTGCTGGGATTCGCCCGGCGATGAACGTCGGTATTTCGGTCTCGCGAGTCGGTGGTGCGGCACAGATCAAGGCCATGAAGAGCGTCGCCGGTGGTCTGCGACTCGACTTGGCTTCCTTCCGCGAATTGGAAGCGTTCGCTCAGTTGGGGACGGACTTGGATGCCGCCACTCAGGCTCGTCTGGATCGCGGCTATCGCATGGTCGAGTTGCTGAAACAGCCGCAGTACAAGCCGTTGCATGCTCTTTTCTTCCCTCAGAAAAACTCTGTTTTTTTAAATTAATTTTTGCTCGTTTTTGATTAAAATTTAATGTAGAAACAACACTGCTATAATCTTTTTTATTTACACGAAATAATTTCTGTTTGTTTTAAGTTTTCATTCCGCTCCTTACTCTCAGTTGAAAAAAATTATTTTGTGTTTATAATTTCTCATCATCACCGATCTAGGGGATATAAGACACCTCTAGAGAACACTGCAGACAACTTGACAATTACAAAAATTTTCAGTTTACAGCAAAAAGTTTATTATCCATACTTTGCAAAACAATACATGTTTAGCTACGGAACCTTTAGGGAAATTTCAACTAAATGGAAGGACTATATTCTCGAGGGTTTTCAAAAGGGCATATAAGCTATATCATAGGCAGGGCAGTATTGTCATAGATAGCAATACATAGATACTTTTCACGGAGCTCATTTGATCATAATTGAAAAGTTCTAGTACTTTTTCTAAGAGCCAAAAGTAATCTGTGGGTAGTATGCCCTCCTCTCATGCCCATTATTTCTTAAATCACATCCAGTCAAAATTTTGAGACAGTCATTCCGTTCGGCTTAGTTGAATGGTCTTTTAACTATGTCTCTTGGGATAATTTGTATTGTAAAAAATAATTTGCATACTTCAATGAGAGCATAATTTATATATAGCTGTGAGGCCCTAGTGACCAGTTGTAGGAACCAGATCCAGGATAAGGCTGAATTTTATGTGTATTCTATACTAGTAGGAACGAAGAATCAGTGAGAAGCAATTTAAATATATAATGTATATATAAATATAGTTTGTTTACACTGTTGGCAGTTGATAGTGGATCTGTCAGCAGCAATGTTACAAAAACAATATTACCGAACGTAGCTGCAGAAATTATAAGGGGATGTCGACTAGGCCTTGAATGGGACGAGCTGTATGCAAGATATGTGATATCATTGAAAGCATCGAAGGAAATGCCTCCAAGTTTGATTAAAAGATCAGGAACTTCTAGAGACCATTTCATTAGCCCTTGAAATTAGCTAAGAGCCAACAGCTTCCCGCATTACCAAAAAAATGTATCTTGGGAGTTGCGGCAAAAGATCCTTTCATACTGTAGAGACGTTAGTTTATTACGGAAAATAACTTTAAGTTTTGAAAACAATTATGCTTAACCAGTATTTCTTTTATCAGAGTACACTTTTTAAAACTTACAATTGGATGTTAAGAGCGTGATTTGAAGAAGCGGTAGCGCTCATCATATTTAGGGCAATTCTGTGTTTCATTTTATTTTTGTTCGTTTCAGTTTCTTAAGTACCAATTACATCTTAGCATAAATATATATTTTGGAACATAACTTTTACATAGTTAACTCTGAAATAAACCAGCATGAAATATATCAACTTGCAATAAATTAAAATAAAATTTCACAAGACATCCCCCACATTTTAGTATGCAGGGATTGTTCATTCACATCCTTGCTCCAGAAGCTAAAATTTTATTTCATAAATTCTGGAATCCACCCTTCATCCCGAAAGAATTTTGCAACCACCTTCATCCCCAAATGAACTCATATCCAGTATTTAGTATTATGGGAAATAGCGCTTCCTAAGACTTTAAAATAAAGGCGAAACTCTTTAGCACTTTAGACCTTTTCCACTACCTAGCTACAAAGCATAATTGTCAAGATTCCTTTGAAAACTTTCAAAAAGTTTACATTGAAAAAGTTTGGGGCGGTTTTTAGGCAACAAAGTTTCAAATCTCACGGGCTAGAAACTGGGCTAGAAACGGGCTAGAAACTCTTTGGGCTAGAAACTGAATTCGGTTGAAACAGAAAATGAAAAACCTGTTTGTTGTATCTATTTTTTCATTTACCTTCTTTGGAGTTTTTGACTACAAAACAATTATTATGTGTGTCTTGGATTTGTAAATAGGCTGTGTTTATAGTTGAGTACACTTGATTAATGTTGTTATTACCCTAGTTGTGCATAGTGTTTAAGTTGAAAAAGTTGCTGGAGAAGGAATTGTTATTATCCTTTACGGATTACATCTGGGAAAGTAAGTGCACTGGGTAAGTTGGATAAGTAATGCTCAAACGTACTATAAAGGCTCAGAGAAGACATCGATGGTCTTTCCACGGCAAGGTATTATTCCATGGCACAATTACGTGTATATCTGAACCTTTTTGGCAACTGACAAACTACGAAGCTAATAAGCCTCGGTACAGGGGCGTCGTTTAGGAACTTACAAATGGGTAATCGAACCTTAATGAAATTTAATATTTAGAAGGATCTCGTGTCTCAGAGCTCTAATTTTAAGTCTCGACCGGATCCGGTGACATTGGGGGGAGTTGGAGGGGAAAACCGGAAATCTTGGAAACGCTTAAAGCTGAGAGATCGGGATGAAACTTGGTGGGAAGAATAAGCACAAGTCCTAGATACGTGATTGACATATCTGGACTGGATCTCCTCTCTTTGGGGGAGTTGGGGGGAGGGGGGATTTTCAGTGCTTTGGTGCTTTTGGACGTGCTAAGACAATGAAAATTGGTAAGCGTGTCAGGGGTCCGGAGAGAAAGTTCTGCAAACTTTTCGGCAGATTCATCATCAAATCTTCGTTTAAATTGGGGCCATATCAAATCCACCGGAACATAAAGTTGAAGTGGATAGCTAAGGAAAATTGCCGCAGCCATTATCAACTTCACAGATTCCGCTAGTCTGAAAAAATAAGAATAAAAAAAAACGAGACGTTTTGAGCATGCCACAACGAGAAAGAGACGTTTAGACTCTTCCCTCTGACTTTTAACACGCTAAAATGGTCATGAAAGGTTTTCTTGAAAGCCATCTTGGCTAAGTGCTTGGCTCGTGTGGCTGGGAATCCTTTGTCACCACTATTATCTCTAGCTCTCTCTTTGGATGTGTACGGACTCTCCTATCGATAAACTAATGACGGTATTTTCTCGCGAACTGTTTTTTATCCTGGCTGGGTTTGGGGAACTAATAATCTTACTCGGTTGTAGAAAATAAGTTGCTTGTATTTCACTCAAAGGTCACCCAAACCGCGCATACATGTATCAACTCTGAAAACAGAATAAAAGAAAATCACCACTTTTGTATAGAATTTACTTTGTGTTGGGTGGACATTGGTTTGGCCCAAAAAAATGACAGCTTTAAAGCCAAATGCTATTTTAATCCAATTTACTTTAAAACTGTGAGAAAGTCACTTAACAAAAAAAAATATGCAAATTTTGTTTTAATTATTTATGTGCGGAGATCCAAAATCAAAACATGAATTAATTAAAAAACGTTCAGAAATTTAATAAAAAAAACTAAAAAAAAGAGTAAGGGGCGACATAAAAACTTAAAACGAACAGAAATCACTCCGTATACTCACTACTCTCAGTTAAAAAAAATGGGTTTTTTATTTAATATGCAATAAAGAAAAGTTGACAGACGTAGTATTAAACAGAGAAAAAGATAAAAAGTGAATAAAAAAAAGACATCACAGCGTTTATCAAAATTAACTCTGAGGCTCATATTTTCAAATGCAAGGATCATTTTTTCAAGCTGGGTGTTTATTTTCCAACACTCACTTGCATAAAGGAGAATTGAGAGTACATTGCTTTTGAAGAGTCGAAGCTTCAGTCGCATTGAATATTTATTACTCTTCCTAATAGGCTTCAATCTATTGAAGGCACCTGTAGCTTGTCCAATTCTACGTTTAATCTCGTAGAAATGGAAAACCATTCCAAAATTCCATTTTTGGAATTTTCCATTCCTTTTTGTAGAATAAAAAAACCATTTATCTTTAAATGGTTTTTTATTGGATATAAAATAATTAGGGCAAGCGAATTGCAAAAATATTTGTATGTATTTTAACAAGGGATTACAACAATTCAATTACCTTAAAAAAGAAAACAAAAGTTTGAAGCTTAGCAAACAATTGATTAAAAAAAGTATTTATTGAGTTATGTCATTTTATATACACCAGTATTGCAATGACGTTGTCTCAGTTATGTGGAAAAATTGAAGATTTTATGTATTGAGAAGTTTATATTAAATTGCTTAAAGAGCAAAAAACTGGTATTGCAACAATATTTGCATATATATTGACAAGGGATTACAATAGTTCGAAACCATAAAAAAGAAAACCAAAATTTTGACGCCCCTGGACCCATCTTATGTATACTTCGTATCCGTTAGCCACGGTTTTCCAAGATTTTTGTTTAGTTGTTTCTAAATTGGGAAGTTTTTAGGGAAGTTCCACGTTTTCATCGGTATTGCCACTTTTTTTTCGTTAAAATAAATAAGCAAAAATAATTACCAAAATTTTGACAATTATTATCGCCCCAAAACGTTCAAACAGTAACAACCTGTTGATTTTCAGGGAAAACAACACCTTCAAAGTAAAGTTGTACATGCTTAAGCTGCTTTGTAGCTTATTAATTAACTAATTTATTTTATAACCCATAAAAAATAGAAGCCGGGGGAGCTGGGGGAAACCTAAAATCTTGGAAAACGCTTAGAATGGAGGGATCGGGATGAAATTTGGTGGGAAAAATAAGCAGAAGTCCTAGATACGTGATTGACATAACCGGAATAGATCTGCTCTGCTTGGTGGTGTTAGGGGGGGCGTTAATTCTGAATATTAGAAAAAATGAGGTATTTTTAACTTACGAAGGAATGATTGGATCTTAAGGAAATTTGAATTTTGGGATAATATAGTGTCTCAGAGCTCTTATTTTAAATCCCAACCCGATCTGATGACATTGAGGAGAGTAGGAGGGGGGGCCTAAAATCTTGGAATGAAAGCAGCCGTAGCACATCAATTTAAAGCGCCGCTGAGCATTGAGTCACTCGCGCAGCCTGAAGTGAAACCCGGTACAATTTTAGTAAAAATAGCCGCTTGTGGCGTATGCCATACCGATCTCCACGCCTGTCATGGAGACTGGCCGGTTAAACCAAAACTTCCCTTAATTCCTGGCCACGAGGGTGTTGGTACTATCGTTGCGAAAGGAGATGACGTTAATCATCTTGCATTGGGTGATAAGGTCGGAATTCCCTGGCTTCATTCAGCCTGTGGGCACTGTGAACACTGCCTTCAAGGCAATGAAAACTTATGCCCGTACCTGTGTCTATCTTTGCGTGGTTGTTTGTGTGCCTGTGCGTCTAACATTGTTTTTTTTTGTGTGTGTGTGTATAGGCATTCTCCCCAGTGTTTATTTTTGTTTCTCTCCCCATGCCAATGTGTCTGACTGTGTTTTTATCTGTATGTCTGACTTTGTTTGTGTTTGTGTACGTGTGTCTGTGTGTTTCCCTCTGTGTCTTTTTTGTTCTCACCTTGTACCTGTGGTTCTAACTGTATGTGTGCACCTTTGTTTCTTACTTTTACATGGTTGTGTGTGTAAGTGTTTGTTTATTGTAGTTTTTTGTTTATTTAATTTTTAAAATCAGGATTAAGTGTTTGATGTATTTTTTATGTAATTGAAAAGACCCCACTCTTCAATTTTTTTTCAGTTTTTCCCAGCAGTATAAGCTTTCTGGACTAAAGAGCTACTCTTTTATGATGCTTCTAATCTCGAAACAAAATTCAACACATTCTTTGTTCCGTTGACCTTTTTTTGACACACATCTATAGACTCCAAATTTGTAGGCTAGGAATTTTTTTTTTACTCCTAAGAACCGTATGAATTTAAGTGGAAACTACACGAAAAGTAAACTGGAAACTAGTTACAGGGGCAATTGGGGGGGGGGGGCTTCAACTTGTTGCAATAGCGCTGAAGAGGAAGTGTTTGACGAAGACGATTTATACCAAGGTGTCTATGAAAGTGACTATTATGTTTATAACTTTAGCGAGTACCCGGTTGATTTTTATATGATGAACCTACGAAACAACACACCAACAAGCGCAATTTATAAGGAGCAGAACTTCCAACAATCAATCGATGGCTACGGTGGTTTTGAAAAGCTTAACTTTAAGCGTTCTGTGGTCGGAAAGGTTGGCTTTGCAGCTTTTTATGATGCTGAAATAAAAGCTCATCTACAAAAGTGGGTTGTTAGTGATATAGCTAATTATGTGATCAGTCGGACGCCTGAAGGCGCAACGAGGTCCCGGTCAGCTCTCGAGCGAGTGGGTGCCTTGCCGATCGCTAGGTAGGGCTTAGTGACCGATGACGGATGCTGCCCGCTCGGCGGCTTGGGCCATGTGCGCCGCCGCCTGAGAGAGGATCGGGCCGTGACCAACGGCGAGGTGAGCCGGCGCAACCTCCAGCGTTCGCCGCGCAGAAGCCAGGTTGGTCGGGCGGTGCCATGTTCCCAAGGTCGGAAAGGGAAATCGCCAACGCCAGTCCCCCACGACCGCCAAGCCGCCTAGTGTCTGCCAGCAATCGCCGGCGATCAGCGTCTCTGGCAAAAAAATACAAAATTCCACATTTTTGTAAATAGGAGCTTAAAACTTCTACTAAAGGGTTTTCTGATACGCTGAATCTGATGGTTTGATTTTCGTTAAGTTTCTATTACTTTTAGGGGGTGTTTAGCCCTATTTTCTAAAATAAGGCAAATTTTCTCAGGCTCGTAACTTTTGATGGGTGAGACTAAACTTGATGAATCTTATATATTTAAAATCAGCATTAAAATATGATTCTTTTGATATAGCTATTGGTATCAAAATTCCATGTTTTAGAGTTTTCGTTACTATTGAGCCGGGTCGCTCCGGGTAGCAACCCCAGCTGGAGCCAGACCCACGACCCGCAACCAGCCGTTCTGAAGTATCGGAGAAGCAGGCGTTTTCTGCCGCAGATCTGCCCGGCAAAGCTGAAACCGGAATCATTGTCGGCAGTGTCAGCCCGGAAACCCCCAAGCGAACTGGAGAAAAGAAGCTAACGGGCGGCAAATCGGGAAGGACGGCCGCTGGCAAACGCCGGGTGGTGGCAAAGTCTGCCCGGCTGAAAACATCGTCGGTGCGTGCTCCGCCAACGCAGCCAGGCGTCGACCCAGAGATCATGTTCTCGATCAGCGTCGACGGCGAACATGTGGCCGGGACACCGCCAGCGCAGCGGGAAATATTTTTGATACCCACTCTTTATATTGTCTGCTAGATGGATGAAGCCCGTCGGCTGCAAACATTCCAGGTTCCTTGCAAAGTTGTTGCGAAAGCGGGAAAATATCGGCTACCGAAATATTTCTTTTTTTGGCTAATTCTCTGACAATTTTGTTAAATCTGGAAATTCCGTTAGTAGCGCTTTTCCCAAATCCAAAATCAAATCCGGTGGGAGAACAGGAAAAGTCTGGGATAGTGACAATCAATAGGTTTTTGGAGGATGGAAGAGTTTTCAATATTTCATCTATAAGAATTGTTAAGTCTTGAGAGACAAAATACATTGACTTTACTTTTTTCTACTTTTTTAGGCTAGGCTAGTGTCGCCTAGATTATTTTCTCAAATCGACAAAATCTCTGGGATTTGTTAAGAAGAAACAAACAAAGGATTTGTTAAGAAGAAAAATAACTAAACGGCAAGCATGTTAAACACACATTATAAAACCAAGCTTATCATTCAGATCGATATTTCTCACAATGACCGAGATTTTTCTTTCTTAGATCCCTCGTTACAGGGAATGTCAAATTGCCAGCCCAAACTATTATTTTTTAGTAATCGAGCAGGAAATAAACGAAGAGCGGTGCCTCCGTCAACTAGGGTAGGATATCTCTAATAGAAATTCCAGGACAGTGACTTTTCACTAGGCTATCTCTAAAAGTCACTATTCTAGATGGAAGAAACTTAGAACTGTGGGCTCTTGTTGTAAATTAGGGCCAGACCCCTGCCACCAGGGAAGCTTTTTTTAAGGAAGCTAACCTAGATACCTCTATAGTTCTCCCTTGGCCAGGGTGCTGGCTCTGGGGAGTTCACTTATAGGCTAGGACCCAAATTGGACCAGAAAAATGAAACCAGGCAAATGTCTAGAATCCCAGCTCTTCAGAGGGAGATATAATAATAATTTATTTTTGGATTAAACTTCCTTGTGGTAAGAATATCATCAATTAACCACCCGTTGTGCCCGATAATTTTGTAAGGGCGGTTTTAATGAGCACCCTGTGACTTATGGCCAGATTTGATGCAGTCAGTTTAGCTCCAAAAAGAAAAAGCAGTCTAATTGATTTTGACTTGTGTCGTGACCCTGAAACACAAAGGACGGTGGACACAGTCCTTTGTGAAACACAAAGGAGACAAAACACATTAGTAAATTCTGAAGATTTTAAGAACCGCTAATTCTTTGTCTTGTTCTTCTAAATAGTTTACCGGTTTTTTGCTATCCAAACTGTTAAGGATGAAGTTACCAATCATATCGTTAGTAAAATGATTTGATATTCTTTGTGATTATTTGTAAAGCTTATTTATTACCGGTAAAAAACTTAATTTTTTTTTTTTTAGCACGATGAATCCATTCTTTAAGTGGTTAACAAAGGCGAAAAAACTAGGAACTGTTGGGAGAGCATGTTCGATGCCTGTTAGAGGGGGAGGAGGGTATTGCCCAATCCTAAAAAATAGGTTTCTCACACTTGCTGAAGTAACATATTCTTTTAGGCTTAATAAAGGGAAAATAGCAAGAACCCTGTCCAATAATTTTGAGAGACTTTGACTCATCCCGGCTTGGGGAAGGGGGCCTTGTAGCGAAAGCCGCCAGGCGTATCGATGCTGCCGAGCAGCACCTGGAGCAGGTGCAGGGCACGGCAGGTGTGAAAGCCGTTGGCGTGGGCGGAGATCCCGCGCATGGCGTGGAACGCCACCGGCCGGCCGATCATGCGCTCATGGCGGCGCCCGGCCCAGTCCGTCCAGGGCTGCTCGATCACCACCTCCTGCTCGAAGGCCACCTGGGCCAGCTCGGCGGCGATCCGGCGGATCGTCTCGGGCTTGAGGCCAAAGTTGAAGGAAAATGCCCAATTTGTAGTTACGTGAAGTTTTAGCAAGGAAAAAACAAACAAAATGAAATTATAAACACGTATCCGTGATCTTACTCCTGGTTTCAAACCTCTACAGTAGAGTTCTCTGATATGTTAAATCTTATGGTGTGATTTTTATCAAGGTCATTTAACGTTTTGGGGGTTCTTCCCTCTTTTTTCAAAATTGGCCAACATTTCTCAGGCTTGTAACTTTTGATAGGTAACATTAAACTTGATGAATTTTCCATATTTTGAATTAGCTTCGAAGTTCGATTCTTTTGACGGATCCATTATCATCAAGACTCTGTTTCTTAGAGTTTCGGATACTGTTGAGCCGCATCACTCTTATGAAATTTCTAAATAAAATAAAAGGATTTTTACTTGCATATTTTAGTCTTTTTTACCTAGAGTATTTCAGGTATAGGCTACAAAAAGATTAGTGAGCAACAAATATGTCACTTAATTTCTTAGAATCAAGAAAGTCCATTTGGTAAAATATAATTTAGGTATTTTCACTGAAAGTACAATTTTGTGGACCTTCATTAAAAAAAAAATCCCCCTCCCCCAAGAATTTGGTAAATTGATGTCTAAAAAACTCTAAAAAAACGGAAAGGGTACTAGAACTTTTAATTTCTATTTGAATGAGTCCTTCACAATATTCTAGGACGTTAGAAAAGGACGTTTTACGAAAAAAATATCTAGGTTGAGTGAAAGGGCGGAGATTGGAAGCTCTAGATCTTGTGACTGGGTGTCAGCTTTTTATGGTGATCCTAAATATGTATTTGTTTATTAGTAATTAGCGTAGTTATTAAAACTCAAGAAAGTTTACATAATTATAGAGAACACAAGGAATAAAACTTAATAAGGGGCGATTTCGGTGAGAACATTTTGTCAACTTTTGTTTGCATTGTAAGAGTACCCATGAGCTGACATATGAAGCCACTATGTTAAAGAATGTATCCTCTGAACGGTATGCTGGGAATTCCACTTTAGATAAAGAATTAAAATAAACACTATACATATTTTTGTGCAATAAGAAGGGAGATTTCACCCTGCAGCACTCTTGTGGACATTACCTAGATTGTACCATGGAAAAAACTTGTTAGGAAATTGGATTTCCGCTGAAAGAAAATTCTTCCCAAAAATTTTCTCCCCACTGAGTATCCTTCTAGACAATCTTTCCTTCCACTGCAAAAAAATCCTCAGCGAAAAATGTTCGTGTATTTTCCAATAGCAAATACTATCTGTGAGCAATGGACAAAATACAAAATTTAAAGAGGGACTTCAACTTCTATAATAGGGCTCTCAAACGTAGCTCAGGTCAGGGGTCTTCTTTCGAAAGGGGAAAATAAGCCTTGTGAAATTCTTTTTTTTGAATTTTCTCAAAGAATGTAAATTACAGTCACAGCTAATCCTGTTGCAAACAATTATGATAAATACTTGACTAATGGGTTAACTTAAATTGTTTGTTACCCTGGTGGTAACCCTGGTGGTTGTTGACAGATGATATTAATACTATTTTGTTAATAAGACTTTCCTGTCTCCCCTCTCTTCCTCCCACCTCCTCGGGTTCCCTCTTTTGTTCATTTTATCTTTTATTTTTATTTTGATGCCATCAGATCTTGCTACGCTAAAGTTTTTTACTGTTTTAAAAATTAGAGTTGAGAGAAAGAGTCAAACTTTAGTGTAAGGAGCGGGGCGTTGAGGAGAGATTATTTGGGATTTGGGCAAAATGCGGTACGATGGAAAACACTCAAAAAGCGAATCACTTCTCACAGAAGATCGATTAATATCAATATTAATGTCCCCAATTATTATATACTGTAGAGAGTTTGACAGTACCTGATTCACAAGATTCTTTAGCAGGCCACAAGCCTTTGCGAATTTAGTTAAGGATCTGATCGAGTATCCTTCATATGGGAGATAAGAGATTTTTAAAAACAATACAGAGGAAATGTTTTTTACCGTTTGATTTAAACAAAGATCTTGCCCAAACCTTTATTAACTGTAGCTTATGGTACTAAATCTCTGTTTTGACCCAGTAGGAGCCGTCCATTTAGAAAATCATGTTATTTTTCTCTCTAATTTTGGTGCTTGAAAAAGCAAAACATGTTCAAAGACAAAAAAGTCTAAGATGTTTCGAAAAAATAAAGGCATAATTCTAATGTGAAGGATCAATCGTAAAAATATGCAACATATTTGTTTTCCTCTAAATAGTTTCTGTTATAGAACTGTTTCTAAATAGTGCTTCTCCCTATCCTGTGTTGGGCTCAATAGTAAACGAAACTCTAAAAAACGAAATTTTGATACTAAAAGAAACTTCAGAAGGATTGGATTTTTATGCTGATTTTAAATATATAAATTTCATCAAATTTGGTCATTGTCATCAAAAGTTACGAGCCTGAGAAAATTCGCCTTATTTTGGAAAATAGGGGGAAACACCCCCTAAAAGTCATAGAATATGAACAAAAATCACACCATCGCATTCAGCGTATCTGAGAACCCTGTTGAAACAATTTCCAGATCCTATCTACAAAAATGGAGAATTTCGTATTTTTTTGCCAGAAGACAGATCACGGGTGCGTGTGAACTGAATTTGCTTGAAATTACAGTTGAAGAAGCCTGCCTAAGCCAGAGTAAAAATGCTATCGATGGGTACTCGTCTAGAAAGAAATCCTACATTCGAAGTTGGTGTAAAATACGATTATATTGAACACAGATGGTCGTTTTTAGCTATAAAAACGCTGCGTTTGTCCCCTAAAAATTTCAGAATATGAATTTGCTATACTTTGCTGCGAACCGTTTAGACCTAAACCTTCCAATTTTTCATCTTTATGAAACTGGGAATTGATTTAAAACAAAATTCCACTACAAAGTGTATTGATAAAATGTATGTATTTTTTGCTGCACAGAGTGCGAGGAAGAAAGTCGCGAAGACTTCGATGAGGAAGGCGCGCAGCGTCGTCATCTGCTCGTGACCCTGAACGAGCGCCTTGCCGAGGTCCGGATCGTCTCCTTTGTGCAGACCGACGGTCGGATTCGGAAAGTACTCGCCGTACATCGACGCGGTCACTTCACTTCCGGGCTGGCCTCGGACGATGCCTTCCGCCTTCTCGTACGCTTCGATCGTTCCGGAAAAGCAAACGAAGAGAACGACGCCCGCGAGCGCCGCGCCGGCGAGCTGCGCGACGATGTATCCCGCGACTCTCGACCAGGGGAAACTTCCGTGCCTTAGAAAGATACGAGAGACAGACCATCCGACGCAGATGTTTTGAGAAAATAACACAGAGTTAAGTCTCCAAAATAAAAAAAGACCGAGATTCGTGGTTTCTCCTTCACACCACCAGTCTACTATATGTACGTACAGAATCGTTCCTTGGAGTACGAGTACCGAGGTTTAATCCCAGCCACCGCAGAGTCTACATTTGGACGGAGATTGTATATTAGCATCTCCAAGTAGACTAATCAAACAAAAGGAAGAATAACATAACTGTAACCAATATATAACTGTATGTATGTATATACCTATATAGTTATGTGTGTGTTTCCACAAAAATTGGAGGCCATCTAGGCCCCATACTACGCTCATTTTTTCCCTAAGTTGTCGGATCAACTCTGATCCGATCGAATTCTGAGATAACCATTTTATTCAGCATAGTCAAAAAAACTTATAACTATGTCTTTGGGGACGACTTACTCCCCGAAAGTTCCCGTGGGAGGGGCTGCAAGTTACAAACTTTGACCAGTGGTTGCACATAGTAATGGTTATTGGGAAGTGTACTGACGTTTTCAGGGGGATTTTTGACTGGGAGGGGAGGGTTGAGAAGAGGGGGTTATGTGGGGGAAACTTTCCATGGAGGAATGTGCAAATAAGACCTGTGTGCTAAGAGGTCTGAATGAAAATGCATCGTTTCTATTGCTCTATTAGCCACACCTGTAAGAAAAAGAGATGTATTTTGGAATTTGGTTATTTCTGAGAGGTTTTAATGAAAATACTACGTTTCTTTAAGCCAATGCTATTCGTATTTCGTGCCACAGTTACAATATATGGCTAGCCACCCTTGCAAAAAACTCCAAAAAAGGGTCATTATAAAATTTAAAGTTTTATTTAAGCTTTAGTTCATGTTAGACAAAGCTCTTATAGGCAAAAATAAAAAAAAAATATTTTGCTAGAAGAAAGATCATGGAGGGGAGTGGTCTTTGGTTCAAGAGTGTTTGAGGGGGGGGGGGGGGGGGGGGGGGGGGGGGGAGGGGGAGGGAAATTATAACGACGATAAGAAATGGTACACGCAAAATCCTTGATGATGTTAGAAATCTTTAAGTTCCAAATGCCAATTGGGAAATAGTGATTTTGAAAACATTCTACGTCAGTGATGTACTTCAGTTTTATGCCATCGACCTACGGTGAAGACCCGGGAAAGGTTTGGAATAAGGAAAACAGTAGAAGTACAATCAGTTATCTCCTTCAAAGGTAAAAATATGCAGCCAAGGTTCTTAATACTGAGAACTCTAAGTTACCAAAAAGAGTGGAGGGCAACTAGCCACCCTGGCATCATTCTCTTCCTCTCCTCGAAGACATCTGGCCAGAATTTTGAGCTAGCCATTTCATTTATCATAGTTAAAAGTCCAATAAATATTTTGTTAACCCCCCATAGTCCTTGAAGAAAGAGCTGTTTGTCACGTAATTGGCCCATTGTTCACATAATTATAGTGTTTGGTATTCAAAATATATGTAATTTTTGGGGGGCGAAATTTTTGAGGGGTTCAGAGGGAGAATTTTCCAGGGGAAATTTTACAAGGGAGGGGAATGGGGGATTTCACTGCCATAAGAATGACCCCTAAATCACAAAGGCCGTTTAATTAGAATAAATAGCTCTTTTGAAATTAGTAAAAACACTTTAGTATAAACAACGAGGTATTGAGGAGGGGACGAATCCCCTCATATACGTAATAATTTCTTTTGTTTAAGTTTTAATGTTGCTCCTTACTTTCAGCTGAAAAAACTTGATTTTTTGTTTAATTTGTCATTATTTTTCTTTTAATAATGCTAGACAATCCAGCGCCTTCTTCATGGAAGTTCTCTTCACCCATGATAAATTCCTCTATGGAAACATTCTCCTACGTAAAAACTCTCCCCCCGACCCGCCCCCAGTGGTCCAAAAGTTTCAATAGAGGGCTCATTCGAACGGAAATTACACATTCTAGTGCCTTTTTAAGTGACCAAACAAATTGGAGGACAACTAGGCCCCCTCTCACGCTCATATTTTTCCCAATGTCACTGGATCAAAATTTTGAGATAGTCATTGTGTGCAGCATAGTCGAAATATCTAATAATTATGTCTTTAAGGACGACTTAATCTCCCGCAGTCCGCGAGGGAAGGGCGGCAGGCTATGAACTTCGCGCATTGTTTACTTATAATATTGGTTATTGGTAAGTATACAGACGTTATCAGGGGGATGGTTTCTGACTGATTTAGCGAAACGCAAGCAAATTTTGTTCCTCCTTTCTTTTAAGGTGGTAATGCATGCAGCTTTAAGGAGGAAGGAGTATGAAATTTCGCCCTCTTTGTAAATGATTCTGAGCGCACACTTTTGGGCCGCCTCAGTTTTTGTCACTAAGTTTACTTGAAAGTTGCGAATGCCAGACCGGACATGCATATTCCAATAGCGGCCTGACAAAGGATAAGTAAACACGGAGAGAATGTATCTTAAGACAATTAAATTTGTTTAGCAGCTTAAACATCGATAATGCAATATTTGCTTGTTTAACAATGTTCGAAACATTACCATTTAAATAATGACCTTTTGTCAACCTTTTCGCTGATAAACATTGGTTTTAATTAAACGTTGTTATGTGTCAACGTTTGTGTTGATAAAAGCTGGTTGTAATTAAAATGTTGTTAATTTTGTCAAGGTTTATGTCGATAAATAGTGGTTATATTTAAAAATCTACCTCCCACTTTTCTAACTTGCTAGTATATTTTCAATGCTGAGTATAGCTAAGATGACGCAATAGGCTTTAGAACTCCTACGGTTAGGAGAGGGGGAAGAGGGCATTAGCCAAACTCCTGTTTTTAGTAATTTTTGTTCGTTATTTTTGTCGAATAACTGCTAGTAGTATGGCTTCACTGCTTTTAAAGCTTAACAATGATTTTGAAACAGGACAGAGTGGTAGTGACTGTTCAGAAAAGGAAACTCCTCTAGTGCCCAATGTATTGCCAGACTTCTATTTGTCAAACTCTGCCTTGATACGTATTACTAACAGTATGTACTCACTGCTTTTGAAGGAACAGTGCCCCCTTCGAATCCTAGTCTGGATACTTTTTTTAAAGAAACTTCTTGATTTCTTTAATTGTTATGTAATAAGGTATTATTTAAATCTAGATGTATGTGTTAAGTAGTAAGGTTTGCTTACGTATGTAAATTACCAAAATGGTACAACTTCACCATTGTTGGCAACACTGATCAGGAGAAAATCAAGATAAAACAATTGTAGCAAAAATTAGTGATACAATATAAAGGCTGAATTTTTGAACAAATTCCAACAGATAAGCTAAGCCTAATTTTTAAATATGTAGTTCAAAACATTATTTGGCTAGAATGAACGTGGATATATCAGCCCTTAAAGGATAAAAGTGCTCAAAACGGTGCTTAGTAACCAAAATAAAAAAAAAACTAATAAAAAAACATGCTCCTTGGAAAAAAGTGCCATCTCTAGCTGATTCATTATTTTCCTTAGTCTTAATAAGAGCAGTGAAGATATTTAAATAGAAATTCAAAGGCTCAGAGTTTTTATTTACCGTCGAAAAAGTTTGGAAAATAGGAATGCAAGACTGTAGACCAAGGTAAAAACATCAGAAGCTATAATGATGACGGTCTCAAATATGATTCTGAAGTATGGCTACTTCAAAAGGCGGATGAAGATCCGCTATATGTTTTCTTGACAAATTGCCTACAGATTGGTCTCAGTGCCCGACTGACTGACCATATTTTAAACAGTTAGCTACACGAAAAATGTGGCTCACTCCCAGTTTCTAGGGCTAAAATGAAGGAGAGGTTGAGATGGCGATTGTTTACAAAGGTGCAGTATTTGTATTGTGGGAGTACCAGGGTAAGTCATTTTGTGACACATAGCCAATATTAGACAAAATAAAACGCAAATTTTCTCATCTAAAGTGAGGGAATTTGAAGATGCGTCTAAACAATCGTATTTCTTATTATAAATTTAATTTTCACCAGAGTATGTCTGTCTAAACACTCCTGTCCTGTTATTCATCATAAATTTGCTCACATCAAATCGAAAAGAATTTGTTTTTAAGAGTTGTGTCTTTATTATCATACAATTCTAATGATTTATCAATTCCTCTAACTAAATTAAGAAAGTTAAAGTCGTATACTGTAGTGGAAGATTGAAAAAAGTGCCGAATGACTTTGGGAAGATGAAATGCCAGCAAATGACCCGAAGCCATCAAAGACTCTTATGTTGGTATGTTGAAGTAACCCAACAAAGTTCTTGCATCCATGCGCGATACGCGTATAACGGGCAAGCGATAACCGAACAATAACCGACGGCGTTTATCAAAGTTGCCACACGCCACCCAGTTCCGGAAGATGGTTGATTTATTATGACGAACACGCAACTACACAGGAGCACGTGTCATCGGCGTCACTATTACTTCCATTGCGTCACAGTGACGAGCCTCCGTCAGGGATAATTCTTTGATAACAACCAGAGGGAAACAAAACCATTGTTAGATATAAAAGTCGATTCTTATATCTGAAAGGTAGTGCACAGCCCTTTACTACCCGGCTCTTAATTATATAGCATAATGTCAAAATATCATCCTTATTAAGGCTAATTTACATAAAGTGGCAATTCTTAAAATCGTTAAATACAAATAGATGCTTCCAACCAAATTAACTCTATAATATTGATCTATAATATATTCTATAATAACAGTCTTCGTCCGGTCAAGACCAATCTAGTTTGAAAAAGGATTAAACTCGGTTTTAAACCAGTTTTAAACGTTTTTTTATCCTTGACATTCATTCCATTCTTTCTTTTCATTCCTTTGAAACGTGCTTGAATTGATTAATATTCAGAATAGGTTCCTATTTCTTCATGACAAATTGATTTTAAGAAATCTAATATATTTCTATAGCTCCAAGGGATCTTTTGAGCCGCTTCTGAGATGGATTATTTTCTGCCAGGATTTTTGGATTTCTAACCATTTCTAGGAAGTCATCTTTATTGTACTTGGATCAAAGTCCTGCATGAATTATATTATTAATAGATTTTACAGCGCGTTTACTTCATCGTAACTTGACATTTGTTGAAGTTTCTATACCCATCCGAAAAAAAAAACTTACCTAAAGTTTAAATCTTCCATTCTCTGCCCATATTCATACTCACATGTTTGTCCCTGGTCTATTACACACCGAAGATTATGCCATTTACAAGAACTGTTTGATTTTTTTTTTCTTTTCTGATCAGTAGCTTCTTAGCAGAAAAAAATCCATCGAAGAAGCGGGTTTAGTTATATAAATACTAATACATGAAAATTTTATTGAAAGAACTGTAAGATATTTATATAAATTGATTATTCAAATTTCGACAGCGGAGCTTTGAATTTTAATGATTCACATATTAATGTGACAAACTCCAATGTAGGACTACACAACACAGTGGGGACAATTCATAAAAATTTAAGCGAGGGCAAAATGTATTTTCAAATCTAGGGAGGGGCTGCCCCATTCTCAACCCTGACTCTTTGCACTAAAGCTTGACTTTTTGTCACAATTCTAAAAAGAAAGACTGCCCAAATACAGTGGCGGTTAAATTTTAGTGAGAAGTATTTTTAATGAGCTTTAAAACTCTAACGCAAAGAGAGAGCATTGCAGAAGGGGCAGCCCCCCACATACATGGCATAATTTCTCTCCTTTTTGAGTTTTAATACTGCTTCTAGCTTTCAACTGAAATAACTTGGCGAGGAAGTACCCATTTCTCTTGAATTTTTCCTTACGACATACCTGAGGCCAACACAGCTACTTACGGTCCCTCTCCATCCCAATCTATTTAAGGCCTGCCTCTTTACACCCTCCGAAGAAGTACCCAATACCTTGAATTTTTTCTTACGACCTGCTTTTCGTTTGGCCCTAAACGGACGGCCAACAGTGAAAATCTGTCATCCTTCATCCATAGAACTAGATCAAACGCTGACACCAGAGGTTAGAGGAAGGGAGGACTATTGGCCCACCTTGGTTTTCTCTTCATTCAGAACTAACTTGATTTTTATACAATCCTAATGAGAAGAGTTCAAAAACTATGAAATTCGGGTAAGACATAAATTAAAGTGAAACTAGAGGAAAGTTGTATAAAAAACAAACACTGAAAATGCAAAGATTATTACTGACAACAAAACAAAAATTATCTTTACAAATTATCAAACACAAATAATTATTTTTTTAAATTATGATATTAATGCAACGGAAAGGTTGAAGTTGATCTTGAAAGAAATGTATCCATGGTAATTATTTTTTTTTCTATTTATTATTAACTTTGAGTGGGCTCTTCTTAATCTGATCTGTGTTTTAATAAGAGTGGAATTTGAAATTCAAGTTTTAACACGTTGTCGTAAAAACTTCAAAAAGGGTTCATTCGATTGGAAATTGAGAGGGTTAGGGCCCCTTTTGATAGCTAAAAGTAATTGGAGGGCAAATTCCCCCCCCACTCATCATTTCTCTGGACCCGATGAAAGTTTTGATATAGCCATTTTGTTCAATGTAGTTGAAAAGTCAGGAAATTATGTCTTTGAAGATGACAACCTACCACAGCCCTTAGAACAAGGGTTGTAAGTTATGCCGTCGGGACATTTAAGGTTTTCATAGAAATCATTGTCATAGATACTTCAAAAAGGGCCCATTCAATTGGAAATTGAAAGGACTAGCTGATAACTCTCCTACCTACTCTCAATACCAGAGCACAATTTGCACTTAAATGAAAATAAAATACGTTCTAAATGTTGTTAATTTTTACTGTAATAAATATAAAACTATTAAAACTTCAGTACATATATCAGTACTGAAGGAATAAATATAGGAATAAATAAATATCAGTAGGAATAAGGAACAAATATCAGTACATGAAAATTAAACTGACAATCAACGGTCATTTGTTTTTTGTTTTTGAACTAATCAAACAATTTGTGGCAACGAACCGTAGTAAGGAGCGACCCGGTTCAAAAGTTTCATCAAATTTAGTACTACCAAATGGTTTACATTTACCGTGCCAAAACTCCTATATTGTTTTGTGTTTTCAGTAAACCACGAGTTTTCTGTAAACCTACAAACATAGGGAAATATCACTGCTTGATTTATTTGCACTAGTTTTATTGATATATGTTAGATAGGCAGGGAAGTAACAATTTTTGTTCGTTTTAAGTTTCAATGTTGCTCTTTATTTCCCTCAGAAAAACTTTGTTTTTTTCAAATTAATCTTTCCTCATTTTTGATTTAAATTTAATTTAGAAACAGCACTGGCATGATCTTCTGTATTGATATAGACTAATTACTGTTCCTTTTGAGTTTCTTTCCATAATTCTATGTTGTAGTTTCCATAATTATGTTACTAAATATTATATTTTCATCATATTTAGATATATTTCATTCAGATCAACCTAATTTCACTTCTTCTGGGTGGTCGGAATAACATGTAAGTACCAATTTCTTTTCTAGAGAGATCCTGTCAAATCAGTGATCGTAGATTACCGGGAAAAGACTTGTTCGGTCGTACCTTTGTAGTTCCAGGGATTTTTGGGTTGGAAAAGAGGCCAATTGCCAATTTCTGCCATCTTGTGACGTCAAAAAATCAATTTTGGCAAATTTAGGGTCTAAACACTACCAAGCACGTGGAACGGCTGCTGGCGCGCGAGCCGGCTGCGGAGAATCGCTGAGCGGCCAGCCGATCGGTCGCTGTACTGCTTATCTGGGGGTGTGCCGCCAGCGCGCCACAATATCTTGGGCCCGAACCCAGTTTGTGCCGAAACGACCTTTCCTCCGATTGGCAGAATGTGGGAATTAGAATCGTGAAAATTGTTTTCAATTAATTAGTTACTGTTAAAACCTACAGAAGTTTCTTATAATACTCCGCAGCCTTACCTGAATTCGGCATCGGTGCCGGCGAGGACAAGTCATGGGCCTGGAGTGGCTGAAACGGCGAAAACCATCGGAAGGCTATTCAGGTTTGCCTTTCAGAGAATGCTGAGGGGTGTTGAACTAAATCAAAGCACGTTATGTGTATACGGATTGTCAAAATGGTACAACACAGGAATAACTGAGTGTATTAATTTGGAATATTCAGGAAATGATAAGGGAGATGATCAGAAAGGCAATATTTGCATGCTATCAACACTACTACAACTACCACCACTACTACTACCACACTACTCCATTTACGGCATTAAGGAGAAAATTGAAGTAAATCAAAAGACGCTACGGGCATGCACATTGTCAAAATAGTGTATCTCAAGAGTTGATTTGGGTATTAAGTGACGACCCCTTATTGATTCAAGCCATTACTGATCTATTTAAAAAGAAGGAAATTTTTTCGAGAGTTCATAAGATCCTTTCAGGAATACAAGAAGATAGCTCTCTATCAGGTTTTGTCGAAAATGATTATTTGGACCTTATGGATGAAATCATTAAGTTTGACGAAGCAAATAAAAATTTCGCGCCTCGTTTACTAAGATCCGATAACTTTTCTCCCATTCCTCACGATTACGAAAAAATACTTCCAGAAGAAACTTTACGCAATATCACTTTTGAACTAGCGCCGATTGAATGTTTGAAAGAAGGACTTCTTTGTGGCAAAATTTTTTTCGCCCATGATAAATTCCTCTAAGGAAAGTTCCCCCAACATATCCCCCTCTTTTCAACCCCCTCCTCCCCCCTAAAACGTCTGTACAGTTCCAAATAAACATTAATATACGTAAGCACTGGTCAAAGTTTGTAACTTGTAGACCCTCCCACGGGGACTGTGGGGGAGTAAGTCGTCCCCGAAGACATAGTTTTAAGGTTTATTGACTAAGATGAATAAAATGGCTATCTCAGAATTTTAATCCGGTGACTTTGGGAAAAAAATTGGAGTGGGAAGGGGCCTAGCTACCCTCCAGTTTTTTTGGTCACTTAACTTAGTTCTTGTTTATTATGTCTTAGCGAGCAGTCTATCACATTTCTGCGTTGATTATCTATGGGGGTATTAGCATTAATCTAGATAAAGGGAATTTAAAGATAAATTCAATTTACAATAGTTTAATTAAAGACCAGTTAAAAACTTCAATGAATATTGATTTACATAGTTGTCCCGAAAAAAAAGTGATAACCTTGCGAACAAAAGTCAAAGCAAGGTCAATACCGCGAGAAGTCAACGGACTGCGGCTAAACTAGCAAATGAAAAAATCCTTTCAATTTATAATTCATAGCTTTGTTTCATTAACCTGTAAGATTCTTTTCGACCAGTCTTGCCTAAAAAATTGTGACAAAAAATCAGACTTTAGCGTAAAGAGCGAGCGTTGAGGATGGGTTTGTCCCCCCTCATATACAAAGTAATTCATGTTTGTTTTAGGTTTTATGTTGCTCCTTACTTTCAGTTGAAAAAACTTGTTTGTTTTATTTAATTTCTTACCAATTTTCAGATCATAACAAGAAATCCCCGTCCCCCTGACGTACAAAGTTTGCCTAAAAACTTCCCTTCCCGCAGAAAAGTTATCCCCGTATAACCCACCCCTTCGCGGAAAATTCCCCAAGCGAAGGAATTCCGAATATATCCCTGATCCGGTTGAGATTTAAAATAAGAGATCTGAATTACAAGGTACTTCTAAATATGAAGTTTCATGAAGATCCGATCATTCCTTCGTACGTTAAAAACACGCCATTTTTTCTCATTTTTCAGAATCCGGTCGGGTTTGAAATAAGAGCTCTGAGACACGATATTCTTCTAAATATCAAATCTCATTGAGATCCGATCACCCGTTCGTAACTTAAAAACATCTCATTTTTTCTAATTTTTCAGAAATAACTCCCCCCCAACTACCCCAAAGAGAGCGGATCCATTCCGTTTATGTCAATCATGTATCTAGGACTTGTGTTTTTTCAATTTAGAGTTTCATTGTCAAGAGTTTTATCTAGGTTTGAAGAAAAAGATTCAGTTAATGAATCTGAAAAATGAATGCAAAAAAAAAGGTTGCTTGTATAAACAATTAAAACCAAAAAAAAAAGTATGAGCCTGACAAAATCAAACCGTCAAAAATCATTCCATGTTCTGCATGCCAGTCTGAGAAGATCACCACTACAGTTCAGCGACACTTTATTCTCCGGATGTGGCGTAACTAGGCTTAAATGTTCCTTCTAAAAATACAAGAATAAAATGCTTGACGGTTAATAAAATATACCCTAGGTTGAACGGTTTTTGTCCGAAGAAAACGAAGAACGCCGACGAAACCATCTCGGCCTTCGTCCAGTCGGTCGCCGTCCTGAGCATGTCCATGCGCCCGTCCTCGTCGATTGCCGTTCTGCCAGAGAGCCCCGCGAAGCCGTCGAGTCTTCGGAAACGCACCATAGCCCCTTCATGACCGTCTTGTCATGGGCGCGGGGTTGCAGCGCGCCCTTGCGGACCGGGCCGACAACCTCCAGGAGGCGAATGCAAGGCCGTTCAGGCAAGGGTCCAGGGCGGCTCCTTGCCGATCCGCTCCAGCAGGAAGTCGATGAAAACGCGGACCTTGGCGGTCAGCAGTACTATCACTAATTCTTTCTTGAAAAATAAATCTTCCTTCACTTTCAAAGTGTCACAAACTTTTTCATTCTTTTCTATATCATTTCCTGTAACTTTATCACAGTTCAGCACATTCTCAAAATGCTCTGCCTGTTTCTCTTCAACTATTTTTTTATCACTAACTCTTGCCTATTCTTATTGATAACTGGGACAAGTCCAGATAGATTACTCCCTCTCAGCTTTTTAACATGCCAGTAAAATATTTTACTTTTATACTGTCTTGTTGATCTTCAGCAATTTCATCTATGGTCTTCACTTCACACCTCCTCTATTTATATTGTAATCAGAAGTTCTAGTGCCCTTTTTAAGAGTCAAAGTGATCAGACGACAGTTTTGTTCATCGTAGTTGAAGGGTCCAGAAAATATGTCTGTGAGGAAGACAACCCCCCACCCCACCCTTACAGTTCTCAGGGTACGGCTTGTAAGTTATGCCCAGGGAGCATATAAGGTTCTTATAGAAAGCGTGATCGTATATGCTTTGGAGGGGACTCATTGGATTGATAATCAAAAGTTCTAGTGCCCTTTTTGAGAGTCGGTGATAAGATTGCAGCTAGCCCCCCCCCAAACACACATACGCACAAAAATACGTCGTGTTTTCCTACTGTAACTAAAAGCCGTTGTGAGGAGATATTTTGAAGAATAAATGTCTTTTGTCTTATAATGTTAAAATGTCTTTCATCTTTAAAATTTAACAACAATAATTAGCTCTAGTCTACTGGTGATAAAAACAATTTTATAGACTTTTTATTAACTATTAGGAGAAACAGATTTTTCAATTACAAGTAAAGAGCTAAGTTAAAACTGAAATGTACGTGAACTTGCCTCGGGCAACACCTCCTCCTCAAAAAGTTGCAGTGGGTGCTTTAGACAAATCATTCTCCATGTTATTATTGACAACATGATTTTTTTTTAAGATCAGCAGCGCCCCTGTCGATCATTGATTGCAGGTTGCCGGCGAGAACCCGGTAAAGACCGGCGACGAACGGTTCCGTCGTGTTCAGCACCGACTGCAGCCGGTCGTAGTGGATGACGGCGCAGATGGTGGGAATCGTGGCTTTCGCGCCATAGGTTCGTGCCGCCGGGCCGAGAAGCGCGCGTTCGCCGAAAAGCTGGCCGGGTCCGATAAACCCCTTGATGACCGTATCGCCTTTCGGCGTGACCTCGAATACCTGAACCCGGCCGTCTTTCACCAGATAGGTTTTCTTGCCGATATCGCCGATCGGGAAAATCAGTGATCCTCTCAGCATAGAAAACTACGTACTTGAGTGTGAATGCCGCTTAACACTCCTCGTCGTAAGAAAAGCAATTTCTTGATAATTAAGTTGCTCAACTCTTTAATAAGTTAAGGCAGCTAGGTCACGTTTTACCGATGAAGGATTATACATTGCTAAGGATTGTGCTGTTTAGCCGTCCCCAAATAGGCTATAGAGAGTTTTAAGGATTTAAAGGAAGTATTTAAAGAATATAGAAACTTCATGGAAGGGAGTAAAGACTAAAGCTTTTAATGGATTGGGTCTTTGCCTATGTTTCTTTATTTATTTTCCCTATCGTTTGTTATCCTTATAATGATGTCAGTCAACACACAAACATGACGTCAGTCAACATACACACACAAAAACAAACAACTTATTTTTAAATATATAGCTATATATCTATATATTCCCACATCCTCCTTAGTATACAAATTAAAATCCAGCTTATGTACTGCTTCAACCTTAAAATACTTATGAATATCATTACTAGGTGCTTCATATTGCTTAACACCCTTACCCTTGCTAATGTGCAAATATATAGCCAAGCCCAAATATATATGTAATATGTATATTGCAGCACAGATGTTTTTGTGTCAGTCCAACACCTATAAACTGGATTAACATTGGCGAACTTCAACGCAGGGTTCACAGGGTTCTTGGATACGCTGAATCTGATGGTGTGATTCATATTAAGATTCTTAGACTTTTATTTATTTTTAATTTCCATTAGAGTTTCAGCTCTTTTTCGAAAATCAGCCAAATTTTCTCACGCTCGTAGCTTTTGATGAACAACAGTAAACTTAATCAAATCCCTTTGATATACCTATTGATATCAGAACTCCGCTTTATAAGAGTTTCAGTTACTATTAAGCCGCGTCACTCTTTACTTACAGTTCGCTATCTTAAGGTGGAAAACATGTCAAAATCAATTCTGCCTGATGCTCTTCAGTGACCATGGGAAAAAATGAGCGTGGGAGGGGGCCTAGGTGCCCTCTAATTTCTTTGGTCACTTAAAAAGGACACTAGAACTTTTAATTTCCTTTAGAATGAGCCCTCTCGTGTCATTCTAGGACGACTGGGTTGATACGATCACCCCTGAAAAAAGACAAATAATCACGCATCCGTGATCTATATTCTGGGTAAACTAAACTTGATGAAACTTATGCTAATAAATTATTATATTTTCATCATATTCTGTTTTATTTCACCAAACTTCACTTCACTTCTCGAGTGTTTCTCGTATAATAGCCCACTTAAGTACCGATGAAATTAGAAAAAGCTCTATTTTTTGCAAAAAAACTAGAGGAAATTAAAGGGGAATTGTGGGATCAAGGTATCTTCTTAAACTACTTAATCTACCTAAGGTTAGGCCAATTTAAAAATGCCGAATCATATCTTAAAAAAGCTTTAAACCTTTGGCCACACAATCCAAAATTGAAATTAAAAATGGCATCGTTAAAGTATGAACAAAAAAGATATAAAGACGCTATAAACTTTAGTTTACAACTCCTTAAATCAGACGATAAAAACCTTAAAGCCTTGTTGATCTTAGGAATGTCTCATACAGCTTTAGGAAATAAAAAAGATCGTCTACTTTAATAACACGTCCAGTGGCCCCCCCCTCCCCCCCCCCCCCCCCAGCATTGTCCTTGAACGACCCAAAAGTATTAGATAAACATTGGATTTGAGAAAGTGTTAAGGTATCTCTCGTACCCTACATGGGCGCACGACCAAAGGGACTGAGGGGGCTGCAGCCCCCCCCAAGTTTGTTAAAATGGTATATTTTCGGGCAAAAAAATATTTCGGGCCCTTTTATAATTCCTTAATAAGAAATAAAAATGAAATAATTTTAAGTGTTACCAACCATGTGAATTAGGGTCAGCATTCCTGCCGAACTGAAGTGCTTATGCCACTGTTGATAAAAAGTTTCCTTTATAATTTCAGGTAAAAATATTGTTGATTTTACGGACATACAGCAAATTGGGGGAGTCCCCGCCAGAAATTTATCGAAAGGATCCCTTTCTAGAAAACATTGGCTTCAAAATTAGCTTCTTTTGCCAAAACTTACTTAAGAACTTACTTGTTTTTTTAGTGCCTAGAAGTTGTGATTGCAAGAACTTACTGGAAAAAATGCTACTTTTTTTCTATAATCCTACTAGGTGATGTGAAAAGTGCTTACCTCCGGAAAATAGGGACAATGGACGGAATGTGATATCCTAGATTTTCAGTCAGACATTCCCAGCAACATATCCTGAAATTTCCACAGTAATGCCTGAGTTGTTCTTGAGATATTGCATAGACGCCTTTTTGACAATGTGGATAAATATAGTGTCTTTTAATATAGCTTTACATTCTCTGTAACTTCTCCTGAAATGTTTAATTAATATCTTACTCTGTTATTAAGATGTTGCGTCATGTGTCATTTTGAAAGCTTGAGTGCACATAAACTCTTTTGATTTAGTTTAATAGTGGTAGTAGTGCCAGTAATCATAAGTAATCACAGTCAGAAGTAGTCACGGTCCCAAGTAGTTGCAGTCGCAGTCTATAGCTTATTTATAGAAAGTGGTATGGGTCTAACCTCTGTGTTTTACGGAAAATGTGGATCATACGCCGGATTGATAAATATGACTTTGCATTTTGGAAAGATTCGTAGAGTTCTTGCCTGGGGCCAAAAAGGATGGTTTTTGCTTGTCATTGAGCCAGAGCCTATAGTGTGTGAAGTGACTTGGAGTTGTACCTCTTAAACTTTAAAAGTTCTCTCATTGCTAAAGAAATTATAGTTTATCCTTTGCTCCTTTCTAAGTGATAACGTTAGAAACTCGGCCTACGGCAAAAAAAGTCAACTTGTGAACTAAGACAGATAGATTTTTCATGATGGGCTGTAAAATTATGTTTCAAATCCATCAGTTCGTGTTTCCGTAAGCGATTCCCTCGTGATACAGCATGTCAATTCACACCACCGAGGCACGCTATGGCTGGCTCCTGGCATATCGTTGAAACATATTGTCATTCCTATAACATTCTCAAAAATTTTAGGCTATGCTTTAAATCCATTGATTCATGTTTTTGCTTGCCAGCCTAAACGTAATGCCCACTTGGCAATTCACGCCACAATGACAATATGTGGCTGCCCCTCATTGGCTCGTGTTTTCGCAGGCGAAACTCAATGAGATTCCCCACATGTCTTCTAGATACATTCTGGGCAAACTTTGTTGAGGTTGTCCTTGCTGCAGATCCTAGTCAGCTGAATGAGGACAAAGACTGCAGCAGTGATTTTTGTGGCTGGATTGTGAAAGTGCAGCATCTCAACTACTTGTGGACTTGATTTCAACAATATTGGAGACTAACTTTTGAAGTTCTCTAGGAAGGGAGTTGATGAATACTCTATCTATCAAATAGATATGCCACATTGTGGTGCTGTTTGATGTTAGAGAGTAACATTGACGTATAGGCTGGTTGGGATGGATTAGTCATATCATAGTAACATCCAAAGATTGATAATTTCCCGCTAGAAACAAACGCTGATTGCTCGCTGTTGTCACAGGAAGTGTGGCAGCAAAACGAAGTAATTTAATTACTTCTGAGTAAGCCACTGGTAATGCCTGAAGAGGGTCGACAATGTCTAGGGAGTTTTCCAGCTTTTTCTCCTCTTCGAGGAAGGAAAACTTGGCAATACCAGCTTGAGAATTTAGAAGAATGTCGTCGATATCCAGCTCGCCGTAAAGAGTGGAGAAACTATTGAGCAACACTGTGTCCATAAACTTGGTCGAGCTTGGATCCAAATCTTCGAGTGTGCTCTGCACTGGCAAGTTATCTGTGAACCTTCCAACCGAACTGGAGCTGGTTGCTACCGAATCTGGTGCTTTACTGGATGTGCACGGTACGCTCCCACTCGCCCAAGCCGAAAATGGCAAGGTAAGGACCAGCAGATAAGCAACATATTTGTGCAAGGAATCCATCAGTCGAACTGTAACCCCATATTCGATATAGCACAATTGCTTGCTTGACATCTGGTGAGTTGATGAGCAGACCCAAGGGGCGAAAGCCGTTGTCCCCAGGAGTGGGCGACGGTAAGTTTTTGACTCTTCGACAGAACTTCCTATCAGCGTCGTGGGATGTCCTGCGTAGCCGTCAACCACACATTCCAAACATGTACTGTGACCTTTAAAAAATCGTGACTGTATAACAGTGGAATACGAGTTAACGTTCCGGGCGTCCGTTTATTTCTTTATCGATCAAGCGGCTTTTTGAGACACTATCCAAAATTGGAATTCGGTTCCAGTCTGGGAAACAAATTAATTTCGAATATAGTTTATTTTCACATATAGCGCCTAATTTCTTTCTTTTTTTCTAGTTTTTCAACAAGCACACGTCCCTTTCCGGCGGGATTGTAGAAATAGTTTTATTAAGGAAGCCCGAGCTTCTCTACAGAAGCTCCAATTAGAGTAAAGGAGCAATTCGACTCCATGATGATGATGATAATGATGAAGATGAGCATCGTGATGATGATGATCACGATAATAATGATGATAATGGTGATAAAGAGGATGATGATGATGATGATGATGAGGATGGTAATGATGATGATCATGGTTATGGTCACGACAGTAATAATGATGATGATAATTATCATATTATGACAATGATGATGATGATGATGATGATGGTTGTGGTGGTGGTGCTTGTAATGATGATGATAACGATAATGATCATAATGATGATGATAGTAGTAATGATGATAATGATGATGATGATGATGATGATGATGATGATGATGATGATGATGCAGGGTCATTCGCGCGCGAAGTTCGGTACTCGCGAAAGATCTACCTATGACAAGCAATACCGCGTATACTGTACAGTTAGTATCCTGTATAGAGTTGCACAGATCCGGCGGATCTCTTTTCAAGAGTCAAACACGAGAGAGATCGACTTCCAGGATGTTCTTGTAGCCTCACACACACTGAAAAAGCTCTATTATATCTGAACTACTCATAAGACGCCCCAAACCCCAAACACAATCAGTCAACGGTATTCCTCCTCAGCCTAAAACAGCGGGACCATACTTTAAAAATCAATTGTTAATAATAATGACTTGGCTTATGCAGCAAAAAATAATCATAAAGGAATGGAGTCTATACCTAGCCCAGAAGGTGCTATAACTAGGCTACAGAGACCCAGGTTCTCCGCTTCTCAGTGTTTTATTTTTTTATATTTGGATTTAGGAGACAGGTTACAAGTTATCTGTATTATTTTATTAAAATTGTTTTGTAAATGAATTAAAAATTGCTGCTCGATAAAGCAAAATTTCATTATTGTGGTTCCTATTTGTAAATGTAGGCACTTGTTGCAGGTGAGTACACTTACAAATAGCAAGATATGTGGTAGATGGCCCCATTTTATTTTAATCTAGATGGCCCAGACACCATTCTGTTATTTTGTGCTGTTTTTTTATGCTTTCGAATAAAGGTGACGTAAAGAGGGTCAAGACGGATTACTATCAGTATTTAAAGTTCCTACTTATTAGGCAACGGATATTGTTCTTTCAAGGGAAAAACTAAGTTCAAATTTAATTGACGAAGCGCCAATCTGTCTTGGTCTTAACAATCATCTTATCCGCCTCTTTTGCTAAATTGTTACTTTTTTCTTTCTTGTATTTGTGTCATTTGTTTTGTGTTTTTTTTGTGTTCTTTGTAGTTCTTTGTTTTTCTCCTTGTACTCCACTTTTTCCCTTTTTGTAAGTGGGGATCCCGGCTGTAGGGAACCAGGGTGAAGTCGATCGACAGGAGGCGTTGGATCAGCGCCTCGCGCACGACGACTTCTCCGCGCTGCTCGAGGGCGAGCGCCTTGCTCTCGATGCCCTCGGCCTCCTTGGTGTACTTGGCAACGAGCCCGCGCGCCTCGGCGAGCAATTCGGCCTGCTTGGCCTCGCCCTCGGCGATGCGCCGCGCCGCATAGGCATCGGCGCCCAGCCGCACCTGGATCGCCTCGGCCTCGGCCCGGCGCAGGTTTCCGATGACGTCGCCCTGGCGGTCCTGCATCTCGACCTCCTTCTCCTTGTTCACCTGTGCAGATACCTTTGGCCTGAGTACAGATTTCCCTGGTAAGTTCTCTATCATCGACAAAGTGCGTATCAACACTCACCTTGATACGCCCGAACCGGCTTGGCATATCTTCGGCCTTGGATGCTTTCACCGATATCATAAATGGCCTGATTTCCACCTTCCTGGTTTTGGCTACATTCTGGATCGAAATGGCAACGCAGGAACCCAGGGAATAAAGCAGTGTAATCGCCGGGGATGAAAGATCCGGTGCTCCGTTTCCCACATGTTCAGGCTCCTCGCCAAACTGCAGATTACCTGTTTCATCAATTTGAACATAAACCGCTGGTTTGAGTTCGGTCGAAAGTTTTTTTTTTTTGTAATTGGTTTCTAACAGTTTAGTTTTAATAGGTTGCTAATTATTAAGACTGTTTCTTTTTCCAAACAAGTTTGAAACAAGGTTTTAGTTACCTTTGCGGTCTCTGTTAGATTCTACTAATGACGCATACTGCCAAAAAGTATATAATTAAACTTAGGTTTATCAAGGAAATCTGTCCGTTTTACCATAAAAGCCAGCTGGGAGGCGAAAATCTTCATTTCGTAGTAACAAGGAGGGAAAATTTATAATCCTAGTTTCTTTAGGCTGTCGAAATGATAGTTCGGGAGTCAGCATTACTTATTTAATTGTTTGTTTGTGTTGATTTGTATTTATTTGTAGCTTTTTTTTCTCTTATTACTCTATCTTAAGGGCGTTCCGCCCTCTTTTTTGTAGATGGGTTACAAATAAATTGATTCATTGATTGATTGATAGTTGCTTTTACTTACTTAGACTTAGGTCCTCCCACGCCTGAAGGTGCATAAGGCAGCAACAGTGGTTTGCCACGAAGACCTATCCTGAGCCATCGACCAAAGCTCCTCCATCGAAGACCTCACCAACTTCACCTCCTTCTCTAACATCCTGCCAATGGTCATTTTGGGTCTCCCTTCTGATTTTCTTTTTAAAGTAATCTATTGATTCTTAGAATTTTGCTAGAGCTCATACCATATGAGCTCTTGGCTCTTCCAACCTCGGAACAAGTGCCATATGAGCTCTTAGCTCTTGTTAATATTTAAATCTACTTAATATTCCAAAAAATTTGCCAAGCTGTTTTGCTACAACACATTATTTTGAATAAACACGTCTTTTTTGATTTTTGTCCTGTGGTCTTCAGTAACATGTGTCAACCAGTTCCTCTATTTCCTTTCAGAATACTATTTTATCGCTCGTTATTAAGGAAAATTCTAAATTCATTCAAAGAAGTTTATGGACGTCCCCAGTATAATTTTTATTGCTCTTTTTTGAATGCTTTTAATTTTAGAACAACGGGCGTTGGTCAACCCAGGGTGCCAGACAGGGCAAGCATATTCAAGACAGGGTCTACATAACAACAATAATTATTTTGAGGTTCTGGATTGATATGGAGAGCCGTTTGAGAAGGGAGAAAGATTCAATGAGAAAACTACCATATTTAAATAAGTGAAAAGTGTGGAACTTCCATTTAAGGTCATTGTCCAACTGCACACCAAGCAGTTTAACAGTATTTGAATTTGGTATGCAAAAGTAATTATTGATTGGGGGTATATTTGTCTTTTTTTTGTAAGTTACGACCAAAATTTGGATAATATATAAATTACTTTTAGATACTGTTTATACCTGATTTCACTTAAATTCCCTCAGACTAGGATTTCTAATTGAAAACATAACATTTTAGTCCACTTTTTGTATGTTGGGTATAATTATCTAGCAGTAACCAATACAGTAATTGGTCATAAATGGCCTATAAATTAACATGGTATTTGTATAATGGCAAATGAGCCAGCCTTATTGATTATATTATTGGCAGGATTTATTACAGGATACTACAGTACATAGGAGTGCTGTTATTGATGTTAAAAGTAAAGATGATATTTGGAATCAAAATAATAAGCCAATTCTTTTGATATATCTATTGATATAATAATTTCATGTTTTAGATCGTCAGTTACTATTTGGCTGTCAAATGGGTTTTGGAGTTAGTCATACGGTTTGTTACCACGAACCATTTGACTAACTCCAAAATCAACGTTATCAACATGCCTGCCATTACCACCAGAGCTATTAGGATCAAATAAAAGGATGATCAAAAGAGGATCAAAAGGTGGATCAAATTAGGACCACATTTACCACGTAAAGAGACTTTTTGAGCTGCTTAAAGAGGACACTAGCAATAAAAAGTAATCTTCTACCAATAGGTGAAATTACATCATTTTTAAACAATTCTGAAATGAAGCTTTGCCCCTGGGTTATGCCAGCTTTGCCCCTCACTGAGAGTATCTGTTTTGGCTTTATTCCAATTAGCTATGGCTCTCAAGTCTTCTATCACTTTTACGAGTTGATTTTAATTAATTTTTATTGGTTTGTTTCTTTTATTCGCAAACAGAAAAACAATTTTTACAAAATACAAACACTTTACTTATGAATGAAACTGATTAGTTACTCTTCAGCTACTGAAATATGAAAAATAAAAGCAACTTTGAAAATAAATTTTCATTGAAGAAGATTTTGGATTTGGGTTAGAATACTTCCTGTTTTGTGACAAAAGGGAAACTTAGCAATATATTTTGGAAACTTGTGCATAGCCTATCTAAAGTTAAGGACAGAGGGACAAAACAGCACTCACATTCCATACCTTCAACCCTAAGGCTTACAGGCCACTGCAATTTGGGTTCTATGTTTATTTGACATAAGTATATGCCAGAATCTTTGATGGCAGCCGGGTTTATCCGTAATGTCCACTCGTCAGTGTCAGCATCATGCAATGAAGCCACTCTCATATCTGAAGTATGGCTTTCGGTGGATGAGGCCAAAACCGCAAGATCCCTAGCTACTTAAGCTTTACTCATTTTAAGGTTCGTTTATTCATTTATATTAGTGCCTGTTGTATATTTTGCTATCATTGCTTATTTAATTTCTGTTCGTTTTAGGTTAATTTCTTGTCTTTTTTAGTTTGAGTTATTGTAGGTTTCTATATCGTCTGATCTTAAGTTTATTATGACCTTTTCTTTTCTTTAGAAAACTTCTTTTTCGGGAAGTTACTTTTAATTAATTTTGTAAAAAAAAGCGGTAGTTTGCAGCCATTATGATATCCTGCATTTTTCCATTGCACTAGTAATAATTTTTCTTTACTGAATGCAATTGTAGCTTTACAAGAGCTATCGACTGCCGTCGAAAAAAAAAACATCTATCTGTCTTAGTTCAAAAGTTGACTTTTTTTACGCAGGCCAAGTTTCTAACGTAATCACTTAGAAAAGAGCAAAGGATAAACTCTAATTTCTTTAGCAATGAGAGAACTTTCAAGGTTTAAGAGGCACATCTGATACCACTTCTCTACCGCAGTCCCAAGTGCGAAAAACCGAATGATTAAAACCGCAAAACCGCAAAAACCGCAGAGGTTAGACCCTTACCACTTTCTAGGAATATGTTGAAATCAAGGTGAATAGAAACACAAAAAAAAACACGACAAAACGCACCTTTGGCTTTAGCTCATTTTTGCGATTGACCACTGTCAGCGGTGCCGAATTTCGCGACCTGATGGAGGCCGGTTTCAGGGGATTCGGGCCGAGCAAAGGCTATTTCCCGCAGATTTCCGGGTTTCGCGTCTGTGTTGATCGCAGTCGCCACGAATTCGACCGCATTGTCAGCCTGCAGGTGCCTGCAGCCGGGGGGTGGGTAGAAATCGAAGACGAGCAGCAGTACAGCCTGGTCGTTCCGGATTTTCTGTACAACGGCGGTGACGGCTACCAGGTGCCACAGGATCGGCCGGTATCGCGGCCAGCGTCCGAGTTGAAATATATATAAGAAGAAACAACTTACAACAGGATAAAATCAATAAAACTAAAATAAAAATTATTCAAAACAGTCCCAGCATCCTTGCCTCAGCAAAGTTCAACCAGGACTGAGAAATAAATTGTGATGAAACGGGGCAATTCATTGAAATAAAAGAGAATGATTTAAAAACACGTTTTTAATGCCAGCTATGCTTTTTTGGCTGCTGATCTCATAGGTCTATTTATGACTGGTTCTGTGTTAACATCTATTGGTTTTTTATAATATTTCGTGTGGTCATTTTTAGTTAAATTTGTGTATAGAGCATTTAGTGAATATTCCATCATGAATCTTTCCCTTTAGAAAAACTGCTATTTGTCAAATTCTAGCACTACGAGTATTAGAAACTGTTCGAATTTTGAAACTAGTAAAAAAAGAGTTTTTTTCAAGTAAAAGTAAGATTTATAAACCAGCCTCCACTCTTTAGGCTGGAGTTAAACAGATTAATATACGTGTTTATGAGAACTTTTACTTGAATTGTTGCTACATTCCTCAAGCTCAATGCAGGAATTTACTCCCAATTTATTTTGTGATAATGATTAAATAATTGTCACAATAAGCTGTTCAGAGTAAACACTTTAGCGCTTTATGAGGTAAAGGTGTAAGGAGAAGCATTAAAACTTAAAATGAACAGAAATTATTACGCATATAAGGTACTCTCTCCTTCTGATAAATTGCTGTTTACGCTAAAGTATTTTTAGTAATTTCAACTATTTATTCTACCGCTTTTGTGATTCAGGGAACATTATTAATGAATAGGGATCAAAATTTAAACTTTAGTGTAAAGAGCGAGGTACTGTCGAAGGGGTTAACTCCCTAATATATGTAATAAAAACATGAGAACACAAAAGTGCGTTACGTAAGCTAATCTATATGTTTTAAAAAAAATATAAATTTCGTTTTAATTATTCCTCTGCAGAGAAAATAAAGAATTTATACAAATAAATCCTCGGTTCTCACTTTTAATTTGTTGGTGTTCTGTTGTTTTTTTTTGTACACTCACACCCTTCCCCTACACTTTGATTGCTTCTCACTCTAAACTCCGTGGTATTACCTTGTCATAATGTTTAACGAATTACTGACGTAGACATATTAAAAAAAAAACAAAAAAACATATTAACCTATCACACAGCCTACTTAAGCTTCATTCAGAATTTAGATTCTCAGTAAATCAAATTCGCCAGATTTACATACCATTACTGTTTATTTTGTTGTAGAAAATGCCATTTATTTTGCATGCTACGGGAGTGACCAGGGTGCCAAATTGGACAAGTATATTTGATGGGAGTATATTGAAATCCTTGGAGATCCTTAATCAATGGGAAGGGGGCTCTAAATTCATTTTAATGAGGATAGGAATAAGGTTTTTAAGGAAGGATATGATTAAGAAAATAGGCGAGTACTTAAGGAAACAAATTCCATTATCAGGGACTTGAGGGGTTTACCCTCTTGTCTAAGTCTGAGATACCATCTCCAATAATGTTGAGGGTACTCATAGGGTTGCTTGATAAGTTTCTTATACAAGTTTCAACCACCATTAGGTAATCGACAAATATCTAACCTTGGCAGTTTCTTTAAGAAGCTGATGGGGAAGTATCTGGCCCAGCTGCTTTATTTGCATTCAGGTTTTTTAGTCTTTGGCAAACATCACCATTGGTAAAGGTAACAGGTAGCAATACAAACCAACATCTTATTAATAGTGGCAAAGTTGGAAGGAGTGTCTGCTGGTAACTTAGTAAAATTTATGCAAAACCACACTTTTGTGTGAAAGATAGTGCTGTCATTGGGTTTTTTCGTGTCAAGTATAGCTCAACAGGATGGGTTTGTCTTAGAAATATATTGCTAAATCTTTAAGGATTTATTTTAGAGTCAGAGGCAATGGGTTAATTATCTGAATATCCCAATTACTTATCGTTTGTGTTTCACGACCATTACGACACGTATTTGATATCAGAGGTTAGAAGAATTGCTATTTGAAACGGCCTGAGTTAATTATAAGAGAAGGTATATATGCCGAACTAAAAAATTAAGATAAGTGAGGATAAGACGTTACCTACTTGCGTCAAAGGTAAACGAACAATTTAATAATTTTACAAATGAAAAAAGACGCGTAAATTAGAGACATTTAATGGCTAGTTTTTTATTGTTTTAAAAAGTAGAGTTATGAGAAAGAGTCAAACCTTAGCGTAAAGGGGGAGGAGAGTTCCATGAGCAAAATCAATTTCACGAAAAGAAAAATCAATGTAAATTTTTCACGAAGACAGAAATGAACATGAAACAAGTTTCACGAACAAAAGATGAGCGCGCAACAAGTTCCACGAACAAAAATGAGCACGCAGCAGTTCCAGAACAAAATAGTTTTCGCGAGGAGAAAAATTAACACGCAACAAGTTCTATGACTAAATAGCGAAAAACAAGTTGCATGAACAGAATTAGCACGCAGCAAGTTCCATGAGCAAAACCAGTTTCGGAAAGAGAAAAAAAAAATCAAAATGCAACAAATTTCCCGAACAAAATCAGCACTTTCTATATCCCACTAATATCCCAAAAAGCTCTTTCTTTTTCCTTTCCGTAAGGTGATTTAACGAATCTATCACAATCTGGATGTCCTCCGGGTTACCAGAATTATCTGCCTGGTCAAACGTAGGCATACGTGGAGCTTCATGAGCAAAGAGGGGGAAATCCGTTGGCCTACGCTGAAACTTCCAAAGAAAATTGATGTGTAGAATATTCTTATTCTTTCTTCCTTCCAGGAACAGGACTTCGTAGTTTACAGCCCCGACTTTCCAAGATATCCGGAAAGGTCCTTGCCATCTGGTTTCCAATTTATGAGTTCCAGTCATGGCTTCAGGGGGGCAAAAATTGTTTTATTTTGATATTCTTGTTACTTCAAAGCTTTTTTTTTAGAATTTCAGCATTTGATATGGATTTATTAACCAGTTTTCAACACAATTTAGCCAGGATGAAAATGAATACATCACTTGATGTGTTCTATTATGCTCTTTAGTAGTTTGATTATCGATTCTGGGGGGATTCCATCTTTAGCCCTTAATCGGGCCACAAAAGGCAAAAGTAGCCCATTGTAACCAAAATTAAAAAAGGGCGCTTCTAAAACGTTTTAACGTCAATATACTTGCAGTTACAATGATATTAAAGACTATTGCTTCCAACCAACTTTGATAGGGTCGAAGTCATAGATCATCTTTGCGGTCCCTCCACAAAAAATCCTGACCTGAACTTTCCAAACCTGAAGTATATTTCAAGTCTGTTTCCAATCGAAATAAGCAAAAATATGTTATTGTTTTATTGCTAATAAGGACAAATGACTTTTGATTTTAGTATTCTCTGGTATGTGAAATCTTCAACATTTTGGTCGATAAGAGTATACATAGCGTAATAAATACACAAACATCATCAGTGTTCTTAACAATTAGTTTGTTAGTTGTTGTTTTTTTGTATCAATGGTTGAAACTAGCAGAACGAATTTTTCAGCCCTGTTGTGACAGCACAATCCTGAAACATTATTTCAACATCTTAAACAAGCTATGATTTTAAGTTAACCCTTCTTTTCAATATGAAATGAAGATTTTTCACCTCCCAATTGGCTTTTGTGGTAATACGAACAGATTCTCGTGATAAATCTAAATTAAATTAAATGTTTTAGGTAGTATTCGTCGTCAGTAAAACATAACAGACACCACACAAAGTAACAGAAACTTTGTTTTGAACTTTGTTTGGAAAAAGGCACAGTCTTAACAACTCTAGTATTAAAACTTGTTTGGAACTTGTTTGCGAACTAGTCCTTTCTATGCCCATGGCAACCATATTAGATAAACAAGCAGAGGTTTGAGCCATACGAATAAACAGTGTTAATCTGGGAGCTTTTAATATGGAGTAAGAATGTAAAGCTATTGTTATCCCATTCTTGACTACCTAATACACTTCATTACGCGTTATTTTCGCAAGTTTCTTTAAGAAGCAAAAAACGTTTTTAAATTATTTAATTCAGGCAAAAAATTTCTCAGATTTATAGAGATGTTTTACCACGAAGATTTAAGTTTCAATTAGCTTCAGAGTCATAAGTAAGATTCTGCTTTTTTCTCTGTCTCTAGACAGAGAAGGAAGGAGATTATAGAATTAGGATACAAAAAAGCACTTTTCAAAACATCAAGCCCCTTAAACAACTGTACAACGTTCCCCTGATGCTCCTGTTTAATAGCTAATTTGGACTTATATATCATTTCGCATAGCTTTATTAAGTCTTACATGCCTCAACTTTGTCAAAGGAATGTTTAAAATTTACGTCTACATTATTTGTTTGCTTTGTATATACTGCATGAGTCCTTAGGAGTGGTAGCGCTACCGCACGGCATTGCTGCCCCTGAAATTGAAAAGGTAAATTCGTGGGCTATCTCAGAATTTTCTATCGATTTCCTTTTCTCTGTTGAAACACTTGATGAGGCGATCCGTTTAATGGCAAAACATCAGCTCGGTAAAGATGCGGACGAAGAATTTGTAGCAGACGTCAAGGCTTTTTTGGGATCGTTAACAAACAAAAAATAATATTATTAACAGTCGCCGGTTAAATGTTTCCCGGGCTGATTTGATTCAGTCCGCGATTTTGATGATTGTTTATCCACTATGAGCGTTTAAATGAGGGGTTGTCAACTTGTTCTGTTTGGGATGGCCGTTATGGTCATACTATCCGGTTGCGCAAGCCGGCAGGATAAGGAAACGTTAGCACCGTCAAATTCCCAACAATCAGAAATAAATGACAGTGAAAAAAAAGGGTAAATAAAACAAAATGACACAGCGTTCTCTACTACGAATATCTGAATTGATGAGATAGCAGTCATGTAGATACCCAATAGAGGTTTGAATTCTGACTTGGCATTTACTATTCCTAAATTACTTGCCAGAAAAAGTTTATTTTTATTGAAAATCTGATCCATTAGGCTCTGCTTAAAGCTCAGTTTACTTTTGATTGATTATCTTGCCGAGCATACTTATACTTACTAGTTTTAGGTTTACAGAATCCTGTGAGAATGAACAAAGGAACCAGATTTTTCATAGATTCATATTGCTCCCAATCCACAATCGTCATCTACCAGTGGACATCGACATTCAGCTCAACGCAATTGGAGACCAATCTCTCTGCGCAATGAAACATGACCAAGAAGGATTGCCAGCCGGTCCGTCATACTGTCCAAAGCCCATTGAAACTAGAAAGTATCAAGCCAAACAGGCGATGTATACGAATTACTGCAAATAAGCTGTGGACAGCGTTTCTTTGGCATCCATATAAACTGGTACACGGGATCGCAACTTTACCTCTCATTGTTATACCAAGGGAATTTTGCAGTATGGTTTTCGTGAAATTTTTTAGGCAACGAAAGTGATTGTTGCGGCAACCTTTGTTTGGCTTCGCCGAGTAAAGTGTTGCGAGAGCGACACTTTGGTTCGTTTCCTCGCTTCAATTAAACGCTGAAGTTATTAATCTGTAAGGATCTTAAAATAAATACTAGGTACACCAACTCGCAAAAGCGGCAAATGCCTCATTGCAACTAGAAAAAGTTGCAAACCCCTCATCGTTGAAGATGATTGTAGACTAACAGCCTATTATTACCTACAAGTCCCCTACATGTCTTACCACTGGAACCAAATTGGTCTTACCATCAAATACACCGGAAACAAATAATAGCTACACCAACTAGCAAAAGCCTAATGAAGTTTGTAGTTACTCATCAAAATCAACGAGGCCGAGAAACTTCGTCTGATTTTACAAGAGATAGGAGACACCCTTTAAAAGTCTTCAACGCACAAACAATTTCATAAGCAGCACAAAAGTGCTGCATAATAAAGAACTATGGCGGCACAATAAATTATCTTTTCTTTTCGGTTTTTAGTTTCTCTTAAAACAGGGCACTTTGCATCGAAGGAGTTGTCGTAGAAACTCCAAAAAGGATTCTTTCGATTGAAAATTGGAAGGGCTAGTGTCCATTACAATAGTCGAAAGTGATTAGAGGCAATTAAGCCCCTCCCACAAAAAATAATCTGTATGTAGTTTTTACTAATGATTTTAAAATAACAGATTATATTCTAGGGCTTATCAGGAGCCTAGCATTGTGAAATATCTTTGATTTTACGGGAATGTCTTTTTAGTCTACGGTTAATTGTATTACTGACAAAAGGAGGGTGGTATATAATCTATATATAATCTATCAAATACAATCTATCTTGATGGAACTTTAGTTATATGAATCTTCGATAAATAACCCTACTCATACTCCAAGATTCGTTTCTGACCCGTCTGTTGTTGATCTGTCATCTACAACGCTTGAACCATCGGAAATTCAAACTCGCCAAAACTATATAGAAAAAAAACAAAAAAAAAACAACTGAAGAGTGTCCAAGTTTCTCTATTTACAGATTCCTATGACGACCTGGTTCAATTGGTATCTAAAACCGCTATTATATTCGGACTAATGTTTAGATTATTCGTTGACTTTGCATACCCCTTTTGAATTTTCTTTTCTTTTGGAATAAACCTTAGAATTAAGCTGTAGAATGGGGAAAGGTTAAGGATATGAGCTAGAAAACGCATTCACAAGACATAAATCAGGCTCTAATTCCTTTTCTGAAAATTTCAATTTGCTAACTACGACTTCCCAAGATGCTGATGAATCAGTTCGAACAAAACCGGTTTACAGTAGAGATTTAGCTAGTGCCCAGAACTTTTGAGCCAAAATTGAAGTTTAATAAACTAACATAATTTTTCATAGAGTTTTGTAATTGCCTAATACCCAAACTTTATCCAGATAGAGAAAAACTGCAAAAGAAAATATTGAGGAGAAAAATGGAATATAAAAAAATGTGAAATGTTGAAAGGAGCTGCTAGAGTTTTCAGAGATCAAGAACAAGGTTTGTAGAAGATCTGGTATACAAATATATGGGACAGTTATGGTATTAGTTGAATTACTGATCCTCGAAAAAAGCTATCGAGACCGTACAGCGCTGGGTAATTGCTGGAATGAGGAAAAGGGGTTTGGAGACACGATAGGGACTGTAGGGACTGCAAGCTGGGTAGGCCACCTCGCCGTTTCTTGGGATATATACGGAGGTCAAGGAGAACTGGGACAAAGAAATTTTACTTAAAAATGGGATTGGCGCCGGAAGATTTGAAATTTTATGCCTCTTGGAGAACGTAGGAAATATTTAGGGAGAAATAGATTGAAGGATGGTCCTTACAATTGCCCTATGTGTGGAGAGATGGATGAGTGTTTGCATCATTTATAGGGAAATTTAGGGAGTTGAGGGAGTTATCTTATATGTCCGGGGGCATAACTTACAAAACTTGCCCGGGCTCTAGTTTTTTTTCAACTCCTGAGTTTTTGTTGTCTGATCTTTGAGCTTTTTTGAGCAAAATAGCTATCTTAAATTCTGATCGGATGCATGTGGGGAATAGAGGGCTTGGGGGGCTAATTGCCCTTCGATCACTTTTGAATCTTAAAAAGGAACTAAAACTTCCGATTTCTAATCAAATGAGTCCCTCTGAAGTTTATAAGACCACTTCTTCCGTAAAAACCTTGTATACCTTTAGGGCATAAATACAACGCTTACCCCCGGGCTCTGGGGCTAGTTCGTACCACATGTAAGGGTACCTAATGAAACGACTTTAAGATACTGACATATTTTTATTGATGTTTAGAATAAGCTTAGAATAAAAAAAAAAAAATAGATGCAGAGATAGATCTTTGAGCTTCTTTACAAGTCTTAAAAACAACTAATCTTTAATATATTTGAAATTGTTATTGAAAGGACGAGAACAAGGAAAGGTTATTAAAATTTCTTTAATCATGACTCTTTAGATTTTCAAAAGGTGTTCGTGACCCCCTGTCTTATCTGCAATGTTTGAAAGTAAAAATAAGGGATTCACGATATATATTATTTTCAGGCCAAGCCTCATGAGCAATTTAGAGCATTAGTTTAAAACTTTCAGATCATGTCAAGGGGGATATTGAACTAACCGAAAGACAATGTGTGAATACTCCTACTACTACTACTACTACTACTTCTAATGCTACTAATACTACTGCTATTACTGCTACTACTACTGTGGCTACTTGCAATTGTGACTGTTGTATCCTGCGATTGCAATTACTTGCGACTGCAACTATGACTACTTGCGACTGTGACTACTTACAACTCCAACTACTTGCAACCTTGACTGAAACTACTTGTGACTGCTACTACATAAGATTGACTAAATGAGATCATTACTCATTTGGCCATTTCAACATTAACCCACCATTTTAATCCACTTTCAAAAAAATTAGTTTTGACTATCCTTTGTCTGAAAAGTCTAGAGTTCTTGAAATATGCATGTCCCACTTAAGATTATTAGAAGTTTTGGATGAATTTAGTATATTCCATTAGTATTTTGGGTGGGATAGGGTTTAAAAAATAGGAAGTAGATTCCAAGAATTTTAAGAAGTTTATGGTCATTATATTGGCATTAGTGAAAATTACTTTCACATTTAAATTCTTAGCTCTGTCCTAAAAATGGGTAGAATTTGATGGGGTCATTTTTGATAGTTCTATTTGTATTGGCAGGTGAAGAAATTGAGAGGGAGTTTTCAATATTGACTTGTCCCAGCTAAAAATAGGAACGGGACCACGATTAGTGATAAGGAAATAATTAAAGAGATATAGGCAAAATGTTTGTGGAATGTGTTAAACCCTGTTAAAGTTACAGGAAACGATATAGAAAAGAATGAAAAAGATAGTGACAATTTTTAAGTGAAGGAGATTTATTTTGCAAAGAACGGTTCGAGACAGTACTAAAGGGAATGAAAAATAATAAGGTGTTGGGTGCTGACAATGTGGTAAATGTGTTTTTTAATTATGATATTTGTATAGTTCCTGACCTTTGATGACCTTTCAAAATATGTGGGTTATAAAAGTAAAACCTTGCAAAATAAATCTTCTGCTTGAATGAAGCACAACAAAATTGTTTTCAGCTTCACAACTTTGCTCAATACCAATTTATTAGGTTTTAAAGATATACAAATATATTTCCTAAATTTTGAAAAAAAAACATTAATATGGCTCAGAATTCTAATCAAATAACAGGAATTGCGTTTTCAGAACTAAAGGAAGAGAAAAAACAAATGGTAACTGAAAATTAAGGTAAAATGTTGTTTTGTCAAATTTCAATAGGTATAGCCTAGACCTGTCACATGAGAAAATACAGTTTCGAAATTTACGTGCTTTTCTATTCTTATATGATGTCGATTCGCAGAAACCTATAACATTAGATATTATTGAAAAGCTTCACAACTTTTTCCGATGAAATAGTTGTCATATTGACCTAATAGCTTCTCCACTTTATCGTAAGTTTAATATACTGTATAGAAAAGGCAAGTAAGGCGGAGTGCAAGTAAAGCATAAACCTATAATTCTACGTTCTATTTTAAAAATAGACTAGTTGCTTAGCATCAGATATGTGCATTTCGTGACGAAGAAAAAAGTGCTATAAATTACAATGGGTTCCGCTTGGAGTTTTAAAACGTTTTTTTGAAAAGAAATATGTCCTACGCTGGTTACATACATTTTTTTCTGGGGGGGGGGGGGGCAAAACCTTCGTTAATTGACTTCTTGCTATCTCGGAAAGGGTTTAGGTTAGAAAAATGAAACTTTCAGGGATGAATCTACAGACTAAAGTATGTCCCGTGAAGGTATTTTAAAGTACCCACCTCCACTCCTTCTCCCTTTAGAGGGCCCTGAAATTTGCCTACATGACAGGTAGAATTTTGACAAAACAACATTTTACCTTAATTTTCAGTTACCAGTTACCCCCCCCCCCCCTGCGTATGTGCCAGCACGTTCAAAAATTAAAAAATAGATTAAAAAAACTTATTCCAAATTACGAGATTGGTTTCTTCTGAACAGATTTACAAATTTTTCAATTGCAGTATCCACAGGACATGTCTCACATGCAATACCAGAAGAGTGGCGATCAAAATGTTTGTTAAATTCATCTCTGGAAGTAAATATCATATCACATTTTTCACAATAAATTTTGGTCACATTTTTTCTTGTTTGTTTCTCCACGTCTGAGTTGAACAACTAGTGCTTATAAACATCCTGTTGAAAATCACATTATGGAAAAATTTTACGATAAGATTGTAACAGGTTTTTTCTTACGAAATATGTAGTTACTACGTTTTAATTTTGGATGGACATGCTATGATCTTATTAACTTTCGATGATCGTCATTTGTCATTAAGGACCTTTACCTGAGTAACTCCTGAAGGAAAGTCAGTCGAAAGACTTGGAACGCGCCGAAGTTTGCACATTTGGGGTCTGAGGAGTTGGAGATAGCACGGGAGTAAGCGCCTTCCCTTGGTCCCCTCAAGTATTTAGGTTGAAGATGTTGCATGAATCTGCTTTCGACAAGTTGTAACAAGGTCATCATCTGTTAATCTTATTTAAAAGAGTATTTTTCTAAAGAAAATTTTTTCCATTTTCAATTCGGATTGGATCCGGGGACATAAGCGGGTGGAGGGGAGATATGAAAATCTTGTAAACCGGAAATCTTGGAAAACGCTTAGAGTAGAGAGATCGAGATGAAACTTGATGGGAAGAATAAGCACGAGTTCTAGATTCGTGATTGACATAACCGGACCGGATCCGTTCTCTTTGGAGGTGATTTCCAGGGGATTTCCAGTGCTTTGGCGAGTTCCGTGCTTCTGGACGTGCTGGGACAATGCAAATTGGTAGACGTATCAGGGACCTGCATTAATTTACTTGATAACAGTCGCCCCGATAATACGATCTGGCCCCGAGACCAATTTTGATATTTAATTTTGCCCAACTGTAAACTTTTGAATTGAATTCTTAGAACAAGAAGCTGTTATCTAATCGTAATGTGGTTTTTGTCAAATCCCTTTTATGGTGTTTATGTTTTCTGGAAATTATAAATAGGATAGTGTGTCTATTATATTACAGTATTGCGGGAAAAGTAGAATGGAAAATGCTTAAGACTGAGTAGTAACGAAATATAGAATGACGTGTTTCTAAAGGCCTATTTTCAAAGGACCTTGGGAAGTATTTATAAGCCCTCCCCCTCCATCACAGAATCGGCTGACTCCCTCCCCCTCAATTTGATGCTGCGCTCTCTTTTTTTCGTGTAGACTGTATGGAAATATAAGACAAAATATCCCGTTTTCTAGGGAGAAAAATAGGAGAAATCAGACCTACAGACAGGGAATTTTAGAGAAAATTGATATAAAATTCGAGAAAATTGAAATCTAAAAGTGGAAGCACTGTTGGGAACTGCCCCTTTCATATACGGAGTAATTTCTGTTCGTTCTAAGTTTTAATTTCGCTCCTTACTTTAAGTTAAAAAAAAACTTGTTTTTTTATTTAATTTCTGAACGTTTTTAAATTAATATATTTTTTTATTTTGGCTCTCCGCACATCAAAATCCCGTTTTTAAAGTTTCAGTTACTATTGAGCCACGTCGCTCCTTACTTACAGTTCGTTGCCACGAACTGTTTGATATTCCTGATAAGTTTCGTTTAGCCATTCCCCTACCAAATTCCTAGCAAAAGGATAGGAAGGTAGCACTTTGTTAATTGGAAACATGCAGTGTAAAAGTAACCCACTGCAACTTTTTAGCATAAGAGAGGCAGTTTTTCTTCCAGCAAATATCTTCCAATGTCAGATAAAGAAGGATGACGTGCTGCATGCAAACTATGTCAAATATGCATCATTAGCCTATTATTAACGCTTTGGGCCTCTCCAACTGTATTACGCTTATTTTTACTCAAGCATTCCAAGTTTGGCATAAGAAACATTTTTTGCCATTTTCATATAGACCTTCATTATTTATCTTTTTTCACAGTAAAATATTCATTTCTTCTTGTAAAGAAAGATGTTTTGAAGATTACCATATACTATACCATGGAATAAAACAGGTCAAAATCCCAGAGGCAGTTTTAGGGGGAAGGGAAAGAGGAGGCACTTCTCCTGGCGCAAAAATTTTAGGGGCGCAACATTCCAAATAAATAATTTAACGGTTATAATCATTCTGTATTTTTGTAATTTTTTTATAAAGAGCGTTTTCCAAGAGTTTAAGTTCCACCCCAACCCAACATCCCCTTCACTGGATAAAGTTGAAATTTAACATAAGAGCTCTGAGACATGATATCTTTCCAAAAATCAAATTTCATTAAGATCCGATCACTCCTTCGTAAGTTAAAAATACCTCATTTTTCTAATTTTTCAAAATTAATCCTCCCCGTCCCCACTCCTCCAAAGAGAGCGATTCTGTCCTGGTTATGTGAATCACGTATCTAGAACTTGTGATTGTTATTCGCACCATGTTTCATCCCAATCCCTCCACTCTAAGCGTTTTCCAAGGTTTTAGATCCCCCCTAAAAAAAACATAAAACGAAACTCGAGTAAAACAAAGAATAATACCTTTTTGGTGGTGGTAATGAGTACGCAGCTTGAAATGCTCTTAATACTGTGTTTTTTGGTTTTACAAAAAAATTTCCTCAGCTCCGAACTGAGTCTTAGAATTGTTGGTTTAATGTGTGTTTCGCTGAGATTAAAAAGCTGATGATAATAATTTTGCTGACAATTGTTTTCCACGAACTAGCAGAAAGCTGTTACTAACAGAAGTCCTAGAAAAGCGAAACGCAGTTGGAGAAAATTGTTGAATGATTTTGAGCTTCGAAATTAAAAACTTTGAACAGATTTATTTACTTTTATAGGAATCCATGTAAACAGAAAAAGTATTCAAAATTGCAAGCGGCTACTAGAAAGAGAAACTAGATTTAATCTGTATCCAAAGGGCCCTTTCATCTTTTAGATGTTCTATATCGATTGCTGTGTGTGACGAAGATTCATTTGGTTTAATTTTAAGTAACTTTCTGTATCCTAAATGATCCTGTATTTTGATCTTTTATCTTTTTGACCACTTAAATGTGTTGTCCATTACATTCAAAAAGAAGACAGAAAACAAGTTTAGTGAATTACCTACTTTTTTATGTTACAAAAGTGTCAAGTAAAACGGCCTTGGTGAAAAACGAAACATTATTGCCTGCCAAAGAAACAAAATTGCGGTTGCTTCCAATATTGATTTCTCTATATACAGTAAAATTGAAGTTGGTTGGGTCTCTTTGGTTCTTAAGTGAGGCAACAGATAGGCAGTTCTCAAGAAAGGAAATAAAGTAATGTATATGACATGATACTATCTCCATGCATACAGGGTACCAGATGGGTCATTATTTGCTGAAACCTTTGCGACTAGAAAAAAGGATTCAATAGTGTATATTGAAGAAAATAGAGAAATGAACTCCGTTGTAACAGTAAAGGAAAGTGGCTCTTCTGTTTCTAGTGTCTGTTTTAACAATCAAAATTGAGTTGAGGGCAGCCAGCCTCCCCCACTCCATCGTTTCCCCAAATACATCCGATCAAAATTTTTAGATAACGAATTCCTTCAGCATAGTCTAAAGGTCCAGTATCAGTGTTTTGGGTTTTACAACTCCCCACCACCCGGGCAAGGATTGTAAATCATGCCCTGGGGGATAATATGGTTTTAATGGAAAGTATGGTCGTGAAAATTTTGAGGGACTCGTCGGATTGAAAATCAAAACTTCTAGTGCCTTTTTTAAGAGTCAATATTATTGGAAGGCAACTAATCCTCCGTCAATGTAAAATGCCATTTCCCGAATAAAAAAAAGGCTTGGGATTGAACTTCTAACATAAGTGGATTATCTAATACATATATGTATATGTCTAATACGTATAATATATATATCTATATGTTGAAGATTCCGAACTGTCCTAGTTGTATCCTTACTCTAGGTTTATCGAAAGTTTAAGACAAATGAAGAAAATTTGAGAATATTAAAATAACATCTCTTTTCGAATATATTTTGAAATGCTTACGTGTCAGAAAACAGACTTTGGAGAAAGAAGGAAAAATTATCGTCGAGCCTTAGATACATGGAAAAAACTTCGCTTAGCAAACTTCTATATTCGTATATTTTTATTATGTATAAGAGGGGGTTTGCCTCCTCTTTAATACCTCGCTCTTTACACTAAAGCTTTGATTTTGTCCCAATTCTTTAAGAGTTACCCCTGAATCCCAAAGGCCATAGAATAAATAGTTGAAATTACTAAAAATGCTTTAGCGTAATGGTCGAGGTATTTAAGAGGAGATGAGCCTCTCATATGCGTAATAATTTTGTTCGTTTTAATGCTGCTCCTCAATTTCAGTTGAAAAAACTTTTTCCTCTTTATTTTTTCAGTGTTTTGTTTAAATAGTGCTAGCAAATCCTGCTCCCCTTTACCAATCGGATACAAGAGCCTTCTCAAACACAACAACAATGACAATCAGCATTATCTACACCAGCCTGGCAAAATCCCGGGTGGTCTAAGCTTATTCAAGTTTGAATTTGTATTGTACAAACAAGTTTCTATTTTGGGAGGTTTTCCTTACAGGAATTTCTGCTTTTCAAGTTTATCTTGTATTGCTAGCGGGGTATTACTAATTCTGCTGAGTATAACTATAGGATACTGTGGAACAATCGTATTCATTTCCCTATTTTCTTTGAGATTGGGTAGGAAGTAAGGCCACAGTAGAAAAATGTGACGAAGGTAGGATAGGCGCGTAACTAATATGGCGCGTAACGACTTACGCGCGCGGGGGGGCTTGGGGGATGACAGCTTGATGATTACTGGAAGTATTTTTTTTACTATGTATTTTTATGTCACTTGGTTCATTTTGATAAATTTCTCTCTTTCTTAAAAAGTTTAGTATTTCAGTCACCAGATGTTTGAAAGTGCTAAAGGAATCACTGTCCCGTGTTGCAGCTTTAGTGTGTGCTTCGATTTCATTAGTTAGCGTGTTTGGGATGTTTTCGTAAGCCAGTCATTTTATTCTGTATGCTTATGTCGCAAGGGGAGGTCATAAAACTTACTTCTTATAGGACCCTGAGCTATTTTCCAAAATCCAAAAATTAAATGACATTAAGTTTTCTAGACTGCACTGACCAAAATTTGCTTTGAGCTGGCAATAATCGGATTTTTGCTATCTATTTGTACGTTTATTTGTTTTTTTATTGTGATAATTAAAAAAAAAATCAGAAAATCTGGTAGTAAATTGGTAATCACGAAAATATTACTGTTAATCTCCTGCATTTCAGGGAATATATTTCAGTAGTAACGACATGATGACTTTAAACGGGGCCTTATCCTTCGAATCCAGGTCCCAGCACTTTTTTAAGGTTATTTTGTAAAGTTTCTTATAGTTACTAACAAAGAAAATACAATTACAATTGGAAAATGAAATATATCATGGGCCGAATCATGCTTGTTCAATAGTAGAAGAGACCAAAAATGAAAGAGTGGCTACGCACCCGCAGAGTAGCACAGAGTTTTCTTTTTCATCCTATACGTCTTTTACTTGATTCTGATTTACTAACTCTTGTTGAGTTACTCTTGTTAAAGCGACGAAAAACGCAAATTAGTTTTCTATACATGTTTTGGAGGGAAACAATATGAATAATAAGATTGTTCTAAAATTTAATACTTATATATTATAATACTAATTTCTGTTATAATGTCAGGGTGTTACTCCTGACAAAATTTTATTCTCTTTCATCTCAGCTAATGTAGATTCAGTTGATTAAACTTCTTTTCTGATTAATTTTTCCAAATGGTTTGAAAATATTATTTGGATTTTAATTCAATTCAAAAACATTTACAAGATCTTTTAAGGAAGTAGACAAATGCTCTTATTATTAAAAAGTGGACTGGGCCAAGGCATGGCTTATTTTTCATGGATAGTTTTTCCTATTTTTTTTTTTTTTTCAAAAACATGAACCAAGTATTCCTTTTTCTGTTTAAAGCTTTTGCGTCAGGATACACTCTACCAGGAAAAAATTCCCCTGTCCACAGGGTTGCCACCAGATAAAAAACAAATCACAATGTTTTTTTATTTTGGGATTGATTTGGTGATTTTCTTCAATAACCTTGTGATCAATATGCTGATTTAGTGATTTCTTTTTTATTTTAGGCAACGTAGATAACTTAAAAGGTTTCATCCCTATTTTCAACTGTTGTACTTTTGTTTAGGCAACAAAAAAAATCACTAGAAAGAGTGATAAATCACTAAGGATGGCAACCCTGCCTGTCCATCTTTGGAAAGGGTGTGCAGTTTTCCAGCGGTTACTATATTTTTCTTTCTTTTTTTTTCTTTTTTTTTGCACTGACTTCCCCAGCTGTAATCCGATCACTCTGTTATACTAGTGTCCATTCAGGATTCATGGTACACTCTTTATATCAATGCCATTGAAAACTGGCCCCTGCTTCAAGAGATCTTGAAGGAAGTGGATCTTATTGTTTAAATGGATGGTTTTTTTTTCGATTTAGACTGATTCTATTGACGTAAACGAAAATATAGCCTACTGTCATTTTGAGCATGACGTATTTCTATAAGAAAAAAAAGAGAAGATGACGCAATACTCAACTACTAAACAATTGAGTTGCGGTTTATTTTGTAACTCTATTTTAACTTTGAAAAGGGCGCGCCTTGTGTCGCGCGAACGCGCGACGATGCGGGCGGTGACGGCTTCTACGGTGCTGTTGAGCGGCATGGTCTCTCACTCATGGGACAAGATGACGCAACGTTGATACCGCGATGCAGCACGAAAGACCAGACCCGGCGCGCCGCCAGGGCGCGTCTTCATGCAGGCGCCCTACGCCTGGGCGCGCCAATCCATGTCCCGGGTCGCATACATCGTGACCGCGACCGCCGCGAAGGCCGCCAGGGAGCCGATCAGGAGCGCGTTCTCCGCGCTGACCAGCAACAGATAGAGCAGCCCGTAGAGCACGGCGAGAACCCATGTAATGAAAATATACAAATATAGGAGTTCGTTACATGAGTTAATTCGTAAGTTACGTTTATTTATTACTAATAAAAACGTTCGTAAAAAATATAAAGTTCTAGTTGCATTCTTAAGTAAACCAAAAAGGGAGGGCAACTAGGCCTCCTACCCCACCTCTTTTTTTTTACCAAAATCATCCAATCAAAACTATGAGAAAGCCATTTATCCAAAAAAAAAATATATACAAATTTGTTTTAATTATTCATGAGCGGTGAGCCAAGATCAAAACATGCATTAATTCAAAAACGTTAAAAAAATAAATAAAAAAAAGTTTTTTGTCATCATTTTGCTTTACTCAGAGGAGTTTGGTGAAAAAGGGATAGTTGGAGGGAAGCTAGTTAATCTCCATCACTACTGACTGGCACTAGAACTTCCGATTTCGACCAAACGAGCTAGCCATTTCAAAAATTTATCCGACCATCCCTTCCACAAGAACCTTAACTTCCCTTGCTGCATAGCTTACAACTCTCATCCTCAGGCTCAGGTGGTTTGTACCAACCCCAAAAGCCTTATTATATTATCATTGAACTATTTTAAATAAAAGGACCGGCTAAAAATTTCTATGGAAAACATCTTAGGAAAACACGACTTGGTTTTTTCAATTCCTTAAAAAAAAATTAATTTTAAATAATAAATAAAATTTTCTTTTGTGAAGTAAAAATTAGTTGCACAACTTAAAACGAGCAAAACTTATATGAACGAACATAAACCAAATATGGGGGCTAGCCTCGAGTTGACTCCCCGTTGAGCTCTGTGCAATAGAGTTGCACAAGTTCAAAATTTTGATTTATTGAAAATATTTTAAAATAAAAAAAAATCATTACTAGGGTATATAATAGTGTTATTATTGATGTAAAAAGCAAACGTCACCATATAGTTGTGTCTAGGGTTAAATTAAAGCTGAAATTTTGGAAGGGACTGTTTGGATCTCGTGTTGAAATTTATGACAACCTTTCATTTAGACTGGGTCATCTAGATTAAGTTCTTTCAATTTAGTCTACGAGTTTTTTTTCAAACAGTAAGGAGCGACTCGGCTCAATAGTAACCGAAACTCTAAAATACGGAATTTTGGTACCAATAGTTACATCAAAAGAATTGCATTTTAATGCTGATGTTAAATATATAACTTTCATCAAGTTTATTCTTACCCATCAAAAGTTACGAGCCTGAGAGAAGTTGCCTTTTTTTAAAAATTTGGGGGGACCCCTTAAAAGTCATAGAATTTTTACGAAAATATGCTTCTTCTTAAAAAGCATTTTTACTATCAACTACAAATTAAAATTTGTAGGAAGGCTATTATTTCTTCAATGAGCCAAATTACAAATTGCTTTCATGCAATAAAATCCACCAAATAGATGAAAAGGAAGAATATTAAACTTCAACATGTGCACTGTAGGATAAGGTAATTTCAATGTGAAGATTTAAAAACAACTCTTTTAAAAATATGCATATTGATTCTCGCAAATTACAACTTTGCTCATTAGACCTAAACTAAATCTTTAAAAAATAGCTAAACTGATTTTAGCCAATTTCGCCCCCCCCCCCCTCCTCGAGTTAGAAACGTTCTCAAAGACCTGGTTCGACTTCCTGAAGAAGACCGCCGAAGACAATGTTTCGGCCACCAAGTCGATCATGTCCGCCAAAAGCGTGCGCGAAGCCGTCGACCTGCAGTCGAACTATGCCAAGTCGGCATACGAGGCTTATGTCGCCGAAGGCAACAAACTGTCCGAAATGGGCGTCAATCTCGCCAATGAAGCAGGCGCACCGATTGCCGCTCGTTTCAAGACGACAGATGAGAAGTTCGTGAAGTCCGCCTAATCCGGCTTGATTGACATAATAGATTTTTAAAGCCCCGGCACCGGCAGGGCTTTTCGATTAGAAAACATATTGAAGTTTCTTATGGAATGGATTCAGAGCATCCATTTTTATTTTTATTATGATGTTCTAGATGCCGTTATTTCAATGATATATTTAATTGCAATACTTTGTTATGTTTCCGTTATTTTTAGGGTACGCTAGCAACTCCAACGTTTAGAATGTTTATTAAAACTTCGGAGATGTAAGGAAAGGAATTGTCAGAGACATAGGTACTACTAGCGGCCTCGTAGTTGGAATATTAAAATCTGCAAAAGGTTAACAGGGTTTTTACCAAAGTCCGAAAGAGATGAGCTGGCTTTTTGCCAAAATCCGCAGAAAGGGGGTCTCGATGATCCACCCCTCTCGGGGCCAGGCGCTCTCGACGGTGATGGGCGTCCCGTCGGGCGCGATGATGCGGTAGTCCTTGCACACCCAGGGTACCGAGATCGTCCGGTAGGAGACCAGGGTCACGTGCAGGTGAGGGATCGCCGAGCCGCCCGAGTTGCCCACCGTCCCGAGCAGCTGGCCGGCCTTGACCTCGTCGCCGAGCTTGACCGTCACCGAGCCGTTCTTCGCGTGCACGTACCAAGTCGACGGCCGGCGGGGATGATGAAGGAGCTCTGCCGCTTGTCCTTGAACGTCTTGCTGGAGTCATACAGTAAAACTTGAAACGAACAGAAATTATTACGTATATAAAGGGGGTTGTCCCCTCCTCAGCAGCTCACTCTTTACACTTAAGGTTTTTTAGTGCTTTTAAAAAAGCGCCTTATTGTTCTAATTAAACGGTCTTTGTGTTTCAGGAATCATTCTTAAAAATTGGGACAAAGCTCAAACTTTAGCGCAAAGAGCGAGGTGTTGAGGAGGGGGCAACTCGCTTTATATATGTAATGCTTTATGCTCATTTTAAGTTTCAATGTTGCTCCTTAATTTTTGTTGAAAAACGTGTTTTTTTTATTTAATAAAATACAAGAACAATGTCAGTTAAAAAAAACTTGTTTTTTTTTAATTTAATTTCTGAGCGTTTTGATTTCGGCTCACCGCACATGAATAATTAAAATGAAATGTGCACATCATTTTTATCGGCTAAATGGCTTTCACATAGTTTTGATCGGACGATTTTGATTAAAAAAAAGGGGTTGGGAAAGGAGGCCTAGTTGCCCTCCAATTTTTGGTTGCTTAAAACTTTTTATTTTTTACGAACGTTTTTATTAGTAAATAAATATGCGTAACATATGAATTAACTTACGTAACGAACTTCTATATTTTCATATTTTTATTACGTATATGAGGGGTTCGCCCCCATCAAAATTTAGTTTTTTAGAGTTTCGTTTACTATTGAGCCGGGTCGCTCCTTACTACAGTTCTTTATCACGAACTGTTTGATACTTAGCTCCTTGGGTGTGAAAACCTTGGAGGATAGATTTTCCAAAGGAGAGCCAGGACAAAATCTAGGAAGAAAAATCCGTGTTCGTTGAAAATGTTGAAATTCGAGTGAAATTTGAGAAAAAAACATGTAAATAGAAATTTGGCGATAAATAGAGACATGGGAGATATTTCCTTAAGCCCAGTTTATAACAATTGAATATTAAAAGACTCTATGGATATTTTCGCCCAGTCTAAACTTTCAGTTAAAAAAAAAAAACTTTTTTTTAAATTTGATTATTCCAATGACCAAGTTAAAATACAAGTATTAATATTAGTCTTAAATAAGCAAAACCTGGTAGAACCTAATCAAATCAGGTCTCGAGCTTCATGAAAACCGGTTATAGATGATAAACCTAACTTCTTCAATTTGCAGATCAACTGAAAATAAACAGTTCAAGACAAGTATCGTGGCAAGGTGCTAACACCTGATTTCTGTAACAGTTAAAAGTAGACACTCCTGAAAAATCATAGGTTAAAAGAGGTAACTGTATATTTTGTATTAAATTAAGAAAGATGTGTAAGCTGGTATTTTAAATATCTGGTATTTTCAGCTATTTTATTAAATAGAGTTTATCTTAAAAGGGTGGGTACTCAGGGGATTTCGTTACTTTAAAGTTTTTATAGACATATCTTATTCGGTAAAGCTAAATTTGAACCAGATTGCAGATATTTATTATTTGTTTTTGCTGCTTTTTTGGGCTTATTAAACAAATATTCTCATTCTTAGTATGCTCCTATCAAGGAAAATGGTATGATATATCAGCTTCTTAGAAATTGGACCATGTTAGGGGTATAGAGTTTATGCTCATAGCAGTATCCAATGAAACATTTTTAGCACAGGGACGCATCATTAGAATAATGAGGTATAGATCTGAATACCCATATCATCAGGAAACCTCTCTCTCCACGGAGCACCCTTGTATGCTACGTTCTTGTTCTGGAGAAAGTAGGATGGCGTTATGCTGCTACTGCTTCACCCGTATGCCCAAGTGCATTGTCTTCTCACAGTTGCAACTAATAATCCTCTGCGTTGTCTGGCAAGAAGGCCTTGGCTTCCTTCATCGAACAAGGATGGTAATACCATGCCTCCCTACTCGTGAAATATCGGTTCCTACTTTCACGAACGCCCCATCTTTTTCAATGCTGTCCACCTTTGTATGGCCTACCATATGTTCCCATCTCAAATGTGAAATACCTACCTTCCAGGCTCCCTATCAACAGTGAATCGATTCAAAGACCTCCCCCGCCATTTTTACTGTATCTAAAGTCCTCAGAAAACATGCCATCATCAAAAATTCGACCGGGCTGAAGTCAGAAATCTGTTTCTATAATAATATGTTGAGAGAAGAAAGAACTAGCCATAAGGCACTTGTAGAAGAATTCAAAGCCAAAACTACTGATGGGGACAAAGATCCCGTGTGATGTGTCAAAAAATTGGAGTAGTATGTCCTGTACCAATGACGAGTCTCTTTGCCTACAAGATGCTGAACACCGCCGACTCCATGATTGGCCATCTCAACGACCGCTACGCGGACTTCGGCCGCGCGACGGCAAGGGCGGACGACCTGGCAAACTGGATCCCGGCGCGACTGACCGGGCTCCTCATCGTGCTCGCCGCATGGTCGGGTGCCGGGACGGATCGGGCGTCCAACGCCCTGAAGACCATGGCGCGCGACGCTCGATTGCACCGGTCACCCAACGCCGGATGGCCCGAGGCCGCTTTTGCTGGCGCGCTCGGCATCCGATTGAGCGGGCCACGCAGTTATGGCGGTTCCGTTGCCAACGAGCGCGTTGTGGCTACTGATCCGCCCATTTTGACAACCAGTATGCAAATAGTGTATTTTGATTTTGTTCAAATCCTCCTCAAAATTTTATGGAAGTAGTTGCAAGTAGAAGGAGTCAAAGTCACAAGTAGTCAGAGTTGCAAGTAGTCTTGGTCGAAGTCGTAAGCAGACACAGTTTGCAAAGACTCGCAGTCATAAGCATTTGCTGTTGCAACTAGTTGCAGTAGTAGTAGTAGTATGTAGAGACCCTAAAAGTTTCAAGTTAATACCCTTAGCTATTCCTAAGATATTGCAGGCACGCCTTTTCGATAATCCGGATGCATATATTGTCGTCCTACACCAAGGGTGACGACCACTCCTGGTCCACGACCAAGGGGGAGAGCCATTCGCACAGCCACTACCACGGCCGCAAGACGAGCCACTCGGAGTTCTTCGGTGGCACTGCGGCGAGCTCGCTCGAGTTCGCCGGCTCGATCTCGTTCTCGCTGACCGTCGCGGTCAAGTCCGACACCGCCGTCAAGCTCGGCGTGTTCAACTCCAACACGTTGGAGGCGAGCGCCGTGGCGAACCTGTCCTGCTCGTGCGTGACCAAGTTCGAGCTCGATGTCACGCCGCTCAAGGACAAGTTCGACGTGATCGGTCACTCGTTCGCGTCAAATATTGATTTTCACTATACTGAGAGAATTTTTTTCGTTTGTATTACGTTCCGTTGATCAACAAGTCGTTTTTGCGCTAATACTACTGTTTTGGATGCCCTTAAATGACAATCTTGGAACGTTAAATAAACATCAAGGTAATATCCGTTATTCCGTATACTCTACTAGAGAAATAAATTTAAAACCAGTAAATGGTATTACAATCCATATTCTCATAATAATACACCACAAAGTTACATTTTCAGCTACACTAAAACTTGTTTTTTATGAATTAATCACATTGTAGGCACAATTTAAGGGGTGGGGGGTAAGTCGGGAATGAAAGTGGACCTAAAACACAACCCTGGGGCACACCAAATTCAACTACTCTTTCACTCAACTTAGCATCTGACAATTCCACATATTACTTCCTACCTCTCAAAAAGAATTAAAAAGTCTTTCGTCTAATGTCTTTCCTCTAATTCCACAGTTTTATAGTTCCTGCATTGGAATTACATAGTCAACAATGAATATTAAGCTGAAACAACAAGTACTCATTTTGAAACTTTGGGTTGGAAATTGCCATTGAGTAGAGAAGACGACCCTGCAATCACGCATTCTTCGATGTCCCAACAGACGGAGAACTTTTCATTTCGGTCAGGAAGTAGTTGGTCACGTCGGCCCAACCCACCGTGTAGTCTTCGGTAATGCCCGACCAGGCGACACCGTCAAGTTCGCCTGTCTGCACGGCAACTTCGATGTCTTCCCAGGGCAGCGTCACCGGCACCACACCAAACTGGCTCAAGAAACGCCCGGCCGTCGGGAAAGTGAAGACCCGCTTACCCTGAAGATCGGCGAGACTGTTGATCGGATCCTTGGTGGCAAAATGACACGGGTCCCAGGAGCCGGCGGAAATGTGCTGGACGCCGACTTTTGAGTATTCGGCTTCCCAGATTTCCTTCAATCCATATTGGTTATCAGTTCAACTACCTTTATCTATTACTTCTTCAGGTAGTTACTACAAGTAGATGTACCCCCCTGCTCTCCTCCATAAAAAATTCATTGCATGGGAATTTCTTGTATTTCTCGTATAGTTCACCTGTCTGTTGGAGTTTGGGGAGACAAATCCACGAATTCTCAAACAATTGTTTCTACTCCTTCGATCTTTGTGTTGAATAGTAAAGCTCATGAGTAATTTGTCAAATTTTTCACCTTTGCGAATTATTTTTTATAATTTTTTATTTGAATTTCTCGTGATTTATTTAATTTTCAATAAAAATCAGCAAACTAAAGGTTGTGGCACTCTTGCCTCCCCCAAGCTGTGGCACCCAGGGCAGCTGACCCACTTGCTCCCTCCCCTAGGAACGGCTCTATTGGTGATCATATTGAGCCAATAGGAAATGACCCACGATAACATAAGATTTCATGAGTCAAGTTTATTATATTCATTTTGTTTACGGCTAGAAAAGTACCTGATTCTCATATTTTCTCGAAGAGGGGAACTTCCCCCTTCATCAAACAATCCTTCAGGCTTTCAGTCATTACAAATAACGATACTTTTTTTAAGATTTGTTTATGTGGTATTTCAAGGGTCTTGGTTTTGTGATATAACTCACTAACTGAAAGTAAGGGGCACCATTAAAACGAACAAAAATTATTACGTATATGAGAGGGTTTGCCTCCTCGTCAATACCTCGCTCTTAACGCTAAAGTATTTTAATTAATTTGAAAAGAGCTATTTATTCTAATTAAAGGGCCTTTGATATTTATGGGTCATTCTGAAAGAATTGGAACAAAATTCGAACTTCAGCATAAAGAGCAAGGTATTGACAAGGGAGTAAACCCCCTCATATACGTACTAAAAATATACAAAAATAGAACGTTACTTAAGTTACTTTGTAAGGTACGTATATTTATGACTAATAAAAACGTTCGTGCCGCCTTGGCGCTCCTGATTGCGGCCGCTGCAGCGTTCATGTTCGGCTCGGACGATGGCGCGGATCTGCCTGAGGGCTTCGTCCAGGGCAACGGCCGGATCGAGGCCGAGCAGGTGGAGATCGCCCCCACCCTTCCCGGCCGCGTCGTGCGGGTGACGGCGCGTGAGGGCAGCCTGGTGGCGGCGGGCGACATCCTGGTGGAGATGGACACCGACGAACTCACGGCCGCGCTGGACCGGGCCAAGGCCGAGGTCGCGCTGGCGCACCAGGCCAAGGCCGAGGCCGAGGCGGTGGTGGTGCAGCGCCAGAGCGAGCAGCGTCTTTTATGACGTATTTCAATATGTTTTCTGTTTCTTTTCTATAAGGAAAACAATAGTTGATCGAAGAAGTCTTAGCCGCCGAGCGCATTTTTTCAGCCTCGGCCGCCTTTCCGGTATTTTCATAAAACCAAGCCAGATAATAAAAAACAAGCGGGTTTTCTGGTTTCTCAATAGACGATAGCAGAGTCGCGCCGTCTTCGTATAAACCGGCGTTGGCGTAGTGAACGGCGACGTCCAGATAATTGTTGTCCGGATCCTGCATATTATTCCGAAGCCCCGGCAACAAATCCTTTCCATTTATTAAGCTCTTCTCAAAATAGCTAATTTTTTCTACCTATTATGGGAAAAAAATTACAAAGAAAGAAAAAAGATAAAACAGTAAGAAGGTAGAATGTAAGAATGTGGCACAATCCAACTACCATCTGCAGCAGACTTTAGCCCTTTAAAAAAATTGCAAAACAGCAGCTAAAATTCACATTTCTGTTCCTCACCAATACCCCTATTTTTTGAAAATGTCCTGATATTCCTCCTCTATGGGTTGGACCTGTGAGCCACAACGAGATTAGGGATAAAATAATAGGGAATTGACTAGGCTAAGCTGGATGTAAGCTGGATGTAGCTGGAAGTAAGCTTCAAAAGCGCCAGGATCCGCAATTCGATCTGGCTATAGTCCAGGCTGACCAGCCGATGTCCCGGCGCGGCCACGAACGCCTCGCGGATGCGGCGGCCTTCCTCACTGCGCACCGGGATGTTCTGCAGGTTCGGATCGGTCGAGGCCAGCCGACCGGTCTGCGCCCCGGCGATGGAATAGCTGGTATGAACCCTCCCCGTATCGGGGTGCACATAGGTCGGCAACGCGTCGGTATAGGTGGATTTCAGCTTGGCTGTCTGACGCCAGTCCAGAACACGCGCCGGCAGGTCATGTTCGACGGCCAGATCCTCCAGCACATCGGCGCTGGGCGCTGGCGGTCATCGGGCTGACGCTCGCCATCACCCCGGCGCTGGAAAAGGCGGGCCTTGCCGAATGGCTGGCCGCTCCGGGCCAGCAGGCACTCAGCCTCTATGCGGCGCACATCCTGCTCGGCATGGGGACCTTGGAGGCGATGGGGCAGCTTGACGGCTCGCTGACGGCTGAGCAGATCTTTGGCTACTCGCTGGGCTTCTGCGCCCTGTGCATGGTGGCGGCCTGGGTCTGGAACCTCTTTGCCAGACGCGGGCCGCTGGAGGCACTGATGCGCTGGAGCACCAGCTTTCCCCGCTGAGGTCATTGGGCGCGCCTATGCCGCTGAACTTCGCAATGAGCTTCACGCGCTTTGGCTGGACGTTCTGCGCCAGCGCGCGCCGGAAGTTGCAGAAAAGGCCATTGGCGAGTCCGCCTGGGACCTGCCCGGCGATCAGCCGGCGACCCCCTATCTTCAGGCCTTCAACATCTGGTTCCAGCTGCTGAAGATCGTCGAGGAAAACGCTGCCATGCGCGACCGCCGCATGGCCGAGACGCAGGATGGCCCGGAAGTGGTCGAAGGCAGCTTTGCCCGCGCCCTCGACCTGGCAGGGGAACTGGCCACACCGGAGCGGCTGCAGGAGGTGGCAAGCCAGTTTGGTTAAGGACATATGAAGCGAGAATTGATCAAGATTCAGTCAGACACAGACACTACTATCAGCTCACAAGTGGTATACTAGAGTCTTAAATAGATGAGCTAGGTTTTTTTTTTTCAGCAAAGTTCGAGAGAGATAAATCAAATTCATTTTAGAGAATGATGTGGGAATTGATCAAGATTCCGTCAGGCACAGACACTACTATCAGATAACATGTGGTATGCTAGAGTCTGAAATAGCAGAATTAAGTTTTTACAAAACTATGAGAGAGACAAACCCGATTTTCCTTAAAGTTAGAGATATAAAAGTTGGAATTCATCAAGTATATGAACTACAGGAATAGATAAGAGGAATAATAAAGATCTTCATTTTTTTGGAGGGGGTAAGGAATAAATTCAAGCAAATTTTAAGCTACTAAAAGTTGTGAAAAATTACATGGAGAGGGAGCCTGCAACTGCGCAAAGGCCTCCCCAGCGTAAGAACAGCACGATAAAAATGTGTCTTTCATTTAAAACGCTTATAATAAAAAAAAGGACGATTAAAGTATAAATTAAAACACACATTTGCAGTTTTTCATTCTTGTGTCTTTTTTTTCGAAACGGAAGGATCATATTCTAATAATCTTGACGGCTGGTCTCTACTTTAGTGTTTTTTCTTTTTATCTTGTGCTGAGGGCGCCTAGTTTGCATACAGGCGAGCTATCCGCGTTGTTTTAGTCTTTCATCTCTTTTCTCTCTACTGGCCACAGTCTCGTTTGAGGTTTTTTTTGCTGAGTTTCATCTCTCTTTGTTGTTTGTTGTCATGGCTGGCCAGTTCGGCTTAAGAACTTGCAACCTATTATAGAACGAACAACGGCCCATAGTAACCAAAAAAAAACGCGTTTAGAAAAACTGGCTAGTGAGAAAAATTGTCATTTGTAGCTGATATAATGGTAGTAACTTTTATCTCGATTAGTCTAGAAATTTTTTTTTTTTTATTTAATTTCTGAACACTTTTGAATTAATGCATGTTTTGATTTTGACTCTCCGCACATAAATAATTAAAACTAAATTAACATATTAATTTTTTTGGCTAAATGGCTTTCTCACAGTTTTAATTAGAAAATTTCGGAAGAGACAAAAAGTAGCGGCGGAGGAGGCCTAGTTGCCCCCCAATTTATTGATTACTTAAAAAGGCAACTAGAACTTTTAATTTCTTACGAATGTTTTCATTAGTAAAAATATACATAACTTACGAATTGACTTACATAGCAAACTTCTATATTCGTATATTTTTATTACGTGGACCCTGATGCGGGACAAGGACACCCCAACCCCGGAATTCCGCCGGTTGCTGCGGGAAATCAGCCAGCTGCTGGCCTATGAAATCACCCGCGAAATGCCCCTGACCACCAAACGGATCTCGACCCCGATGGAAGAGATGGACGCGCCGGTGCTGCAAGGCAAAAAACTGGCGCTGGTGTCGATCCTGCGGGCCGGCAACGGTTTGATGGATGGGGTGCTGGAGCTGATCCCAGGCGCCCGCGTGGGCTTTGTTGGCCTTTACCGGGACGAAGAAACCCTGGAGCCGGTGCAATATTACTTCAAGGTGCCGGAACATATGGTGGAAGCCGCCCTCAGGGCTCCCGCACCATTCGACGAGCAGATCGGCCACGATGTTGATCGGGTCTCCCTCGGTGCGGTCGTCGGAGCGCAGCAGTGCGGACCAGGGAACCTGGATGCCGTCGCGCGTGACCTGTGCACCCACAATCCGGCCTTCTGCCAGGGCCGCCTGCATGGCCCAGCTTGCCAGGACACTGGTGCCGAGATCGGACGCGACGAGTTCGACGATTGCCTCGGGCAGTTCGACGGTCGCCGCCCAGCGCGGATAACTTTCCGTCGGTCGAAACAGCAGCGCGAATTCGCGGTCGGGTTCCGGCACCTTTAAGATGCCTGTTGGATTATGCTTATGATCCAATGAAGTATGTAATGTAAGTAGGTCAATGCTCCAGTTTAGTATAGGTGATCTTTAGAGTTCAAATAAGGATGTTATTTGAGTAGTATTGTATAGCATACTTTACGGACTTTATTACGGACTTTATACGGTTTTATACGGACTTTATTGCACCAACTCTGACGAGGCTTTATCTACAGTTGAAAAAGAGAAGGGACGGAAACAATCATATCATATTATAATTATTTATAATATTTAATGATAATTTTAAGATTGTTATTTGCAATCATCCAAGTATTTCAAATTTCAGTCATTCGGTTGTCTGAAATTGAGTTATTTAATTATGCTCTTATCTTGAAGGCATTTCCAGTGTGGGAGTAAATTAGACTGCATGATCCTCTGTCGCAGGGCACCCGACACACTATAGCAACTCCGTTGCTACACAGTATATGAAATAAATTTCTCTACCACTGTATTAAAGTTGCAATCGGATTCCGTTTTCGCTTTTAGAAAGAGAAGAGGAGCCCCATAGACCAATTGAAACGCAATACTGAGCTAATCTGGCCTTTGCTCTAATCCATTCATTTCTTGCTGAACAGCACTTTTAGTGCCTTTCTTCCATTTCTTGAATCTTTGTGGGAATCCGGACTCGACCTGCGCAATCGCACAGCGAGCTACACGCTGTCATGGAGCACGGCTCCTGATGGCACACCTTTGAGAGATAGGATCCAGGTGCTGGGCTGCATGGGCGATTTAGGAGAAAAGGTTTTGTACACCCACGAGCGCAACATGACCTACGTAAAACACTGTGGCTCAGTTCTGAGTTTCACCATGCAGTCATCGCCGCAACGCACGGATTACATCAACAGTTACACAGGCATTCTCTATGACCTGCCACTGTTACTTGCACGCAACAAGGAGCTGGTGCGCTTCAGCGAGGCAGAAGCTGTGGGAAAGGCAAATGGAGACCACGGAATTAAATGGGAAGGAAAAACGCTCTTGAACTTAGATTATGCTGATGATTTAAGCATATTAGATGAAAGTGTGAGCAAAATGTATAAATTTTTAAAGGTTTGCGAGTTCAGGGTGCTAGAATAGTCTTGAAAATTAATGTTAAGAAGACTTAGTCACTAAGGCTAGGAATAAGTGAAGATGAAAAGGTGACGTTTGGTAATGAAAAGATTGATCGGGTTGGGAGCTTCACTTACTTTGGTAGTATTATTAGTAAAAACGGTGGGAGCAGTGAAGATGCTAAAAGTACAATAGCTAAGTTGGAAAACGTGAAAATTGGGGTATCTTTATCTTACGATTGGGTAATCAGATCTCAACGAAAATTGATATATTGAAAAATCTTATATCTAAGATGGTCTATTTTCAATTTGAATTGGATCCAGGGACTTAGTGGTTCGGAGGGGGAAAATAGAAATCTTGGAAACCGGAAATCTTGGAAAAACGCTTAGAGTGGAAAGATTGGGATGAAACCTGGTGATACGTGATCGGCTTAATTGGAACGGATCCGTTATCTTTGGGGGAGCTGGGGGTGTTCATTTGGAAAAACTATAAGAAATTGGATAATTTTAACCTACGAGGGTTAAACGCTCATAGATTTTTTCTTTGAGTAATTCTATATTCAAATCTGCATTTGCAGAAACTTCTACAACATCTGATTTTATTTTTGTTTTTAGATTTTTTAAAAATTCTTCATCAACTAGATCAATTTTATTTAAAACTGTAATTGCTTTAGAATAACTAATGTTTCCTGCAATATGGTCTGATAATTGTTCTGATGTAATGTCTTCTCTAACTACAACTCTTGCACTAACTAATCCATAAAGATGTAAAATATCTTTGAGATGTTTTTCTGTGATTTTTGTTAATTTTACTTGTTGTGCAACTGCAATTCCTCCCATTGAAGGTGTGGATTTCCTTTGAACGCCTAGTTTTCTTTGCGAACCAACATTTTGTCATATTGCCATATTATTAACCATAACATATATTTTAACATATTATCAATAAACCATATTTGGTATTTTAACATATATAATTTAATAAGCCATTATATTATTATTAATAACATTGTCATATTATTAACCACAATTGACATATTGTCAATGTTGGAGTTTTTAAGGACGAAAAGTTGTCAAACTTGACCAATTATTTTAGCTAAACGTGGCAGCATTGAAAGAAATTTGAAGGTATCTGTCTTGAAACAAAACCAACCGTACTGTGGACATATTTTATTAGCATTTCGGGAGATGTGGGACAGGGTCTAGGAAAACGGGAGTCGGTTTCAAAAAGTTTATGAAACCTGGAAACAGTTCTGGGAGAGTCAAAGGCTTATGATTCATCACTGATATTGTTTTAGAGCCCCTCTGCAAAAATCCCCCAACTTCTCCCTAAAGGTAAGAAATTTTGTACCTATGTCTGCCCTCTACTGCCTCTTACTTTTTCTCTGCCTTTTACTTTTAGTTCCATTTGATACAGACAACCATGCACTTCACTTTTGGCATTATTTTTATTATTAATTATAGATAGTATAAGACATGTCACTGACGATCTGCAACGAAGGCGGCACCATCTCGGGACGCGTCAAAGCCGTCGTCAAGGGTGGTCTTTTGGTCAACATTGGTGTCGAAGCCTTTTTGCCCGCCTCTCAGATCGATGTCATCCCGCCCAAGAATCTCAGCGCCTTCGTGGGGAACACCTACGAATACAAGGTGGTCAAGATCAACCGCGAGCGACAGAACATCGTCTTGTCTCGCCGCGAGCTGATCGAGCAAGAACGCGCCGAACGTCGCGCCAAGTTGCTCGAAGAAATGACGCCAGGCGATATCCGCAAGGGCACGGTCAAGAACATCACCGACTTTGGTGGTCAAATTCGTGCAAAAATTCGGCTGCACTTTGCCAAGTGATCAGCTCAAGATACTCGCCAAATTCAATCTCTCGATGGAACATGCAAGTATGGATATCGCATTGCATGGCTCGCCGTCAGAAATAAAATTTGCCCGTCAAATTCAATTTGATTTTATGTGCTTACTGCTCGAAAAAGCAGGTATTGAACTGAATGAACGCTGGAAAAATGAGCAAAAATCACGGCTCTGATCACTTAAGTGCGCATTGAGAAATTTAGAACCAATTCTGGTGGCAATAAAATTCCCGGTTTACTCTATCGATAATTTCCGCCACCTTCCAATTCTTCCGTGAGGCGTTTCATTTGAGAAAGAATCCCGACCGTACTCACAGTGACACGTCCCTGTGCTAAATTCCATCGTTTCCGATCCAACAATGCACGACATGCCTCTACAACATGACGATAATTATCCAACGGTTCTCCCATCCCCATAAAGACAACATTCCGTACCAAATCCAAATAATTACCATCGTCATCATTACGGTTATTGTCGTTTTTGTTTGTGGCAGTCGTGGTGGCTGTATTCTCCTTTTGTTGTTGTTGTTGTTGTCGTTCTTTCCATTCTTTTGCAAGAATACGATCGGCATGAACGACTCTGTTATGTCATAAAGCACGTCAATGGCCGAAGGGTTATCAGAATAGATTAATGGAATTTATAATTGTTCAAAAATATTAGACTTGCATCTGATACGTTCGGCAAGTTCTTAGAAACTCAAGAATTCTTAGAAACTCAAGAACTAGACTTGAAGTTGTGTAGACTTGAAAATTAATGCGTAAATTGTCACAAAAACTACTTTCCAAACCGTAACGGTTCCAGGGGCATGCGAGGGGCGCATGTCCTCCATGACATGGCGGTAGATTTGTGTTGGGACCACTTGCTCCAGTTTGGGTTGGCACGGAAGTTATTTCTTTGTAATAGGGATGGCCGTAGCGACCTATTCAGCTTGGGCAGCGTGATGTACGCCATGTGCACTGGCCGGCCACCTTTCCGCGCCAGCACCAGCTTTGGCGTCATGCGGCGAATCACCGACGAACAACAAAAACCAATCCGCGAAATCAATCCAGACGTTCCCGTGTGGCTTGAACAAATCATCAACAGACTGATGGCCAAACGGCCCGATGATCGGTTTGCATCGGCCGACGAAACGACGGCGCTGCTGGAGGACTGTTTGGCGCATGTTCAGCAGCCCACCGTTACCCCCTTGCCTAAGTTTGACGTTGAACATTCACAAGCTCGTCGGGCTAAATGGCTATCTCATAGTTTTGATCGAATGACTTTGAGAAAAAAGGGAGCGGGGAGGAGGTCTAGTGGTCCTCCAATTTTTTGGTTACTTAAAAAAGCAACTAAAACTTTTAATTTTTTACGAAGGTTTTTATTAGTAAAAGATAAACGTAATTTACAAATTAGCTTACGTGACGAACTTCTGTATTCGCATTTTTTTATTACTTATATGAGGGGGTTCATCCCATCGTCAATACCTCGCTCTTTAGACTAAATAAATAGAATAAATAATTGAAATTACTAAAAATAGTTTAGCGTAAAGAGTGAGGTAATAGGATAGATGACACTCAAATCACAAAAATCAAAGATTCTGTTTTTGAGCAATATCATATGACGCTACTATCATCAATCAAAGATTTTGAAAAATTCCAATCAATTACCGGTCAGGTTCTAGGTGATGATGGCACACCCTTAATCAAAAAAACTCTAGAATCAATTTGTTCTATAGAATCAAAATCTGAACATACTATAGAAATCAAAGACGAGCCACTCAAAAACGCAATTTTATCCTCCTTTGAGGATGATGTGAAAAAACAAATTCTCGATATTGCATTTGACTATCCTTTGACAATCTGGGAGATTGCATCTAGAACTAATAGGTTGCATACCCAAGTAGGAGCTAACAATTTGGAAAACTCGACATGCCCATTCTTGTTAGACTGTGATTGAGCATTGGCTCTTACGCACAGTATATACGCACTCAAGGATTGGCCTTACATAGGTCGCATACCCAAGTAGGAGCTAACAATCTGAAAAACCCAACATGCCCATTCTTGTTAGACTGTAAATGAGTATTGGCTCTTACGCACAATATTTGCTCACTCAAAAATTAGTCTTACATAAGTCGCATGCCCAAGTAGAATTTAACAATCAGAAAAACCCAACATGCGCATTCTTGTTAGACTGTGAATGAGTATTGAAGAACCTACTAAGGTTGACTTTACTATAAGATGAGGGATAACTTTATGGAGGAAGAGCCAAATTTACCGGCATTATTTGAAAAATGATCTGAAATTAGCTTCTTTTTTTTAAGAATGTTTTTTAACTGAAAGTAAGGAGCATTGTTATTACTCAAAATGATCAGAAATTAGTTTTATAGGAGAGGTTTCGTTCCTTCTCGATACGTGGCTTTTTTAGTTTGACGGTTTTAATTTTTGTCCCATTTTCTTAAGAACATCTCCTGAAACACAAGGGCCGTTAGGATTAGAAGCTTTTTTATAAGTACAAAAAAACTTTAGTGTATATGTGTCCGAAATATTCAGTTAAAAATTTTATATTTGTTTCACTGTCAATTAAAAGGCTTCATCCCTATTTTGGATTGTTATATTTTCGAAATTTACAGAAATTTGCAAAATTCGAAGACGATTAAAGGTTGCTTCCATGGGGTATTTTATCACATTTGAGTCACTCGGTCACCTTGTTCCCGGACATTTCTTCATATTTCTTCAAATATCGGGATAATTTGGCCTATAGAGTATTCTTTTGTTTTACGACTAAATTAACCATTTCAAATACCGTCAAACACATAATTGGCTCCAACTACGAAAAAGCCAAACTTTTGAGTAAAAATTGCAATTGGGGGTGGGTTAGGGATCAGTGGAACTTCTTCGCCAGAAGGCCCAGCAGCCCGGCATAAAGCGGATCGCAGAACCCCTTTACGTCGCCTTTGGCGCTGGCCCAGTCTGAGGACCATTCCACAAAGCTCTGCCCGGTGGCGGTGATGGCAGAAACACGGGCTTTGCCCAGATAGCCCTGCACCTGGTCTTTGCTCAGCACCTCGGGGCCATCATCGATGGAATAGCTGAAGGCCATGGCATCATCGTCAAAGCTTTGCAGGGTCTCGGTGATCGCCCCGTTGACCACACGTTGTGCCCCGACCCGTGATTTTTCTTCTGGCAAAAAATGTGAAATTCCACATTTTTGTAGATAGAGCTTGAAACTTCCACAATATGGTTCTCTGATACGCTGAATCTGATGGTGTGATTTTCGTTAAGATTGTATGACTCTTAGGGGGTGTTTCCCCTATTTTCTAAAATGAGGCAAATATTCTCAGGCTCTTAACTTTTGATAGGTAAGACTAATCTTGATGAAAGCTATATATTTAAAATTAGTATTAAAATGCGATTTTTTAAATGTAACTATTGGTATCAACATTCTATTTTTTAGAGTTTCGGTTACTATTGAGCCGGGTCGCTCCTGATCAATCTTTTCGTTACCTAATGTCACCTGTTCATCTTTACTTATTCCTAGCCTTAGTTACTTAGTCTTCTTAACATTAATTTTTAAGGATATTTTAGCACCCTGAACTCGCAAAACCTCTAAAATTCATTCACTTTGCTCACACTTTCATCAATATGCTTAAATCATCAGCATAACCTAAGTCCAGGAGTGTTTTCCCTCCCCATTTGATTCCGTGGTCTCCAATTGCCTTTCTTGTGCTCCTTTAGACGATGTCCTATTTCTCAATTGAAATAGCAAAGAATTTTATGATGTATTTGGTAGACATACCAGGGTTTGCGGCTTACAGATCGACTCTCCTCCTTTCTTCCTCTCGTTGTACTTCTATCTCCCGCTCGTCTGATACCGAAATAGTCTTACTCTTAAGAAATTACTTTAAGTTCGAATTTCAGCTTGCTGCTGTGGCTGAATTTTGCCTGTCGAATCCGCCTTCCTGCATCGCTTTTCTCCTCGCTTTCGTTCGCTAAATCTCCGTCCTGTAAGGATTTTTCCCTTCTGGCGTGCCTTGACGGTGGGGCGTGCCCATTCCTATAGTGTGCGCAAGTGGTGGGAAGTGGCATGAAGTGGGTTTTTTTGGGCATGGAAAGCTAATTACAGGGGCAAGGAGAAACCAATAGCTAAGCAACCGTTAGTATTACATTAGTATTTGTTTTGTTTTTGGTGGGGAGCCAAAAGGTCTTTGTGGCTTGAGCCATGGCTTTGTGAATCCTCCCACCTCAAAAAGAAATATCATCTAGATTAAATTCAAATAGTAATTTTTGCCTTTTTTAATGAAACTACAAAACTCTTCTCCTTTCTATTGTTATAAAATTACAACTATTTTAATTATACGCATCATGGATGGACCTCGCAAGAGGAGAATAAACAAAACTTACAATTCAAGCGAGCAGGCAGTTGGCTTCTCCATTCTATGGCCCTCTGCGGGGCCGGGTTCCAGCCTCTGCCCGCCATCCAAGGGCAGAAAGGCCAGGTCCAGAAAGAAACCGAGGGCCTGTGAGAGCGGTGTGGCCAGTGCCAGCACCATGGCGAGGCCGAAGGCGGCGGAGAGCACCGCGGCGGTTTTGAGCCAGCGGACGGAAACGGAGCGGGTCATTGGGACCTCCTGTATTGAACTGGCCTTAGCCTGCGGTCAGAGGGGGAGTGAATTCAATTACCTTGGAGGTAGGTGTTTCCGGCAGCTCTTGCTGTAGAGTGGATCAAAGGCAGGAGGCAGCGATGGCGGCAGCATTTGGCGGGGCTTTATTTCCCAGGGAGGGGATGTATAGTATTTTCCAGGGGGGTAAACTTTTAGAACCATATTCAATACCTAACCTAAATATTCAATATTTGATAAAAAACATACACACATCATAGTCTTCTCACTAAAGATTAGCAAATCATAAGCGATTCAAACTGGTTTCGTCAGATCATAGACTGCGTAATTCTTACGGATGTTCTGTTTTAACAGACAAGTAGCTTTATTTTTTGCAAAATGCCGCCTTTTGAATTATCCCAACTGAACTGAGGTCAGGATAATATCAATTATTAGCGCATCACAACGGCGTCAATTCATGAAAGTTTTGTTTTTGCTGTTGTTTTTTCAACGCTGAGGAATAGCCTTTGGTCATGTGATAACTGATTGCGTTCTTGTTTGAACGTGCCGTTTTAAGAACTTCGATAGGCTGACAACTTCACCATTTAACCGAGAGTGAAGAAACAAGCAAAAACGAGAACGTAAAACAATGAGATAGTTTCGTAATAATTAATAGAATGTCATCTATGGTATTTTCATCCTGAAAATTTAGGGATAGCTCCATAACACCAACTAGACCATATAAGATATTGTTCCGAGTTTTCATCCGTCACGATGTCTACGATTGAAAAGGATAAAGTTCAAGTGGGAAGCAATGTTACAAACCCTGGTGGAAGGTGGCGTCGACACCTGTTTCACCAATCCTGGGACTTCAGAGATGCACTTTGTCGCCGCCCTCGACAAGCAAGAAGGCATGCGCGCGATATTGGGTTTGTTCGAAGGTGCGGTAACCGGGGCGGCGGATGGCTACGCACGCATGGCCGGTAAACCGGCATGCACCCTCCTACACCTGGGCCCTGGCCTGGCAAATGGATTGGCGAACCTGCACAACGCCCGGCGTGCCGGATCCCCGATCATCAACCTAATCGGCGAACACGCGACCTATCACCTCAAGCTTGATGCGCCGCTGTGACGGTCATTTGTTTGTTGACACAAAGAGCGCTGACTTTGCAACATACAGTTCTGTATACAGCTCTGCACGCAGAGCAATGACAATCCTAAGCAGGGGCGCAACCGTGAATCGCGACGGATCAAACCGGATGTCAGGCGCCGAGGCGATGGTGCGTATGCTGGAAGGCCACGGCGTGACACACATGTTCGGCCTGTGTGGCGATACTACCCTGCCCTTCTATGACGCGCTTTCCAGGCTTGATCACGGTATCACTCACATCCTTACGCGCGACGAACGCCACGCCGGATATATGGCAGACGGATATGCGCGGGTCACCGGCACTGGCCACAGATCGACGTCACGACTTTCGGGTCGTCGCGTCGAGTAGAAGCCAGCAGGGCGAGCGAACGGTCCTTTGAGTGGTTGAGCCGGACGTCGCCATGGCAGACGAAGCAGTCGATCGACGGAGTGAGAAACGCACCGTGCTCTTCGTCGGCGCCGCTCGCGTGACAGCCCGCGCAGCGTTCAGCAAATGACTGCGCGTCCCAGCTGATCGTGTCTGGCTCGAGGAGGCGCCCAGACGTCGAACAGCGGAGACTCGAGAGTTCGAGTTCGCCGTACTTTGCCGAGCGTTTGAGGAAGCGGCGTCGATCGCCGAATAGTTAAAAGAATCAGAGAAAAATATTCTAAACTAAAAAAAATTCTACACGGAAGTTAGTGGATGAAAAAATGTCAGGAATTTAACCTGATGGTTAACAAGGTCACAAGCCTTGCCCTTATCTAATTTGTGCAATAATTACCTTAAAATATGATACGATAATTCACCTTATTACAAGAAACTAAAGTCTATGACCCAATTGATCCGCTTTTTATTTTTATTTTATTTGCCCTAGAGAAACAACTAACCCGCTCTCGAAAATTTAAGTCGCATTCTTGACCTATCTACTTCTTTGTAGCCCAAGGAAAACCCTCTTATTTAACGGTAAAAGCAGATGCATTTTTTGATATTTTTATTCAATAGAAATAAGAAAATTACAAATTCACCCCGCTAGATTTGGTGCCATTGGGTGGAAGAGTCCCTTAAAAAATTTGAGAACTGGCTGTGACTCCTTTCCTTTTGAGGCGTTAAAGTGCGGAAGCTTATGCTTTTTTGTCTTTTACTGAATTAATTTAGCCTCAATTTTACGAAACTACTACCTCTCTTTTTTTCGCCAAAAAAAATGTAATAATCAATCAAAGCACATCCTAGCTGATCTCTAGTAAATGTTCTCGAAATTCCTAATCTGTCGTTGCTGGGGTACTTCATTCATTGAGATTGAGACGTACTAGTTCCTAGTTGGAAATAGCTTCCTCCTAAGGTGACCATCTGAAACTGAGTAGAAGCTATTTACTCTCTGTTTCTCCTCGCAGTCTCCACTGAAATTAGGGGTGGATCTTGAGCAAAATTTTGGGGGAGGAAAAAGTGTCACGGATGCCAATAAGCAAAATCTTGCAGGGGGCCAATGTGACAAGGGCACCAAAAATTGACCAAATTGACAAATTTACTTAAAAAAAGAGTGAAAAACAGGAAAAAGGAATGAGGGTACAAGAAAAATATTGGTGGTGGGGGAGGGGGGTGGCTGGTTGCCCTTGGATCACTTTTAAATCTTAATAAGGGCAGCAAAACTTTCGATACAATAGAATCCGTATATGTTTACAATAAGTAACTTAACTTGCATAGCTTACAGCCCTTGCCCCTGGGTCTGAGGAGGGTTTCAACAAAATATTAAACTTGAATGGAGAAAACAAGGGTCAAAGGAGGTGATAGTAGTCTCCCTCATATTTAAGAGAATTTTGGATCAAGCATTATGTAGTAACAAACTATAAGCGAAAAGCGAGCTGATGGTTTAAAGTGAAGCTGTGATTAAAATATATACAAAAGCAAAATCATTATTTGTGATGTGAAAGACGGGACAAGCCTGCGCCTGTGGCTGCTGGATGTGTTGCAGCACGGGTCAGGGCGCAGCGACGCGATGCTGCTGGCGGAAGCCTGGCGGCGGGTCCGTGAACAGGACGATTTGACCGATCTGGTCGACTTGGCGCTGGCGCTGAACCCCAGTGAGGAACGCCTGCTGGAATCAGAATCCCAGGGCAAGGCCTTCGTCAAGGCGGCCAAGGCCGGCTGGCCGGTGCTGGACAGCTGCGGCGAGGATGTGGCGAAGGACATATCCCGCGCGCCCTATCCCATCGCGGTCGGCGCGGTGGCGGGGTTGAGCGGTTAGACCAAATCAAAAGACAAAAAGTGCATCCAAGTTGTATCTGCAAAATCTCAGGAACTGCTAAGGTAGAATTTTATGTTGAACTGAATGAAAACACACTATATACATCCATATTACCAATTTGCAAATCTGTAATATTTAAAAAACGGCTAAGGGTATTAAATAGAAGCTTCAGGGCATATTAGATTAAATTGAAAGACACAATATTCTTCCAGGTTGTCAAAAGGGTGGATATGCATTATCTAAAGAACGACAAAGGATACTAAGTTAGAACTTTCAGGCATGTTAAGCTAAATCAGTACATACAATGTGCATCCAGCCGCATGCGCCCCGACACCGGACGGGTGAGCATCGACGGTACAACCGACCCGAAGGCGCTGCGCCGGCACCTCGCGCTGGTCGATGCCCCGGATGTCAGCGATCCGCACCCCGACATCACGCTCGCCGGCGTCGTGGGCGAAGAGCTCATGTTCGCCGGCGTCGGCGCCACACCACTGCACGCACGGCGCTGGCTCGCCCGGTTGGGGTTCGGTGAGCTCGCCTCGGTCCCGATCGGGAACATCGATCCCGCCGCCCGCATACGCATCCTGTGCGAACTCGCCGTGCTCCGCGAAGGCGTCGAAGGGCTGGTCCTCGTCTTGGGCTCAGCTGAGAAAATGCTTATAGCCTACAACAATTCACAATAACTCAATTCAGTTGATGGTAGGTTAGATGAGAAGACTGAAGTAAAGTTTACATACCATTGATCTAGAAGGATTTGGTCTGATAAATCAGATTTTAATTTATTAACCTCATTATTAAGTACTTTTGGATTATTCCTAATCTTGGTTGATATATGTTTTACTTGTTGTTTCTTCCGAGTTTCCACTAACTTTATATATTTCTTTTTTGTTGATTTAACAATCTGGAAAAGGGGGCCATTTCTTGGTTGGTCACATTGATTCCAAATATGATACCATGATAGAAAATAAGACAGCAAATTGAATCAAGGAGACGCGAAACGGTCTACGACCAACAAATAAACGTTCAAACGGGGATAAGTCCATTTATTAAACAGTTAAAACAGATACAAAAACCTGGATATTTCGACTATACACACAGCAATCGTCATGACATCGCTAAAAAACCTAATTTAAGGTATTATATCGAAAAGGAACGCTCTACTGTTAAAAGACAACTAAGAAATGCAGATAGCGGAAAAAACTGTATGTAGCTTTCCATGGAAAGGTTAGTGAGCTTGATGTGAGTGTTTAAGAAAAAGATCGGTCTTAAAATTCTTCAGTTACTGAAAAACCGTCAGCTGGAACACACCCCATGTGTATCTGTAGAACATGTTGGTCAGTGTGTTTACTTTGAATTGCTGGTAGGAATTTGTTACCTATTAGCTTGTAGGCCTAATATAAGCATAATTCTTATGTATTTTTTATTCTGAATAGGTTTAGCCAGACATCCACCATGTGGCTATTATGGGGATAAAGTTTTAATTAGCCAACCAGTATTATATACTGTCAAATTAGCCATCTGGTGTTATCCCTGCCCAGCTGGGTTCCAAGGCTCATAATACTTGTTGGCCGGTTGGCTAATCCAATAGGCACATATGTGTGGTTCGCGACCGGCAGCGAGGTCGCCGACGCGTGGCTGGCGCAGGCGGGCGAGGGCAGCTAACGCGCTGAGAAGATCGGTTTGTCTTCCTTGATCGTTTCGACGATCTCGATGTCCTTCAGCGCTGAGGCGTCGACGGTATAGGGATCGTCGGCGAGTATCACGAGGTCGGTCAGCTTGCCGGGCGTGATGGTGCCCTTTAGATCGTCTTCGAAGTGCTGGTAGGCGCCTTCGATGGTCATGGCCTTTAACGCGGTCTCAACATTGATTTGCTGATCCGGTCCCAGGACGGCGCCGCTTCGTGTCTGGCGGTTGATGCTGCCGGGCGTTCGCCGACGTGGAGCTGGCTGGCGCCGGGGCGCCGCCGGCCTACGCGCAGCGCGACGCCGACGAGCTGGCGACGGTCCTGTTCACCAGCGGGAGCACCGGCGTGCCCAAGGGGGCCATGCGCACCTACGCGGCGTGCCAGGTGCTGCTGACGGCCTACGGCGTGGCGCAGCCGGGGATCCACCTGTCCTTCCAGCCGCTGAGCCACTTCAGCGAGCGCGTCTACATGCCGGCGCTGATGATCCACGGCGCGCGGGTCGGCTTCGCCAGCGGCGGCGACCGGCTGTTCGACGACGTCGCCCTGCTGCGGTGGAACGCGGAGACCCGTGTTCTGACCGAATCCGGCTACTGGCTTGGCCGGACGCTGAACACCCAGGCGGGTCCCACGGTCAGCGACACAGTCATGCTGCGCAATACGCACCCCGATGACATCGCCAACGTCAAAAAAGCGCTCATCGCCCACCTCAAAGGCCACACTGAACATTACGAAGTTGAGCAGCGTATTCGCGCAGCAGACGGGGGCTACATTCATTTTCTGGTCCGTGGCCAGGCAGTGGAACGCGGGGCCGATGGCAAAGTCGTGCGCGTTTCGGGCACGTATATCGATATCAGCAAGATGCGTGACGCTGATTGAAGGGGACTCCGGAGAGACTGCGACATTTGTTTGAAAAATGTGACATATTTTTTTTTCATATTTCTAAGGATACACTAATGATACAGTGATATATCCATAAATTTTTTGATGCATGCACAGTCACTGAAAGTTCGGTTGTTACTCGCCAAGTCAAGAAAAAGACTCGAGTAAAACTGTAAAACCGTTTAAGACTCTGCGAAACCCGAGCCGTGATATCAATACCGACTTTCTATGCCTCTCAAAATAACTGTTTCCCCCAAATTCCTCGTGCCTAAAAGAATTTTCTTTGCTCGATAAATTGGTTGCTGATACCACCGTTTTGTAGCACGTATGATTTTTTTTTTTTTTATGTAATCCCAACTGTTTTTATTCTTTCATCCTAAAGAATTATTCTGGTATTACCTGTGACTCGGTCTTTTCAGGTATTCCTAAAGAGGAATGGTAACCCATACCATTATGAATGTTGACCAAAAATGGCTGTCATCAGAATAACTCGTGGAACTTGTAAAAATACCGAGCAAAACCAGACAAATACATTACATGTGTTGAGCTCTGTTAAACTGTTTATTGGCTTAAACCGGTATCAAGTGTATCCGAAAAGAGTTTTGTTTATATATTTACGATTCGCATTTTTTGCCTGTTTCTGTGATATTTTGCTTGTGATTTTTCCGCATCACGATTACATGTTGCATTTTTTTCGCCAAAGGCTATGTGTTTTTTAAAGTGACTGCATCTTTTATCTCTGATTAAAAATTATTGCCTCGGAGTAGGCGTAGACAGAGAAAATTCTAGCCACTTCCAGATTAGTTGCTGTGCATCTATGACCTCTCCGGGGATGTTGATATGTGAAAATGTAAGAGGGTTGGGTAAGGGGGTTATCAAAATAGTATTTTGAGTGGAAACACACAAAAAATGTATTTTTCAGTTAAATACCGAAAAGAGATATTTTTGAAAATGCAACTAGTACACGTGATTTTGTAGCAGAGTATGTATCAATGATCTCAATTTTAATGACTAATCTAAGCAAGATTGCTGAAGATTTTGTAATTTGGTCCACCTCTGAATTTTATTTTATTGAATTAGCTGACGAATTCACATCTCCTTCTAGTGTGATGCCACAAAAGAAAAATCCTGATATCTTGGAATTAACTCGTGGAAAGACAGCTGAGGTAATTGGGAATCTTACTGCAATTTTATCTACTGTCAAAGGATTAGCTTCTGGTTATGGACGTGATTTACAACAGATAAAATCTTCAATTTGGTCTACATCAAAAATTTTTTTAGTTTAAAATCCTAATATTTTTATCGCAGTAATTACGACTGAATTAATAAACTCTAGAGTAAATCTAAATTCCCCTTCCTGGTAATTCATCAACGAATCATCTATTTTATAGAATTTGTTGTCTTCTAGAAATCATTGTGGATCTCACTATTGCTTGTTTTCAAACCGTAAATTTCATTTACGATTCGACGTGGTCATCCTTGTCGTTTTCTTCTATCCACAAATTTCTTTGTCCATTATTTTCATTTGGAATTCGTTGTACCACTTGCTGTTGCCTGTTTTCAAGTCTTAAATCTTGTTTCGCTTTCTTTTCAGGTGAAAAATTCTCTGCTACATAGAGTTTTCCAACTTCTTCACCCAATGTCTCATTGGTCGCTGTCACTGCATATTTCCAGCGCGGCTGTGGCGCTTTGGCACCACTGAGGGCACTATAAAATTTGAACTTTTGCTCAAAGAAAGCCTGAGGTAATACATTGACGCGTTGGTTAATAACATGAAAACGCAAATAGTCTTGCCAGCTTGCCAGCGCTGTATTCGCCACCAGTGCAGATGAGGTTTTCAAAGCGCTAGGATGCCAGATAATGAATTTTTTCTGCTCATCCAGACCAGCTGCCTTGAAATAAGTCGCCCAGTCTACAAAAAAACTATCCGCAAAGAATGAGCCTAAAGCAAAGTTTGGGTTTAGGATTTCGTGAATCCTGTCATTCTGGATGTTCAGTCTTTGCACCTTCCAACCTTTCTTCATGAAATTGCTATCCCGAAATATTTAAGTTGATGCCATAGGATTTATGAGGGTGCCCAAGGGACAAAAATGACGAAAGTTGATTCTCTTCCAATAGTTTTTGGCCCTTGCAAAAGGCACGCAAAAGCTTGAGTTTCGACCGAATGAGTCCACTCCCTAGTTTCTATACCTCTGATACTATATGAGGCAGCCAAATAAAGACCGATGACTTGATTATTAACATTTTCTGGATTTTCAATTGACTGGTTTCTTAATTATGAATTCTACCATCTAGCACACTTCCGAAAATATAAAATTCCTTTTTCGATAAATTTTCGGAATTTTGTATTTTGCAGTTTCGTTAATTTGATATTCAACATGATTTTTGAAATCTTCTTCAATTTTAAATACACTATTATTATTTCAAATGTGGGGAAAATTTTACAGGGAAGAATTGCCAGTACTTATCGGTTATATAATAAACACTCGAAAACTGAATTTGATTAATGCTAATAAAATGAAACAAAATGCGATGAAAATATAATACTTCTGTTTGTTTATGCCGTTATCTAAGTTCGAGACTCGATTAGTCCAGTGTATCTTCAGGGTTCTTTGGCAACATGTATTTTCAAAGGAAAAGATAGAGCTATATTTATTTTATTTACCTTTGTTGATAGTAACATTCATTTACAATTTGACTCGTATTATTGGGTTCTTTAGAATTAATTCTATCCATTCATCGAGTCAGGATTATGGCATTACTTAAGATTTTTCCCAGAGTAGGATCTAAACATGATTACAGAATAGGGAAAATTTCCTGATTTTGATGATTTTTAACGAATTTTTAAATTGTTTTGTATCTGAAAAACCCTGGGCGCGTCGGGATTCGTCTCGCGACCACGAGCGTCCGCGATCGAAGACCGAAATCCTATAGGGTCGGTCAGGAGAAGGCCGGTCAGGCCCGCGTCCGCCGTCCGTTCGCGGACAGGCCCAGCAGGCCGAGACCGATCAGCAGCGCCGTCCCCGGCTCCGGCACGATCTTCACGGCGAAGCCGCTGATGTTGTCCTTCTCGATGAAGGCCGTCGCACCGTTCTCGCCGTACGCCGTCAGCGTGTTGGCCAGGCTGACGTCGATGCGGGTCGCTTGGCCGGATTGGCCTGCGTCTGCGAGGACCTGGTCGAGGTCGACGAAGGACAGGTATGGAGATAAAGTAAGTATTGGCCCTCTACGTGAAAACTGTATAATTCTACTACCTATTTTGCTATAATTTTTGTCTCTAAGATTTTTAGTGATTTAACAATTTTCTTTAAATAGCCACTAATGATTCTACTTTTGTAATTTTCATTTCCTCTCAAAATATGTGTAAAGTAGTATGAGACCAGTGGCGGTTCTGGCCTCTTTTGTGCCTTGGGCAAAATCTTGATTAGAGTAAAACCGTTATAGTTTATATACCATTTAGGATTCATTCAATATAATCTTCATCTTCAATAGATGAAGTTCTTTTTCATCTTGCTAAAAGAAAAAATTCTAACGGTTATGCAACACTATATTCACAGAAGTCATTAGGGGCTTCATTATTGGATTCCTTGTAAGCACAGTATGTTTGGATTACCTATGAGGGAAGACATCCTGCATTGAGCACTTACAAAATAGGTTTGTAAAATGGTGTAATTTGATTTGGAATGGTTTGTTAAGGGAGTTCATCTGTGATAACCTGTCTGTTGGCTCATTGAAAATGAAGTTAAGTAAGCTAAGTTTTGTGGAGAAGACTTGTGGACACAATGGTTGACTTTTAGCTTATATTTGCAAGTTTTATGTAGTTAAAAACATATGGTTTAAAACTGACGTACTGAAGGTGATAATACTTATCTATTTACCTTTGTCGTTTCCGGAGATAATAAGGAAATGAGAATGATAAAGCTTGTGGGCACTTATCGTGCATTCTAAAAAAAAAAAAAAAAAAACGCGAGTCACTTCACATGAAACTAAAGTATAATATTAGAACTTTAGAAACAGAGAAATTTCTGTACATGCGTGGGGGTTGGTATCCCCTCAATTTCTCCATCCATTTATACTAAGGTTTTGCTTTTGGTTTGGTTTTACATTTGCTGTTTTTTTTCTTTCATAGGCATGTATTTTGGGGGTGATACCTGCTCCACGACAACCTGGGCAGCAGCCCGGCACGACCGACCGCACGTTCCTCCAGGCCGGCGTCACGCTCGGCGATGGCCGCCTGGAAGCTCGGGTCGTTGCGCAGCGCCAGGGCGTAGGCATCGAGCAGCGCCAGGGCCTGCGCCGGCAGCGCCAGGCAGGACAGCAGCAGGAAACAGATCACGCGCATGCTCAGTCTTCCGCCAGGGCCAGGTGGGTACGATCGAGCAGCGGCTTGAACAGGGAGTTGAGCAACGAGCGCTCGCCCGTGCGTACGAAGGCTTCCACCGGCATGCCGGGACGAATGCGCAGGCCGCCGCGGGTGGATTTCCTGGCATAATTTGAAAAACAGTCCGAAATTAAATTTGAAATAGCCTTAAGTTTTTGGAAACAGCCTTGGATGGTAGAATCCCTACCAGAATAATGGGCAAATAAATTAAGCGCATTGCAAAGAACTGCCTTATAATCATTCATTGTCTGGATATGCATTGGGGGAAAATATTCAAAAGGTGTTGCTTCAGAGCTTCCAAGTGAGTGACCGGATCAGCTATTTCACAAGCGAATTTTCTCCACCTGATCCAGTGTTAGAACCCCACTACGAACACTACTAGTTGATACTGAATCAGATATTAGTGTTGTAGGGGCTGTGTTTTTTCCCTTGCCATAAAATCAACAACAAAAGATAAATCTCAAGGTTAATCAAGGTCTAATAACAAGAGTGGGGCTACATGTCCCCTTTTCTTCCTCGCAAAAGCACTAAACAGTTTGGGTGTCACTTGCATTTCATTGAAAACCATGCGTATATTCGAACATCAATTTTTATTGTCAAAACAGCAACGACACACCAAAAAAGCCGCCATAATAACCAAGTTTACTGAAAAGTACTTATAATAACCAACGGTTGATAATAAAAATACATTTATTGCATAATATATTGTGATATCTATTCTTGGAGAAGATACCCCTAAAGGAAGCAGCTAACGGACCCTTTGTTTTCAAGACGGTCAGCCGACGTTGAGGCTCGCAAAATGAATTTTAAGGTATCGAATCCTCTTAATACACAATTTCACTGGGATATGACCTTGAGTTTGACCTTGACCTACGGTCACGCTTAAAAACATTAGAATTCGATACACGTCCAATAAAATCAAGAAAGGTTAACAGACTCAAAATTAGGTGAAACTAAGAATTGGCTAGATGCCAAAACTTGTCACAGCTCTTCTAAGCACCTTCTAGACCAGTGGTTCCTAAATGATTTCGTGGCATGGCCATCTAGACATTATATTTCGTCAAAGGCTCGGCTAATCTACTGTACTTCTTTTGGCTCGAAGATCCTTTGATCACCACTGAGTGTATCCATTATTATTCCCCCCGAAATGACCCTTCGAAAACAATCCAAATTTTCGAAGGATTCTATCCGCCGCAAAAATGGACGTTGAACCATGCGGTGGTGAAAACCGATCGGCTGGATATTACTTTGGTGGGGCTATATGGGAGAGGTATGATAAAGTGGAACGCGAACGCTAGGAACATTTCCGTAAACTATGCCGTGAACTATGCCGTGAACATTGAAATGCAATGATCACTGGCTAATCCAAGTTCATTCACCAGTGAGGATGGCTTGTTCAGTCTCACCGTCTCCGCGCCGCCCCGGCACGAGATCGAACGCGCCCGCCGAGAAGGAACCAGCATCTGCGGAACGTTGTTCTGGCATGCGCCCGATGTAACCGTCACGGCGACCAGCGATGTGCCGCAATGGCATCTCGGTGAGGACCGATCATGATCATCCCCGCCCTGATCATGCCCGACACGACTGCGGCAACGACCGCCCCGTTGCCGGGCGACGTTTCGCCCGCCCCGTCTGGAGACCAGGCCTGCAGCGCCGGCGCGGCCGTGAGGACGGAACAACGCCTTCGGCTCTTACCTTGGTCCCCATGAACTCGCCTCGTCGTCGGATGCCCGGATGACATCCAGCCTACCACTGGCAGGCACCGCCGGCGGCGCGGCGTTGTCGCACCCCACCGCCGGATTGCGCCGTTACGCCGCTTCGATGCGCGTCCATGCCTCGTCGTAGTACTGGGTCGTCTCCTGGCCCAGGAAGAGCTGCGCCTCGCTGTTCGCCAGCACCTCGTCGGACGGGAACACCGCCGGGTTTTCCAGATAGTCGGCGTCCATCAGCTCCTTCGCCGCCGCATTCGCGGTGGCGTAATAGATGTACTCGGCGATGGCCGCATTCACCTCTCTGTACTTGCTGGTATTTGTTATGCTTGCTTGCCATAATTACAACCAGTATGGGTATGACAAGCATGCATTTTGTAGGATGTGAGTATTGTGGTGTGGGGTTGCAGTCTCAAGCCTAGAATTCTTCTTCTGAAAACCTTAGTTTCTTTCAGCAAAGATATTTCAAATAGTATATCTTTCCTTATATAAAACTCTTTACTCTCTCTTTCTCTCTTATTGCTTTCCCAAGACAAGCTAATTTTATAAAGTAGCCTGTACACAGTTTTCTTATTGACTGACTAGTTGAATAATTTAGGCTAAAGTGTATAAATATGTGAAATACGGAACTCGATGAAATCCTTTTTAGTAAGTATGAATTTTAGTTTTGTTGTATTTTTGGGTGACTGGGGGGAGGGCTGTAAATATATAATTAAGTAATTTATTCTGGCCTCTTGGGGTGTGATTTTAATAGAAACTTTGATTATTATTTTTTGTAAGGTTTGTGGCGCCGATTACGATGTGCAATTTGTTTTAGTTGTTTTATAATTCATTTAGTCCTATGTTATTTTGTGTGAGTTTTTGGAGCCCCGAAAGTTTTTGTGTGAGTTTTTGTGTGAGAGCCTTGAAAACATCGTCGTTATTTTATTGTTATTTTATTTGTATGAAATTGTACCTCTTTACTCTTAAACTCTACATGAGGTCGGTTCAAAACTACTACAATTAACCAAGGAGCACATAAAGTGATTTCAAATCATCGCTTTTTAGTGCGTTCTAAAAGGTATTACGGGACGGTATATTACCAGCAAGAATAGATTGAAAATAAAGGTTAAGTGTTCCATATTACTGTAGATGATGTTAAGCCACTTTCCATTGCCAGCCATCTCGTTTTTCTAGGGCATATCAGACAGCACTCAGCTATAACAGGAAATGTTTGACATTGTCTAAATTTCATTTTTTTTTTTATTTTGGGCTAAACTTGATATGGGTGCATTATCTTATGCCAGATATCTAGGAATACTGTTTCGGGATCTTTTCGATTCGCGCTAATACTTCGGATCCTAAAAAGTAGTAAAAGTATCATATTTCGCCTTCCCATTGATTTAAAATGATGCTTTAAAACACAGATTTAATTTAAGAAATATGCAAGAAACACGAGTAATTAATAGGCGAAAGCAATTGGTCTAAAATATCAGCTTACAAGTAAACATGGGATAATAGTATCCATAAACTTCTGTTTAAACCCCCTCCCTACCACTACCATCTAAATATCTTTTCATTAATGGTGTACTTAACGCTTTAGTATTGTTTATTTTTATGTTTACTGATCTCAAGTTTAATTTGGCTTTTACTTGTATTTAAACAACTTTTATAATTTTTTATTTTTATTAATCTAATGAAATAAAGGAATACCGTGACACGATTGCCATCTCGAAAGATGCACTACTAACGGAACCAGGCAAAAACCAGCAAAATTAAAAGTTGATTTCGAGCAAATGGAAGTAATATAATCCCCATAAAAGAACATTATTTGTACTGTATATGTGCTTTCTTTTTGATTATTTTGCTTCTGTTATATTGCATTCATTACTAGGCTATTTTCCTAAGTAGGTAATTAGTTTATGGAGATTTACGGGCTGCTTTGACAGTTTGGTGAAACGCTTTTCCACCAGGTTTTCACACCTGAGCCCAAAGCGAGCCGGGTTCTCAGTCGAGGGAGCGGACGAAGGCCGCGTGCTCCTCGCTCGCCAGCCCCTCCCGCAGGACCTCCATGACCCGCGCCCGGCCGCCGACCACGAACGCCGGCCCGTCGAGCCAGAGACCCGGGAAGACCCGCGAGCGGTGAATCCCGTCGGGATCAGCGGGGTGCTCGACGTAGGCCCCGTCCTCGAGCCGGAACCAGCGGACCTCCCGGGAGTGGGCGACCACGACCAGGTACTCCTTTCCCCCAGTATACGATTTCTCCTGAGAATTTCTCTCCCTGGTAACCTCCCTCTCCGTTAGAAATTATTCCCGTGCAAAATTCTCAAGCACAAAACTCCTCCCCCTTTCCACGCCCAAAGAGATATATGCATACTTCCAAATAACATATACTATGCGTAATAGTGGGCAAATTATTCGACTTGAAAACCTTCCCTCATGGGTTGCGGGGGTAATGATATATCCAAAGACATGGTTACTAGGCCCTTCAACTATGCTGAAGAAAATAGCAATCTCAGAATTTTGATCGGTTGATTTTGGGAAGAAAAGTGGCGTAGGAGATGTATATTTTTTCAAATCAATTGACTATCTCAGAATTTTCAAACAAGGTCAATGTATGTCGGTTTTTTCTGCGTGAAAATTGTTGTATATTATTTTTTTCCTCATGAAACTTGTTGAATTTGTATTTTATCTTCAAGAAAGTTGTTTTATGTTGGTTTTTCCTTCGTGACACATGTTGCATATTATAATTTTCTCTTGGTTCATTCTTTCGTTCATGTCGTAGGCTGTTGGTTATTTGATCGTAAAAACTGTTGCGTGTTAATTTTTTCCTCGTGAAACTTCTTGTACTTTTAATTTTTCTTCGTAGAATTAGCCCTATGTTTCAGGATGAAATTTGGTGGCAAGGAAATGATAAGGGAGATGATCAAAAAGTCAATATTTGTATACTACCAATACTACTACAACTACCACTTGTACTACTGTCACACTACTCTATTTGCAATATTGAGGGAATAAAAACTAAATCAAAAGACACTATGTTCATACACACTGTCAAAATAGCATATTTCAAGAATTGATTTGGGTATTTATTTGTAACTTTCAGAGAAGGCTTAAAGGGGAAGATCATCTCACCAATGTTTGCACACTACTGCTAATATTACTGTTACTGCTTCCTTTACTGCTGCCTCTACTACTTCTATTTTGAGACTCTTAAAATGATTCTTTATCCCCTTAAGCAAATGACGAGTATAGTTCCAGCCACTGATAGAACTTTTTCATTATTTAATCATTTATTCTGTCAACTTCTACTATTACTGTATCGAGTTCTTTGTTACAAATATTGCACTATGGATAAGGATGTGTGTCAGTCTTTTTCCTTATTGTTTGTATCCATTCAGACTTCAAAAAGTATCTTTAAATAGGTATCATACATAGAAAGTAATGGGTAATTAGCATATATTTGCTTGGGTAAATTATACAAATATGCTGATCAACTACCCCAAAGAGAGCGGATCCTTTCCGGTAGGTTTACTCAAAAATCATAGCATACCAAAATAATTGGCCTGGATGGTTGAATATCAAACTAACTATGCAAGATGACGCTTATGGTTTTTTCGAGAATGATAGATGGCACCTCCTTTCACTCCGCTATGAACTGGTATGGTGTGCAATATTCCGTCATGTGCCTTGCGGCGAGGATCTTGCGGGCCACACCAAGATGCCTCCCAGGCCGCATGCGGCCTGCGGGTTGCTGACCCATGGTTTAAAGGATAAAATCAAGAACATTTTATAAGAATTTATTGTATAAAGATTTTTAAAGCGTTATCTGTCTTACCAACATCGAATTTTTTCAAATAATGGCTGATATAAACAAAAATTTGTTTGTGTTATTTTCCGGCCAATAATAGCATTTAATATTCTTAGCAGTTTAATAATCCTAGCAGCTTCATAACTATGATTTTTATGTGATAATAAACCAAAGATATTGTAAGTGTTCGGCTTCTGGTTGTTATTAAACTAGTAAGTCTAGTTTTTTCTAACTGAAAGTAAGGAATAACATTAAAACTTAATACGAACATAAATTATTTCATATACTTTTTAAAGATCCTTTCTTTCATTCATTTCAGTCATTTGAGAATTGCTCAACTTGTGACTTTCATTGTAAGGAGACCTAGATGGCCGGAAGTTCACAGAAATTCATTGCACGCAACCGGGCCCCGCGGGTCCAGATCGAATATGACGTGGAGCTGTATGGCGCCGAGAAGAAGGTGCAGCTGCCGTTTGTGATGGGCGTGATGAGCGACCTGGTGGGCAAATCCGAAGTGGAGCAGCCCGCGGTCGCAGACCGCAAGTTCCTGGAAATCGACGTGGACAACTTCGATGACCGGATGAAGTCGATGGCGCCGCGCGCCGCCTTTACCGTGCCCAACACGCTGACCGGCGAGGGCAACCTGGCGGTCGACATCACCTTCGAGAGCATGAAACGCTCACCATTGATGGATCATGGGTGGTAGCTTTAACTTTATGATGCACTGATAATCTAATAAATGGTAATATACTTGGACAAGAGTATTCTCCGAATTGATTGCTAAAATCATAGCGACAAATATTTTTTACCCGATATTGACGAATGTATTAATGCGAAGTGAATTGACATTAGCAAATATGAGAGATGATGAACAGATCGAAAGAACGTTGAACGATAAAAATGAATGGAGGTGACGGAATCACTGCAATAAATAATTCCAAAGATTCGAGGTGCCGCTCCTCCACCCCACGCCCGGAAATGACTGGCTTGTTTCGGCGAGATCAGACGGGATATCAAAGGGCGCTTCTGTCCAGCCAAGGGCTGCTTTGGCAAGGGCGGCTTCTTCTTCACCCAATGCGGCACCATGTACTTTGGCCGTTCCCGCACGGTTGGGGCTGCCAAAGCCGATGGTGGTTTTCATCGCAATCAAAGAGGGGCGGCTGGTTTCGGCTTTGGCTTCTGCCATAGCCGCATCAAGTGCCTTGGCGTTATGGCCATCACAACTGATGACATGCCAGCCACATGCGGCAAGACGTGCCGGGACGTCTTCGGAAAACGAAACCGATGTCGGGCCATCAATGGTGATGTTGTTGCGCCAATCAGCGGATCGCGAAACTCGGCGTCCGTAATGGTGCCACTGATGCTACCCTGTGCTAAAACTAGCTGTGGCAGAGCAAGGAGCAGGAGGAGTAAGGATACGAATGGTGCAATAGGAGCGCGTGAAAAGCAACGATGCTTCGCGTCCGGTGCTGGAAAACGGATATGAGCCCCGTCACGGTGCCACCACGCAGGGAGAACTGCTAGCTGAGAGCGGATAGCCTTCATAAACACATGTCTTTCCATTATCTCGGGAATCCTAGGCTTTCAAGCATAAGATGTATGGCTTGGATGCTTGCCTCGGCATCGCCGTCGGGAACTCTTCACGCACCGGTTCGAGAATCTCGTGACCGAAATGGGGCAACAGCTCGAACGCACCGCCGTTTCCACCAACGTGAAGGACCGGCTGGATTTCTCCTGCGCCCTACTCGATTCCGAAGGGGAATTAATTGCCAATGCGCCCCACATCCCGGTTCACCTCGGGGCCTTGGGACGCTGTGTTCGGGCCGTGGCCCGAGAATGGCCGCTTCGTCCTGGGGATCTGATCGTCACCAACCATCCCGGCTACGGCGGCTCCCACCTCCCGGACGTGACCGTCATCAGCCCCGTTTTCGACGCACAGGGTCAACACGTCGGCTTTTTTAGTTTTATTTATTTATTGACAGTGATATGTGGTAGTTTTATCCTTGGAAGATTGCTTGACTTTGTTTCTGCTCATTTTTGGATTAATGGAGCTCTTTACTTTTTTTGAAAAACTTGTTTTGTGGAAAAAGTTTTTGAAATTAATTTCTGTTCGTTTTTATTGACATAGTCTTTTTCATGGAAAAAATAATATTTACATCTTTTCGGGTTTTTTTTCTATAAGGAACCATAGTTTGGCTAGCTTTTTGTGTATTGGAGAAAATTTTTCAACAACTTTTAATCCCGACAAAATAGTATTTTTTTTTTAATTTTATTAGCGCTTTACTGAAAAAAAAACATTTGTCCATTATTTTTATTTGCGATTTGATACTTGTTGTCACATGCCTTCTAGTGTAAGATGTCGTTGAGCTTCATTTTTGTGTATCATTACCCTAGACATTTTCCCATGCCTATGCTTTAGCCGTTCGGGCTCATTCAAAAACCATTTGTAATTTTGGAAGACTTCATAGAAACAAAAAACAAATTATTGTAATTTTTCTTTACAGGGTTTCCAACAATTGCAATTTCAAAGGGGTGCTTATCATATTGATCAATTGCCATTTTTGAAAGGTTCCAAGCTTTTTTCAAAATTCACCTAAAAGTTGAAAAACGCCTCTTAAAAAAACTCCCTAATGAGAAAAATCGCCATCTGACACTGATTCAGGAATAAAAAATTAACAAAAACAAGTTTTTCTAACTGAAAGTTTGAGCGACATTAAAGATTAAAACGAACAGAAATTATTCCATATATAAAAGGGGCTGTCCCCTCCTCAACATCCCGCTCTTTACGCTAAAGTTTTTTCTTGTTTTAAAAAGTAGAGTTGTGAAAAAGAGTCAAAATCTTTTGTAACTATTGATGGGTAAGACTAAACTTGATCAAACTTATATATTTAAAATCAGCATAAAAAATACGATAGTTTGACCTCTCATCTCTTCAGATAATGTAAAGGTCTCAGAAGCTGGGATTTCTCCGGTTACAATACTTGAAGCACCTTTTTGTGCCATGTCTAGAACTTTACCGCGTTTTCCTGAAAGAACTGTTGCAACGTTTCCGACAAGATCAGTTGGAACACGAACTTCAATAGCTAAAGTTGGTTCTAAAACAGCAGTTCCAGCGGTAAGCAATGCACCCATACAAGCTCTACGAGAAGCAGGACCTAATTGAGACAAACCTCTGTGTGCAGTATCCTCATGAGGAACAAAGTGAGTAAATGTGAATTTACAGTCTCTCATTTGATGACGGTCAATACGCATGTGACTGAAACATCCAGTATTTTCTGTGAATTATCACTCTCTTCCTATTCGAATTTTTATTTATCATAATGAAAGGCAGTATGGTCTTCGAAATTACCTACACTATAAAGGACAAATTACTCTTTTTTACTCAAATCTGACTGATTTTTAGTCTTAAATAATTTGTTTTCAGCCCTGAACCTTCCTAAGATGGCAACCCTGATATTGGAATTCCTAATAATTTCTATGCAGCTTAATTGATCTGAATTTGATTGACAACATTGTATCTCACCTATAGTCTTAATTGTGCATAATATAGCTGGATAGGATAGTTGCCCTCTTAAAATAATTTTGCTCTCGGGGAAAGTGATGGAGCTTTGATTAGGATAAAACCGAATTTTCTTTTGTTAACCAACAGAGAATTGCACTGAGTCCCTATATAGAACATTCGGAAAAACAGAAGCAAATCTGCTGTTATGAGCAAACATCTCCAAAACTTTGGTTTCTGATGGAATAGGTTTCGACAATTTTCCTCTCAAGCTTCGACTTGTTCATCATATGGCTCGAATACGTTAAACAATTATATAAAAAGTGAAAAACAACCAAAAAAGGAGCTCCCCCTCCCAAAGAAGATTATTAGCTTATTAGTTTTCCTATGAACAAAAGCTTAGTGGCATCCCGCTATTTCCAGAAAAACTGAAGCGGCAACCGCTATTCTACTAACAGGAACTGTCTACTATATTCTACTGTCTCCTTGGGGTATAAAAACGGTTCCCCATCAGTCTTCTATTTGATCCTAAGCTTAACACAACTCACTAAATTGGAAAGAAATCTGAAAAGGGGTTGGACCTCTGCTTAAATGCTGGTAAGCCTCTCTTTCTATATACCCCTTCCCTTGCCCAAAAAATCAGATGTACATGCCTATATTTAACCTAATATAATTCTTTGATTAGATAAACACCGAGAATATCAAACATTAGGAATATGCTTCAGAATTAGTTTCAAATTATGAGATCATGTTTAAGTGAAGAGTATCACTAGAATGGGGAATTTGACGTTGCATTACTGCCATATCCAGTCTATCATTTGGCATCAATCTACTAGCGGCGGTGCCGATATCCTGATTCCAGTTTTCGGCTAGGAGTGCAATGCATAGTTGGAGAGAAATCATCCGACGCTTCTTATATACTCATTTCTGTGTACCCGTATTACGTAGCTAAGGTCAAACCCACAGCGCCACCACTGGACTTGTTTGTCTAACTTTTATTATTATTTATGAATTCCTAGATTTCTGTTTGACATATTTATTTATCTTAATTTCTAGCCGTTTTGGGTTTCATTTACTCATTCATATTATTCTGGTCTTTTTCAATTTAAATCATTATGTGAGTTTGTTTCTATTGGTTAATTTTTAGTTTTGGCTCTCATTTCAGTCTTGTCGGAAAATTTTACTAATTACTAATTTACTAAATAATTATTGTATTTTGTCAATTTAGACTAGGAAAAAATTCAAACGAAAGTAAGGAGCAACATTAAAACTAAAAAAAAAATTATTGTATGCATGAGAGAGGCTCCCCTCCTCAACCTCTTGCTCGTAATAGTACTGATCGAAGCCAAGAAAAAGTAGGCGGCTAGATTCCTGCCAGTTAGTTACCAACTGGTTCCTAACCAGTTGGCAAGCACAGGAGCAATGAGAGCAGTTTGAAAGGTAGATATGTTCGTTTTCTGTGAAATTATCTCGACGATGACCTGAACACTTTTCCTCATTTTTGCAAGCCTTCCAGACTTAAGGAATAATAGACTGAATCATGTAAATCTGATAATTTAAGGCGTATCTTCGTAAGCAAATTCTTAGATAACTAAATAGATATTTGCACTTGTTTATAAGACTCTAAATAAAATCAATAGATCATGGTGCTATTGTCAGATCGCAAAAATTGCTTCGTTCTTGCCATCTTCATCCAGTACAAGGAGAAATCAGATTTAGATGAAATTCAGTTATTACTAGCTACTAGAACTCTCATTCCAACTTCATTTTGAGTCAAAATACCTGAAATTGCAGTTTCTTCTGCTCCGTAGTTGTGACACATTGGCAAAGGATTCTGCTTCCCTTAAAGGTGCCTTGTCATAAAAGGTCTGACTACTACGATTAATACAGGGACTAAAGCCGACTCTCGGTATTACACTGGCTCATTAAGAAAACTTGTTGCCAAAGAAAATTTTAAAAAGATAAAATATTAGTAGAATTGCGGCTATGGCAGGTGAGAGCGATGTGGATGCCTTCTCTAGGCGAGTTCGTGAAACGCTTAAAACAGTTGAATCCTACTATGCAGGCCTCTTCGAAGCGGCGCCTGAATTGTCAACCGGTGGTGGCAATCTGGTGTTCACAGGGCAGGATGACGATCCCGATACGATTGCTACTCTTACCGCGCTTGGGTTCGAGCGGCCCGAAACTGTAATCAAAGTCGTAAAAAACTGGCATGTAGCGAAAATTCCGGCACTTCAAACCAGTCAGGCACGGGAATTGCTCACTGAGCTCGTTCCAGATTTGCTGACAGCGTTCTGATTTAAATTTAATGAAGTTAGCTTTGTCCATTCTTACACTTTTTTATGCAATTTGTTTTTGAACAGAATTCCCCACTTCTCGTTATACACTTTTTTGTTTAAAGTACAATAGAAAAAAAAGAAACTATGAAATACAAACTAAAATAATAATTCTTTAAACTGCAAGTAAAAAAAGAGACAAAATTCAAGGCCATTTATTAAGAGGATAAAAGGTTATTTTGGCTAAGGAACAACTCCAGACCCCTCAACTCCAAAAACAAATCCTTCAGAGACAGATTTGAAGGTACATAAGGTTAAAGGAAAGTTCCAAAGAAAATTGCTCTTTACTTACAATTCATTGCCAGGAATTTTTTGATAACGCCGAATTAGGCAAGTAGTATCAATATTAAAATTTGTTGAAATTTAGTGATGGGAATTATGTTCAAAATTGACGGAGGGACTAACTGATGCAATAATCTTTATTTATTTTGAACAAGTTCGATTCTCGCTTTTTTTGTTCGCTTTCATGGTCTGTTGTCAAATTTCTTCGGTTATTACGGTTCTTATTAGTTAGGCTAAAAATGGCCGAAAGGAAGCTCTTGCTGATTGGCTTTCCGTTCTGTTTTTAATCTACCTAATCTATAATACATACACTCCGCTTTTTAGAGTTTCGGTTACCATTGAGCCGGGTATCTACTTACTTCAGTTCGTTACCACGAACTGTTTGATTTGTAAGCCAAGATCATGCTGGGAAAACGTAGTAAACACGCTCAACAGTCCTGCGTCTGAGAACAAAAGAGCAGAAGTGTGTTGGTTAAATACGAGGCTACTGTATTCGCGTTTTGCCTGCCCAGGAAGGCCATGAAGCTTGAGAGAACAAGTGGAACTAATCAATCAAAATAAATCAGTTCAATCATGCTGAACTTCTCAAACACTAAAAATTCAATTAACAAGGAGAAAAAGAAAGCTGAGAACACTACCCGGAGCAGATCTCTAGTCTACCACACCCTTCTGATACCCTGATAGAAGTTGAGAACGAGAAATTTGCCAAAAGCAACAAAACCCCAAGATTCCACGTGAATATCCAACGGGGTCGTGAAAAACCGCAAATCTACATTTCCGCTTTGTCTTAAGAATTCCGAAACACACTGGCAAATCCTTCTCCCTTGATCACCTATAGTGAAACATATTCCCCGACCGAAGATAACCCATCAGCAATCATCGAGACAGCGAATAAAAATTTTATCCTTGGATAAAAAAATTTCAATGAAAAACAAAAAACCACAGATGAGGTCATTTACTGTTCGTACCACGAACTGTTTGATGCAAAGGAAAGCCAGTTTATTCTCGTTATCTAATTTTTAATTCATCGGGTTCATAAAAATTGTCTCATTATCTCTTTTTATACCGAAGTTTTCATATATTTATTTTTAAATTTCATTTGCCTCCCTAAAAGATTGTTTTAAGTATTTATTGTGGAAATTGAAGTTGGCTTGTCAAGCAAAACTAATTGATTTAGTTATTCAAAGGAATGGTAAGCCAAAGTAGTCACAATCTTCATTTTTACGTTTGGAGGCTAAATAATGATTGGTACTTACGTGTTAGCCCGACAACACTCTGAACGAGTCCCCTTTCTACCAATATTTCATGAAAAAGTTCAGAAAGAGTGATTTTGGCTAAAAATTGGCAAAAATAATGCAATTCTGTCCAATGAAAGAAAGAGGGCAAGCTACGACAATGTGCAAGTTGGTAACTTTGGTTTGTTACCATTTGGTTGCCATTCGTTAGCGATGATTTTTGCATACTAAGGTGACTTAAAGGTATATTTTGCATTGAATTAAAATGCGAGAAACGTTCCTTGTAATGAGAACTCAAAACACTGTTTTCTTTTGTATTAATATGTAAATCAGTACATCAAAGAAACTTCTCAGATTATTTCTAAAGACCGCCCGGAGTTGAGAGGGCTGACGAAGAATTCAACGCCCCCCTTGTATGAGAATTAAGTAAGCAAGACTAACTTATAAGCCTCTCAACGATCTTCGGCAAAGCGGTACAATTGTACTGTTTTTGGTACAATTTAGGGGCCTTGGTGCAACGCGGTACATTTGGGAATTTGTGGGTACAATATACATTTTCTTATACATTTTGGTTTTACTTGCTCCTTTCTTACTCGGATGTCTGTTCAAGTTTTGGTTTATCGAATAATTTATTCTTGTTATATCAAACTTTTAACCGGGTGTTCAGATAGTAGAAACTGGGGAGGAAGGTTGACGTCTTGATAAGGGAGGGGTACGACTTCAAAAGTTTGAGAGACGGGGTCAAATCTAAAAAGAATAGGAATAAATAAGGAATATTTTTAAGTATAGCGCATGGGTTTGTCGGGTACTTGCATACCCCAATTATTGGTAAGACTTATATTCCTATCAAAGCCAATTCTTGACTAGCTAATGGATTCGCCAGCTATGGCGCTAAACAAATGAGCGGCCGGCCAAAACAGGCCTTCCGCTCTAAATACATTGAATTTAACCTTAATTGTAGATCGGTCAAATGGCCTAGCGGTCTAGCGGTCTGCGCCGACTATTTATACAGGGAGTTGACCCAGACAGGATTACTAGTGCCAGTATATCACAAGCCTGACTCGATGACATATCCATCATGCAAACGTTAAAATCACCCATGAAAATATTTTCTTCCTTTTCAGACAATACTTTCCCAACAACATTCTCTAATATTTCCATAAATTGTTTCATTGATCTGCTGAGATCTATATATTTCACCAATTTTATTGTACTTTATTTAAGCAGAATATTTTTGTAAGGTTTTACTTTTATAACACAAAAAATTTTTAAATGGTGAAATGATGGGGGTCTGGGAAAACTTTAAAAATTTAAGTGTAAATCACCATCAGATTCAGCGTATCAGAGAACTTTACTGTAGAATTTTCAAGCTCCCGTCTTACAGAATGTGGAATTTTGGCTTTTTTGCCAAAAAGAAAGACGACGGATGCGTGTTTATTTGGCTTTTTTCTCGGGATGGTCGCATGGAATCAGTGGTCCTAGAATGACTGGAAATAAACTAATTCAAACGGAAATTAAAAGTTATAGTGCCCTTTTCAAGTGACCAACAAGTTTGGAGGGCCTCTAGCCCCCCTCTCACTCGCCTTTTTCTCCAGAATTTTCAAAATCATCAAAATTTTCAGATAGCGATATTGTTCGGCAAGGTCACAAGCCCAAAGGCTCTCCCCTATTTAAATTTGCAATCATCCAAAAAAAATTAAAGAAGGGTAGGTCTTGGTGCTCTACAAAAAGATGGTCTCTGCTATTCTTTGTTAGTATTGTTGGATTTATTTGCCTTAGATCCCACATCAAGCAAATGGTTATTTCGCAGGTCTATATCAGAGGTTATTTATAAAAAGATGGGAAACTGAGTGACTAAATTAAAAATAAAAACGTGATCCACAAAGTAGCGTCTGTAAATTGAGTAGGTGGCACTGGGCCCACACAAGGATTATTTATAGCAGTGGAAAGACAATTGTCAAATGATTCAACGGTCATTCTTAAAGAATTGGAGCAAAATTTGAACTTTAGTGTAAAGAGCGAGGTATTGATGAGGGGTTAATTTGTAAGTTATATATATTTATTACTAATAAAAGTGTTCGTCCATAAATAAAATTAAAAGTTCTAGTGGCCTTTTTAAGTAATGAAAAAATGGAGGGCAACTAGGCTCCCTCTCCCGCCCTTTTTTTCTCAAAATCGTCCGATCAAAACTGTCAGAAAGCCATTTAGCCAAGAAAAAGTAAAATTAATATGCACATTTAGTTTCAATTGTTCATGTACGGTGAGCCAAGATAACTAACAGAGGCCAAATGAAAATACTGAAGGAAAAATGGTTAAAATCAGAAAGCAAGTGACCTAGTTCTCCAATTTATTCCATTGCTGCTTCGCTTGTTTTTGAGTGAATGAATTTTTTCTTTTATTTCTCAGTTGTTCATTAGTATCCATTTATGGCAATTCATATTTGTTTGTATTTTGTGCAAATTGCGGATAATGGCGAATAACTCACTTTATTGTTTGTTAGGTATTTGATTTTAATTCTATTAATTTTTGGTCTTTTAATTGAATTGTATTAAATTTTTTTTGGCGGTTTTTTTCATTGGTTTTGTTGTGCATTCTGTGTTTGCTCTTTATTTCCCTGAATGAGCATCCTGTTTCTTTGAGATTTGTATTATGGGATCCCAGCCTATTTGAGGCCGTCCTCCTTTTTGTTGGTCCCTAACAGTAGGATTGCTAGCAACAGTAGCTTGATTCTTCAGATTCTTATTATGGGACCCCAACCTATTTGAGGCCGTCCTCCTTTTTGTTGGTCCCTAACAGTAGGACTGTTAGCAAGTTTAGCAACAGTAGCTTGATTCTTCGGATTCTTATTACGGGACTTCATCCTATTTGAGGCCGTCCTCATTTTTGTTGGTCCCTAACAGTAGGATTGTTAGCAACAGTAGCTATAGAAAAAGCAATTTTTTCTTGTAAGATCTTTTCTCAGGTATAAAACTTTTTGAAGGATAATTCCTTTGCTCTAGGGTAACAATAAAATAGTTAGATTTCATATTTTTCAAATGTTGGGTAAAACTTCCCAAGAGGAAAATTATAATGAAAAATATTTTGTTATTATAAGCCCAAAACTGTCCTATCATCGCTATAATTTTCAGTTTTGATACGTTTTGACTCTCGCTTTCCAGGTGGATTTTCCTCTAACTGCGCGGTTTTGCGTTCTTTAGCCGTAAGCCTTTTGGCATTTACCCTTTGAGCAGATTCCTCGGCTCTGACTATATTCCGTAAAGCTCATACTTTTCAGGGTAAATCTGCATTTTCAAGCTGGGTATATAGAGTCGCTCTTAATGCAGTTTATATGAAGTTAAGGAGCAAAAAAAAGGATCAATCCATTTCTGTGGAGGATGCTTTTCCCAGTTTTAATGGGGCTGGTTATCACCAGGAAGTAATTAGGGATTGGTCCGAAAGCGCGGAATCTTTAATGTTTTCGAATGAAACGAAGAATGTTATTCAAGCCGCTGTAGATCAATTACCGGAAAAAGAAAAAATTGCTTTTCTTTTAAGAGATGTCGAGGGACTTTCAACTGAAGACTATGTCCAAGCTTTCCCTTTAAGGTTTTAATCTTATTTTTATGCTCCAGTCTTAATTATACGAAAAATCCGTCTGTAGTTTTATGTAACCCTTTTTAAGGTAATCATCGATTTTTTAAGAAACAAAAAATAATGTTAGAAATACACCAAGAAATGTAGCAATAACCATGGTAATGCTAGTAGGGGTGGCATAGTTGTAGTAATTTAGTAGCGCGCATAGGAACGTGGTGAAGGTACGTACATACAACAAAAATCATGGGGGAGGGTAATCATTCAAACTTATGTGATAGGATGTATGTAAAATCCGGTTTTTCTCGAATATAATAAGACATTACGAATTTTCCATTTAAAGGTATTTGCAAGCCAAACAAGGATCCCCACCTGAATTCATAAATTAAACATCTCCCATGGAAAGCTTCTTATCCCAGCACAACCCATATTCAGTTGCAATTGTCTTCCTTTTCAAACAGTTTGTGGTTTCAACCACGATTCGACCCAATAGTAACCGAAACTCTAGAAAAATAATTTTTATAACAATTAACACATGAAAAAATTAGTTTTTTGTGCTTATTCCAAATATTAAAAATACATTAGGTCTAATGTTACCCATGAAAAACAGGGGTTTAATTTAGTCTAATTCATACGAATATAGAAGTTTGCTACGTAAGTTAAGCATATTTTTTACTAATGAAGACGTTCGTAAAAAATAAAAAGTTCTAGTTGCCTTTTTAAGTAATCAAAAATTGGAGGGCAACTAGGCCTCCTCCCCTGTTCCTTTTTTTCTCAAAATCTTCCGATTAAAACTATGAGATAGCCATTTAGCCAAACAAAATATATATATACGAATTTCGTTTTAATTATTTATGTGCGGAGAGCCAAAATCAAAACATGCATTAATTCAAAAACGCTCAGAAATTAAATAAAAGAAGTTTTTTTTTAACTGAAAGCTGGGAAGCATTACTGCCACTATTTTTCTTGGATTCTGAACAGTAGTGGGGCCAGTTTTGTCTAAATTCCATACATCATAAGCCAAAAAACTGTACTTGCACAGCAATGACTTGTATGTGCCAAACAAATCATTGACTACAGGTCTGTTATTGGCAGTAGCTCTTGCAATACTTGTTGTTTCTGGAGATTGAAGAGAAAGTGTTTGGTTATGGCATAAAAAGGCCCAGAACCAGTTGTTACCAGCTGTTTTTGCTTCTTCCCAAGTTTCTCAGCAAAATCAAGTGCCAATGTTCTGACCTCCATTGTCAAAAGTCTATGATGAAGTTGTGATGTATTGTTTGAAGCTACTTTTAAAAAAGAAGATAACGAACTTGAAGAAAAACACGCCAAAATAGTAACCTCCCAAATGTTATAGCATATTTACCTTCTTTCATAACTTGGGAAGTCGAATTCTTGCTCCGATATCGCTACCATGTGCCTTTCTTCTTCCTCTTCTTCTACAAAAAAAAAAAAAACAAAAAAAAACAAAAACGGAAAGACATCCGTTGTCATTGAACAAATTTTTGGAAAAATTACGAATCATTTTTTCATAGATAGGAGATAAATATTTCTGTTCTAAGGCTCTCAGACGTATGAGTGTGATTTTTTTTCTGGTCGACAAATTTTACCTTGACAAGTTTGTGAGTCAAAGGGGGTGATACCCCAGGGAACTCCACAATTTCTAAAACGATAATTTCTTTGAGCTTATCTTTAGCATGTTCTTAAAAGATTTCCTAGGACATTTTTAGGGCCTGCCTTTTCTTCAAATTCAAAATGACAATTTTGCCCCATCTAATCGAAAATTTCAACTTTCTGGTGATGGAAGTTCCATTAAAACTGAATATCTCTATCTTCAGCAGAAAACTAGAGAAGCTATAGAACGGTTTTTCTAAGATTTCTTGGTCGGGTATTAGTTTTCCGTCATTTATTCAGAGTTTAATATGCATATGCTTATATTTATTCTTTAAAATCTTAATAATTTTTGATTTATGAAAATTATAAAAGTGAACTTCTTTAAACAAAGGCCTTCCTTATACACCTCGTGTCCTTACAATCACGAAATTAAATGTAGAGACTCCCGACACAAAATTCCTGAAGTAGAAAGATCAGGACAAGACATGAAAAGACGAATTTTTAGGCTTTTATCTAATTTTCTCATTAGGTCTTTTGGGACCTTCAAATGGGATTTGAAAAATCTAATGTCATACCCCAGATGAGTTCAACCCTTGGAGAAGGAGAACCGGATAATTGATGAAAACATCAAGTAAATCTTCATCCGCTTTTCGAAGCGCCATGCTTCAGAGCTATATCTGATTACTGTCATCTACGTACCTTCCAATATTCTTGTCTTGGTTTGCAGACTTATCTTCCTATCCTTCCAAACTTTTTTTTAACCGTGAAAAAAAAACACCCTGAGCCTTGGCTATTCTACTTTTAACATCTTCACTGCTCCCACCGTCTTAACAGATTTTTGATTTGGTTCAACATCCCCCTCAGCATTGCTTGAAGCTTCTAATAAATACCCTTAATTGTTACCGATATGTTTTGGATGCGTCTTTTTGCAAACTTGGATGAGTGGGTGATCAGATTTAAATCCCGACCGGCATTAAGCCTCTGATTTTCCTTTTAAATCAACCTATTGATTCTTAAAATTTTGCTAGAGCTCATGCCATATGAGCTCTTGGCTCTTAGCTCTTCCGACCTCGTCACATGCATCATATGAGCTCTTAGCTCTTGTCTTTTTTTGTCAATAATTTTACAAATTAAGTCACACTCTTCAAAATACATATGGTTTTCAAATAAAACATAGATTACGCAATTGTCTTTAGTAGGTTTTCATGATGAAGGACAATAACCCTATTCCTATTTGTAGCAAAATCTGTTCGTTTTATGTGAGCATTTTACTTTTGACTTTTCACTTCCTTCTATTCCACCCTTGGCACGCAAACCGTGCTGTGCCACAACATATTTAGCATATGCTGATGACTTGTCGCAATCATCAGAAATAGAGACAGCCTTTCCAAGACTGCTAATTATTTTGTTGAAAATTACATATTGATAAGTGTGAGTATTTTACTTTTGGCTTTTCACTTCCTTTTCTTTCACCAGTGGCACGCAAGCCGTGCTACTACATATTTACATATGCTGATGACTTGTCGCAATCATCAGAAATAGAGACAACCTTTCCGAGACTGCTAATTATTTTGTTGAAAAAGGAGGAAGGAGTATGGAATTTTGCCTTCTTTATAATGATCCTGAGCGAACGCTTTTGAACCGACTCAATTTTGTCACCAAGTTCATTTGAAAATTGCGAATGCCAGACCGGACATGCATATTCCAATAACGGCTTGATAAAGGATAAGTAAACACGGAAGGAATGTATCTTAGGACAATTAAATTTGTTTAGCAGCTTAAACATGAATAGTGAAACATTTGCTTGTTTCTATGTTGGAAACATGTGTGTCCCACTTAAGAGCATTAGAAATTGGGACACCAAGGGGCTTAACATGTTTCACTAGTATTTCGGGTGGGAGCAGAGCACACTCTATCCTGGTACAGTTGAGAATGCCATCACACCTACCTGTGAAAATAATGCTGGACTTTAACCCCACAGAAGCTGGTGAGAAACAACCCTGCTGCAGACCAAAACATTGATGGTCTGATAGTCTTTCAAAATACTTGTAGTTGGAAAACATCAATGTCAGTAGTGCACCAGCATTGGCTGCTGATTGTGCCTGTTGGAGAAGGCTGACATCACTCTCTACGCTGAGCCACGCCCGGCAGGAGACAGAACTCAAAGTAAGTCAATTGAGTCTTCAATCTACCTTGAACTTTTGCATTATAAGCCCCTATACCTCATTTTTCCAAATTACCTCCCGCCCCCTCCGACTCCACCAAAGAGAGCAGATCCGGTCCGGTTATGTCTGTCACGTATCCTAGACAGTTTTTATTCTTCCCATCCAGTCTCATCCTTATCTCTCCGCTTTAAGTATTTTCTAAGATTTCCGCCCCCTCCCCTAATGACGCTGGATCCGGTTGAAATTTTAAAATAAAAGATCTGAGTTACGAGGTCCTTCTAAATATGAAGTTTCATGAAGATCCGACCCCCCCTTCGTAAGTTAAAAATACGTCATTTTCTAATTTTTCAGAATTAACCCCCCCCCCCCCAATAGAGAAAGGGAAGGTTGGGACTATGTTCCCCTACTCAAAAAATTCCAAATTTACGATTTGTGCCATTTCTTTTCTCTTCATTCCTGGGCCTTAGGTTGCCTTGGGTCCCCTCTCTCCACTTTATTTCTGTCTTCATGTCCCTAAAAGTAGAATGTCATATGTCCCCAAAGCCCATAACTAAAATAAAAAATAGCTATGAAATAGGAATAAGAGGGTATTTTTCAAGGTCTAAGGGGTGGTCAATTGCTCCCCCCTTCCCCTTTTCAAAACCCAAGATTCATTGTTTTTGAACGATTAATATGTTTGGTCGTAATTCTTCTCCCTCCCACGAGGACAGAATACTTGAAGGACTCTAAGTGTGTATAGAAAGAAAAGTGTTTTAAACCTTTAGAACCCCTAATATCTGCATTATATTTTCGAAAATTCTTCTTCCCCCTCTCGCCTCTTAAAACAAAGTCTTTTTTAAACTTTGTAACATTAACATCTAAATTTTCTATAATCAAAACTACTGACCTGCTCCCATTTTCACTATGATTTTTGCACCCTTTTAAAAATACTACCCACCCAGTCGGAAAAACACCCTCAAAATTATGCAAGTCCGGATGAAGCGTCTGTGTTTCCTTTTGTAGGTAATGCGAGTACTCCTCTTGGCCAGGATGAGCTTATACTATATACAGGAGGTGATAAGGAGTGTAGGTATGATTGATCAAGTACAGTTTTGTTTGTATCCTCCTGCTTTTTGTTTGTACATTGTGTGACTAACAGATCAGAGTAAACTTCATTGAAGTTTTCGGTATCATTAGTGGTTGACACATGCTGAGGTCTTGGGGGATGTCTTGGCGTTAGTGATGTATAAAAGGCCTTGAATGAGTCAGTAATTTGCGAAAAGGTACTATTCTTTAGAGGCTGTACAGGAAATTCAATTTTAACATTAGTGGAAACATTCTTTGATGATGATGGAACATGACGAAAGTAAAACAGTTCAAAATAGGGATGATACCTTTTTATTGAAATTTTGAACTGTTTTACTTTCGTAATAAGAATGCTAAAGGAAATCCACAGGAAATCGAGATAAAACCTGATGAATCTCCGTTAGGGAAATGTGGCAACAGGTGGGCATTCCAAGGCAGTAGTTTTGATTATGGCTTCATGATTAATCTCGATCCTGACAGTGAATAGGATCCGAAGCATGGCGTGAAAAAATCATGTGTGGGTGTAAATTCAATAAAAAGTCCGAGGCAGAAGGTTTAGTGTACTATTATAATGATCGAGCAAGCTGATTCTTAATTTTACATTACTAATACTTCTGAAACAAGGGAAGGTGATTCCAAGGCTTCAAAAATCTTCCAGTAAAATGTCCCCATCAAATCTTCAACATGTCCCTTCTTTCTCTATCTCTGAACAAGCAAATATTCGACTCTCGAATTCAGTACTCTATTCGTAATACAGAACTAATGAATTTACGCTGAGAATCAGTATTATTAAGTAAGCATGCATATCTTATAAAACTACTTGGTATGTATGCAATACAACCCTATAAATTTACGAAATATCCTTTCCAAAAAATATCCGAAACTTTATTCCCATCGAGTAAGCAATGTTAAGCAGACGCTGGCAGGCGGCTTCAACGTTGGACTGAAACTCATCCTGCGGCATTTGCAGAATGGATTTTCGCAAATCGCGTAGGAACACTTCTATGCGGTCATTCATGTGTAGGGGGTCGTAGGCGTCGCTCTGAATCAATAACAGTAGTCCCTTCACCTGGTCACCGTTGGTTTTAAGGCTGCTGTGGACAATATAGCCAAGCTGTTCTTGAGTTCGAAGCTGATGAAAGGCCGGTTCCTGAATCAATTGCTGTACCAGGACAAGACTGGCGCGACTCTTGTCGTCCAAGATTCCCATCTGGAACAGATTCAGGATGCCCATTGATGGCGTCAAAATTACGTCTCAATTGCTGGGTCTTTTTTTTTTACAGAAACAGGTAGTCAGCCTGTCACCCAAAGTTGCGGCAGCGGGGATCGAACCCCAGGTCTCGTGTTTCCAAGCAAATCATCAATCCACTGTGCTATCACAAGGTCATTTGCGCTAGAAGGTCCAAACTAAAGAACACGCACGTAATATGGTTGAAGAGCTTGCATGAATCACCCGGTGAATCATTTGGTGATTCAATGCGATGCATTACTTGGACGAATCACACAGACGGCCAGTTATGACACCGGTGATTTTGTTAGCCTCAAGCAATCCTTTGTTTCCTTTTGCGTTTAAATTTAAAATACATCAACCAGCTCAACCTGATATTGCCAAATGGAAATAATGCCTTATGCTATAATTTGTCTTTTAGGGCCGACAGCCAAGCGAGCAGATAGGGGAGAAAACCGGGGAACTCAGTTCTTTAGCTAATATATGTCACTTCAGGATTGCCACTCCTTGAGGGCCTTACCACAGATAGGTTTGAATCGTAAGAAGTATCCAGCCCTGGCCTCATCCACTTTCCTGTCATAGATTTGAATTCCACAAGGAATTGATACAAATTAATGTTGATCTCTCCATGTAATTCTATCAATGCATCTGCTCGTCACATTTCACCATCATCCTGCTTTTCAGGTGTACTTTTGCCACATTTCCTTTCCACCAACACCCCTCACCACCACCCCAATCATATCCCCCACCAAAATTCGTTGTCGCCACACCCACCGTCGTGTTCTAATTCCATGTCACGTTGCCAAGGCCTTCTCTGCCACACACCACTGCAAGCTCAAAACTAATCGGACACATGTCATACGACGCTTACCTTTGCTGGTGTTTCCTGTTAAGTCGATATACCAAACAATGAGTAATATACTAATGTGGATATCACTTTAAGTCAATCCTTCTTTACAAGAGTTGAAGTTTCGAGTGTAAGTTGGAGGAGTTTAAAAAAGTAAGACTAGACGTATTTAGGTGATAGATGCTTACATTCATAATGAATGTAAGGGGCAACATTAAAACTGAAACAAACATAAATTGTTCTGTTTGTGGGGGGGCTTCGTCAGTCTCTCGCTCTTTATGCTAAAGTTTTTTTTTAGCACTTTAAAAAGCTTCTTATTCTAATTGAATGGTCCTTGTGTGTATCAGAAGTTGCTCTTAAAGAATTGGGCAACCAGTCAAACTTTAGCATAAAGAGCAAGAGTAAGGATCGTTTTTCAGATAATGCTGGGAAACTGAAATTACTCCGTATATGAAAGGGCCCTAAAAACCCTCTTCAACGCCCCGCTCTTTGCGCTGAAGTTTGATTCTTTCTCTCAACTCTACTTTTTAAAACAGTAAAAACTATAGCGTAAAGAGCGGGCGTTGAGGAGGGAACAACCCTCTCCATATACGGAGTAATTTCTGTTTGTTTTAAGTTTTAATGTCGCTCCTTACTTTCAGCTAAAAATAAACTTTTTTACTTATTTAATTTCTGAAAGTCTTTGAGTTAATGCATGTTTTGATTTCGGCTCTCCGCGCAAGAATAATTAAAACGAAATTTGCATATTTATTTTTCAATCGATTGGAAATTGAAAGTTCCAGTTACTTTTTTAACAGTTAAAAGTTTAAGGAAGGTATCTCCTCCCCCCTCAGACACACCCTCTTTTCTTCAAACGCATTCAATCATAATTTTGAGTTAGCCATTTCCTTTGAAATAGTCCAATGAGAAGATAACAACAACTTCAAGGTCAACATACCCCCCAGAGCCCAGGGGAAGGGTTGTAACTAAACAACCAATGACGCAGGAGGCTTTAGACTTTTACAGTGAGAGAAGGAAGCAAAACCAAAACTCTTTTTAGTAGTGATTTTTGTTCCTTTCAAGCTTGATCTTCATACCCGCGGGCAAAATATTGAGATTACATTTTTATTCAGCATAGTTGAAAAGTTTCAAAACTATGTCTTTGAAGATAACATGACCCTCTCTCCAGCCCCCGGGGAAATGTCTAAGATATAAAATTTATCATTTTTTATATATAGTATTTCTTATTGGGAAGTATACAGACGTTTTTCAGGGGGAGGATTTGTATGGGGATAATTTTCTGTGTGGACGGAAATTTCTCTGGCAAACTTTCCAGGAGATATTTATTTGACAGGATTCCCGTACGAAACTCTTTTTATTTGTTTAGCTTTCTCTTTGCGCACTCAAGTTTGCATGTTTAGTAAGAGAAAACTATGAAAACATCAGAGAAATGTCGAATAAGTAGATTATCCATATTAATCTAAAAAAAATTTATATGATCATTTTGCATGCTGCCGGGTAGCAGATGTCGTTTTTTATTTTATTTTTTTTTAGGCTTGTTACCCTCATTTAGTAAGAGAATAATAAGGAAACATCAGAGAAATGTAGAATAAGTAGATTATCCATATTAATCTAAAAAAATGTAGATGATCATTTTGTATGCTACCGGGTAGGAGATGTCTTTTTTTATATTATTTATTTGTTTTTTTTTTAGGTTTTATCTATATTAATCTAAAAGTGAGCGAACGACATAGTTGAAAAGAATGTTATTTGCCGATAAAACAAGTGATTGTTCTTCTTAAGTATGGCTTGTGGTCTATGGGTATGATTCTCCATTCGTTTGCGAGAGGGTTCAGGTTCGAATCACGGACCACCCCAATGTTTACATGAAGAAGATCCGAAACTAGATACGTGATCAATATAGTCATCGCTGAAAGTTGGTAGGCGTATTAGGTACCCGACCAGATTAAATTAGAAATAGTCGCTTCCTCAATTTAACCATACGGGGGGGGGGGGGGGAGGGCGGTAGGTTGAGAAAAATTAAAAAAAATGGGACTGGATAAAAATCAACTTATAAAATCAAAAATCCACAAAATAAGCTTTTCAAGGAAAAGTAAAGATACACAAAAAGCCAAAAATGAGCAAAAAAATAAAGTCAAATAATTTTTCAATTGTATCATGAGTACAAATCTTTATCAATAAGTAATTGAAACCCAAAACAAACATAATTTACAACAAAGCTTCCGGTCAAACTCAAAACGAGTAGAAACTAAGACAAGTAGGAGTGGCGCCTCCTATCCAACTTTCCCTGAATGTTTCATCGTAATACCCTTAGCTTCAGTAGTAGTAGAAGTAGTTATCAGCGTAATTTTCTAGGTACACCGAGACGTTGCCGGCAAAGCAAGGTGACTACTACACCGACAAGCTGACCGACGCTGCCGTCGATTTTATTCGGCGGAACAAAGACAGGCCGTTCTTTGTGCATCTGGAACATTTTTCCGTTCACGATCCGATTCAAGGCCGCAAAGATCTGGTTCAAAAGTACGAAAAGAAACTTGCGACGATGCCGCAGCGTGAGGGGCCGGATTTCATTCTGGAACCCAATCCGGATGGGCCGGCGATTTCGGCGGAGACGCTCCGGCAGCTTCGGGCAAACGATCACAGTGCTTTGCATCAGCGCGAGCGCGTGTGGTGGGATTGAGTCAGGTCGCTCCTTACTTAGTGCTTGATACAAAGAAGAACATAAGAAAAAACAAAGTATTTTACTTATTCCGTTAACACGTCCACTTGTCATTCAAGAAGTCCCTCTAAATTACAAAGAAGGAATTTGACATCACAAAAAAGGTTTCTTTCAAAACTGTATAAGAAGTTGAAGTTTTGTTAGTTTATTTCTACACAAAACAGACGGATTTGAATCTACTTTAACTTTTCCTTACTATGGTACATCAAACAGTTCGTGGTAACGAACTGTAGTAAGGAGCGACCTGGCTCAATAGTAATCAAAATTCTAAAAAAAGTGTGATTTATGTTAATAAACATAAAGAATGTTCTTCTCCATGGGAAAAAACAGCTACAGACCCACCTACAATGTCAAAAACAGGAAGGGTCCTCAGTAACCCATCATATACTACAGATAAAATTTACATCCCTTAACCCCAAGAGTAGTAAGAAACACTTAAAATACACACTCTCCCCTATTTTATCAACCAAATTGATTCGGATACCAACGATCTTTAATCTCAAACACCAATCACTCATCAGGAAACTTCCAAATATTCCCCAACTGGACCGAAGTCCTGTCACTTCAGAGTGATAACTGAAAATTGAAGCTTTTACCTAGAATTTTCCATTTCCGTTCAAATGAGCCCTCTCTCGATCATTTGGTACCAGTTTTTCGATACCAAGCACCCCGAGAAAAAAAAAACCCAACAAACCAAAAAACAAATAAACACGCATCGGTAATCTTATTTCTGAGAAAAAAAAAGTAAATTGCAGATTTTCTTAGAATGAAACTTGAAACGTCTACAGTAGGAGTTTCTGATCTGCTAAGTCTTATGGTTTGATTTTCATTAGGATATACTTGACTTCTTGCAGTTGTCCCCTCCTCTTTTTCGACAATCAGCGAGATTTTCTAAGGGCTCGTTGCTTTTGATAGGCCCCTCACTCGCTTGATAAAGCTGGATGGTTACTCATTTCCCATACGCAATGTAGAGCAGTGAGAACCTGTAATAAGTTAGATTTCTTTTATTTATATTCACTTTACATTTACCGTGTCAAAGCTTGTGTTGCAAAGACCAAGATTAACGATAGAGTGAAAATGTATGACTGTCTATCCAGCTTTTTATAAATAAATATAAGAAACAGACAGAGCTAGAAACTGGCAAAGAAAAGATCTAAACGCACGAAATTCCTTAGATTTGTTACCATATCTTATCAACTACACGGAATTTGACTCTGATTTCATGCGGAATACTCTACGTTCATCAAGGGCGACGGTGCGAGCGACGACGTGATGCAGTTCCGCGGCACGCTTACCGCGCTGAACAATGCGCTGTCGAGTGTTGTATACCGCGGCGGAAGCGAGTACGAGGGCGGGGATGTTCTGTATGTGAGCGTGAGCGATCTTGGAGCAAGCGGAGCGTCGATGTCGGTTCAGACCGACGAAGCCAATGTGACACTGTCGGTTGTAGGACTCAACGATCCTCCGACTTGGAGCACGGTTCCGGGCAGCCAAAGCACAGACGAAGAACTAGCTGAGCTACAGAAACACATTGAAAACCAACAAACCGCCACCCATCCAGACCGGCGATCATCCGCATGGTGGTGGTCTTGCCGCAGCCCGACGGGCCCAGCAGCACCAGGAACTCCTGGTCGGCGATGTCGAGCGACTGGTTGTCGACGGCGACGAAGTCGCCCCAGCGCTTGCTCACATTTTCCAGCCTGACGCCAGCCATCAGCGTACCGCCCCCATGGTCATGCCCTGCACGAAATGACGTTGGATGATCAGCGCCAGCAAGAACATCGGCACCATGATGATGATGCCGGCGGCCGCCAGCAGGTTCCACTGGTCGCCTTCCTCCGCCTTGAACAGGGCGAGGCCCACCGGCAGGGTCACCATTAATTTTAGGTTTTAATGTTGCTTGTTACTTTCAGCTGAAAAGATTTAATATGGTTTAGGCATGGGTACAAGAGGCACGGATGCAAGAGGCACGACTTGTAGCATGTCCTTTATTTGAGACATTGTTCGATGTCTTTTGCTGAAGAAAATCTTTGGTAAATTTTGATTTTCTCAATTAATTCAAAAGCTACAAGATGAAGAAACCTTCACTAGCGTTAATAGAAGGTGAACATGCCATGCAATGTGAAGGGCGTATATGAGACAATTATGTCTCAACTCTTTAAAAACGACTTCCGAAATAAAAAGGTAATTTAATCCTAAAAAGTATACAAGTATTTTTTTTTTTCTTATTCATTTGTACTAGCTAGAGAAACATTTAAGAAAAAATACATCCCATCACCTCTTTGATGCGCTGGAATAAGAGGATTAAATAAAAAAAAGTTATCTTAACTGAAAGTATGGAGCGATATTAAAACTTAGAACGATCAGAATTTACTCCGTGTATGAAAGAGGCTGTTCCGTCACCAACGCCCGACTCTTTACGCTCAAGTTTGATTGTTTCTCTCAATTTTACTTTTTAAACAGTAAAAAACTTTAAACTTTAGTGTAAAGAATGGGGCGTTGAGGAGGGAACAGCCTCAAGATACCTTCACATTTAGATTTTTTGGCAAACGTAGACCCACGTGAAGTTTTGAAGTTGTTTAGCATGTTATATACATTCTTCATTTCCTCTTTTAAAGTCACTATTACCTACTGGTCTACATTTTTCAATTAATTAATAATTTCAACATCATGTACATTTGAACATCAACAAGTGGTCATGAAAAACAAAACAAACAATACGATGCATTGCTAAACATCTTCGCAATAGTAATAAGATGAAAAGTTTCGATTAGATTTTGTTATTTTGTAATTATTTTTAATGAAAGGGTTGATGTTGGGAATTGGATCAGCCCTTGTTCTGCTGTGCACCTCGGGGTCTGCCGGAGGCCACTACCTCCCGGCGATCATGGAGGCCGACCATTCCGAACTTCCGCTGCTGGTGGTGACCGCGAATCGTCCGATCGAGCGGGAGGCCAGCGGCTCGTCGCAGACCGCGGTTCAGCGCCACCTGTACGGTGGATCGGTGCGCAGTGACTTCGAGATCGACCTCGCGCTGGCGACGGCGCGCGGCGCCGCTGCGACCCGTCGTGTCGTGGCGCAGGCGGTTTCCAGCTCGACCTCCCCGGTTGCCGGCCCCGTCCACATCGATGTGCGGATTCGCAAGCCGCTCGAACCGGGGGTGTTTTCCCCTTTTTTAGAAAATAAGGCAAAATTTCTCAGGCTTGTAACTTTTGATGAGTAAAGCTAAACTTGATGAAACTTATATATTTAAAACCAACATAAAAATTCAATTCTTTTGATGTATATATTGGTATCAAAATTCCGTTTTTTAGAGGTTGGGTTACTATTGAACCTAGTCGCTCCTTACTACAGTTGGTTACCACGAACTGTTTGATACCAAAACATGATAAAAAGAAAAATAGGGGGAATACACAAAAATTTATTTCATCATACACCAGTTCAAAAACGAATGTATATACAGACCGGGACACCGGCAATAATTACAATACTTACAATAAGATTGAAACAAAATTTGTGTTTTTGGTACACATCTATGAAATCTTTTTGAGCGGGAAGAACGACAGAGATGTTAACCATACCATTAGGCTGCTGGACTGGAACAGGTCTAAAAAAACAAATTAAAACAGAGATTACTGAACGCAAAGCAAGCGTGCTGACCCAAGCATGCCGAATTAGAGTAAAATGTTCGACAGAAGTACCGTTTTCTTCTATAATTGTAATTGCGCACACCTGTGAGAAGTAATAAGCCAACTTTTTTTGGTAAATTATTTTAACCTTCCGAAACATGAATTCTGAGATGACCTTCTTGCCTTCGTGCGGTTGTAGATTCATCTCAGATTGCCAGGTCGCCTGGAACTGCTTATCTGCGTCGTTGGGGTGCCCAATTACTTTTCCAGGGCCTGTTGCCCAGCCCGTTCCCAATTGATTATTCGTTGTCAGTTTGTATTGGATTTCAGGAGCCTCAAACTGATGAGAACCGTCACGGAACAAAACATTGTTTTGACAGTGAACGATTCTGCGGGGGATATGGTAGGCAATTTGATTCGCTTGAGCGTAAGAGTTCCTGGAGTCGACCAACAATCGGGCCGGTTGCCCAAATGCGGTCACGGAGTGGGTTTCTAAAAATTGCCAACATGTTATCTATACTTCTATCAAACCTCTGACCACATATTTACTTTTCCAAAGGTAATTATTTTATTAACTTGACTTTTTTTCCATAAAAGAAACCCCAAATATTTTATTCTTTTACTTAAATTAAGTTCCTTATTGTAGATTTAAATCTATAATTTTTGAAGCCGGCCTAAGCGCTTCGTTGTAGACTTGAGAAAATATGGTGATCCCCGTCCTGCACTGGTATCCGGGATCATTGCTTTTCCCGAGGCCAAAATAATTGCATTGATTTAAAGAACATGGAAATTGGAACTTGGAATGCTTTTTTCAATTACGTTGTTAAGCGAGCCATGATATAAAATTACTTTTTTCCATAATCATCACCCCATACTGCAAATATATATTGATGCTCTGGTTTAATACAACTAAAGTGACCTTAAGATTCTTTTTTTTGTAGTACCATCCTTTCCTTCTTTTAATAACCCTCAAGGTCTTTTTTCATCGCCCTACAACGAATCAAATTTAACTAATTAAATACTGCCCTATCTAACTATCACTTAACCAAGTTAATTATTTAAAACTTAATTTACATAATAATCAACGGATTCCTAAAAGGTAAAGAATCACATATTCCCATAAATTGGAGAAATTACTATTCGAGGAGAATTTTTTATGGGGGGGGGTTCAAATATTACGCAAGATATACCAGGAAAACACGGGAAAATTAAACATTTCGTAGGGAAAATTAAGCATTTTGAAAAGTTTGCGGGGGTGAATCCCTCCCCTGGGTACGTGCCTGTGGCCTGGTCATCATTATTTGTCAGGGTGCGGTAAAAACTTGTAGAAATTACAAATAAAAAGTACATGTTTTTGGTTTTTTACTTCATGTCGATCTATTTACACAAATAAAATTTAAATAATTGCTTGCAGTGAAGTGACCATTTACAAATATTACAAATAAATTTCATTTGACAAGAAACATCTATATTTTTAAGAAAAATAAATTTAAATTCATGAGTCCTCTTAAGAGGTTACAAAAAAATCCCTAATCATTCTGGTTTATAAATAAAATTTACCATATTTAATATTTATGACCGAGGAGCTATGTGGTGACAAACGAGGAAGAAAATAGTCCTACTTCAACATAACGTCCCTTCACCCCACCTTCTCAAAAGCTCTGTTAACATCTTTCAAACTACGTTTTGACAGAGGACGGTAAATTCGGAACAGCAAAAATGACCTTGTAGTGTTGTCATGTGAAATTCTGTAATATGTCAAGCTAGGTGAAGGGCGACAAATTAAAAAAAAAAAAAAACGTGGATAAAAACCTTCAAAAAAGGCCAAAAACATAAGGTCCAAAAAGCTTAAGAAGTTGTTGTTTTCCTTTGAAGGTCTTATTGTCTTTGGAAAGTGACAGAATGTTAATGTGTGAGTTTTCACGGACGAAGAGCGTTGCTAAATTAACAAATTAGTTTTGTATATTTCTTTTCATGGTTTTGTATAAACCATTTAGCCGCTTAACAGTCCTGGCTAAGTGGTCCAATCACTTAGCCGTCTTGGCTAAGTGATTGGTGCGCTGGGTTGGGAATTTTTTTGTCCTAGGTATAATGTTTCTTATTATATCTTATTATTTGTGTTTTTTACTTGTGTTTCTTATTTTTCTTGTTCCAAGCTGGTATTCTGAGTTTCTTCTTGAATGCTTTTTTTCTATTTATGCTACAAATATATATCGAATTTTTCGTTTTATTTCCCTCCTTACGATAGAGAAAATCCAAAAAAGGTATACGATTTAAATATTTAATTAAACAGTCATCTCCCCCTTCTTTTATTTGCCTTGTTATATCTGATTTACTAAGTAGTTGTAACCTTTCATTCTGTCTCTTTGCCCCTGTGATTTATTTTACTATGGATTTTGAAATAATGTATATACCCTATAATACAACTACAGAAGAGAGAATAATGAGGCCTTTTTTTCCCCAAGACAGTGAATCAGCAAAACCTATTTGAATATTTCGGCCCTCTATCTAAGCGCTGTCTTCAGCAAAGAAAATAATAAACAATATAACACTTACAGTAAAAGTTTTTGGTTAAAAATCCATTCTTTTTTTTTAAATATCCTTGGAATCATTACTTCTTAACGAAAAGTTCAGCCAAGACTGTGTGATAAAAGCTAACATTTTACAAGCTAAAAAAGTTCATTCATTGAACTAACTGTATTTATTAAAAATTGGAATAATTTCTTGTGAACAATCATAATGCATTGACAGAATATACAACATTACAGATCAGTGTAAGTTAAATTTTAGAGCAGAATTTCCAAAAAAAGTTCATAATTATTTAAGAAATACGATTAATCATTCCTAATTTAATCAAAAATTTTTCCGATACGAAAAATATTGTTCTGGAATGTAATTTTTGAGATCGGAGATTTGTCTAATAGTAAAAAAAGTTTAACAAGTTCTCGGTAATATGACCTCGAGCCTAGTAGATTTATGACAATCGGATATTGTGTTAAGTGTCGTGACAAACGAGAAATCGGCGGCCCTAAACCATACACCATGAAGGGCGGCCGTGCAAGTTACGCTTTGTCCAGGCGTCAGGCTAAAAGGCGTCGCCGGCGTGCAACTCAGGCTACCGGGATCGGCCATTGGATCGCTCAGGCTGATATCGCCAATGGAAACGTCGCCGGTATTTGTAACAGTAATTGTATAATTAACGACGTCCCCGGCATTCAAAACGTTATCCGATCCCAAATCCAGGGCGTCGACCTTGATTACAGAAAGATCCGGGTTGATGGGGTTAACTACGACGCCGTCGCCGTCGTCTTCATCACCCGGATCATTTTCCACACCACTATCATTATCGGTATCGACGCCATTTCCCTGAATTTTAAAACTTGGAACATTCAAAATTTTTTTTTTCATTTCTAGCTGGAGCTACCGGCCATTTCGGGCTTGCCTTCACATATGCGTCAGCATTTCCAACCGGATCAAGCCGTCACAATCAAACCGCTTCATTCTTCTACTTGCGCAGCCCAAATTGGACTCCAAGAATCCCATATGTAATGAAATAACCAGTATCACATGTGACCCGGAAATAAACTGTGATTGAAAATAATGTACCAAAGCAGTGCATTACTGTGTGAAAAATCAAAGATTGCTGACCCATGTCAGACCAGATATGTGTGTCCTTTTTTTCTATTTTTCTCATGTTGGCAAGAGTCAACTTAAGAAAGGAACCTTGTCTAACATTTACTGTTCAAATTTCAGCAGATTTTCAAATTCTTCACTTATTGTCTCATGTTTTCATGTGATAATAAGTGAGTTCTCATGTTGAGAACGTGTGTTCACCCTCATAAGCTTTTCCAGAAACGAGCAAATACCAGACCAAGGAACAAATTCTTTTCAAATAAAGTTGTCAGCTTGTGGAACTCCCTCAGTGAAAAAACAGTTTTTCGTTCCAAATATAGTTTTTAGTTGAATAGATAAGTGGTTTATAGTGGTGAATATGCATATGACCTTGGCTCAAATCGAGTTTTACATAACTTTGATAATCCACCTCTAAGAAAGCATTTTTATTTTGAATTATAAAATTTTAGGATTAGCCTTAATAGAGCATAAAAAAAACAAAAAACTAAAAATACAGAGGAAAAAAATGTTTCTATCACCCACAAAGTGAATTAAGCTTCGACCCTCTGTCTCCAAAGAGTAGCAGTCATTTCTGCTAGATGCACCGGTGTCAAGAACTTAGAACTTCTTCCGATAAAGATAGTACCGAGCTCGGATTCCAAAAAAAGTTAGCTAAGACACTAGCTCCTCCGTTCCACAAAGTTTATTAGGCATCCGGTCAAATTTTTCACTTTGATTTTGCTTTTTTTTTTGCTTATATTTTAGTCGGTATGGGGGCACTGTAATTAATTTTGCCCCGGGCACTGCCAGCCGTGGAACGGCTCTGCGTACATCGAAAGGTGTTCTGAAGTACCTTTCAATGCCATTTTTTCTTTCTTCTATTTTTTATATTCTTTTCTTTTAATAACACAGTCATTCCTTCTTCTAAATAAGATCTGAAGTACCTTTTTTTTTTTTTTTCTTTTTTTAGTTCAATTTCAATAACATGGAGTCAGACTCCAAGTCATAATCAAGAAAATTTATGATGGACATAACGCTTATGATATAAAGTCTCTTTATCACCACAATCACAAGTGGAACAATAATTTTTGTCAATTCTACATAAAAATGAACTTAATTTACAGAAACCAGCAACAGCTTGTGCCAGTCTATAATTAGGAGAAGTTTTTGCAATGTGAAGAGACCACTATGATCAGTAAAAAACTGGAGGGTCAAGGCCTTAACAGCTTGGCAGAACAGTTCATACCATCTCATATATAGGTTTATGCGTAAAGTTTTCCGAATTTCATTTATAGTATTAGAAGAAGAAAGGGAATTACGGAATACATAATTTGCTTGCGAGTCAGTGTAATATGAACATCATTTCAAGTGATCAGGTGGAAAAGCTTTGCGACTACAACATCAACCCGAACATTGCCATTGTTTCTGGTTTCATGTGTGCGGAAACGGATGAAGAGGCCCGCGCCAAAGCTGAAGGCTGGACCTTCTTTATTTTCTGCCTGGAATACAACGGCACTCATGACTACGCACCGGGTACGGTAGATTTGTGGAATGAATATCAGCAGTGGCGTACCACCGACAAGGCAACCAAGGCGTTCGAAACCGGGCTGATTGGCTCGCCCGACACTATCCGCAACAAGCTGCGGGAATATGCAGACTCCAATATTGATCAGATCCAAACATCCCTTTAAGAACCACATTTTGATTAATTTTGACCTGAAGCGAAAAAGGTTGCTGACCCCTGGTGTCCCAGTAGCCCCTGGGGCTATGTTATCATAGCCCCAGGGGTATGTAGGGGTTAACACTGGGGCTGTGGGGGTGGTATGTACCCCATAGGAAAAGTCCGATCGAAAATAAAGCAGTAAATAAAGGCATTCAACGTTTTATAAGAGCTCCTAGCGATGAAATAGCTATAAACATAGACACTGGAGTTTATAAGAGCGCTAACGAAGAACCTGCTACTGCATCAAATGCAGTTGAACTTCATAGCAGAACATGCGAAGCGACGGTCCATGGTCAGAGCCGGCAAAGACTTCGCCGGATGATCGAGCCCGACTGGCTCAACATCTTATTCGCCGATGGTTTTCAGATTGATCTGGCCAAGGCCACGGGAAAAGGTGTTGATCTCAAACTGAAGACGTCCGCCGACGAGTTCAATGTTGGCAAGGTCTTCTATAATAAGGATGCTGTGCAAGCGATCAGCGATCCAAGCGCACGCCAATCTATTGGACTTTTGTTCGAGATAGCCGAGATGTTTTAACGCGCTCTGCGCGCATTTCGGGCCACCGCAATGGCCGTATTTAGTATTTTCAAGCGCTTAGAGTAACAAGTTGATACTGTCAGGGCATCTTGAGGGCGATGTTGAATTATGGATAGTAAAGTTAAACTTTCAAGGAATGTCTAAAGAGATGTTGAACTAAATCAAAACACGCCATTTGCACGTAGTTTGTCAAAAGGGCGTATCAGCAACTTTCTTAGAAACGGCTTGAAACTTTCAGGGCATGTTGAGGGGGTTGTTGAACAAACCAAAAGGTACTATATCAAACACTTCGTGGTAACGAACTGTAGTAAGGAGCGACCCGGCTCAATTGTAATAACGCGGCTTATTAAAACGCGGCTTAATTTTTTGTAAGGAATGGGGGGATCCTATTACGGCTTTGTCCACCGAACCTTTTTGGAATTCTTCTGCGCCTGGGAAATCAAAAACCGTTTTGATCGACGCGGCGCTCCTGACAGTGGTACACCGGACGGATTGTCCATTGAAGCATTGCAAAGCCTCTACGTGAACCGCTTCAGAGAGGAATCATGGCAGGAAGTGCTTCGTCTTGTCGCGGGAATTATCGAGCCTTCCTTCGCTGCGCCACTCATCCAATCGCTGATGGAAATCCCTGGAAAACGCGATGATTACGCCAATCTGTTTTTGGCTGCCGATTGCGTTGTGGAAATCCGAAATAATTTGATATTTTTGCTGTTTTTATTTTTTTCGTTTCTAGTATTTCTTATATATTCTTCTTTTTTTTACTGGTTTAACTTTTATTATTATTATAAGGAATCGTTGGGATCGTGGAAAAAATATCCAGTGCTGATGCGTGTCATCATGGAATTTCAATTGAATTTCACCAAAAATAAATTTTTAATGGTATTGAGTTTATAAGTTTATTAATTGAGTATGAATTGATTTAGTAATTAATATTAAAAGTTTAATGAAAATTACGATGGAATTAATGAGTAATTGTAACCAGTCCGAAAAACTTTTACTCGTTACCAAAAGACTTCCCTGAAACATGGTATGCGAAAGACAAATGTTACCATTTAAAATCGCTGGCAACAGTTGTCCTGATAGCACCTGCCACCCCCATCCCAAGAAATTTTCTGGCGAGGCCCATGATGCCTCGCCTCGCCCTTTCCACCTCTGTGCTACTAGGGATGTGAACTGAATATTTTATGCTGCATAAAAAGAAATTGCCACGATGAGAGGGGCACTACCCTCTTAGCAGCAATAATAAAGGCCAGGCCCTGAATGTTCTAGGGAATCAAAGAGGAATTAAATATCAAGCTCGGTCTTCCTAAAACTCACTCTATTTATTTGAAGGCTCTTCGTAAAAGTTTCTTCCATCAATCGTTTAAATCCCTTACAAAAACCGTGAAAAATTATTAAATCGTCTTCCCGATATCTGCATACTGGACAGAAATAATTCTGCGGTTTGACTCCGTTTTAACTCCCAAAGAAAATTTCCAATCTCAGTCGTTTTCACGTCTTACAGTAACCCCAGAAAACTGTTAAATCATCTTTACGATTTCTGCACATTGGGCAGAAATAGTTTTACGTTGTAGTTTACGCTTACGTTTAGTTACGTTTTGGTGGCGCTAAAATGAGGGGTCTCATTATGTACTTCACGTCCTCTTTACTTCATGGGCGATACCTTCCTGGGCGGCGAGGATTTCGACCAGGCGATCATCGACTATCTGGCCGACGAGTTCAAAAAGGAACAGGGCATCGACCTGCGCGAGGACCGTCTGGCCCTGCAGCGGCTTAAGGAAGCGGCGGAAAAGGCCAAGATCGAGCTGTCCTCGGCGGCCCAGACCGACGTCAACCTGCCGTTCATCACCGCCGATTCCTCCGGGCCGAAGCACCTGAACATCAAGCTGTCGCGCTCCAAGCTGGAAGCGCTGGTCGGCGATCTGATCAAGCGCACCGTCGGTCCCTGCAAGGCAGCGCTGAAGGATGCCGGCTTGGATCCATCTCAGGACGGGTTCTTTCCCTGCTTCTATGTGCCTTGGAGGTATGATTCAAACTAGTCTTTTTTAATGTGTAGTTTGTTTTCAAACAGTTTATAGTAACGACCTTTAGATAACGACCTGAATAGTGACGGAAATTCTAAAAACCGGGATTTTGATAACAAAAGGTTTTTTATATTATTTGTTTCTATTAATAGGTTTTTTTCTATATAAAAAGAATTGGTTTTTTTGCTTCCAAGTATGTTAATTTTATTAAGTTCAATGTTTCCACTCAAAAGCACGAAGCCAGAAAACATTTGACTGATTTTCAAAAAAGGAAGTAGAAAACCATTCAGGCGTAATTTGTCTCGACTGTTTATTTGAATTACAAGTTTCAGAATTATACTATAGATTTAAGAGAATTCTTGTTTTTGAAAGAGGGGGCTCAGGAGGCCACAAAATGACCAGTAAACAGTTTGAATTTTGTCAGTTGAAGACACCCTAAGGACCCCAAGCCACGAAGACCCTCATATAAAACCAGGCTGGGCTACTCCCTCCCCCAACAACAAAAAATGAAAAAACGGCTGGAAACAAAGTATTTTCCTAATCGACCTCTTTTTACTGTTTCTTCTTTCAGTTAAGGATGGATAGTTCTATCGATTAAGTATGCTCCAGACCATGATGGATTATTTTCTAACCACTTGAACCTTTCTCCGGCTTCCTTTTTTGGCTATACTCCTGTTTTTTTTTTTGTTTTTTTTTTAACTTGGTCTTTTTAGATGGGCAAGTGCTAACTTCTTTTAAAACAGGTGTTTAAAACAGGAACCCTGGTGTCGAAGCAAGAAAAAAGCAAAAGGTTCACAATTAAGTACGTTGTCAGAGCTTAGTGTAAAATCTATATTAAAATTGCTCCATTTTCATTCCAGAAGTTGGTTTTACTAGATATTCAGGTTGTGATCAAGCCCACGTCACCTTTTCATATGAGGGGCTCACCTCCTTCTAATACCTCGATCTTTACGCTGAAGTATTTTTAGTAATTTCAACTATTTATTCTATGGCTTTTGTGATTCAGGGGTCATTCTTAATGAATTGAGACACAATTCAAGCTTTAGTGTAAAGAGCGAGGTACTGACGAGGGGGTGAACCACCTCATATATGTAATAAAAACATGAGAATACAAAAGTTCTTTACGTTTGCTAATTTATAAGTTACGTAAATCTTTTACTAATAAAAAGATTCGTAAAACATTAAAAATTCTAGTTGTCTTTTTAATTAACCAAAAAATCGGAGGGCAACTCATATACGCAATAATAACATACGAATATAGAAGTTCGTTACGTAAGCTAATTCGTAAGTTACGTATATTTTTTACCAATGAAAACGTTCCTAAAAAAATTTAAAGTTCTAGTGCCTTTTTAAGTAATCAAAATAATGTAGGGCAAGTAGGCCTCCTCCCTCGCTCCTTTTTTCTCAAAATCTTCCGATTAATTGTACTTAATTAATATGCAAATTTCGTTTTAATTACTTATATGCGGAGAGCCAAGATCAAAACATGCATTATTTCAAAAAGTTTCTTACTGTTTTAAAAAGTAGAGTTAAGAGAAAGAGTCAAACTTTCGACAGAATTTGCGATCGCTATATGTCACTTGGTTAATACCAAGTGCCATAAAAACCCAATATGTTAACACTGGAAATTTTCATAGTTTACAGCCCTTGTCACAGGGCTTCGGGGGTTTTGTCAGCCACGTAGGCATAGTTATTTGTCCTTCGGACTATTTTGAAGCCTTGTTTTACAGACACAGGATTAAAAATATCCTTTTTCCAATAAAAAGTCTTATATGTTAACAATGGGTAGTTTCCATAGCTTACAGCCTTTTCCCCGGAGGGTCTGGGGAATTTTGTCAACCCCAGCCCATAATGATGTATCCTTTTGAATAGCCAAGTAGGGTAACTGAAACACAATTGTACCAGTGTATGTGAATATAGCAGCAAATATTACTAATGGACAGAGCTGATTGCTAGATATGACATACCAAATAAAGGGGGGAAATTAGGTGAATAGCCTATATCTAACTGTGCACAAACATACAGCTTATATGTGTGAAATTAGTGTGTGCACTATAGTGTTTACGAGAAAACAGGATCTAAGCTGAGAACAAAGGTAGCTAACCCTACTATATGCTTTTGGAAATTACCTCACTGTTGCTTAGAGATATTGTTCTAGATCTACAGCAATAATCGATTGTTTAACTTGCTAGTCGACCCATCGGGTGTACACCATCGATGAAAAGATGCACTTGGGCGACGGGCGTAGCGACGACGCCGAGCTCGAAGAAGTGGCCCGTGCTGCCGCCGACCGCTTTGTCGGTCTGGATCTGGACGCCATTGCCAGCGAACACGGCACCGTGATCAGTGCTGCGCTGCTGGGTGCGATCTGCGGCAGCCAGGTGCTGCCCTTTTCCGCAGCGAGCTTTAAGGGTGCGATCGAAACATCGGGCAAAGCGGTGGCGGCTAACCTGGCCTGTTTTGAAGCGGCACGGACTGCCGCTGAAAGCACCCCAGAAAAGTCGGGCACAGAATATAACCGGTATTGCTGAGGCCACGATTTTTTTTCGAACACATTATATTAAACCTGCGTTTTTCTTTTAAATTTAAGTTCTGTCAGTTTTTAATTTTCTGATATTTAAATCATAAGTATTATTAGTAAAGGCGGTTGGTGCAGCAAAGATGTTAAAACTAGAATAGGCAAGGCCTAGGGTGTTTTTTGACTGCTGAAAAAAGTTTGGAAAAATATGAAGATAAGTCTGCAAACCAAGATTAGAAAATTGGAAGCTACAGTGATGACAGTGGTCAAATATGTTTCTGAAACACGGGCGCTATGAAAAAAGGGGGAATATACTGGAATAATCATACGTGGAACTGAGAAACCATCTTCAAAGTTTTTTTCGTTTTAATTATAAATGAAAATATTTTTTCGTGTAACTCTTTTTCTTTTAACTAAGTGCAGTATTTATTTATACACTATTATTTATGTATATACTAATTTGTGTATGGTTTACTTGAAATTTTCCTCAATTCTTCATCTATTGGTTGAAATTTCTTTCTAGAAGATTTTTATGTCTTGTATTCGCAGTTGTGTGCTATCCTGAAACTGCTAAGAACAGGAAAGACCTGATACATTATGTACAAACGTTTATTGACAGTATGTGCCGTCATTGTAAGGCTGGTGCAATACCATTAGCAAATACAAATGTATCTGAACTTTGTATGTGGTGGGAAAGTAGTAATAATGTACATGGTAGAACAAACAATGCGTATGACCAAAATAGAATTGTTGGTGGCTCGTCTGGAGGTGAGGTTAGTGGAAAAGCTTTATTTTTATTCTTTAGGTGATTCAGCTGTGTTTTGTGACCGTACTAACACATAAAATGCTTAATTGGAATTTTTCACAAGGTAATATGAACCAAGTAAAGCTAACAATCTAAAATTAATCACAATTTTGGGATTAAATGAGTTGTTTGTAGTAATGTACCAGAACTCCTTTTCCACATGTTTGAGAATCCTTTTTATTTTCTAAAGTTTGTAACTTTACAAAGGGTAGCTTCTTAGCCTATGGTCATTTACATGGGTTAAACTTGCTTTGTTTTGTATACCCCCAGCATTTTATGTAGACTTTGCTTATCATTTAAGCAGCTGTCTTGGAGTCAGTCTTAAAAAATACATAAACAATAGTTTTTATTAATCTTGTTTGGGTCAGTAATTTTTCCAGAAATGCATTTTAATTCTTGAAAATGCAGGTCCTAAGAACATACCCTAGCTCTCAAATAGGATAAATTCTTCTAGTCAGATTTTATATTCAAAGCTGCTTTTGGTAAACACAACTGCATACGCTCCTCTTCCATTTCAACACATTCGAAGCTTTAATCTTTACCCCACATACTCCTAATGTCGTTCGAAACCTTTCATAAGGAACTCCCCAACCCAGGGGACAACCTGCTTTTCGTTTGGCCCCAGATGGATTGCCAAAAAGAACAACCCTTGTCAATTTCTCATCTGTAAAACAAGGCCTATTCAACTTAGCCTTTCTTTCATTATAGCCGTAGAAATTGGGATGGAGTGACATTTCTGGCTTATACTGAAGTATAGTCATAGTAAACGAGTACTTTCTAAACTATATACATTGTTAGTCCCGTTTGAGTGGCTTACAAGGAGGACTAACGCCATATTTATAAGAATTATCTGAATTTGCTGCTTATTATCATCAGAAGGCAGCATAAAATTCACGGCCTGACCAGTATTAGCAATCTAAAAGCTTTCTAAGAAATATAAAAATTTTGAAAACGCTTTCATTTTGGCAAAAATTATAAATCAATATTAGTGGCCTTTCCACGAACAAGTAGACGTCCAAATGGGACGTCGATCGTCATCAGTGAAAATGCTAAAATATTAAGATTCTTTCTACTTCTAGCTTCTACTAATCTCTCTAGCTTTCTGCTCTACGACAAATATAGAGTTAATACCACTTCTGTACACTTTGTTTTTCTCTTGATACGTGTAAGCGACCTTACTCTTTACTAAACGCCCTCAGTTAAGGGCACTTAATCAAGCTTCGTGTGGGTTTGGAATATGGACGCGGGACGCTGAATGACGATTTGACAGGTTTCAGGGAACAGTCCAACTAGGGTTTGTCTTTTCTGTGTTATTGTTTATGATCGAGTCTTTACTTTTTCCGTCTCTTTCCCTCATTCTCTCTGAACAATCAGGTCATCCCAAATCTTGGACTGAGAAAGATGAGATCAACAAGTAGCAGCTAGTTTTTATGGAGAAAAAGCTGCTTGGCAGTTTGATTCATGGAAGAATAAAGCTTGCTCTTGGGGAGACTATTTGGCTTAGCCCGGCTATCAGGCTAATGATTAGATCTGGAAAGTAATTATAAGTTTGTTTCTATACTATCGCATGAGAACTAAAATAATGCTAAGATATTTTTTAACTGCTCTTTCTTTTTTCTTTGTAATTATTTTTATTTCGTTTTTGATTTTTATTCAGCTTTAAGTTAAATAACACGTGAAACCTTATTTTTATGTCAAAATAACAAAAGCAGCTAACCTTTTCAAAATTATATAATCTTGTTGAGAACGAGAATTTTCTATGGGGAGAAGGTTTCAAGGGTATTTGCCAGATTTCCTGGTTTTTTCATATACTAGGCTGAATCACAAAGACCGTTTAATTAGAACAAATAGCTCTTTTGAAAGTTCTAAAAAACCCAAAAGAGTGTACAGAGAGAGGTATTGACGATGGGGTGAACCCTTTCATATACGTAATGATTTCTGTTTTTTTAACTTTTAATGTCGCTCCTCACTTTCAGTTGAAAAACATGTCTTTAAAAAAAATTAATTTCTGATTTTTTTTTAAATAATGCTGGGAAATCTGGAACCTCCTTAATTGAAGATTCTTTTCTTCACTTACCTGGTCGAAAACACTATCATAACAAAGCAGTATTTAGACCAGTTATTTGATCAGCTAAAGACCGAATGTTCAAGTCATGATCTTACCATCAACGTAGCCAAGTCGAAGATAATTCGTTTCAACCTTCTGAAGCGGAATACAGATATGCCTCTAGTCCTTTTCCCGATTGTGAACGAAATGAGAATCTTAGGAGTAACTTTACTAGTAGCTTCAGTGTCCATATCAATTTAACCGTCCACAAGGCCAATGCAAGCCATCAGACACTTACCAAAGTGAGGCGTTTTGGGTGTGATACTGAAAGTCTTCTCCATGCCTCTGTACTAGGTCCTTTGTCTCTTTCATGTTTGCGACAAGTCCTCCAAGAGCAGAAAGTAAAATTTTCAGTTTAGTTGTAGTCTGTCTATGTAACTTTTTAGGGATTTTGCTTTATGGACGCATAAGAAGAAAAGCTAGTACGGTTAAATCACTTTTTGCGAGTACGGGATCTTAGGTTGCAAAAAGTTGCGTATTTTAGCGATGCATCTCCTCAAACACTATTTTCAACTACTTTGTATAGAATTTAAAATATTGTCGTTTTCTGCTTATTCTGAAAGGATATTATCTATTCACTTATAAGTTTTAATATGTGTTACCTGTTCTTAAGGTGGTAGCGTCCGTCTTTGGGACTTTTTAGCCTGTTTCTCTTAATTCTTATTCCTCATAGAACCTCAACTTTTCCCTTATTCTAGCTTCTATGTATAGGCCTGGTATCTTTAGTTCCTGTTCTGAAGATGGTAGCGTCCGTCTTTGGGACTTTTTAGCCTGTTTCTCTTATGTCTTATTCATCATGGAACCTCTAATTTTTCCCTTATTCTATCCTCTATTTATAGGCCTGGTACCCTTGCTTCCTGTTCTGAAGATGGTAGCGTCCGTCTTTGGGACCTGAGGACCAATACTTGCAGGTCTACGATAAACCTTAAGCCTTTTACGGCGTGGGATTCCATTTGGAATTGCAGTCTTTGCTACAGCATGAACGTCATCTAGTTATAAGAAATTGAGTCGAACATTATACCATCAGATAGCAGATCTCATTTTACCCGTGCCATTTCAGTTTTTCGTTTTGTAATTGAAGGAACTCTTGAAGGTACGGGAAATTATTTTTTTTATTTTCTTTTAGTGGAGTGTTACAGTTAAAGAAAAAATTGGGCAGATAAAGAATGATTAGAATATCAATTACGACTACTTATGTGAGGTAGGGATCTCTGATTTACCTGTAGGACCACTCATTTGTCTCGATTTCAGCATCCGGAACAGGGATCGCGATCTCCGCGAACGTGCTGAAAGGCACGTCCGGTTCGCTCGCCACCGGTTCCGGCGTCACCGTCTCGACGGCCACGCTGATCGACGGATCGCCGCCGAGCGCGTCAAGCCTGGACCGCGCGAGGTCGGCATAGAGGCCTTCCGGAAAACGGGTCAGGTAGGACGCGAAGTAGTCGGGATTGTCCGACCCCTCGATTGCGGTCCAATAGATCAGGTCGATCACCTCCGGCGCGACCGGCTGGTCGGCGCACCGAGCGGCGAAGCGAATGTGCTGGTGACGTCGTTTTCCTATCGTCCTAGCTGAGGGGTTTGCGTGCTGGATTTAGAATCCTTCGAGCGAAGAGCGGGGGGTTGATTTCTATTGTTGCCGGGTATTTTCAGTTTGGGACGAAGGTCAGTGACTTTAGTTTGTAAACTCAGCCAGGGTCAACCTTAGCTAGAAATGAGAAAAAAAGCAAGTTTTTCAACTGAAAGTAAAAAGCAATATTTAGTCTTAAAACGAATGGAAACTGTTCCGTATATGAGGGGCTGCCCCCTCCTCGATCCTTTAATTTTTTTGCAAAAGTTTGACTTGCTAAAGCTTAACTTTTTGTCCCATACCTTTATAAGTGAAAATTGACAAAATCCTCACCACTCCCTTTTACATTTTCAGGATTCTATGCTGCTGATTTAAGACATGATTTAATCAAAATGACTTATAAAAAAAAATTCGAAACAATTTTGTAAGTTTTTAGCACGAATCCGCATTCAAGAAAAAATCCTTGCGATTAAAAATAGATTTTGCATCCTTTGCCGCCATTGCATCAGTCAAGACGAATTAATATATTGAATGTAGATGTCACTATCGTCGCTTCAATATAGCATACAGGTTATGTAAAATTACCGTTTCAATATAGTATTAGGATCCTAAGCGTAGCCGCCATTCCTTTCGGCTGCTTTTTCAATTTCAAAATTGTTGCAGCTATAGTTACTGTCAATAAAGTTTTTAGTCTGTCACACAATTTGTCGATATTTTTGCAATCAGAAACTATACATCTCATATACTCTCTCAAACATGCCAACGATCTTGAGAGTGAAGTTAGAGACATGTGAAAGAGTAGTGAAGGTAGGTTTCATCGACTTTCTACTGAAGAGACTGAACTGTGTCAGGATTATGAAATCAGCATTAGAGTGCCCAGATGGGCTCCAAAACAAACGTACAGGGATAATTATGCAAAAGCGTAAGAGGATAATACGTATTACTTTCTGTGTTCTGTTGGCGTGACAGTGTAAAAAAAAAAAAAAAAAAAAAATGCGTGAGGCACCTTCTCCCTAAGCTTTGCTTGAACTCCTTTGGATTCTCCAATGGATATCGTGCAACACACTACATTAAATTTACAAAAACTTTTCTATAGTTTTACAAATCAAGGTGGATAAGTTTTTGGTGTCTAATATTTGCATGTGATAGCAGCCGATTAGTCACTCTACTACTTTTCGATTTGATATGCACCTGAGTAGGATCGCTAATTGTTTTTTTCTAGAAACATATTTTGTCTCGTCGCTGATTTTACTTCTGAAATAATGTTTTGGCGCGTTTAATTTGATCATTTTTCATCATTTTAAATTTTAATTTGCATTTTCCAGTTAATTTATTGACTGACGAATGATTATTCGTTCTGATTTTTCTTTTCTTCGTTTTCGTTTTTGCATTCTTTACCAATTTTCGTGTTTTTCTATGATATTTTTGACTCCGAAATTCGAATTCGGAGCTTTTGATAGTGATTGTTAAAAAAAATATTTATTTTACCTCTTGCTGAATATGGGCTGGGTATTAAGCCAATCAAAGATTTATTAGCAAATTCTGATTGGTTTGGCCTTAATTAGATTCCAGTAAATTTAACTTCAGTTTTAGCCAACCCTGCTTAACTCCCGATTTAATACGAAACCAGCAGCTAACCTCATTTCCTACTTTAACCACAGCAGTGTTATTCTTACATATAGCACTAATCACTTTAATGTATTTGTCTGGTATACCATACAAGGATAAGATCTTCGCAAAAGCTCTTCTATCAACATAATCGAACGCTTGCTAATAATCTATAAAACTGAGGACCGAAGGTGTTTGTTAACTCAGGCACTTCTCAATTATTAACCTAGGAGTGAATATTTGGAAACATCCTCTACCTTTTCTGGAACTGCACTGTTCTTCTCTTATAACTTTGTCTACAGGATCAATGGCAGGATAATCGCGATAACCTCGGATCTTTTTGGGGTCAGCAGGGGCCTGAAATCTTTATTCTGCGTGCATCTTCGCCCCTCAATTTTGTCATGTTTTATCACTGGTGCTACCTGTTTATGGTGACAATTCCCTCCATAGAATTGCTGTAATGAGCCACCCTTTCGGAAAATGAAGAAATGTTTCTTTAATTAATGCGTTTTTGGTTTCTTTGATGAAGGAAGCTAATTTCAGTAGGAAAACATCGGGCACGGGCAAGTAATAAAACCGGAAATATTGAGTAACTATTGTATTTTGTTGCTCCGGTGAAAACTCGTAATTATTACTAATAAAATAGTAATCTATGAATTTAGATTGGATTAACTGGGGCATTTTGGGGAGTTAGCAAAAAAGGTTACGGGATGGGAAGTTCCCTCTAATCATTTTTGAAACTTAAAAAGGGCACTAAAAATTTTAATTTTCCATTTCAGAGATCCGTGTATGTCGTCTTGATGGTTCTAAAATATTAGCTTGATAACATGAGTGTAAAAATTGTATTTTGATTTGGATCAGCCCACTCAGTCGAGCAATAATGTATTATTTTTTATTACTAATTTATTACTATCTAACATTAGTGGTAATAGTAGTAGTATCGTTTAGAGTCTGGTATGTTAAATGCGCCCCTGGAGCTGGATTCTCCCATCTTAGACAGGACCGTGAAGGGCGCGTCCGGGTGGTCGATTCGACGTTGCTGCGGGTTCCTCCCTCGGCCGTCGTCGAAGCCACCTGGGCTCTGCTCGGACGGGATTCCGATGGTGCCGTGGTGCTCCTCGCCGCAGCCCCTCCGGAGACCGATTCCCTCGACGCGGCGCCGGATGAGATCTGGCTCGGGCTCCGCGACCTCGGCGGCCGTATCGACGATCAGGAGTCCGAACTCCTCATCGGCGCCATCGCCCTCGCCGGCTGGCTCCGCGATGCCACCAAATTAAAAATTTGGTGAGAAGGAAAACGATAAGGGCAGGTGATCAGGCATGAAATAATCAATAATTAACGTTGGATGAGTGACATCTAAGGAGGGAGAAGCAACAACACGGTCTATGTTGGATATGGACGAGGAATTATGAATGTGTGAAATCTTTGTCTTTATCAACAACATTCAAATGAATATCAGATATTTCACCAACCAGAGAAAAGCGGGTAGATGGGGCAGTTAGGTTACAGTTATAACCTCCAACTATTAGAAATGTAGAATTATTAGAAATAATGCTCAAAATGCTTCTACGTAAATTTTCAGAGGCGTTCTTTGGACAGAAAACAGAAGGGACGCGTTTTCAGAGACGTGTATTACTTACCAAACTCATCTCTGTAGGAAACATCCCGGGTTCAAATGAAGGTCACATAGTTTTAGTGAAGTAAATATCCACCAGTAAATTTTAGACTACTAACCTATTTTGGTTTTGCATCTAACAGACTTTGAACTTTCGAAGTTAGGTATTTCCTCAGTTTTGTAACCTAAGTGAAAATCTGCATAACTTTAGATATATGCCTACCAAACACCAGATGAGTTTTTTTTATACTTTCCCAGCAAGCTACCACAGAGTTTACAGAGGAGGTGGCAATCAGTTTGACTCAACTGTTCAAAGCAGACAATAAACTGTATGTCAAGTGTGGTCCCAAACCTTTGGACAGAATACCCAAACCATTCTAGTGTGATGATTGTAGTCAAAGTAAAAACTGTTGCCACCAAATAAGTTCACTCAAGCAGCAAAATTAGAGAATAGAATTGGACTCATTAAATAAAATAGAATTTTAGGAGAATCAAACTCAAATAAATTCTTTTTCATTAGCTGGTTTTTGAACATGTTTTTTTAGTTACTAAGAGGCTAGGGGGAGGAGTTTACAAAAAGGGGGGCCTCAAGTTAAGGATTTTTTAACTTGGGGGGAATTCGGAGGGGGAATCCCAAAATCTTGGAAAACACTTAGAGTTGAGGGACCGAGATGAAAATTGGTGGGGAAAATGAGCACAAGTCCTAGATACATGATTGACATAACTGGAACGGATACGCTCTCTTTGGGATAGTTGGGGGGAGTTATTTCTGAAAATTTTGAAAAAATGAGGTATTTTTAACTTACGAACGGGTGATCGGATATCAATGAAATTTTATATTTAGAAGGATATCGTGTCTCAAAGCTCTTATTGGAAATCCCGACCGGATCTGGTGACATGGGAGGAGTTTGGGAGGAGCCCAAAATCATGGGGTTCGGCTTCGCGTTCGCAAATGCGGCGCCGATTTTGCCGAGACCCGCGTCATTGTTGGTGGCAGTTTAAGCGACCACAAAGGCGTCAACGTCCCGAATGTGGAACTTCCCATTTCGCCCCTGACGGCGAAAGACCGCCGGGACATGCGCGCCGCCATTGATATGGGCGTTGACTGGATTGCCCTTTCCTTTGTCCAGCGCCCAAGCGACCTTCGCAAGGCGCGCCGGCTGATCGGCGACAAGGCGGCCATCCTGACAAAGCTGGAAAAGCCGTCTGCGATCGAATATCTGGACGAAATCGTTCGGCTTTCAGATGCCGACGCCCTTTTGATGAACTACATGTACATAGTGGGTTTTTATTTAGTTCAACGTATTTAGTTCAACTGAAAGTTTTAACCTTACAGCCTTAGCTTTAAAGTTCAACATCCCGCCCCGAATATTCCCTAAAAGTTTCAACTTAAAACTCTAAGAAGTTCCTAATATACTACTAATGCGTCTTTTTGACAACCTTCATGCTAATAGTGTGTTTTGATTAAGTTCAACAACTCTCCAGGACATTCGCTGAAAGTTTCAGCCTTACCCTTTAGTAGTAGTAATAGCAGCAAAGCAGAAATAGCAGTAGTAGCATGCAAATATTGCCTCTTAAGATTTTCAGCCTTATCACGGAGAACTTTATTGACTCGAATCATGGTAAGAGCAGATAATCAAAAGAGAGCTCTACATTTTATCAGATTGAGCTACTCACTTTATACAGTGAATCACCCGGTTGGAATTTTCTCGTCTGCGCAAAAATAAGACGAGCTCCCCCCTTGATCGATTTCAAGTAAAATCTAACATTTTTCTAATGTTTTTTTTTCTAGCGAAATTCCTTTGTGACACACAAGCCTACCACGGAGAAATTTAACGGGTCAACTCACGAATTAAGAAGTTAGAGGGGCTGAAGAAAGGCGTCTGTAAAACTTATCCGCCAGAGGCGGATAAGATGATTGTTAGGACCACGACGGATTGGTCGTCAATTAATTTTGAACTTAGTTTTTCCACTGAGAGAACAATATCCTTTGCCTGATATTTACTAATTAACCTTCGGTTACAAAATTATCGTGGTAAATAAAGTAAGAACCTACAATGCGGATAGTAATCCGTCTTGAACCTCTTTACGTCACCTTTATTCAGAAGTATATTAAACTCAGCATAAAATAACACAGAATCGTCGCAGAAACTCGAGTACAGCTTTGTAAGTGCTTGTCGCCGGAATAAGTCGCCGGAATTTGGTTGCATTGCTAATTTCTTAATATTTCACTCCACACAATGACTTTCAGGTCATCGGTAGGAAATGTGGGGAAGAACAGTATATTCTCTCTTATAGGCCTACCTACTACTTCATGAGGAGTCAAGGACTGCATTAGCCCTGGTCAGGTGCAGAGCAATCCATAAAACTTGGCTTTGAATTTTTGTCATATAATGAGTCATGTCAAGGGTAGCAAAAAAAATTAAAATTAAAATTCAAAGTCACTCATGTTTTGAATGTTGTAAGTTGGTTTATTGGTCCACAATGACTGGCCTCTTCTCTACGACATTGTGTTGAACCTACTCAAACATGTTGCTCGAGTACTTCACCGCGGCCTACGAGGACATCGCCGACGACGGCATCTTCGTGATCGACCTCCACGGCGGCCCCGAGGCCATCGAGAACATGGAGGAGGAGCGCGAGTGCGACGGCTTCGACTACGTCTGGGACCAGGACGAATACTGGCCGGGGACGGGCGACTACGTCTGCTACATCCACTTCCGGTTCAAGGACGGCACCGAGATGCAGCGCGCTTTCACCTACCGCTGGCGGCTCTGGGGCCTGACCGAGCTCCGCGACGTGATGCACGACGCGGGCTCTCCATCTTGTTCCAATGGTAGCTACGTACACCCACTTAAAAAGGCAACAAAACTTTTAATTTCCGTTCAAATTAGCCCACTCCCGATATTTAAGTCTACTGGTTCAATAGGATCACCTCGGGAAGAAAAAAACAACAACAAAAAACCAAGAAAACATTAATAAACACGCATCCGTCATCTTTCTTTTGGCAAAAAAAAAATGCAAAATTCCACATTTTTGAAGATGAGAGCTTGAAACCTCTACAAAAGTGTTCTTTTATGCGCTGAATTTGACGGTATGATTTTCATTAGCGTTTATTAAGCTTTGGAGAGTATTTCTCCCTTTTTTTAAAAATCAGACAAATTTTCTCAGCTAATGCTCCAATCAAAAAACTATTATGGCGTTAAAGTAGATGCCTTACCTCATAAACTTCGTGTACTCTCGTTCTTTATGGCTTTTGCATTTTGCTTATGAGGCTTTATTGGTTTTCTTTTAACTAAGGGATAAAAACTGGGTAGAACAAACGGATTACTCATTAACAGAATTTTTATTATCTTTGGAGTAAGTCTAGCGGTAGGTTGATGCTATGTTTTCCATGAAAGATGTTGATTTTTGTTCAAATCTTTGTTGGAATCAATGCCGCCATTGGTTAAGCTTAAGTTCCATGCACCTTTAGGGGATTTTTCCCAAGGGCTGTCATTGGTTAAACCAGCTGGTTGACGCGAAAAAAGGCCTTTTAGGCGTTTGACCTAGAGATAATGTTATCTCTTCAGTGACCTGTAAGTAATCTTATGCATATTCTTTAGGATTTAAAAGGCTTTTGGCGCTCTAGGCCCATCTTGCAGAGGCTAAGCTAAATAAGAAATCAGAAGAAAAGTTTATTGGTAGTTAGAAAGGTTGGTTCTTAGGAAGGCATCTGTCACATTGGTGATTTAGTCAAATATTACTATATCAAACAGGTTTAGCTGCTAAACCACCCTATAATTTTTAGTTGAAAAAAAAATAGAATGACAAAAAAGCCAAATGCAGAGCACCATTGACGTATTCAAAGGTGAAAAAGAATCTCAAACAGGGCCGACAACTCACAAAAATGTAGGGGGGACAACATGTGTTTCTCAAAATTTAGGGGAGGGGTTTGGTGGCTCGTGAATTTTTAGTTTTTAAATCTTAAAAAGAAAATCAAATTTTGAAGGAAGTTTTACTCTTTCTCACAACTCCACTTTTAAAACAATAAAGAACTTTAGCGTAAAGAGCGGGGCGTTGAGGAGCGGACAGCCCCTTTCATATACGTAATGATTTCTGTTCTTTTAAAGTTTTAATGTCACTCCTTACGATTCAGGTAATAACAAAGAATTAATATCTATGAGAGTAAATATCTGGAACATAGCCAAATTTATATCTAAATTTTTAGAGTTCCGCTAATTCTAAAATCAACATGGTTTGTTAAAAAAAATTACAAGTTCACTTAGTCAGTTTGTTAGTTAATTAAGTTTGTTTTTCTAATTGGGGAATTTGCATGTTGTTCAATGTGTTAATTTCTTAAAAATCGTAATGCCGCCACAAATGGCGTTGATTCCAACCACCTTGTATCTTCATTTCAGCCTCGTCAATTTGCACCACGCTTTATTCTTTTTTACTTTTCATCTTTTTACGAATGGTATTCTGATGTTAAAATCTATGTGGCAGGCGACTAGATCAGCCTAGCTTCAGCATACCTGAACCTGCTGCGATTACCGCCAGTAATCTTAACATTTCCTCACTTCCATCGTCCAAAGCCTTCCAGTATTGTCTTATCAATTACCAGGTGTAGTTGTGGTTTATCATGTACCAACTACTAATTTTGCCCGTTCTTTATCCTCTATTTCCCACTGAGGATTGAGAGAAGTATTAGAAAGCTAAGAAAAAGAAATTGCCGAGATTAGATAATTTCCACAAATGTGAAAGAAGAGTTGCAACTGAATTCAACATGAAAGGCCATGCCCTTAATAGTGGCTTATTTTCGGATCTCTGTAAGGATACGTATTCCAACTTTGTTGTTAGAGATGAAGATGATGGTAGAGGATTTTATTATTACATGTAGAAATATGATGGTTGTCAAAAGGTCAAAGTTTAAGAAGATTATTGTTGATATTAAAGGACAAAATCAATTTTTTTTAGCATATTTTTAATATTTTTATATTTTGACAAAATTGCGTTCTTGTTGTTTTTTTTCCAAAATGATTTATGGCTGTCTAAAATGACATTCATTTGTCAGATATCTTTGCGAAATTGAACGATCTAAACTTGTCTTTTGTGAAAAATTATCACTCTGCACAATTCCCCCATGGAAAATTCCCTTACACGGAAAAATGAGCAGCTACATAGAAAGTGCAAAATGGATGCTTCAAAGTTCAAAAGTCAGATGTCTTAAGATCCTAAAAGGATCCGATATTGAAAACTGTTTTAGGACAGGGGCTGGTTGGTTTTCAACCACTTTCCACTGATAAAAAATAGACTGAAATTCTCAATTTTCGATCGAATGAGCATCCTCCGATATTACTTCGACCGTGAGGGGGAGGTTGGGATGAGTAAGGGGCAGCCACCCTTCTACATAGAATAAATTCTGCTCATTGAAGAAACTTTTTCATGTTTATTTTTTCATAGTAATGCTAGAAAATCCTGCGCCTATTTCATTGAATTTCTCTTCCCCATGACGTATTTCTCCAAGGAAAGATCCTTCCACATAGCCCCCTCCCCTCAACACCACCTTCCAAACCTAAAAATTCCCCTGGAAACGTCTATACACTTCCCAATAACCATTACTGTATAAAAACACTGGTCAAAGTTTGTAATTTGCAGCCCCTCCCCCAGGGACTGTGGGGGAGTTAGTCATCCCCAAAGACATAGTTATTATAATTTTCGACTATGCGGAACAAAATAGCTATCTCAAAATATCACTCTGCAATAGCAGTTTTGATCCATTAGCGTAGGTGTAGGAGTTTTAAATTCCACACAATTTGTGAAATCCATTCAACTCGTACTAGTTAATAATTTTATTGTATGTTGGGGTTTTTAGTAACCTCCAAAAGGTCGATCTAAGGCCACCAACGATCACCAACAATCGGGATCGTGAATTCATATTCAGGATTGGAAGTCTGACAACTTTTTCTAAAATAAAGATTACGGGTTTGGATTATGGTGTTTCCCGAGTTGTATGTTCGGTTTATAATTTCGTCTATTGTGCAGTCTGCAATTCGACTACCCAGTTTTATAAATATTTCTTGTTTCTTCTATTTTAAATCAGCGCTTTTTATAATTATATTTAACCCTACCTTACATGGGCTTTTTGGCTGTTCTCATACATGGGGGGGGGGGCTAGTAGGCCCGCGGCACTTTAACGCACTATAACTTTATATCGAGCAATGCTAGTACAAAGATATTTGGTACGTTTATAGTTTAACTCTTTTCCAAGAAATTAAAAGAAAAAATTTGGTGTGAATGACTTCATCTATGGCTATGAAATGTTGTGCAATATTCAAAAATTTAAAAAAAAATTTTTAAAAAGACCTTAAAACATACTTTTTGAATAACACACTCTAAGTCGTTGCTGTGATATTGCCGATACACCATTTGGCAACTTGCATGAACGTACTGATTTGTTTAGTCTATTTGGACTCTACCTAAATACTCCCTTAAATTACCGTCAGTTATAGCAAAATTGATGTAGAATAAGTAGTAGTAGCCACAGCAGCAGGAGTATACACATAGTGCCTTTTGGTTAGTCTAATATATGTCCCGAGATACCCTGGAAGTTTCGACTGAATGCTCTAAGTAGTTCCTGGGTCATCTCTGATACGTCCTTTTGACAACCTGTATGCACGTAGTGTGCTTTGATTTAGTTCAACATCCCCTCGTGAGGTTAAAATCGAATACAAGTTAAGGATTAATACTTTCGAAGAATTGAACGAATTCATTCAATGTAAATGGCCCATTCATCTTTTCTAACATAATAGTCCGTTAGCCTGTTTCATTTTAACCAAGAGCAAAAGTTGGATTTTTAGATAAAAAGACTGTTTCATCTTCTTTAAATCCCATATCAGAAGATAAATGAAACCTACAATAATATACATATAACAGACATTTAGTCTAGTGGCTTTACTGTTCATGCCCTGGTGCTTTATCATGTTGGATTTTGTTTAAATGTAAGTTTTCCTGTTTCCTTTTTTTATAGCGACTGAAGTATAGTAAGTTCAAAGAAAAAAAAAAATAAAAAAATACTGGTGAATCAAATGAAGCGAAACAAACAACAAATTATCTTCTTTGCTGAATAAGGGATTAATTTTTTTAAATGATTAGGAAGTGCAGATCAAGCAAATGAATCTGGCTGCTCTTGATTTTCAGAGGGGAGGGTGATTCGAAATTCCAACTGGGTAACGCCATGCTTTCTATAACCATAATATTTTTAATTCTGACAATTTTTAAGGCTTTAAATTTCATGAAAACTGTAAAAAATCATAAAATTGAGATATTCTTTAGGGGGGGGGGGTAAAAGAACAAATGAACACGCATCCGTGATCTGCCTTCTGGGAAAAAATACAAAATTCCACATTTTTGTAGATAGGAGCTTCAAACCTCTACAATGGGGCTTTCTGATACGCTGAATTCGATGGTGTTAAGTTCGTTTCGTTAAGATTCTATGGCTTTTAGGGGGTGTTTCATCCTATTTTCTAAAATAAGGCAAATTTTCTCAGGCTTGTAACTTTTGTTGAGTAAGACTAAACTTGATGAAACTTATATATTTAAAATCAGCATTAAAATGCGACTCTTTTGACATAGCTATTGGTATCAAAATTCTGTTTTTTTTTTAGATTTTCAGTATATCTTGGAAAACGCTTAGAGTGGAGAATTCTGGATGGAACTTGGTGGGTAGAATAAGCAAATATTGTAGATGCGTGATTGACGTAACCGTACTGGATCCACTCCCTGTGGGGGAGTTAGGGGGTGGGTTCAGTGCTTTGGCGAGTATGGTGCTTCTTGACGTGCTAGGACGATGAAAATTGGTAGGCGTGTCAGGGAGCTGCACAAATCGACCTGATAAAGTTGTTTTCCCCGATTCGATCATCTAGGGGGCTTAAGGGAGTGGAAATATTAGAAAAAATGAGGTATTTATAACTTATGAGTGGGTGATAGGATACGTACCTGCACTATCTCAGAAACGACTAAGGTTATTAAGTTCAAACTTTCTAGGCAGGTTGAGGGGGACGTTGAATTAAATCAAAAAATACTATTTGCATTCATAGCATCTAAAGTGTGTACCTGAGAAATCTTAGGAGCAGCTAAGGGTAGTAACTTGAAACTTTCAAAGCATGCAAGATAAGTAAAAAAAAATGAGACTTTTAAGGAAAAGTTAAGGGTGATGTTAAACTGAATAAAAAGACACAATATGCATCCGGGTTGTCAAAAAGTTGTATATGCAATATCTCTGCAACGGCTAAGGGTATACCCTTAGCCGTCAGTTTTTTTTATGAGATTATTATCATTTAGCTCTGCAGATCTTAGCGTCCTGGCTAAGTGGTTGGCGTGGTGGTGTGAGAATCCTCTGTCCCTGGGGGCACGAGTTCAATCCCAGTTGTGACCAGTTATTTGGTTTGAGACGGGGGTCAGTGGAGTGACTCTGTAAGCTCAGGCAGAGTCGACCTGGCTCTAAATGGGTACTGGAGAAATCTGGGGATGGTAAGCAAGAAGGGCGTGTGAAAGCACAGGATAGTTGGCCCCCGGCCCCCCATTGCACTTCTTGGCTGAAGGGCCATGAAACGGAGATGAGCAGCCGGTTCAACTCAACACATCACGAACAGGATCGTTGTTGGTGCTGGAGTCAGGTATAATTCTGATTTTACCTACAATTATGGCCGTAGTATGGCTCAAGCTTAAAATATTTATTCGGAAATGCTGTACAATATTGGTAGTTTTTAATATCCCTTGATTCTACCTGATTTCATAAACTGATTAGTTTCACATATTTTTTCTGTAGTTCTTTATATGTAGTTCTATCTTTGCACATAGTTTTTTTTTTCTCTTTGAATCGTGTATTTATTGCAGGTTTCCAAAGACCGCTCCTCCATTCCCCACTTATTTTCCTGAAGATGGTGTTGATTTTGCGTTATAGCTTTACCAGATTTTTTGCTAAATCTTCACTTTTTTTTCATAATTTAGCTTGAAACTTAGGCTGTAAAATTCTTAGTTGTGGAAACACTGTGAGAGGATTAAATTGTTCATTTTTGTGCTAAAACTTGTATTTAAAAAATAATTTTGTTGTAAATGTCTATTTCTAGGAAGAATTGGAAGCCTTTAATGCAGAATACAACGCTGGAGTTCCTGTTTTGTTTCCTGAACCGTTTGTCCAAGACGCCAGGAACTTCTTGGAAGCAGTAAAAGAACTAGAAAAATTCCCTCAGCCGGTTACAGCAAAAATGGGTTTTGAATGATATTTGACAATCGAAAATATAAAAATTTTAAGCCGTATAATCGAGATTTTTACCAAAATTTAAGAATATCTTCTTCAATGTTTTCTTCTGAGGTGTTTTCCACCAATATGATACTCTTCTTATAATTCAATATTAAAATCAAATTACTTCAGCGTTGGTTGATATTTCAACATAATTTTAATATTAGTTCGGTGTATTTCTGATACAAAGACCCTTAAGTACAAGTCAATTCTAATTTTGAAACAAAACAAAAAACACTATAAGAAAAAACTACAATGTACTTCCTCCGGTTGCGATTTTTAGATGTTTAATTATTTTAAGAACTTTTTATTAGTAATAAATATGGCTATTCGTAACTTACGAATTAACTTACGAAACGAAATTCTATATTCGTATTTTTTTATTACGTATATGAGAGGGTTCGCCCACTCGTCAATACCTCGCTCTTTACAGTAAAGCTTGAATTTTATCCAATGTCTAGCTTCATATGCTTTATATTAAAGTTTATAAACTTCATTTGCGTAATAATTTCTGTTTGTTTTAAGTTTTAATGCTGCTCCTTAATTTCAGTTGAAAAAACTTTTAATATTTATTTTTGTATTAGTTTTTTTAAATAATGCTAGAAAACCCTTTGCGTAGCCTATAAAAAAGAGAACACTATAGATATGGTTTTTAAAGATGGTCTATAAAATACAGGAGTACCGCGACACAAAATGTACCTTTATAGGCGACAATTTCTTTCAAGTGGTCTTTCGGACGATTTTGTAGGCCAAAACTCCTAATCTAAGTTTCAATTTTAATTTTATTCATAATTTCAGGACATGCAGCTATCGTAGAAATATTAGTAACTGGCAAGACAAAATACAAAAATACCAGGATCAGGCAGAGACGTGGCACTTCGTCGAAGGAGTCGAACTGTGCGGCCTCTTTCTTTTTGGTTTGATAATATTTAGTCCTAAGTCATAGAATCTTAACGAAAATCATACCATCAGATTCAGTGTATCAGAGAACCCAGTTGTAGAAGTTTCAAGCTGTTATCTACAAAAATGTGGAATTTGTATTTTTGTGTCAGAAGCTAGATCACGGATGCGTGTTTATTTGTTTGTTTGCTTGTTTTTTTGTTGTTTTTTTTTGTTTTTTTGCCCTGGGGTGATCGTATCGACCCTCTTGTCCTATAGTATTGCAAGAGGGCTCATTCTAACGGAAATGAAAAGTTCTAGTGCCTTTTTTAAGCGATCAAAAAATTGGAGGGCACCTAGGCCCCTTCCGGAAAAATTGGAAAGCTTCGAATGATAACCTTCCCCCACTTTAACCGGGCATAGCGCTTCTCTTGACGACGCATAGCTCTCCCGATACCTTTCAGAATATATGTACCTGCACTACGTGAGTCATTTGTCTGAATGTGGTTTTTTGTTTTGTTTTAAATGCGAGAGTAAAAGAAAAATAGACCACCAAAATTAAAAATGGATTTTACCAAATGACTATTAATTCTTACCGATTGTTTTGAAGACTGTATTAATTATTTGTGTAGAATTGCGTCGCTTGATACTGCCATTTTCACAAACTGATCACTGGCTATGATTTAGTAATCAGCGCTACCAATGCAAACGAAGGATTTTCCTTTCTGTTCATGGTCGGGGACTGTAATTCCCCTTTCAAAGATTTTTTGATTATGCTTATTCCAATGGTGCACTTTTCGTTTCGATCTGACGCTATTTTCGACAGGTTTCGTTTTTTTTCGAAATCACCATAAATTTCTTAACGGAATAAACTTTTACTTTTAAGATGAACCAAAATAATAGTTACCATTCCTAAATCAGTTTCAAAAGGCAATTTTTTTACTAGGCAGTTTTTTTTAAACACCTTTTTTAGCTTTTAATTACCATGGGCCGTGGTTTGCTCTTTACTGGAGTCGATGAATCTCGACCTCGGCATCGAGCACTACATGGGGCGTGCCGGTGTGGTCTCGGGCTTACTGTTCTACAAGGACATCGACAACTTCATCTACAACACCGACCTGGCCGGCAGCGGCGAGTGGGTCGGCTTCGACGAGGCGCTGACCTTCGACAACGGCAGCAGCGCCAAGCTGTATGGCGTCGAGCTGGCCTACTCGCAGAAGTTCGACTGGCTGCCGGCACCGTGGAACGGCCTGCTGCTGGGCGCCAACCTGACCCTCAGCCAGTCCGACGCGAGCATCGAAGGCCAGGGCGCCAAGCGCTCCATCGACCGTTTAGATTCCTCCTCTTTATCATATGGAAAACTGATTGAGTGAAATATTTTTCTAAAAAAGAATTCCGTTAGTTTACTGCTTACTCCTTAGAATGAAGTTCCGGCAAAAAGTCCATTATATACAATAATACATTATATCTGGCTCTCCGTTTGAAATAATACTTAAAATTTAGACGTTCAACATACTGATTACTTTTCAACCAAGCATATATGCCAAACTTATGATTTCAGCTTGAATGGTGGTTAGGATAACCCTGCAAAATATTATTGTATGTGGACACACATAATTTTCTTCTTTTTAATGAAAATTCTGACCAACAGCTTCAAGAAATCTCACCAGACGTTTGAGCATTGCTCTTTCAAATATCTTAGAGAACACTGGCAGAAGATAGATCGGCCTGTAGTTCCCAGGATCCTTTCGGTCACTTCCTTTAAAGAGAGCTATAACACGTGCAAGTTTAAGACGTTGGGGAAATGTTCCCAGTTGAAATGACCTATTAATCAAATGGGGTGATAATCGATGGAAGAATAGGTTTAATTACTTTAGCAGAAATTTGGTCGAAACTTGCTGAAGAAAGTTGAGGATGGAAAAGCCCCTTTAATATTCGGAGTAATTTCTTTTCGTTTTATGATTTAATGCTTATTAAAACTTTTGATAAATCGAATGAGTCTTTTCCAAAGTCTATAAGATTACCCGTCTAATAAAAACCTTATATATGAACAACGAACAGCTTGCATAACTTAGCCCTGGGGGAAGTGGGAGGTTTTGTCAGCCCACAAGGAAAAATTATTTTAATTGCTTCATCTTTTGACTATTTTGGACATAATGGCCACCTCAAAATTTTTATTGGATGCATTTGGGAAAAGAGGGCGTGAAAAAAAGGGGGGGCAGGTCTTGCCCGACACGTACGCAGGAATTTGTGTCGGGGGGGGGGGGCATACTTCAAAAGTCTTGTTTGGGTTTTGCAACTTTTTTTTTTAAAGGGCTTTGGGACTAAACCCTTACAGTAACGGAAATTTTAGAGATTCTAACTGGTTAGCAGAAGAGAAAAAAGTGTATTTGTCTGTTAAACGAGTTTCCCTTAAACAGGAACAGAAACAGGAACCTTAAACAGAAACAGGTTTCTGTTAAACAGAAACAAGTTTCCCTTCCTTGATCGGTTATGATTTGCTTATGTTGAGTGAGAAAACTATTATATATTTTTTTGTATTAAATATTTAATATATAGGTGTTCAGGGGTTAGGTTGGGTATTTAATATAATGCATTCTGCGTGGCCTATCTGCATTTGCCCTACTCCTCGTCGCAACAACCTTTCTAAACAACAACATAAACTCTGTTTCCATCCAGTAAAAATTAGACAATTTATTTCTGTTAAATTCATTTTTTTGTGGGAACTTTAGAGTGAAGAACTTAAATTTAACTTCTCTTCAAAAATCATACAACTGGATACAAATTGTTTTAAGATCTCCACGGAAACGACACACATTTGCCGACTTTTTCAAAAATTCGAGCTAACTATTCCAAACATTTGGCCCAACATGACGTATTGAAAATATAGATCCAGTTCTAACGACTTGATGTTTCCTAGTTTATTTACTTCCTGTGCACAATCCCTAGATTTCTACTGTTTCATTTATACATTTATACAAAGAGGAGTATAGAAGAGAGGTGAATTTTGATAAAATTTTGAAGCAGTTGCGCACTCGGAAGTAATTGAAAAATGGCTTTCAGATTTGACAAATTTGTGTGACAAAAATAAAATGAAAAAAGTCTAAAAGTACAAGCTGGTGAACTGTAGAAAACAAGTTAAAAATAGGTAAAGTACTAGGATGCAAACATAGTAACAAAGATAGTATTAAGTGATTTTAGAAATGATTGTTCAAAATTTGACCAAACAGCAAAGCAATGTGTACCATACTTTTTGCACCGCAGTAATGCCGTTTTTAAATAATCGATACCATTTACGTCGCCATTCAAGGTGAATAAACGCCTCGGATTTTTGCATCACCAAAAAGAGAATTGAGCTGCGGGCTTTTCCTTTTGGTCGCAAGACTTTGGCTGTTTTTATTGGATGGCGCAGTGTATTAACTAAAAACTTAGCAATACGCTTGAGGCCTTTTCCAGTCACCATAGGAACGTAAGGTAAATAAAGCCACGTGCCATCAGCACCTTCTCGAAACCGACAAATTTCGATGTTGGTGTCTTTATCGGCCGAAATAAATGAGCTGATCGCAACATTATATTAAATACCTAGCCTAACCAGCTCTATATATTAAACATTTAATTAAAATATACCTGCATAGTAGTTTATCTCACATAGGCTAAGCTGATTATCCCCGAGTATACACAGAAAAACCAGTTTTAAACAGGTCTAAAACAAAAGTGTGGTTGCTATAATACGTGAGTACCCAAAGTGATGGACCAAATGTCAACGAAAAGTTGTTTTGGCTCTTTGAACGCGGAAAACAGAATCTAATTGGGAATGCAGGACAACTTGACGTTGGGGCATATAAAAATCATCAAAGGAACAATGCTTTTTAAAAGTTTCCTAGTGAAAACATAGGAACTTTTAATAAATACGTAACATGGACTGAAGTTATAACTCATACTTAGCCTGAAAAGTTGCAGATAACTTTGATTTTTCAGGATTGATCTTTACTGTATGGATTTTGTTGTATTGATAGTATTACAAGATATTTTTTATTTTGCTAGAATTTTTTTTATATTCAATTTAAAAAAAACAACAAATTTTTAACATTTTAATGGGGTCTAGACCTTAATTCCGGAAAAATACCCCTGGAAAATTTTCCCTGAGGAAATCTCTCCTCCCGGAACATCCACACAGAAAAATTGCTCCATCTTCACACCGGCAATTTTAGCCTCCGTAGTAGTTGCAATAGAAGTAGTAGCCGGAGTAGGAATAGTAGTAGTATTAGTAGTAGTTTTGCATTAGTGCTAGTGTGTGCCTATTGCCTTTTGGTCAATTGATATTCGCCCTAAGCATTCCCTCAAAGCTCCAACTGAATACCCTAAGTCACTCCTGAAATACGCCTTTATGCGACCTTTATGAAAATAGTTTGTTTCGATTTAAATAAACTTTCCCCTCAATACTCTCTTAAATTTCCATCTTGATACCCTTAGCCTCAGTAGTACTAGCACTATAGTAGTAGTAGTAGTAGTAGTAGTAGTAGTAGTAGACGTTGCACTTCAGACTAAAACTTACGTGTTCCATAGTACAATTTGCACATTTTGGCGAGGCCTGGCAAGGGTTTTCCTTGGAATTAACATGAGGGCCAGAACATCTGGAACACTTGGGACGTGCTGGTGAGCGGGGAAAAGCTCCAATCAGGTGATCAGTACTTTGACAGCAAAAGCATCGATGCGGAATGGATTGAAAGGGCTTAGCGCGAAAAATTTCGTACCCAATACGGATTCCCGACTCCAGTACCGCGTTAAGAACGCTTGTGTGGATAAACTTGAGGGTAAAAGTGCGAGAATCGTCGATGTGAAGAGCAACTGGCAAGTATCCAATTTCAGTGCTTACATCCAAACACATTATATCAGATCCCTTGATATGATTGGATAGCATGAAAGAAGAAGCGACAGTACGAAGCAACCCTTCCGTTTCCACTTTGAGTTTGAATATAAGAGGTTCTTCGGTCTGGAAGATCTTATTATATTTTGTTGTGATTTTTGGAATATACGGAAGATAGATAATATTTGAGGGCTTATCAGTAGTCTCGCATTGTGACATATCTTCGATTTTACGGGAATGTCTTTTTTGTCTACGGCTAATTATATTATTGACAAAAGGATGGGGTATCCATTACCAAAAAGGGTTTATCAGATTTATCTGACAAATCAGGTGGACAGAGGTCATAGCTCTTAGGTGAGGTAAGTCACTTTTATATCATGCCACTTTAATATCAGTTTAAAAATCCTCACAGTCAAGCTGTGTTTACAATCAGTCACTAATAATAGAAAATATCAACTATTATCAGTCTTTTAGATTAATTGGGTCTGCTCGCACCAAGCCATACTGTGCATAGATAACGGCATAAATTAACTTGCATTTAATTAATGAATTAGTTAATATATTGATTTAATAATTAATTAATACATTTAAAACTTCCTCTTTATAATTGAAATTAAATTACTAGCAAGAAGTCAATTAACTAGAATTTTACCCTTAGCCTATCAGGCATAGCTGATAGCTTAGGTCAGACTAGCCTCATTAGTATTGGCTGAATGCTATTTTAGAAAACTTCTGATTTTTAAGCATTTGAATTAGATAATAGTTAGGTACCTCTATAGCTAGGAACAGAGTTAAGGAAACACATAACAACTGGAGTGAAGCCAAATACTCTTAAATTTGGTGTTAATGTATGACCATTTTACTACATAAGCAAACATGTTAAGAAAACAATTCTGGTAAAATTCTAGTTTAGTGACTTTTGGCTATCTCAGAAAGGGGTTAGGTTCCAATATGACAAGAGGCAGCTCGCTGGGGAAAGAAAGTATGAATCCTGTACCTAAATGGAGTTTCCAGCTATAAACATTCCAATGAAGCAGTTTTCATTTCGAACCGACACCAATTTGGTAAGTTTTAGGCTTTTCCTGAATTTCCCAAACATCTTTTCTTGTAACGAAGTTTTGTCATTAAGACTAATCGAAATTATAGCTACCATTCCTAATCAGCTTCCAACAGTATTCTTTCTCCGTTGACTTATTTTTTCAAAATATATTTGAAGATTTTCGGTTGCTATGGGATAGAATTCGTTCTTTACTAGATTGCAGGACAGACAACTTATTTTTATATATATAGATAGATATGAGTGGGTTGTTCCCCTCGTTAATACCTCGCTCTTTACACTAAAGCTTAAATTTTGTCCCAATTCTTTAAGAATGACCCCTTAATCAGAAAGGTCGTAGAATAAATAGTTGAAATTACTAAAAATACTTTAGCATAAAAAGCGAGGTATTTAGGAAGAGAAGAACCCCTCATATGCGTAATAATGTATATTCGTTTTAAGTTTTAATGCTACTCCTTACTTTCAAGTGAAAAAACTTTTTCATGTTTATTTTTTCATTTTTTTTTATGGTAATACTAGAAAATCTTTTATCACGATTTGACGTATTTTCGTTAAAAATGTTATTTCGCCAGACATTAAGGGTCCGGAAGGAAATGACCAGTTTTGAATTCATACATATTACTCCTCTCTCTGTCAAAATTCAACTGGCCGAGCCTATCCTCAGTCTGTTGAATAAATACAAAACAGATAAAAAAAAAATTAATGTTTTCTTTGATATGTTAATAAATGCAAAATAATTTTTGAAACATATTTACATGGGATATAAAATAGGCACCTAAAACACTTGAATATTTAAAAAGGCACCTAGAAATACCCCCCCCCTCTAGGGGGTGGAGGTGGTTGCCGGCAACGGACTGCTCCCCTTCCTTAGGCCTAGAACATATAACGTTAAAATACAAATTTACTTTAATATACATTTTTGAACTTTAGAATACTTTCAATTTTCTTAAAACACTCTAAACACTTTTCACTGCATTTATATAAATAAAAATAGAAAACATGATAATTTGTTTCTTTCTTAAATACTTCACATTTCATCACGTTCTACTCTCGCTGGGCCTTGCGTTATTGCGTAGCTACAACAATCCTCATTTTTTTTTTTTAAAGAATCAAAAATCAAACAGTTCGTGGTAACGAACTGTAGTAAGGAGCGACCCGTCTCAATGAAAGTGATTAAATTTTCGGTTATATTAGAGGCAGTGCAAAAAAAAGATGCCTAAGAAATAAGTTCAATAAGGATAGAGTCCTTTGTCTTATCTCCAATTTGGCAGCCTACCTCACCTCCAAAAACAACTCATAGCAAGTTCTTAATTTTTTGCCCATATCTATGGGACGGCATGTGATTAAATTTTTGGGCATATTAGAGACAGTGCAAAAAAGATGTCTAAGAAATATGTTCAATAAGGATAGAGCAGTGGCGGATCTAGAGAAAAATCTTGGGGGGGGCACTGGACCAGGGGTGCCAATATGATTTGAGCGTAATGAGGTTATTGGGAAGTGTATAAAACTTAAAACGAACAGAAATTACTCTGTATATGAAAGGGACTGTTCCCTCCTCAACGCCTCGCTCTTTACGCTAAAGTTTAACTTTTTCTCTCAACTCTACTTTTTAAACAGAAAAAATAACTTTTGCGTAAGGAGTGGGCCGTTGAGGAGGGTACAGCCCCTTTCATATACGTAGTAATTTCTGTTCGTTTTAAGTTTTAATATCGCTCCTTACTTTCAGTTAATAAATCTTGTTTTTATGTACTTAATTATCTAAAAGATCACATCAACTATAGAGGTAATAGATACTGCTGTAGATGTAAAATATAAAAAAATCCCATTTCCCTCGATATTTTTTTAGTTATTTAATTTTAATCAGCCTCACAGAAGTTTGTAAGTGTTTCAATGGGGCTACAACTTTCACTGTTTGGTGTTAGACTGTACTAATGTCATTGTGTGCATACAAGTCCTCTTTTTCTGCTTTGGCGAAATTGGAAGTATATTCGAATGCGATGGAAGGTTGGGGCGAGTCTGATGCATTGAAGAGTTCTATTAAAGTTAGGTTTTTTTTTCTTGTAGGGTGATGTTGGAATAATGTTTGCCAGGAAACCCACTCCCTATTCTGTTTGCAAATGTATCAGTTAAGAAGATTGGGACTGAAACCTGCAAACTGCTTCGTTTTACTCATGTAATTCTTGGCTTCGACACAGCTTCCCATAACCATGGATTTGGCAAAGGGATTGCGCTTAAACGGCTGAGAGACAACAAACAGTTTTTGGGAAAATGCTTCAACGTTTTCAAAGAATTGGTGCTTCAAAAGAAGAGATTGAAGCAGCAGGAGAAGCTGCACTTTCTATATTGTAGAGTGGAAAATCTACTGACAATCTTGACAGTTACCGACACCGAGTCTTTCAGCAGAAAGTAGCAATGTCCGACGAGTCGAGGTTGTCGACTAGTCGACGAGAATTCGGCTGCTGTGAAACTAACAAAACTGTTGCATCCGTACAATATTTTTCATCAGTATACAAAAGCATAGAGGATAACCCAAAATTAAGCTAAAATCCTTGTAAACTTCCTTCGAGTGAATATATTTACAATTTTGAATAACAAAATTCAAATACCACGAGGGGGTATCAGGATTTTAGAAATGTTTCTGTGGGGCATGGCCCGAAGTCGGTTATTAACTACTGCTTTACAATAAAGTCTTATAGTGCTTTAAAATACTCCTTGTTATTTCTTAAAAAATTCCAATCTTAAAAATATTAATTATTAAAAATGTTCGCACGGCATTACTGCCTCTGAAACTCGAAGCTGAATATGCGTATAGTTTTTCTGTAGTTTTAAATCAATTGACTCTCTCAGAATTTTCACACAATAGCATTTTAGCCTTCTTTTGGCTAAAATTGTTGTTTTGCACCACAAAATGGCTGAAAACATCGCTTTGCTGTGGGACAATCTTTTTGACAAAAAGGCCTATGTTAACCGTTATTTTGTACAACTATCTGCACCTTCAGAAAAGAATGCACTATCGTACGGAAGTACGGCTTCTTAAACTCGAGGTTCAATGTGCATATAGTTTTTCGACAATTCTAAATCAATCATGAGGTTACTGTTCCGCTTTGATTTGACCAAACTTATTTTATTACCTTCAAAAGATGAAATAAGACTGGTCTTTTGTTATACAAAATAAAATAACAAAAAAAAAACAAGGTGCAATATCAAATTCAACCGAACTCTTGAGTAGAAGATAGGCCTACCACTGCTCTTGGCCCTGAAATATTGCTTTCGCTTTGTGTCAGTTCATTCTGATCTAAAATACATTTTTGGGGTGTACACTCCTCCTTCCAAGAAATATGTTGACATAACCCTCGGTACTCTTGTATAAGATAAATGCCCTTTAGCTAATACTTGTGAAACTTTCGTTACCACTGTTTGTGTGTGTTACTCCAACTAAATCATATAGAAAAAATGTTTGTGGAAAACTGGAAAGGGGCATCTCAGTCACAAATTAGAAATTATATTTTTCTTATAGAGTCAATATCTATTGGCAGGCACTCAACAATCTGGCAACACACATTTTTTCTAGGGTTTTCCCTATTCTAATCTCTTTCCTTTGGGATTCTTATAATTACTTTATAGTCCCCAATTTTCAGGGGAGCCAAGGAAACTCTGCCCTCTTCCGGGGACCATGCAACTGGATAGTAGGCAGGCCTACCGATATACTTTCCATATTACTTTAACAAAAAAAAAACAGTTAACCGTAGATTGTCAGTTTAATTGACATAAACTGATATTTATTCCTTAAAAGTCTTGATAATTTTTTATATATGAAAGTAAGAAAAGTGAAAACATTTCAAACGTATTTTGTTTTCAGTAAAGCGAAAGTTGTGTTCTGGTCTTGAGAAGGCATGAGGGTTATCAGCCCTACTCATGTTAATTTTTGCTCGTTTTGAGTTTGACTCGATTATTTATTGTAAGTTCTGTTCGTTTTGAGTTTCATTTATTTGTTGATAGTGGTTTATGGTAGTTTTGCGCTTCGAAGATTATTTGACTTTATTTTAAGCGTCGCCGGACCCATTGTCCACTTCAGCGGCGGTCAGCGAAGCGTTTCCATTGGCGTCTAATTGCACGGTGACGCCCTGACATAAAGCGTTAGGAGCGATGTGATCTTCGACGGTTACTGTAGCGGTGCAAGAACTGGAATTTCCGCTAAGGTCAACAACGTTTAATTCAACGGAAGCGCCAGTCGAGACGTCGTTACAATCAAAAGAAGTATTATCTAGACTCAGGCTGGCTATGCCGCAAGCGTCGCCGGACCCATTGTCCACTTCAGCGGCGGTCAGCGAAGCGTTTCCATTGGCGTCTAATTGCACGGTGACGAAAATTGAAAAATGAGGTATTTTTAACTCACGAAGAAGTGATTAGATCTTTATGGAATTCCATATTTAGAAAGATCTCGTAACTCAGATCTCTTATTTTAAATCCCGACCGGATCCAGTGTCTTTGGGGAGGGGGATCGGAAATCTTTGAAAACGCTTAAAGCGGAGTGAGAAACTTAATGGGAAGAATAAGCACAAGTCCAAGATAAGTGACTGACATAACTGGACCGGATCCGATCTCTTTGGTGGAGTTGGGGGGGAGTAATTCTGAAAAATTAGAAAAAATTAGGTATTTGTAACTTAGGAATGGGTGATCAGATCTTAAATTAGATTTTAAATTTAGTCAATGAAAACATAGTACCGTCGGAGAGCCAAAGAATAAAATAGGACTGAAACGTCTTATCAACCTAAACATTTCAATTTCTCATTAAAATTTAGCTTAAATTGTTCTTGTTATTGATGATATTATTATTGAAAACTTGATTATAAATAGTAATCTGGTTTGTAATATTTTCGATTTTCATCGAATATTCGAACACTTCAAGAGAGAATCTAATTTTGTGGAAGAAAAAAAAATCTACAACAGAAGATTAGTCAAGTGGACAACTTCACTTACTTACGTAGTATTATTAATAAAGATGACAAACCTGCATTCTATCTGTTTCTTCTTCTGTTAGACTACGTCGTTTGAACAAAGAAGCTGATACTTCATTAGCTTCTTCCATAGCTTGTTCCTCTTCTTTTCTAGCTGCTTTCACTTCTTCTGTAAGCTTCCAAAAGCTTCTCGTTTCAAGCGCTTCCTCAATCCTCTTGTTTGGTGTTTTCAGAGGAGACTTTGCGGTAGTTATAGAAGACTCAACTCCAATTTTGAGCTTTTTTAAAGCTGGTTCTTCTGTCTTAAGATTCCCTAAAACAGATGTAGATGGCACTTCGTCAATCTTAGCTTTTACGGGGGTTGTTGCCACAAAATATTACTGTTTCAACAATCAGTCTCAGTTTCTGACGATTTTCCTGAACCGGCGCTGGCTTTGCTGTGTCTGTCTGGTTAATGATGTTATCCTGCCTTTTCTCCGCAACAGAAATAAAGTTGTCTGCGGTTAAAGTATATTTTTTGTGAAACTGCGTTAGTCGGTGACTTGTGTAGCATTGAATTGCATCCTTCCAGTTCCTGAAAGTTTGCTGACAAGGTTATCTAAGCGCTGGTGGCTGCCTTTGCCAGCTGTTTCGGACGAAAAAAGAAGACAGAATCGACGAGAAGCACCGTTCTCAGATGGTGAATAGCTAGGACCACTGGGTCGATACGATCACCCCTGGGGAAAAAAAACAAACAAACAAAAAAACACACATCCATGATCTGCCTTCTGGCAAAAAATACAAAATTCCTCATTTTTGTAGATAGGAGCTTGAAACTTCTACAGTAGGATTCTCTGATATGCTGAACTCTAAATAGAATTTCTTTAAGATTCTATGACTTTTAGGGGTTGTTTCCCCTCTATTTTCTAAAATAAGGCAAATTTTTTTAAGCTCGTAACTTTTGATGGGTAAGATTAAACTTGATGAAACTTATATATTTAAAATCAGCATTAAAATGCAATTCCTTTGAAATAGTAGCAATACAAGTTGTATTTGCAGTAGCAGTAGCAGCAGTACACACATAGGGTCTTTTCGTTAGTTCAGCACTCCCCATAATATACCTGAAAGTTTCAAATTAATAACCTACAACTATTATTAGTACCATTATTATTAAGGTTAATGGTATTAATGAGGAATTTCCAAAGACCGATGAGGAGGATATTGGGCTAATTAACAAAAGCTAAGAGCTCATATGGCACTTGTGACGAGGTCGGAAGAGCCAAGAACCAAGAGCTCATATGCTATGAGCTCTAGCAAAATTCTAAGAATCAATACTTTAAAAGCAAAACCCAATAGGTCGCGGGGACGAAGATGATGCGTTCTTTCTCGCGCAAGACAAGCAGGCGAACGGCAACACTCTGCACGCGTCCTGCTGAGAGGCGCGGGGCAATCTTTTTCCAAAGCAAGGGCGAGATCGAATAGCCTACGAGCCGATCCAACACCCGCCGCGTCTCCTGTGCATCGACAAGGTTCGTATCAATCTCTCGCGTTTTGTTGAGCGCGCCGAGAATAGCGTCTTTCGTGATCTCATGGAAGACCATGCGCTTGACCGGGACCTTGGGCTTGAGGGTCTCCAGAAGATGCCAGGCGAACGCCTCGCCTTCGCGGGCGCCTTCGTTTTGGTACCCGATAACAGTGCTCCCCCCCCCCCCCGCCGCTAATTCATTTTTATGTAATCTCCCACCCATGAGAATTTTTGGAGGAGGTACTTTGGCGGGCAAGTAGACAATGTCTTTATTACAATATGACAATCACACATTAAAAGATGACGGTGGCCCTTTACGAGGCTCGAAGAAGTGTGAAGGCGAACATTACACATGTTAGCAATAATACTGTCTTTGAGCAGGAGGACGAGGGGAACATTTTAAAAATCTTGGAAGGCATGTAGGAGACTGTCATGACTTCGAATAATTAGCTATTGTTTGTGTCATGCAGGGTTACCAACTTGCAGACTTTTCGTGTGAAATTCACTCTTTTTTAACTTAGAGGAGAAGCAGAAGAGTGAAAATCACTCTTTTTGGGTGTCAGTTTTTATTCACTTTGAACGTCAGTAGTTGGTAACTTCGTCAGAAGTGTAATTAACCCTAAGGAACAGGGTCACTAACATGCAAACTTTTCATTTGAAATGCATTTTTTCATACCTCAGAGGTGAACGCAAGCTTTTGCAGTCGTATACGTACAAATTTTTGACTTGCACTCTTTTTGAACAAAAATCACTTTTTTGTTTACCTTGATTTGCACTCTTTTTTAATTTCAACTACTTAATTTGCGGCCTTTGTGATTCAGGGGTAATTCTTAAGGAATTGGGACAAAATTCAAGCTTTAGTGTAAAGAGCAAGGAATTGACGAAGGGGCGACATCCCTCATATACGTAATAAAAATACACAAATATAGAAGTTCGTTACGCATGCTAATCTGTAAGGTAAGTAAGTTTATTACTAACAAAAATGTTCTTTAAAAAAATCTAGTTGCACTTTTAAGTAACTTAAATTGGATGGTAACTAGGCCTCCTCCCCAACTCATTTTTTTTTATCAAAATCGTCCAATTAAAACTATGAGAAAGCCATTTATAATGGGTTACGGGTAGTCTGCTTTACATAACCTCATGTTGCAGTTTCCATAATTTTGTTAAAAAAGTATTATATTTTCAACATATTCTGCAGATATCAATATGATAAACCTAACTTCATTTCTCAAGTGTGTACTGGTTAGTCAGGAAGTAGCCAAAAACTTTCATTAATTAGTCAATATAAGTTATATTAGAATTTAGACACAAATTTTGCCTATTCAAGTCTATCACCTCAATCTTGACTTCAGTATTTTCAAAATCAGCTTCAGAATTCCTTAGGACTTCCTTAGAAGTTTTTATTTTTTGACTTTCTCACGCCAAGTTAATTCGTAAGTTACGTATATTTTTTACTAATGAAAACGTTTGTAAAAAATTAACAGTTCTAGTTCTCTTTTTAAGTAATCAGAAAATTGGAGGGCAACTAGGCCTCCTCCCTCACTACTTTTTTCTCAAAATCTTCCGATTAAAATTATGAGAAAGCCATTTAGCCAAAAAAAATAATATGAAAATTTCATTTTAATTATTTATGTGCGGAGAGCCAAGATCAAAACATGCATTAATTCAAGAATGTCCAGAAATTAAATAAAAAAAAGCAAGTTTTTTTCAATGAAAGTAAGGAGCAACATTGAAACTTAAAACGGTATGAATGAACTTTTTAGCAAAGTAACTGATAAGTTACTAAGCCATGTGGTGATGGGGGCTTTAATTTTAACCTTCTCGATTTAACAGGTCATTATTTTTAAATGATTTATTCCCTCTGGTAAGCAATCCTACCCGTATCACAGCTCAGACTGCAACCCTGATTGACAACATTTTCGTTCGATCGAGAGAACTAAATGTAAGCTATGCAGATGTGATTTCATACCCCGGCTCGAACCAGCTACTATTATTAGCTATTATAAATTACCCAGTAGTAAGATTGCCCAAAAAGCAAATTAAGACACGGATTTTGAAAAAAGTCATATAAGGCAGGTTACAACTGGACAATAAGAAGTCTACAAGACCTTCAATTAGATGGAACCCATCTTGGTCACTTCATGGTCTTAGCACTTGGCATTGCATCCCCACCAAGAGGAATGGATGTCCTGCACAAGCAATCCTAGACCTATTACCTCCAACATATCATATCTTTTATACAAACACTAAGCAATGTGGAGAAATGGCAAAAATGAGGTTGAAAAGTCTATAAAAGCTACTAAAGCTTCATAAATTGCTGCAATTTTAAAATATAGTATTAAAGTTTGATTTTGAATATTATCTTGAGCAGAAATTCAGCTCAATAATTGATAATTTTGTCGTAACCTATTTAGTTTTCAGTAAAAGAGATATGTCGGAATTGAAAGCCGAACAATTTCGAATAGATGACTATTCGAACACGACATTTTAAACACTAACCAAGTTTGATGAAAAAACCAAACATTCTTTGGAATAAATGAATTTGCGATTAGCTAAATGTTACTATTAAAAAAAAAAAATCACAATCTTTCCCTTTAATTCCATTTGATTCGAAAGCAAAGAAAATAATACTAAAATTAAAGTTTTAACGCGTTCATCCATACTTTTGAACCAAACTGTTCAGTATCTTGTTAAGCGTGATTGAAAGGTACAGCTCTGGCGACCCTTACCGGCTGGTTTCTCCGTTTAAATGCCCACTGTTAATTGTCCGAAAGTTTTGGGGGTTTTCCCAGTTTTCTTCAGTTTTACTGTTTTGACTTAGGGCCTTTAAAAAAAACAATTCCACAAAAAATGACCCTTGACCCCCTTTGTGCCTTTTTAGTTCATGATCTGTCTCCCCAAACTTCACACGGTTTTGCCCTCTTCCATGGTTAACAATATATTTGTTTTCTGTGCTATTTATTGGCATCTAAAAAAATTTTCATAGCTTCATACATTCTTCCGTCTGTTTCTGCCAAGTCTATAGGACATTGAAACAACAGTTAAAAACCTAAAATTTAAATTGAATTAAAATTCGGATTTGAATCATTAACCCATAATTGAACATGGCCCCCTGGTGGTGATAGTAAGGTTCAGCTCCCTGTCGACATGTCCTTTTCCAAAAAATTACAGGTTTATGAAAATTCTTTGAACGAACGCACAGGCTTTCTGGCTCTGAAAAAAGGTTGTCTGGCTTATAACACTTCCCTACTAGGCTTCCCCTACTAGACTCTAGACTCTTTCTGCGTTATGGGCATTGGTGAGGCAGTTCTTGGGAGGTTGAGCTGAATTCTGACCCAGACCTTATTAAATAAAAAAAAAACGAGCTTTTTTAACTGCAAGTAAGGAACGACATTAAAACTTAAAACGAACAGAAATTATTCCATATATGAAAGGGGTTGTCCCCTCCTCAGCGCCCTACTCTTTACGCTAAAGTTTGACTCTTTCTCACAACTCTACTTTTTAAAACAATAAGGCTTTAGCGAGAAGAACGAACGAAAAAGCCCAAAATATAATTGTATGCTATAATATAGGAAATTTGAGTGAGGGTCTTTCTTTATTTCCCCTAGAATGTAAATCACTGTCTTTAAAAGCTGTAATTTGGTTACATTGCGGTTTTTTAACATCGACTTTCAACAGAAAAATACATTTGAGGTTGTTTTGTAACCAAATTATTGAGAGAAAAAAAATAACTAAAATAAAAAATGACAAGATCAGCATGCCTTTACAATAAGAAGTGGGAAAGGGCGTTAAAATTGATTTTTAGCATATTGTAAAGGTGGCCATATATTTAGAATTTTTCGACAGAGGATATGGAAAATGGAATTATTTTATTCTTAGATTTACTGGACAAATTGAGCGTATTTGTGTATTGCTTCAACTATATCTGGCAAGTTGTTTGTCATTGATGTACCATTACTAAGGAAGTCCCTTTGACGCCTGTTAGAGGCTTAACACAAAATATTTCTGGGTCATAAGACTTTGGCATATATATCATATACATATATTCAAGTCGTTAATCCTTTGATTGCGTTAATCCTTTGATTTTTTAAAATAGGAATTTCACTAATTACTGCGATAATCATTTGTAAAAGAAGCTTGATCTTATCTTACCTGTTTTTTGGACTTATTACATCTGGCAACTATCAGTGAACTTCCTCTTCTTGTAACTTCATGCTTACTTTCCAAGCATAGATTAGTCCCAGAAAGAGCAATCTAAAAATAGATCACAAATTGGTTCAGTTTTATAAACCTCCAATATAACGTGGCCTTTTTGTCTTCATTTTTAACATTTTTTTTTTTTTTAACAATTTCTCAATTTTAAATAGAAATAAACAATGTCCCCGCAAACAAACAGAAAAAAAAAGAAATGGTCAATTCAAATATTGAACTAAAGGCAAAATCCTTGATGTACAAAAACGTTTCTGATAGTTGGCTCAGAAGCCTTATCGCACGAAAAGAAAGAGCCATTTTTATGAAACAAAAACCAGTTTTATCCTAGTTAAGCCCTTCTGTCTGTTGACTTCTAAAGAAACCCCGTTTCAACTTTTATCCTTCTATGTTTAAATTCACAAAAGAAAAAGAAACCACATGCTCCACCGCTTGTATATGCCCCCGCCAATTCCTTTAAGTTTTAATCTTGCGATTGTACTCCCCAGGCGGAGTGTTTAACGCGTTTGCTGTAAGACTCATTTTTATAAATCTTTAACACTCATCGTTTAGGGCGTGGACTACCGGGGTATCTAATCCCATTTGCTCCCCACGCTTTAGTATCTTAGTGTCAGTCAAAACCCAGATAGGTGCCTTCGCCTTCAGTGTTCCTTCTTATATCAATAAATTTTATCTTTACACAAGAAGTAACCCTACCCCCTATTTGACTCAAGTTTTCCAGTATTAAAAATACTCCTAATGTTTGTGCACCAGGTAAGGTCTTGTTGTACAACAAACAACATTATCTATGTATATACTGTATATATTATACGGTATATGTTATACAACATATCTATGTATTATCTACGTATATATCTATGTATATACCAACATTATCTACGTTACCGTGAATGTCCGAAATCGGGTTAATGTCGACATTCAACGATGAACGTTCGAAATTCCCTTTTCTCTGCTTGGATTCAATTAGCTTTGCAAGTCAGCTTTTTCAGTCTTATACAAGGTACGATGGTAAAAGTTAAATTTAGATTATATTAGGTTAAATTTGGTTCTAAATAAAAACACAGTTATATGGCTTAAAATTTTACTCAAGTATCAGGAATTGTATTTAAAACAATGACACCAGAGAAAAAGAATCTGAAAATGAAGATGAAATGTACATTTTCTAAATTTTAATAGGTATATACCTGTCAAGTTGGCAAATTTCTAAGACACAGATTTCATAAGAGGATTAACTCAGTAATACCTTCATGGAGTGTGTTTTTTGGCCCTGGCCCTGGAATGTGTTGAATATAGATTGTGAATTGGTAACTTAAATACATGAGAGTCAAAACTAAGGTAGGATAAGCTTGTTTTGGTGTTACTTGGTTGTTCTATTCCTCTGGCTAAGTGTTAGACCAAAAGTACTACCTCATCCATTTAATATTACTGCAATAGCTATTTTCTATTACTCCCCAAATCGAAATATCGATTCAAAATGTAGATTCATCCAGCAATTGCAGACAAGTGCTGATTTTGTTATTTCTAAGTATGTTATTTTAATTAACATATATAATTTTTACAGCCCTAGCTCAGCTTTGCCCCCATTAGGTGGGAGTTATCATCTTTTGATTGTTTTATCCTCCTCCTCAAATTTTGAGAATTTTTTCTCAGCTACTTATGGCGCTTACCACCCTATTCAAAAATTTTATCTTCTTGATAAAAGAAAGACACCTTACATGACGCTGACACTATAACAAGAACCTAAAAGCCTTAGGAATTTCATCCTGGTGGATAAAGGAGAAGCTTGAAACAAAGCGAGATAGAGGAGGGAGGCTAGACACTTCGTCGACCTGAGGGGGCCTGTTACCACTGTAGTAATGGTAAAACATTTATAACATTTTCTCAAATACAAAGATTCAGATAAGGTATAAGTTTCTATCGTTCTTAAATATTTTCAGATGCATCGAGAAACACATCCGCAAATCTAGCATAGATTTAAAACCACGGTTTTGACTTTTTTTTTTTTTTTTTTTTGTATAGATTTTTCATTTTCTTTACTATAGCAGTCAAGAGCGAGGCAATAAGTACTTCACTACGTTTTCAAGTACTTACTATAATTGATTTTTTTTAATTAACTAATTTTTCTCTATGTCTTTATTACTGTCAATCGTTAACAGCTGTTAGCTCACTATTAATCACTAATTGAATCTCAATGGTTTTGATATAGAAATTTAGCTGAAGACTAAAAGTACTTGTGGTATGTATACAATAACTTCGAGGGAACTAAATTTTACCATTCCATAAGAATACATTACACTACTTAAAAGGCAAAAAGGTACACAAAAAAGCTAAAAGCAGTAATTATTCCGTGTGTGAGGAAGGGCCTCTTCCTTTATCCTCGGTCTTTACACTGAAGTCTTAAGGTACTTTTCAAATAGTTCTCATTAAATTTCAACAGCCTATGTGTTCAAGCAGTCTTTCTTAAAGAATTATGACAAACAGTCAAACTTAGCGCAAAACCTGAGGTTTGAAAAGGGGGTAGTCCCCCTCATATACGGAACAAATTCTGTTCATTACAAGTTTTAAAGTTGCTCCTTAAATACAGTTGAAAAAAATTGTTTCTTTTATTTAATTTCTGACCGTTTTTCAAATCCTTATAGAAATCCCCCCCCCCCCAAAGGTTGTACTTTACTAACAGTCTTAAGCAGCTAGTCAATATTAGCTTCAAATAGACTGGCTTTGAAATCAGTAATTTAATTTCACCTCACTTATATGCTATCCATGTATTAATATTGGTCCTGTTTTTTGCTGAATTTTTATCATTTTATTTGCCCTAAAATGCTGGTGATAGTAAATTATATTTTTTTTATCTTTATTAAAAAGTTTTGTGTCAAGTTTATTAAGCAAATAAAGGTGAAATTTTCATGGAATGTTGAGGTGGGTTCTGAACAAAAAAAAAATAATTGTTTAGGGGACCTAACTGAAATTTTGAAAGGATTTTTCTGTTGAACAAGATAACTGATAATTATCAATAACTGTTAAGTATTGTTGGACTAAGGGCAAATGGTTTGTGCAAACACAAATTTTAACAGCCAAGGTCCCTCCCCCGCGAAAAAATCTAAAGTAACTAATTTCTTATTTTTTCAACATAATTCACACACTTTTCTAAGAAAAAGAAATAGAAAAAGGCGATAAAAAAAGGTAGCCTACTGTATACTCTAAGGGGTCGATGACTTTCCGCCACCTGGAGTATATTTCGCAACGCCAAGTGTACAACACAGTCCCACCGCAGTTGGAAAAGTCTCGCCACGCTTGTCCTTTTGATGTTTGTAGAGACGGGTTTAGTAAAAAATTGGACTATGACCAGCTTGTTGACAATTTTGCAAAGATGAAACTTCGGCGGTTCCCCTTGTTACCTTGAGTGTTGTAATATTTTTTTTCTCTTGTTATGTTTTCCTTTTTGTAAATATATTTGATCTGAAAGATTTCTGCTGAAGAAAAACCGAGATTTTGGTTACAACCCTCAGCATGTTAATGAAGATTACTTTCATCGACGTATTGTTTACTTAAATAAGAAAGTTTCTCGCTGAGGAAGGCCAGTCTGTAGTCTGGTTGAATTTTTCAGTTTAATCACTTGGATATTTCGAACACATATACAGTGCTCATCATCAGCAGTGTGTTTTACTGCTGATGATGAACACTGTATATGTGTTCGAATTATCCAGTTAAAAAAAAAAATTATATCTCTTCACTGTCAATTAAAAGGTTTCATCCCTATTATGAACTGTTATACTTTCGTCATGGAAAGAGAGGGTGGTCTTCGAGGTTATCTAAAATAGTTTATCTATCCTCTAAGATAAGGTTCAAAAAATTTTAACTGGATATTTCGAACACATATACAGTGCTCATCATCAGCAGTGTGTTTTACTGCTGATGATGAACACTGTATATGTGTGCTCTCCCCTCCTCCAACAAGGACATTTCAGCCAGGGCAAAATACATTTTTAGTCGGCTATACATTTTGTCAGTATAGTTATAGGCTACATGACGAAAGATTAATTTCACCAACAAAACGCCTCTTTTAACGAAATAATAGCTCTTTGTTCTTTGGCAATTACAAGTTATTTTGCAATTGTTGTATGTGCAACAGGAGAGGATCTGCACTTTCATTGCCGAGATTATTCTTTAATATGTGAAAATTTCATCTAAAATTTCCAAAAGAGGATCATCAAAGGGTATTTACAACCATCTTCTTTAACAGTTAATCGTTCCCAGCACAATAATCCAGCAAATTTGTTATATGAGATAATTGGTAGAATGCAGTTAAACCAGCAATGCCTTTTCTTTATCAGCTTCTTCTACTGTTAGCATTATAGAATTGATAGACTTGTCCAAGGATTGGCTCATTTAATGAATAGTTTCCTTTGAGTTTTTATCCTTTTGTGTAGTTTATATTGCAAGAAGAAACTTCAGTTTTGAAATAAAGCTTTTATTTTCAATATTTCCATTGATTTGTCGTTTTAGAATATTATTGATTTTCTGTTTGACATTGCATGCGGTTTACAAATGAACTTTTTATCTATGTTCGTTTTTTGATACACCAATCTAGTCACGTTGTGTATTTCCTGTATTGATGTTGGAATAGCTAATATCAGATTCTACAACACCACCACGTTTCTCTTAAAGCCTAATACTGTATTTCCCTTAAAAGCTTTCCAGTATGTCAAGGTGAGCAAATGTTCCTGAGATACAGTGATTTAGCCAATTTGAAGAAATACGACCATCTTATCTTTTACTTCAGCAAAGAAGAACGCAAGAATATACAATGCAATAGTCCTAAACTACATTTAATAGAATTTAAAGGTGAATATACAGTTTATTTCAAAAGTTGTACAATCCACATTTCTAATGAAAATACATTGAAAAGATTTGGACCGAAGAGATTTTCTCTGTCTTGGAATTTTAAAAACATTTTACTTGAAAACGCATAAGATTTCGGCTTAATAAACAGAGTATAAAATAGACGGTCACCCGTGCCTCCAAACTTTAGTCTCCAGATCGCGCATGAGCAATGCAAGGTCAAAAATCCATCAGCAATCCTTCAATTCGTCACAATCCAAGTTTCAACCACTAGTCGCGATCCGTTAAGGTGACGGAGAAGAAGCTTCAGGGTTCTGCTCCATTTCAAGGTGTTTCGCTCGACCTAAATCTCTTGACTTGTCTACTTCTTTTACGGTTTATGGAGTAGTTAGAAAATGGGAGATAAAGCGAAATTTGTCGTTTTCTCGCGTTGTAACACTGCAGTTCCTGAGCTTCAACTAATTGAATCAAGTGATTTTAAAATAAATATTTCACGAGCAGCTACTATATGATACCTTGGAGTCCTCCTTGACTCTAATCTATCATAGAAGCCTCATATATATAATCTACGGATGAAATTGGGGGAAATTGGGGATTGGATGAAATATAGGGATAATGCGAATACTCAGGTCATCCCTTCCATTTGAAGCAATGAGGTCACTTTATTATGCACTTATTTATTCTCATTTAATGTTCTTTTTTTCTGTATGTGATTAAATTTGTTTCTTTTGTATTACTTTTGCTGTTTTTCTTTTGTATTTTACTCCACATAACCTCTGTTTTGTGAAGTAGGTGATAAATAAATTATTATTATTATTATTATTATTATTATTATTATTATTATTATTATTGCATTAATTTTTTTATTTGTGTGGTCATACTACATACAATTGATTGGGCAATATTGAAATGACTTACATAGCTTGGATAATACATCGGAATAAACGACAGTGATCTAAAAACCGATTCCCAATTTCCAGGAAAACCTAAAAAAAAGTCATTTGACTTCCCCCGCCCAAGATTTCATGTATCTTGGACTTGTGCTTATTCTTCCCAGCAAGTTTCATCCTGATCTCTCCGCTGTAAGCGTTTTCCAAGATTTCCGGTCCCCTCCACCCCCAATGAAACTGGATCCAGTCGGGATTTAAAATAAGATATCTGAGTTACGAGGTCCTTCTAAATATGAGATTTCATTAAGATCCGATCACTCCTTCGTAAGTTATAAATACCTCATTTTTTTCTAATTTTTCAGAATTAACCCCCCCCCTAACTCCCCCAAAGAGAGCGGATCCGTTCCGGTTATGTCAATCATGTATCTAGGAATTGTGCTTATTTTGATGATGATGGTGGTGAAAATGATAATCATGATGATGATGATGTTGATGGTGATAATGATGATGATCATGATGAAGGTAATAATAATGATGATGATGATGATGATGATGATGATGATGATGATGATTATGATGATCATGATGATCATGATGATCATGATGATGATGATAATCATGATGATCATGATGGTGGTGATGATGATGATGACGATGATCATGATGACGGTGGTGATGATGATGATCCTGATGATGATAATGATGGTGGTCATAACAATCATGATTATCACGCTGTCAATTGCTATAAAAACAGCGACATAAATAACTTTTTATTTGACAGTTTAAAAAAATTAAATTTTTTCAAAAATAGCATAATGCTGCTCTTTGTTTTGCCTTCCTTATACGAGTTTCCACTGCCAAGGTAGCGAAGCGCGAAGAGAAAGGAAGTAGTTTGTCAGATAATTCCTTAAAGTAGTTGGTGAAGATCCTTCACTTACCACCGGGTTTCGTATTTGTATGTCGGATGGTACATAAATCACCGTCTCCTTAATTGCATAGTCTTGTGTTCTGTACTCCGTTTCTTCTTTCTGTTCGGAGTTGTGAAGGATGCAAGCCGCTTTTATTATTTTATTCACTGTTGCTGGTATTGAAATGACAGAATCCAGGTACAACCTTATAAACAAATTAAGTGCTGGATCATCATTCTCCTGGTATTGCCCCTTTTGTTTATCCGACCCCGCAAGAAAAAGTGCTACCGCTGCAAATGTAAACATGATTGTGAAAGAACAAATTCATTGCCTAAAAACTGAACTGCTCGCAGAAATGACTATAATGGTTGATTCAGTCACTGAAAGAGTTTCAGAAATTGAAATAGAACTGTTGAAAAGTGCAACAAGGCTGACATGGAAACACAAGTCAAATACCTCGTCGGAAATGAACTAAAAGTGTTGACGGAAAACCTAACATTTGCATGTTGGAAAAACTCTCAACAATTTTTAATTCTAACACAAACAGTATAATTTTTAATTTAATTTTATAGCTTCTGAAGTTGACCTGAAAAATAGAATTTAATGTCATTCCCGAAAGATTCTATTCATGATCTTTGAAAACCTGGATAAACTTACACTTTTTATTTATTTAAATTGTAAGAGAAGAAGTAGTAATAGTAGTATCCCCAGAAGTTCCAACTTAATGTCCCCAGTCGTTCTAGCACTAGAACTTCTGATTGCCAATCCATTGAGCCCCCTCCGAAGTTTATATGATCAACCTTTCTATGTGTACCTTGACAATTAATCCTCTTACTGTCGTCATTTATGGGCAGAACAAGTTTAGAAGATCCGAAGCACGATTTTTATGGGCTCTCATCTTAAAGTATATTCTTTCCGTTTTAATTGTTTTTATTTTGGTTAATTTGCTGGGTATTTTCTTCTTTTCTCTTGTTTGTTTTTATTATGCTGTGTTTCACCGTTTCTTTATTTCCTTTTTTTATTTATTAATTCTCCATTTGTAAAATTTTGCTGAAAAGGCAAATAAGTCTCATTCATTTGCCTCATAACTAGGTTACAGTGCCTACAAAATTTTAGCAGTCCATTTTACCATTACCAAAAATTTTGATCGGACAATTTTGGGAAAAAAGTGACAGGGGAGTTAGCCTAGTTACCCTCCAATTTTTTGGTCACTTAAAATAGGCATTATAACTTTTAATTTCCGTTCAAATGAGCCCCTTTCTGATACTAGGGCCAGTGGGTCGATACGATCAGCCTGGGGGAAAAAGCAAAAAACAAAGAGAAACAAATAAACACGTATCTGTGATCTTCCTTCTTGCAAAAAATACAAAATTGCAGATAGGAGCTTGAAACCTACACAGTAGGGTTCTCTGATACGCTGAATCTGATGGTGTGATTTTCATTAAGATCACTCTTAGAAGGTGATGTGACTCGCGAAAAATTGCAAAAGGAATGAAATAGGTAACTTCTGATATACTCCAATGATAAAAAGTCTGCCCCGCTAACCCTTTTCGAATGTTATTTGGTAGGGGAGAGAGGACTGCGAAGTTCCAAAGTTTGATGGTCATTTTGCGTAAAACTGTAAATTTTATGCAAATTGTGAGTTCTGATGACGGAACAGGAAAAAGTCATTCATTTGCATGCGTTAGGATGATAACTGGTTCTCCCCTCCCATCATGTGCGTCAATTGCTGCCAAGATGCACTTATAATAAATCGAGACTTTTTTCTAACAGTTATGCAAAAAATTATAGCAATATCTATTTTAAAAATACCCAGTTTGAATAAAGAAGCAAATCCATCATATGTCTGCCATGCTAGCAATTCTTTAGATAACAAAGAAGCTAAGTTTTCGAGTATATTAATTTTCAACGCTTTGGTTCTATCTTCAAATGTAATTTAATTTTTTGTTTTATTACCATATCCAGCAGTGAGTTTTAGACACAGAAATGTTGTGATTTAGAATTTGTTTGAAAATTTTCTGACATCCAGGGGACAACCTTATTACTAATAGGGGACTAAACTTGTTGTCTTCAACTGTGGGCATAGTCCATTGTATTTATTTTTTAATAATACAAAAATTCGTTAAAAATTAAAATTTATAGTTGCCTTTTTATATAACCGAAAAAATTGCATGGCACCTAGGCCTTCTTCCCTATCCCTTATTTCTCAAAATCGTCTGATCAAAACTAAGAGTAAATTAATAAATCTAATTAATAAAACTAAGAGTAAATTAATAAAAGAGTAAATAATAAGCAAATTTCATTTTAATAATTTATGTGTGGAGAGCCAAAATTAAACGTGCATTAATTCAAAAACGTTCCGAAATTACAAAAAAAAACTAGTTTTTCTAACTGAAAGTAAGGAGCGACATTAAAACCATTTGCTCAGGTTAAATTTTTACTGAGATTTCAAGAGTCTCTAATTCCTAAAATCTATCAGTTCAGGATTAGATTTTCTCGTTTTAAAACTTTCAACAGTGGAAATGAATACACCCTCTAAATCTGCAAATAGGACAGAAATGGAATCACTGAAGAATAAGAAGGTAGTTATAGAGTGAATATAAGTTCTTGAATAAAAAAGAAATCATTGAAAATGAAAATAAGACTTGTGGTTTTTATGATGAAATTTGCCCTATAACTAGATAAGTAAAATCGGTTGTAGTTTCATTATGTAAATTGGTAGAGGGAATTCGCTCTTGGCTTTTCAAAGAGATGTAAACTACCATATAATTCATAAGACCAGTAAAAAAAAGTTGTTAAATAGTTTTAACTGAAAACAACCGGAAATTATTACTAAAAAATAAATGAAACCCAACATGAACAGAAATTAATATATATCTGTTTCTGTTAACTTTTATCAGAAATTAACTTTTACAGTTACGGGAGAGAGAAGGGGCAGTATTCAAATTCCTGTTTGTCTGTTTTTGTTCGTTTAAGTTTGACCTGAGTATTAAATTAAATTTTTACTCGTTTTAAAATTTATTTATTCATCTATATTGATATATATTATCTCTATGTATGGTCATTGGGAAGATGACTGATTGCCAAAGATTGTCCTTTTCGGTTAACCGTCTAGGGCTAAACGGAAAGCTGGTCGTCCGTGACAGGGATGGGAGGATGTTATAAAAAATATATAAAAGAAATGGGAACTTCCTGGAAGGTGTAAAGAGGGGGCTTTGAATAGATTGGGATGGAGAAGGAACGTGCACAAAGCTCATAGCTTGCAGCCCTTCCCCCGGGGATTATTTGGGATCAAGTCATCCTCAAAGACATAGTTATTAGATCTTTCGATAATGCTGAACAAAATAGCTATCTCAAAATTTTGATCGGGTGACTCTAGATACCATTAAAGTTTTTGAAGCAATGAGAAAAATCCATATTTTGCCTCCAAAAAAGGAAGAGGAATTTATATTTATTGTGAATCTGAATGCTCCAGTTCAGGGAAATTAAAAGCTAATCAAATATCTTCAGAAACGGAATTCTTGTTCATAATACAATCTTGGCAATGTTAGAATTTCTCAAGATGCATTCACAATGCGATTTTGCAAACATAGTAAGTAGCTAGCGCAACTTCGAACCAGTCAGAATTGTTCAGCCGATTAGAAAATCCTATGAAAAATCTGATCAGTTCAAATTAGAGCTAACTAGTAAAAACCGGAAAAGTTTTAACGAAAATCTATTTAAAAAAGATACTTCAGTAAAGCCGAAGTGATTTTTTGACCTTTAGAAACCTTAGCCTAAGATGGCTTTAGCCCTAAGACCTATTCCTGTTCGTATTAATTTCCGTTCGCTTATAGTTTGGTTTAAATTAAATAATTAGTTTATTTTAACTGAAAGTGAGGAGCAATATTAAAACTTCAAATGAATAGAAATCATTCCGTACGTGAAGGGGCTGTCCTTTCCTTAATGTTTTGCCCTTTACGAGAATATTTTTTAGTACTTTAAAATAGCTTCTTTTTCCTTCTTGGAAAAATCTGTCTGCAGTAGCACGGGATAATGTCATGTTCCTGCGTGGTGATCATGGTTCAATGGCATTGCAGGTAGTCTGGCCATCAGCTGGCGTCCACAGTATTATCATCTTCTCTTTGGTAATTGGTGCATTCATGTTGAAGATGAATATACCAAGAAAGCGAAAAGCCATCTACTTTGTTTTGGGAATAATTGGAACAATTACTGTACACCTGATTAGGATTTTCTCACTTTCATGGTATGCTCTAAAAATTACAACTGATCCTGTAGCCTGGGAGGAGTATCATAAAATTGCAGGAGAAATCATGTTCTTACCGTGGCTATTTGCCTCTTCTGTAACGTTGGTATTCTCCTATGCATACGAGGTACTCTTTCCTATCAGGTGTGTATTTATATTATTTAAGAAAACAATTTCCACGAAATACGCTTCTTCAAGGAAAAGTAAAGAGCTCCATTAAATAAAAAAAAAAGCAAAAATAGAACCAAATAATCTACCAAGTGTAAAAATACCACAAATCAGCATCAATAAATAAATGAAACCCAAAACGAGCAGAAAGTACAATAAATAACAGAAGCAAAGTCAAAATGAGCAGAAATTGCCATGAGTATGGCTATAACCCTTGTGGCTTCTCAAGGCCCGAACATAATTGAGAAGTAGAAATCTGGTATCAAGATTTTATCTTTCCCTAATTTTTGCCTAAAATCCAGAATCAACAGAGAAATTTGACTTAATCCCCGATGGATAATTCCATGTTCTGCACGAGCACAACAATGCGCGATCTATAAGCAGCTTACTTTCGGAAATAGGAAATTTGCTTTCATTCATTTTCTTTTTTTATTCCATTTATTTAGGCAGGAACAAAATTCTGGAAAACTGCCGGAAATTTTCCAAAACTTAAAAGACATTTTCTACTCTGTATCTTCACCTCGCATTAAAGTTTGGAATTTTCTTCTCTTGAATCTAGCTGCGAGTTTCTTTCTAAAATTTCAAAGTTGATAGACAATCAATATTTTCTAAGGAATGTTCTGATTGACCAGTTAAAATAAAACCAAATCTTTTGAATGGAGTTCGGATTGTTAGATCTATCTGAATTAGAATTTATTCTGAATCTCTATTGTGAAGGAGTTTGATCCTAGCGATTCCTAAAACTTGAATTGACTGAATTTTGTTGTAAGTAAAATTAATTATGCAGAGGTCTTAAATTCTTTTTATTTAACGCATAGTTGATTTGAATCTATAAATCTGTTCAAACGTTAGTGGCTATGACAAGGTCTCCTGAAGCCACGTTTTGCCCTTGGCGTATCGGCAAGCCGGATTATGACAATCAGTTACGGCGAAGAGCGGCCGGTCGCCCTTGGCCACAATGAATCGGCCTGGGCTCAGAACCGCCGCGTAGAGCTGCGCAAGTAATTTGCCATGCTTAAGTGCCGCCGTACTCTGACCGTTCTGACGCTCGCCTTGCCACTCGTGGCAATGGCGGAAGTTCCCGTGCTGGAAAGCAGCTCCATGCAAGGCAGCAGCTATCCTCCGGCGGGTTATGGTACGGCCGGCGCCTCCGCCGGTACCGGGGCAGGTGCCCAGGTATCGGCGCAGGGCATGCTGTTCAATTATGGTCTTAAGAAAACTCCTTGTTGCTTTAACTTTTGTTATTTTTAATTATGGGGGGGGGCTACGTCCTCCTAATTCCCACAATTTTTAGGACAAAGTTTTTTAGTGCTTTAAGATTTTTTCTTATTCCTGTTGAACGCATCTTGTGTTTCAGCAGTCGTTCTAAAAGATGTGGACATAATTTAAAACTTTAGCGTAAAGAGAGACTTGCTAAGGAGGGAGCAGCCCCCTCAAATACTAAATAGTTTCTTTTCATTTAGTGGTTCCACAAAACCTCAAATTATAACTTTTAAATCATACTTTTAAACCAATAATTATAACACAGGAGCCACGTGCTTCAACAGTAGTGATCTCATTGGTTATAGAAAATAATACAATAATTCTAAAATGTCCATCTCATTTCCCCAGCTTCATGAGCCTCTTGGCAAAGTTGGCTCTAAAAGCTTAAAATCAGTTTGGCAAACAGCTTGAGAATTGTTAACACTTACCAGTGGTTCTAGAATTTCTAAAATGAAATATGTCAGCCTGTAAGAGATGAAAGTCTAACACAGACCATAATTATAGAAGTAATTCCAAGCCATGAATATTTCCAATAATGTATATTCAAACTCAAGCAAGTGCTGGTGTAGTAGATCTGAGAATAACTTCCAACTTTATATAAAATGAGCCACATCTGATACGACCACCCATTCAATTAGAACCTTACATACCATAAGGGCAAGACTTATAACCCTATCTCCCGGGCACTGGGGGTTTGTGTCAACCCTGTAGGCATTGTTATATCTTCTATGGACTATTTTGAACAAAATCACCATCTTACAGATCGGATTCTTTTGGTGAAAAGAGGGGTAGTTGAGGTGGGTTAGTTGCACTTCAGCACTTTTGACTCTTAAAATGCAACTAGAACTGCCAATTTTCAATCGAATGAGCTTCTTCTAAGGTTTACACAACCAACCTTTCAGGGCGCTGCCGAACGCGCCGACGACCCCGGTCGGATGGAAACCCTTCTCGTGAAAACCGCCGCGCGCGGCCGCGCCAATGCGGCTCGCGGTTTCGGCGCCGATGATGAACGCGGCGAGCGCGTCCGCGCCGTTGCTTGCGTTCGCAAGCCCGGCGATGAACATCGTCGGTACGGCGCTGGCCTATCTGGTCGGCGCGGCTGACAGCGGCAAGTTCGCCGATGCCTTCACCCACCTGGGCTTCTACCCGCTGTTGCCCAACCTGGCCTGGTACGAAGGCCTGGGGCTGCTGTTCACCAGCCTGCTGGCGCTGATCACGGTAACTCGCTGGATCTCCCAGGGTTTTCCACCTCACGTGCTAAAACTCAAAATAGGCAGACCAATAATACTGTTGCGAAATATTAACCCACCGAAGCTTTGCAACGGCAAGTGACATGCCGTAAAAAAACAATGGAAAACGGCTGTTCTCATTCCTCGCATTCCCATGATTCAAAGGATCTGCCTTTACAATTTAAAATATTGCCAATTCGATTAGTATTTGCAATCACCATCAGCAAAGCTCAAGGCCACTCATTAGAAAATGCGGTATAGATCTGAACACGGAATGTTTTTCACATGGACAGTTATATTTTACATGTTCATTTTGCTCAGACGGAGAGGCTTCCAAATCCTTCTTGGCCTTGTAGTACTGTTCAATCTTGGTTTCAAAATACTTCTGGTCTTAGTTGGGGATGAACTTGAAAAATGAAAAATGAATCGAATAAAAAGTATTACATATACAAGAGCTACTCTCCATGTAGGGTTATTAGTCAGATTTTAACACATTTGAATTAATTTTTTTTTGCGAATATTTATCACAGTCACTCATTTTAAAACAGATAAATTCGAGGCTAATTAACACATTCAGTACTAGAATGGATTAAACTATAGAAAAAAAACGAAAACTATGTTATTAAAGTAAGCCACGGAGGGATAATGTGACATCCATAATATGAATTTGCAATGTAAATATGTTAAGAATGATGCAGTTGTTTGTCTCGATTGTTAAAGAAAGAAAGGAATTTAACTTTGAAGACAAAATGGGATAAAGGAGGTTCTACTAGTTTTGGAGAATGAGAGGCGAAGATACAAAAATAGATGAATTTTAGGCCTCAAAATTTTTGGGGACTTCCAGATCAATGGTCATTTCTGACTAGGGATTGGTCATACCGCATTGTTAAGGCCTTTTCCTTTTACGGGGTTATTGCTATTGAATTGCTATTGAAAAAATAAAGCGTGACTGCTAACTAAAAATTTAAGCTCGTTTCTTTGTTTGCCATAAGTAGTAAAAAGTTCAATCTTCCATGTCATATTTTTTGTTCATCATCCTAGTAACTTGTATCTACTCTCGCAACCACCTTTCTTCTAAAACTCACTTACTGCACTTTCAGCACCCGAGGCTTTATCATTTTTCAATCTTTTTAGTTTTATCTCTAAATCCACCACCTAAAACAAATCTTTCATTACTTCTAAAATGTCAAAGAAGATGTGAATCATTTTCATCATGAACTCCTATCTTTAAGTGGGATAAGTCTAGACTGACTACTTCAGCTTTATCTCACGGTTCCTCTCCCTTCCGAACGTCCACACCGGCTGTCGTCTTCATATCCATAAAAAGCAACGACATCCACTGTTTCGAGTTCTTCAAGAAGTTGACAACAACATCCTTCTTCATTCCATTCACCAACATTTCCATCAGGGGTGCCCCGGACCAATGCTTTCACACCACCCGGGGGCCTTGTTTTTTGCTGTTGAGAAGTCCTTTGCGCGCTCGTCGTCCGCACATAATGTAGTCGCTTTTTTCTTCTGGGCGGATACGTACCAGGTAGTGGAGTCCTCTTTTTGGTTACTCCCCTAGCACCGTTTGCTATTTGTCCGCTAGCTACTACGAAGAGGCAGCCCATAGTAGATAAATTACCTAGGAAGAGGTTTTTATGGCACTTAAGTTGAAGATCCGAACTAGTATTAAACTCAACTATAACAACCAATTATTTAAATTCTTACCTCCATAATATTCTGAAATTTGTCTTTCTGTCTGTCGGTCTGTCCCGGTTTTGCTAGTTTAGGCACTTCCAGGTAAGGTAGGACGATGAAATTTGGCAGGTGTATCAGAGAACAAACCAGATTAAATTAGCAATAGTCGTTTTACCGATTTGACCGTCCGGGAGGGGGTGAGTTTGGAGACCGTTAATTCGGAAAAAAGAAATGAAGATCGCCTCTCAATTGGCTTTTGTGGTAATACGGACAGATTCCTTTGATAAACCTAAATTTAATTAAATACTTTTTGGTGGTATGCGTCATTACTAAAATATATCAAAGACCGCATAAAGTAACTGAAACCTTTTTTCAAACTTGTTTGCAAAGCAAAACAATCTTAATAATTAAAAACTTATTAAAAATTCAACTATCAAAAACAATTACAAAAATGATAAATGTGAAAGTCCCCTTTTTTAAATTCATTTTCCTTAATTTTATAGTTTTGTCCAATAAGACACCTGAGCAATATGTTGAGAGCAACTGGGGTTCTAGCAAAAGTTCCGGGTGAAACTCGTATACACAAAATAAATTATTTGCATGAATGTATTAGTATGTGACTGGTTAATATTTTCTTGATGTGTATGCTTTCCTCTGGTCATTTCTTTTTTTCAATTTCTTTTTCATTTCATTTCATTTTTTCGTTTTTTTTCGCTTTATTTTTTTTAGTCTCGGTATTTTAAGAAAACTTAAACATATTTTCCCTGGATCAATTTTGGAAATCCTTCTTCACTCCTTGATCCGATCTTATGTTTCTTACTGTCCAATAGTATGTATGTCAAACTTTCCTTCATTGTTAAAACCACTTCGTGACGGTAGCAAAACATGGCAACCGCTCGATCTCATCCAAGTGTGGCTCGGCGGATGTGCTCAAAGCCTTGGGCGTAAACATTGAACTGCGCAAGGAAGGCGTCGAAGCCTGCCTGCGTGAAGTGGGCATGGCATTCATCTTCGCGCCGTTCTTTCATCCCGCGATGAAATATGTGATGCCCGTCCGGCGGCAATTGGGCGTCCGCACGTTTTTCAACATTTTGGGCCCGCTGTCCAACCCCGCAGGCGTACGTCGTCAACTCGTCGGCGCGTTTACGCCAGATGTTGCACGCACGATGGCTCATATCTTCATGCGTTAAGCCTGTTTTCGAGAGACATGTAATTTAGTATTTGCTCTCCGAAATTTTTTCGGAGGAGTTGTCTTTTTTAAGGAAAATACTAATCAGTAACATTTATGAAGAGTGGTTAATTAAACAGACTTTTTCGAAAGAAGAAAATGTTCCTAGAGATTTCTAAGGAAGTCTTGGAGACAACTCAGGAGAGTGATGTTTTTTGTTCCTTACCATTTGTACCCAGGCTAAGTGAAAAACTTAAAAGAGTTTTATAGAGTAATGGTCTAAAGATAGCTTTAAAGAGTATTAATACTTTGGGTAGTTTTCTAAATTCTGGGAAGGACCATATTTAGTGGATAGTTCAATATCAATATCTAAATAATTACTATTGTATTTCTTTTTTTTTCTATAACCTTTAAAATCATAACTTTATCTAATTTTTTTAATTTCTTTTCAAGATCAGTTGCTTTAGAATTAAAACGCTTAGGTGCAAATAGATCAACAATTTCAAAATTTGAAATCATTAGTGATAAAGATTTTCTTTCCATATTTAGTTGTAACGCATTTCATTGCTTTGATTGTGTATTTTATTCCATTGTCTAAATTTTTATTCCTAATAGTTCGATTATATTTATTTTCAATTTTCATTTCGCTTAAAATTTTCTGTTTGGCCCTAGACGGTTGTAAAACTGGGACAATCTGTCATCCTTCATCCGCAGAACGTTTCCTAGCCATCTTATCCTTTCTCTCATTAAAGTCCTAAGAAGCGCGATTGAGCCAGATGTTTCGTAAAGCTTGCTGACTGAGACACGATCATTGCAACTAGCCCAGACGTAGGCTGTTTCTCTGGAAAACCTCTAGCAAATACTGCTCCATTTTTCGGAGCGCCCAAGCTTCAGAACTACACCTGACTGCTGTCATTTCTGTTGCTTTCAACATTCTATTTTTGGTTCGCACACTCATCTTCCTACTTTTTGAAACCTTTCCCATCTTATGCACAATCTTTTTTTTTTTTACACAACATACTTCTCAATTTAGGATTAGATTCCAAGACCTTGACAATATTCCACGAACTACTGCCAAATTTTCAAAAATTTCCGAAGACCTGCCAAAGCAACCTACTTGACTAGAGACACGAAATTTTTGGAGACATAAGACAGAAATGATGTACTATCAAAAGGGACATTGCTATTATGGCAACCTATTTTAAATTAAATTCTGCAGTGTAGCTCTGAAATTTCTTGCTTATTCTACGGTTACAAAAGCACATGAAGAATTTTATTGTGTGCACCGGTGGTGTACGTCATAAAAACTGAAAGAAAACAAAAAAAAAGGTAATAATACATAGATAAGTTTTAATATGGCTTTCTACTTCCCATTGAGAAACTTCCTTTTGGAAAACATAATAAAAACTGAAAGAAAACAAAAAAAAGGTAATAATACATAGTGAAAGTAGAATTATAATAGAATAGACAATATAAGACTGGGAAGTGCAATTTATTTCATTTATAGTTGTTATAAAATTTTACTTAAACTAGAGATACAAATTGACGAGGCTATTCCATAAAAGTTTTGAAAAAGCACTTATGATCTTGAATGAAAGAAAAATTGTTTCAACAATACTTGTTACACTATTTTCGAGATAACAACATTAGTTTCATGAGCCCATAATCTCATTTTTCTACAAGGAGGAAAGTGAGGAGCCACTCAGATGTATTATATATACGGCAACACTGTTTTAGTCTAAATTGACTAGAGGCACCGAAGAATTTTGGCAACATCACGTGAGTTTAAATATGAAATTGTTGTATAAGTGTTTATCAAAGGTCTTCACTTTAAGATTTTCGGTAATGAGATAAAATAATTGATCATATTCCTATAATGGAATGGTGAGTACAAGTGTCCATCTTTCTTAAGGTCAAAATCAATTTTCCATTCCCTTTCTATCTATGAAGCCTTATCTTTTATTTACGAGTTGAAAGCTAGCTACACAGCTATAAAACATCATTCTCAAGTTGTCCCTTCAGATGCAAAGGGAAACATACCCTTGTGGTGGCTGAGCGGATAAAGCAGTGCCTGCAAATCGTGGGTGCCGCGGTTCGATTCCTGGGTGTTGTAAGGGGGATATATAATTAATGCTAAGGTGAAGGTATTTTTTTGCAAGGTTATTTTTGTTTTACTAGTTGTTTATCCGGTAAAAGCCACCTGTCCTGTTTAAATTTTGCTAATTTATTATTTACTATTATTTGTTTTTTAGTTTTTAGCCTAAAGCTTTTAAATTTTTTCCCCTGAATCACAAAGACCGTAGAATAAATAGTTGTAACTACTAAAAATACTTTAGTAGTTGTGGTATACAAAGAGTGAGGTATTAGGAGGAGGCGAACCCCTTATATGCGTAATATTTTCTGTTCGTTTTAAGTTTTAACGCTACTCCTTACTTTCAGTTGAAAAACTTTTTCATAATTATTTTTCTTTTTTTTTAAATAATGCTAAAAAATGCTGCGCCCCCTTCATGGAAATCTTCTTCCCCCATAACAAAATCCTTTGTGGAAAGTTTCCTCCACATAACCCCCTCTTCCCAACTCCTTGAATTTTGTGAAGAACTTCAATAAATATCAGCAAATAGAGTGAAAAACAATTAAAGTTGTAAAATAATCAAGGCGAGTTCACACCACAAGGCAAACAGGAGCAATTTTGTAAAGAAAATTGAAACATTTCCACTATCCACTAGTTCTAAAAATAATTTTCTGATTTACAACACTTCTACTGTGGAAGTGGAAACATTTCCACTTTCCACTAATTCTAAAACTAATTTTATAATTTACAAACGTGAGTGAGTGAGTTCTGCAGGAACTTTCCAATTTAGGACCGGTGATAAAATTCTGAAAATATCTTCCTTGTATATGGGAAATTAGAAAAATTGAGGTATTTTTAACTAACGAGTGGGTGACCGGATCTTAATAAATTTTGATATTTAGAAGGACCTCGTGACTCAGAGCTCTTATTTTAAATCCCGACTGGCATTAAGCCTCTGATTTTTCTTTTAAAGCAATCTATTCATTCTTAAAATTTTGCTAGAGCTCATACCATATGAGCTCTTGGCTTTTCCGACCTCGTCACAAGTGTCATATGAGCTCTTAGTTCTTGTTAGACTGAGAGATGCTGTAGACAAAGTTTTAAAAGAAGAACAGTAGCTGAAAAGCCATTTTAAAATAATATATACATTTTTTTTTCAACTGAGAGTGAGAAGTAACATTGAAACTTAAAACGAGCAGATAATTCCGTATGAGGGGATCGCCCCTTCCTCAATACCTCGCCCTTTGTTCTAAAGTTTAACTTTTATCCCAATTCATTGAGAACAGCTCCTAAAACACATGGGTCCTCTGATTGGAATAAGAAGCTCTTTTACGCGTTCTAAAACTCTTTAGTGCGAAGAGCGAGGTATTGAGGCAACCCCCCTCCAATACGGAATAGTGTCTATTTGTTTTAACTTTAATTCTTGCTCCTTACTTTCAGTTGAGAAACTTTTTTTGTTGTTGTTGCTGTTTTGGTTGCTCTCGCTTCCCAGGTTAGTAGTTGAGCATCGCGTTTGGCCTTATTGGCTATTTTATTTGCCCAATCAACATTTGAGAAGATTTTCCGTATGGCGTTTTCAGCGTTGGCCGGATCATCCGGTTCAACTAAAACGGCATTTTGGCTGTTTAAAATATCTTCGGTATCGGCAAGTTTGGGAGCCAATATCGTTCGACCGGCAGCAAGGTAAGAAAATAACTTTATTGGCAATACGGTCTTTCCGTATTGAGTTAATGGTGCGGTAGTGGGCGGAATTAACAATACATCTGCGGCAAAAAGGTAAGTGGCGACTTAATAATGTAATCCTACATAACACAGTAAATTTATGGTGATAGCCTAAGTGCTGGTTACATGACTACTCCCATTGGTGAACTTAGCCAAACTTTTAGAAGGGGAGGGGCAATCGTCTTAATGGTCAAGTAGTAATAGTAAAGTTATTTGAAATTTAGAATTTTTAAACCTGAAACATTCCGAGTCTTTATGCTGATTAGATGACTATTTACATTCTTGGACTCAGTCAAGCTTTTAGAAGAGGAGGGGCAATCGTGTTGGAGTACCTTCATGGAAGGTGGTTTAAGGTTCAAATAGTACAAGTAAAGTTATTTTAAATTTGGCAACGGGTACGAAGGCCGCTGCGTTCGCGTTCCTGCTGAACGTGATGTTCCTGCTGCCGGCCTCGGCGTCCGGAGCCATCGCGCTGGTGGCCGTGCTGACGATGGCGGCCGGCAACCTCGGTGCGCTGGTGCAAACCGACCTCAAGCGCCTCCTGGCGTACTCGGGCATTGCACACGCGGGCACGCTCCTGCTCGTGGTCGCGGGCTCGCTCGCCGGCGACCCCCAGTCCGGCGGAGCGGTCCAGGCGGCCCTGTTCTACATGGCCGCCTACGTCTTCACCGCCGGCGGCGCTTTCGGGCTGGTGGCGCTGCTCGAGCCGCCCATCGATACAACTGAAAAATTTCTGAAAGAATTTTAAGCTGCTTTCTATTTCCATTTGACTATGATTCTTTACCTGTAATATATTTGATTAGTGTATAGTAAATCAATAAAAAAAAGGAAGATCAAATATAGTCTCAGCCCTTTTGTACAATTGAAAAGCTTTCAAAGCATTATAAATTACTCAACATTTTCATTTTACTAAATTATTTAGCCGTTAATAGTTTCCAGCTATAAACAGAAATATATTTTCGAATAGGGGTTAATTTCTATGTGAAATCATGCTAATCTGTCTATTATTTCGATTAATTATTAATGGGATTGATTACTGCTCCCTGGGCTGGGAAAACATGCTCATGGCAAGAGCGAAAAGGTCAGTCCCGGCCTCGCGGAAATCATACCAACTGTCGTAGCAGTCAACGCCTTGCTCAACAACTCGTTGACCAAGCTCAACGGCTGCTGTATGATCTTTGAGAGGGCGGCTCAGCAGATGCAGGCGCTTGGTATTGCTGGGGGGCTCTCGTTCATCAACAACGATAACCTGCGGCCCAGCACTATCTGTTGCCGCCGTGACCTTATATCCTTCAGGAGAAAGCCCCAACTCATCTGCCTGTGGGGTCATTTAGGCTCCCTTAGTGGTGACCAAAATGTTTGGACGGCCTGAAGACTGTTTAACCTGGAGCCAAGTGAGGTTTGTACGGGATGAAAGCCCCTGTCGATGCTTTCTATTGCTTCCTCTTCACAAGGATCAGGAGAATCACAACTAAGTGAAAGACTTGATATGTCCAAACCATCTATTATTCGACGCTGAAAGAGCGAGAGCGAGAAGTTGATTTAAAACCATCACATTAATTTCACAAGGAAGTTGAATGTGTAAAAATAAAGAAATCGAACAATTTTATCTGAATTCGTTATATCTAGCAAGAATTCGCTGCTAGTTTTATATTGACTTTTTTTATCTACCAAACTCTCATAGCAACTAAAGCTGCTAGGATAAAAGACACCGCGCGCGGTCAACCGCTTCTAGAATTCGGGCTTAGGCGCGGACAAGACAAGGGAGTTAACGCCGGAGTGCGTGCTGCATTGATAGGAGGAGCAGATTTCTCCTCTAACGTGGGGATTTCTCATACGCTTGGTTATCCGCCAAAGGGTACGCACGGACACAGCATGGTGCAGGTATTTATTGCCATGGGAGAAGGGGAACTAGGGGCTTTTAGGGCCTATGCTGATCTATATCCGGACGATTGTTTACTGTTGGTAGATACAACTGATACCCTCGGTCTGAGATAGAAAGAACAATTTTAAAAATAAGAAAGACAAGTGTTTGTCCTTTGGATATCCCGCTTCCTCTTATTAGAGCCTTTGGTGACTTCCTTTCTAAGCCCTTGTCTTTCCTGTTTAACGAAATTACCGAGCATGGGCAAATTCCAACAATTTGGAAACAGGATTTTATTACCCCTTTGAAAAAGAAAGACGGAAAGCCTGGCTTTGAATGTGTTCAACCTATTACTCTTACTCCTATTTTCTCAAAATTGTATGAAGGACTCCTTGCAGATTTGCTAAAGGAAATGTCCAACCTCTTACTGACCTGAAGCGATTTTTTCACAAGCAGCCTTCTGTGCCTTGTATTATTGGAATTGAGCGCGCCCTATTTATATGCCTACATTTTTGGCAAATCCTTCGATCGGAATAGTATTATAGCGAGCATCAGCACAGGATTGGCCGATCCGCAAGAATCCTCCAAAATCCCGGTAAATCTGCAACAAAAATCTGTTCGAATGATGGATTTGCATCCGTACCTGGGATATGTAAACGGTAAGCGAGCACGTATCAATCGGTTCGGTTTTGCCGGCCCGGAGCCGTTGCTAAAAAAGTCTGATGATAAAATTATCATCGGCATTACCGGTGGTTCGGTTGCCATTTGGTACAACTGGAAGAAATTGGTTGCAGCCCTGCTTTTTACTACCAATAATAGCCTGGCTTATGTAACAAAAAAGATCGGCCATCCTTTCTCTAGCAAATAGCATAATCAAAACTATGCTAAACTTGTTACTTAGTGTGAAGGCCACATAATTGGTCCTATAGAAAATCATCTGAAGGTTTAGAAAATTTTGGGGAAAGTTCAAAATGTTCAAAAATTCTGTTGATGTGAGCACTTTTTTCAGCTACATCAGCAAAGTCTACAAAAATCAATTTTTTGTTGCAAATCCCATACCGTAAACCAGGGTAACTTTGGCAGCTAAACGATTATTTGGGCAGAAATCCACGATTACTGGTTTGCACTACTTGACCATCCCCTTCACTTCCCAAACCTTGTCCCAACCTTTGCTTTCCTTTAACACATAAAAAAAAATGCGCTCAAAGAATAGATATTCGTCAGAAGAGCCCCCTTTGGAAAGAGAGAAGATAAAAGGTATTTCTAAGATTCCTGAGAAAGTAGGTGTCAGCTTTAACTTTTCTGTCGTTCATTCGGATCTCTTATCCAAGCTCTACAAGTTAAGACAAGACCACCAAATCAATCTAAATAGCTTGACGAAACTAACTAAAAAGGTTTCAAATCTGTTTTTTAAAGTTTCACTTCTAAAACACAAAGATCATAAAAGATTATTTCCCTTTGGAGCAGGAAGGATTTGGGGTAGAAACTTGAGATACGTTTGCTCTAGATCATTGAAGCTCTTCATTCATTCACAGTTCATTTCAAGAGTTTCATTCACATTCCACAGCTGCTTTCAACAATAGACAAAAACTCCTAATCTTGAATTTTTCTGGCATTTTCTAAATTTAAGATTCTGGTTTTCAAATCCTTACAAATCAGGACCAACCAAAGATATAAGGCTAAAAATACTTTCCTTCTGCCTCATTATGCATGTATTTCTTATACTATGTTTTCTCCGTAAATATTCCAACTCAGTTTCAATTAAAGTACATGTATCCTCTTTCATATAACTACTATTCTCTGGAGCAACATATATGAAACCTAGGACTATCTACGATCCATCATGACACTGAAGGTTTAACCAAATAATGTTCTCAGGTTTACTTTCTATTCTATGACAGACTGCAAAACTCTGCTTTTTCACAAAAACCGCGACTCCGCCGTAAATCGTGCGTTACGGGAAATTTGCCGGTCAGCACAGAAAACTGTGTTAACTTTAACCGACGGATCCTCCGAAAGCGGGGTCCATGTCTCGATTAAAGAGAAAACGCTCATAGCCGTCTATTGATTTTAGGGACATGATCATGTCAAATTGCATATGCGTATGCTCTGGAAAATCGTCCATAACGCCTGTTACAATTAATTCCTCCCGCCCCCTCCAAGTAAGCGTTTCTCCAAGGGGATCTTTTGCTCCAAAATATTTTTGAGCGGCGCTGCGAGATAACACAATTTGATTTTTTTCACTCAATACGTAAGCCGGATCGCCTTTCAGCAATTTAAAACCAAACTGTCGGAAAAAATTTTCGTCTGCCAGCACCGCTTTTGTTTCATTAAAGCGAATCAGGCTGCCGTTTTCGTTCTTTGTCTGAAACGGCCGCCTCCCTACGGGGACTAGCCGACGGTGATCCGATCGAGCGGATTCGAAATTGAGGGAGGCCGCCCACTCGACATCCGTGGAAGCCATTGATCCAATCCGTCCTCTAGGCAATCCGAACACGCATCATTGGAGTTTTGGAAGCGCCCACAGATCGGGCACGTCCCCTTCCAATGCCGTTGGGGCCCCGCCACCGGAGTTCCCCATCCCTGCCACCAACGCTTGTCCGCAGAAGGTTTCATACCGACCACTCTCGTTGTTCCATATGTCAAACCGCCTCCGTAGAAGTGACAACTGCGTGACACCTGTTATTGTTTTGGTTCTTTCTATCTCAACGCTAAGGAAGTCTTGGTGTATACCAACAAAATCTTAGATGAATTTTTCTTATTTTTCTTCCTACTAGACATAGAGCTGTTGTTTTTCCAAATTTTTCTCTTTGGTTTTATGTAAGAGCATTCCGAACATTCCCCGTTCAAAGTTGACCTGTCTCGCTAATTTATGCGCTCGTAAATCTGCTAATTCCTTCCATTTGAATCCCTTGTGGCTGAAAATGTACTGGACCCCGAGTTCGCTACCAATGCTCCTCAACTTCGTTAAAAAAATACAATATATACGTAAACAAATCATCTGACAATCGAACCGGGGCTACGCGGCCGAACAAATGGAATGGCTTTAACACCACGCTTCTCATGCAATAGATCAGCAACGCGAGCATGACGAGCCACATCGTGATCGCGCTTGCGTAGCCAAGGCCGACGGCGCCCAGCGCCGGTGAGCCCAGATTGCCAAATGCGAGTACCCAGTTTAGAAAGACGTTCATCGCCAGCGCGAATATCGACGTGTACATGATTGGCTGGGTGTGACCGACGCCCTCTGTCGTAAAGCGGAGCGCGAGGAACATAAAAATACCGGCACCGCCCCAGGAGATTGCTGCAACGTAGTCGACGGTCATAACAGAAAAAAAAATCGGAGTAGTTTTTCTGTTTTTCCTGACACCCAATCAATGTTATCATTTCAAAAAACATACCATGCATACACCATAATACTTATTACTCTGCCCCAAAACATAGAGCCCATCATTTTTTCAGATTTATTTGATGGCGAGAATCATTTTGGTTCCAGAAACATATAGTACGTGAAATGCAATATAACTATATATTTTGCACAAGTATACAGCTCATCTTCCCTATCTTTTAAATGTTTCTTAGTCTCAATAACCCAATAATTGACGAGCCAAAGCTGCAAACCCATTACGCAAAGCATGAAGATTATTAAATTTTATTCTGATATACAAATATTATATTAATACATATTATTCATTTATATTTTGAAATTATTTCAGGTCAACAACTCCATTGCTTGATGTAACGTCTCCAAGAGCTCAGTTGGATAAAATGATAGAAGAGAATATTGACGTGTCATTGGATCTAAATTACGTGTAATCAACAGATGATTTAATATTTTCTATATACTGAACTTTTTTCTCAGTTTTTAATGTTCTTAAACAAAAATTAGAAGTTACTCAAACGAAGAAGCATTTCTTCCTCATAAAATTTCCGATTTCTTCCTTACTAAATTTTAAATATCAGAGGAATCACTGATCATGCAAAAAAAAACTAGTTAAATTGTTTGAATATTGAATAATTATTTGAAAATTGAACTTTAGGAATCACTGATCGTGCATGACAAACTAGTAAAAATATTTGAATATTGAATAATTATTTGAATATTGAACATTAGGAATCACTGAAAGTGCATGACAAATTAGTAAACTTGTCAGATTATTGAATTGGGGCAGAATGTCAAAAAAGCAGACAGCAAAAGAGATTCCAAAGGACCCCAAGGGTCAATAAAGTTAAAAGAAGAAGCAGAAAATCAGGATGAATAATGACAGCACGTTTCTTATTTTTGAAAAGTTCTAAAAAGATGGGACTTGTATGGAAAGCGTATTAAATAACAGAGGAAATGGTCATAATCATAAGATTTAGGTAGCCTGTCTCAAAGGCCTCTCTGATTAAGCTCCGTATTTGAATGATTAATTTGAGAATTAAGTGTAAAAATATAATGATTGCAAAATTTTGTAACAGTAGGACACATTTCGGGCGACTATGAATAGTTTTGAGGTTTTGAATCAGGTCGTATGCAATAATTTACTTTAGTGGGGTTCCGAAATTTGGAGGGCGATTGGAAACAATATCAATTACTCAGAGAGCAAAGAATATTACTCGGGTTCGACGATCCGCGGAGGAGGGGAACGGATGAGCGAGGTTACGGTGATGAGCCAGGAGGAGATGCGTGAGCGCATCGCGATCTTCGGCGAACAGACCGCCAACACGCAGCTGATGATCACCCAGGGCATTCCGGGCTTCCAGCGCGACATTTATTCGATCATCGGACGCGGTGTCTCGGAAGACGCGGGCACCCAGCCGGGGATCGTGGACTCCACGGGCTTCAACGTTGCCTATGTGGGCGCCGAACCCGACAATGGGTCTGCGATGCACACCCATGAGGAAGTTGAGGTGTTCATTCCGATCTCGGGCCAGTGGGCGTGAAGAAAAATTAACAAGAAGTTTTTAGATATAAGCAATAGCTTTCAAATAAGCTGTTATCTATAATGCTCCACTAACAATGACCACTAAAGAAACAGAAAAAAAAGAATACATCACTGTCCTTAACTGTAACTACCCAAGCTAAAATGTGACTTTCTTCCATTTTTGAGATGCAGGGAAAAGAACCTCAGGTTAAGGGTTTTAGATGATGGCAATTCCAATGGTATTTTATTTCAATCCACTATTAAGGAGGGATTTCAGACTCGTCTTCGAAATCCCATTAAATTTTTTTTTCATCACTACAATTTATTTTGAAGCTCATTTTTCCTCTCCCTTCAGCCCCTCAGATGTTCGAATCGGGGAAAACGACCTTATCAAGTCAATTTGTGCTGCTCCCTGACACACCTACAAATTTTCATCGTCCTAGCACGTCCAGAAGCACCAAATTCGGCAAAGCACTGAACCCCTCCACCTAACTCCACCAAACCGAACGGATCTAGTCCGGTTACGTCAATCACGTATTTACAACATTTATAAGCGTTTTCTAAAATTTCTGGGTTTCCAATCCAACTCTCCCCAATGTCAAAAGATCTGGTCGGGATTTGAAATAAGAGTTCTGAGACAGGAGTTCCTTCTAGATGTCTCCGTTAATGTGAAGCGGCGCGGCCTCACGCAGTATTTCCACCGCTCGGTTGCGGGGAGTTTGGGGCCAACTTCCTGAGTCCAGGTCTGCTCTGAGATAGCCGTTGTAACGACCATGGTGTGTGGCCACGGCGCCAAAGACGGTTTGACTCAACAAAACTTTCATCGAATGGCCGCGCCAATCCTTGGCCCATGCCTTGAGGAATTTTTCTTGACGTTCACCCAGAAGTTCCAACCCTTCTTTGTCCAATTTTGCCATGTCGACCTTTTCGTCGGTGACATGATCTGCGCGACCACCCCAAAAGGAGACTCGCTCTGTATTAACCCTGAAGTCGCGCGTGATCTATTTATTCAGCAAGGCTTGGTTGAAGGGCAGGTAGAAAAGTCGCCGGATTTTCTTAAACACAATCTGGCTCAGGTTGCGCAAGTGTTGGACTTGGAATCCAAAAGTCGAAGTCGCGGTGTACTTATCCCAACCTCAAAAATGGTTGAGTTTTATGTCGAACGCATTCCAGCAGAGATTTGCAGATTTGCGGAACTGCAAGCTTGGTTACGAAGGGGTGCAGATCATGCGGATCGCTTGCATTTTGATGCCAAATGGTTGCGCGAGCGCGATCCCGGCTTGGCAGAAGAGCAGTTGAAAAAAGCCTTGGTAAAAAATATGGTCAAGTTACAGAAAGTTTAAAAAGAAGGCTTCATGATTTTTGGTACGGTTGGGTGTGGGTTGATTAATCTTGTTGCTTCCTAGAATTGAACGAGTTTTAAATGCTAACTTTCAGACCTCTCGCATTTTTTACAAAAAAGAGGGAAACCTATAAACTTCTTTCTTCCTGTTTGAGTCTGTGTCCAAGGTCTTATTTGCCAAGGAGGATTGTGACGAACATGTTGTCTATGTCCACAATCCAATAATGCTGTCCAATGATCTTCTTCATCTTTAATAAAGTCTATTATTTTTCTTGCTTTTACTGGATAATCATGTCTATAGGGGGTTTTATCGTCAACAAAATGGCGTACAGTGCTAATGAGATTGTCCCTTACGTTGTTGATGCACTAATAGGAAATTGCGTGCTCCAGGATACTGTCCTGAGGAGCCCCAGGCTTCACGTAAACTCACTGTAAGTAGACACTACTCAGAGAGTATGATTTCTTAGAAAACTCCCAAGGACCTCAAGTAGAATACAAAAAGGCTTGCACTTAGATTTTTTTTCAACACGCCATCGTTGTCAAACTCTGTCAAAAACTTTTGTGATACCAAAAGATAGCAACCTAATATCCTGCGATTTTATGACGATATCAGAAAATGATGAACCTGGAGGGCAACCAGAAATAAGAACTAAGCTATGTATCCCTAGGGCCAACTAAATTAGAACCATTAGTGGGAGATAGGAATGTACAGAGGAAACAAAATCCATTTAGAAGGGTTAGGGAAGCTACCAATTTAAAATATGAGATCAAGTGCACTAATTAATTTAACTGTCAATTTGCGATTTTCTTATTTTGTAAAAAACAAGGAATGTTACTAATATAGTGTACTTATCCTTTTTTGTCCGATTAATGGATCGTTCTTGAGTATCGGAAGAAATCTGATTAGAGAAACTCTTTATACACGACAAAGGGATTAAAACCTACCAGGGAAACATCAATAATCTCTAAGCTATTTCATTTTCAACTAGATTTCCATATTCAACAGCTATGTGTAAAGGTGTTTTTTTCTTAGAATCTATGGCATCTATTGTCGCACCCTTAGAAATCAATAGCTGACATATATTTAGATTTCCAGTCTCAGCAGCTATATGTAAAGGTGTTTTTTTCTCAGAATCTATGGCATGTATTGATGCACCCTTAGAAATGAATAGCTGACATATTATTAGATTTCCAATCGTAACAGCTATATGTAAAGGTGTTTTTTTCCTATCATTGAAAAAGAAGCATCTATCCACGTACAATATACAGCTTCGCCTTTCTCCAAGCGTGTCAACCCTGATAGAATGAATTTCAAATCATGATTATAATAGTGTATATAAACAGACAGAAAGTACTGCTGCTTAACGTATAAACTGCATTATTGATGGGGTAGTTCATGAATTTAGCTACCCTGAGATAAAAGTGGATTGCTTAACTGATCACGATCGCGACCTGACATCCCTAGCCAACTGCCCTTAACAAATTTCACTATATATTCCCAACATATTTTCTTATCTTTAATTTCCAACTGGTCCTTTGGTAATAAGGGTCATTGTGATGATGGGTATACCGAGATAGCTGGGATGTGGGAAGATGCGCACGGCCTCGGTCGCTGCGGGATGTTCGGCCAACAGGGTTGGTGCCGTGGGCAAAGGCACTTTTGCGGAAGCCACAGCATCTCCCTGCCCGTAGGTATGCACTGTAAGCCGATAGATGTGCTCGGCCTTTTCATGATACTGATCGTACCCCAGGGCATGGCGCATATATAGGACCATCAGCACGCAGCACGCGATGCCTACGGCAAGGCCAAACACGTTGATCAACGTGTAGCCTTTGTATCGGCGCAATAGCCGTATGGCCACTTTGAGGTAGTTTGAAACCAGGTAGCGAAAAACATCGTTGGCAGTGGTGAGCATCATGCGGTGTTGGCTTGCTCTTTTGTCGTACTGACGGGCGCATACAGTCTTCCCCAAAGCAGAACGGTCGGAGTCCATGGGCGTGAGAGCAAACTCGTGATACACGTTGCCACGCCCATAAGATGTGCTTATGAGCTAGAACAACGCCGAAGAAAGTACTTAAAAAGGCGTGCTGGGGCAGGCAACGCTCGCCGATTGTCCCAAGCGACGAACATCGTGCGGTCTAAAGATAAATCGTTGATCCTGAGGCGGCGGAGTTGCCCGGCTTCGAGTTCTTTGCTCTTTTGTTATGACAGTATTTAGTTTAGGAGATCCCAGTTTTTGGCATGTTTGCTCAACATTCTTTTTTTTTCCTTTTCTTGATTAACTTAGTAGCTAAAGTATGAACATACAACTTGACATAACTTTTCATACTTTTTTTAAAACACTAATTTCTACCCTCACAAGTGTGTCCTAGTTTCCCCTCCCCCTTAATGGGCCTGGATATAGCCCTAGGCTATGAACAAAAGTATGCTGACCCAAAATCAGCAAACTTTTATACATAGTTGGGAGTAATTACACCCAAACCCTTCTTAATAAGACCATATATAGAAGTAGTTCGGGCCGCCGCGCCGCCGTTCGGGGGCGTCGATCCGCCGTTCCGCGACCACCCGATGCAGCGCCGCGACGCCCCGCGCGTCGGCGACGAACACCCGCAACCCCGTTTCCGCCGCATCCGCAACCGCGTCATCGAGCGATCGGACGCCCTGCACCCTAAGCTTAAGCAAATCGCCCTCGGACGACGCCTCCACCGACAACGCCACCATGGCGCCGGGCTCCAGATCGTCGCGATGCTGCGCCAACGCCTCGGAAAACACGGTCGCCTCGCACGCACCGCTGGGATCGGACAGCTTGACAAAGGCGTAGCGATTGCCCTTTGATGATGCAGTACCTCGCGAAGCAGCTCGGTTTCTGAACGGACCGCGACGCCCGGGGCGAATCGGCCCGCGCAGGGCGTGCAGATCACTCGGGCCTGACGCGAGCTTCGGGGGCCCTGGCACGCGGGTATGGTGGTGGCTTCCGAAGGAGAGCCGGATGAGCGACGAGATGAAGAGCTTCAACGAGCGCGTGGCCGGAGGGAAGGGCGACGCGAACGTCATCATGCCTGCGGCGACGGTGATCCTGTTGCGCGACACCGACGACGGCCCCGAGACGCTGATGCTGCGAAAGAACTCCAAAATCGCCTTCGGCGGCATGTGCTAAAAAATGGAATTTTGACACCAATTACATCAAAAGAATCACAATTTAATGCTGGTCTTAAATATGAAAGTTTCATCAAGTTTAGTCTTACCCATCAAAAGTTGCGAGCCTGAAAAAATTTGCCTTACTCTAGAAAATAAGGAAGAAACACTCCTTAAAAGCCATAGAATTTTAGCGAAAATCACACCGTCAGATTCAGCGTATCAGAGAACCCTTGAGTAGAAGTTTCAAGCTCCTATCTACACAAATTGGAATTTTGTATTTTTTGCCACAAGACAGATCATGGATGCGTGTTTATTTGTTTGTTTTTTGTTTTGTTCCGGTCAGCGCTCCCAGGAGAGGCGCGTGACCGCCTCTTCGACACGCTTGTCGACGTGCACGTCGAGTTGCGGGTATGCGATCACGATGTCCGCCTCCTTGAACGCCTTCCAGATGAGCTCCTGCAAGTTCGAGCGGGCGTGTTGGGCGTGCCAGGGATCCTCGATCCAGATCGACACGTCGTAGTCCACACTCGACGCCCCGAACTCCCACAGCAGGACCCGGGGCTCGCGCTCGCGGATGCGGAACGGGACGTCCGTGGCCGTCTTCTCGAGCACCTCGCGTACCTGCTCCAGATCCGAGGAGTAGGCCACTCCGATGTTCACCCCCCCCCCGTCAATACCTCGCTCTTTAAGCTAAAGTTTGAATTTTGTTCCAATTCTTTAAGAATTAAATAAAAAAAAAATAGTTTTTTTTAACTGGAAGTAAGGAGCGACATTAAAACTTAAAACGAACAGAAATTACTCCGTGTATGAAAGGGGCTGTTTCTTCCTCAACGTCCCGCTCTATACGCTAAAGTTCGACTCTTTCTCTCAATTCTACTTTATTAAACAGTAAAAAACTTTAGCGTAAAGAGTGGGGCGTTGAGAAGGGAAGTAATTTCTGTTCGTTTTAAGTTTTAATGTCGCTCCTTACTTTCGCCCTTTTCCAAGATAGAAAAAAGTAACTCAACTAGAATTTTACCAAGTACCTAAATTGTGAAAGAGCAGCTCTCACAAAAAATCACCAAACAAAAATAGAGGCTTTTCCGATTGTTTATTTTTATTATTAATGTCACGTTTGTGACAATTCACTCCACCCTCCTGATAATCCCATAAATGCGGTTTAGGATATATTTATTATCAAAATAGAAGTAACATTATAAAATTGAAGTTATAAACGAGTCCATCATGGGGAGGGGGGATATGTGCATTGCCAGGTTACCGACAATTAGTCTGTGTTGAAGAAGGGCCAAAAATATGTATTTCTAAAAAAAAGAGATTAACGAGACAGAGTATAATTTGATTTTTAACATTTAGATAATAAACATATATAGATGGTAAATGGTTGACATATATTTCGACTATTAGACATTTATTAGACTAATAAAGGAAAAAATGGCTTAAATATATTTTCTTTCAAAAGCTAAAACACATCGGAGGCAAATTCGATAATCTATGCCAGCTAGAAAAGTATTGCACTAACCAACAAGAGTGTTAACTGCTATGGGTATCCATAAACACTCTCACCAGAGTGGGGAGGAGTGGGGTGGTTGGTAGCAATGAGAAAAGTTTCTATTGGGTGGGTATCCCATCTTAGTCTGAATAGAATTGCAAAAGACGTTTTCCACCTCCCTAAAGAAAATTATTAGCTAACAATGGTACTAAAAATTGCATTTAATTGAGTTGACAAAAAATTGCTTTCATGTTTTTTGAAGAAACAATTTGAAAAATTTCAGCGCAATATTCAAAAACTAATAATGCATTAAAACAGGATCTATGGTTTCCATGCTGTAAACAATGACAATTAATCCGTAAATGATAATATTGCTTACTGTTTACAAATTATTTTGGTTTCATACCAGTGGTATATCCAAGGGGGCAGATTTTTTCTGGTGCCCGCGACGCGTGCCAATATTTCTACGACTGCAAGGGCTGTACGGTCATGCTCCGCCCTCTCGAAGGCGATTGTTGTGTGTTCTGCTCATACGGTGACGCAGATTGCCCGCCGATCCAGCGGCAAGGAAAGTGTTGTGGATAAACAAGCGAAGCTACCGGGTCGCCAACTACAAGGATGGGGGATTGCCGCAATTCCCTCCGTGGGTCTGGCCTGCCTGCCGAAGCTGACGTGTCCGGTCTGTTGGCCGGCATATTCGGCGTTATTGAGTTCGGCCGGTATCGGTTTCATAGATTACACCCCCTACCTGCTTCCGACTGTGACTCTGGAACCTAGATAGAACGAACCTTGGGGTACAGAAACTGATTTTTTTTAAAATTGTTTGAAGTAACCGAATACGTTTATTCGACTTTTTTTTAAATGCGTTTTGGAAAGAAAAGGTCAACTGAGAAAAAATTCCCAATTGGTTCTGATTCAGGAATGGTTCCTTATCCCGATTCAACAGGACAGTTCTTTTGTAGTTACGAAACATATCCATATTGAATAGAGATCATGATTACATCAGTAGCTGGAACCTAGATAGAACGAACCTTGGGGTACAGAAACTGATTTTTTTTAAAATTGTTTGAAGTAACCGAATACGTTGCGTCTGCGTGCATAGGCAATCGCACTGGCGAAGGCTTCCCCTCGTGTTTCCCCTGCCCAGAATGTGCGGGTGCGCCAGTTGGCTTGCAGCAACTCGACCGGGTCGCCGGCCATGAAGCGTGGCAAGGGCTGGCTCATGGCCTTGAGGAAGTCCTTGTAGCTGATGATGCGGACCTGCCGGCAATGCTCGCTCGCCGCATAGTCTTCGAAACTGCCGTAGCCGGGGGCGGGAGTCGTACAGGCGAAACCGTCGATCAGGCGCAGGTCGAAGGATTGCAGCTGTTGCGTCTGCGCCTCCACGACCTGGGTCAGGGCGGAATGTTTTCGAGGGTAATAGGGGCATTCTCGCTAAAATACTGACCTTTAAACGGTGCATAACTGGCGCTAATCGTAAGATCATCATTGGCGATCAGCGCATGATCGAGTTTGATAAAGCCATTGTAATTAGTCTGCTTTTGTAATCGCAGACGTTCTAATTGGAATAAAGACTCTTGCGACTCCAGCAGATTGAACTGGGCGACCAAGCCAGTATCAGCGTTTATCGGTGCTTTGATATAAGCGCCGACATTGTGTTTTTTGAAGTCCGGCTCACTCAGCACATCCTTTCCGCTAAACCAAGGCGAGTAAAATCGTTCGTACTACCCCATGGAACTGGCGATGTCAGTTGGGGTGTCCGGCAACGTGTTCCTTGGCTATGCGGCCTATGGCCCGGCTGAGATCGAAACACTTCCGAACCAAGACCTGATTGCCTGGCTGATGATGCAAATGAGTGTCGACTATCTCTCTTCGTTTGCGCAGAAGTGAGGTGGATCGGTCGACACTCGGCGGGACCGGATCCAAGCGCCGGCCTAAAGATTGATGGATCCGCGCCGCCGGCCGATGCAAGACGATTTCGTCTCTTCATTAGGCTGACTTGAGGGAGAGGATCAAACAGGAGCTAACCTGAAAGTCGGTTTGGGTCTCAAGAGAGCAAAAACAAACAAATAAGGGTAAGGGAAGCTGTTCCCTATACAATTGCAACAGTAAAACAAAAACAAACAAAAAGAAAAGCGAGAAATAGTTTGAATAGTCTAATAAAACCTCACTTAGTTTATCTCTTCAAAGTCAAGAAGAGGCCTTAGTAAAATTGGAAGAAAAAATGCAATGATTTATTTAAGAATACTTTGCAGTGGCACAAAATAGAAAATCTATTCAGAAACACAAATAAACACACAAATAAATGCAGCAAACTTTCTGAAGATTTTGCAAAGAATTTGAAAGAAAATATCTAGGAGCGGCTGGAGCTGCACCTTTTTCATTCAGGACATCCATCGGGTTAACGGTGAAGTTATCCATGGCAGCGCCAATGGCCTGTTCATCTTTTAATGGGTCAACCCATTGCCATCTTCGGCCTTTGAAAGAAAATGCATCAACGCTGCGCTCTAAGTCATAACCTCTCAAGTTATCTATGGCGCCATTCAAAAGCGCATGTTTAAGCCAGCGTTGATATATAGCGCCAACCACTTGGCTTATTAACCAACCTTGAAGACGTTTCCAGTGCTCTCTATCTTCGAGTACTGCTTGGCGAAGGCTTGACCATGAGACGCCTTCATAATCGTTCGTTTCGTTTTTTCAGTATTTTCATTTGGCCTTAAAAGTCCCATTTTCGATGATTTCTTCTTTATATTAAAAGAGATCCGAATCAAAAATATACCTTAATAGGCAACCAAGCAATACAATTAGACCAAGGTGTGTGGCAGCAGAGCTGAAAAGCCACTGTGTGATAGACTCTGCTGTGGTAGACAAAATTTCGACTTATTTTTGTTTAATTTTCCCGGGATGGTTCAGCCGAAATTAGTACCTACTGAGGGAGCTTTCTGGGTAAGCGGCTGAAAATTGAAAAAAAATTGCTGAGAGTTGTTTGCTGATTTAGTAGGGAAGATGGGCTTCGTATTTGCACCATTTTTCGATGGAGGACGCATAGATCGGCTTGCGCACCTGGGCGTGGCTGGCGGTGTTGACTGCCCTCTCCTGCTCGTGGAATTGGAGACACGCATCATCCCACTCAAGGCCTGTATGGGCCACCATGGTGCGGCTGACTTCTTCCTGGGATGAGACTAGGTCTTCGTATTTCACATCGAGGATTCTGACCGGCAGCACCTCATGCCAGTGCGTCATCAGGCGCCTGTATTGTGAATACACAAAACCGAGGTCGCTCAAATCATTGGTGAAATTCAGAGTCCGGAATGCGTTGAAGTGCTACTTCTGCCCGAGCCTCCAGCCAATCGCCAATGGCCGGTGAGACAAAGTTAATTTTGAATTCGACACTTAAGGGTTGGGCGTCCGCGGCCATCATCGTAAATCCTGCGAAGCCAGCAGCATTGTCTGCCAAAGTTGCCATCAAGCCACCGTGGAAAAAGCCATGTTGTTGCGTAACCTTGCTGGAATAGGGCACGCCAATTCGGCAACGACCCGCTGCCGCCTCCAGTAATTGTGCGCCGATGAGTTGCATCATTCCCTGTGCTTCAAAGCCTGTTTTAACCCGTTGCTCCACTTTGCTTTTCACCGTGAATACTCCTTTTTTCTCATGGGCACTTCATGTGGAAGGGGTGAGTTTATAAACTTTGGAGGAGGCTCATTTGATTGGAAATTGAAAGCTTTAGTTCCCTTTTTAAGAGTCAAAGTAATCAGAGGGGAAGGAGTCCCCATCCCACTTTCCCCTAAATGCATTTGACAGAAGCTTTTATATAGCTATTTTGTACAAATAGTTCAAAGATCATACAACAAAAACTCTAGGGCCAGCACAACCCCCCCAAAGCCTGTTGACAATTGATGTAAGTTATGCCCCGGGGGTATATAAGGTTCTTATGCAAGGGATGGTAGTATAAACTTTGGAGGAGGTGTACTAAAAGTCTATTGAAGAATAAAAATAGTTGCTTATAACAGTTGTTTATTTGGTATGTACTGTTTATATTTTTAGGGAAGATTAGGGAAGATCCCCACCATTTGGTGCGATGGAACCTAAAACTAACACACCAAATAAATAGCTCTCTGACAGTTTTAAGCCGATTGGCTATTTAATAATTTTCATTTGATAGCTCTTTGGCGTTCTTGGCCCAATGTGTTGTTTACGTGTGAACTGGCAATAAATATCACTTTGCAGGATTTCACTCTTTATTTGACAAGGGTACTACTACTATTACTCCAGCTACTTCTACTGCTATTTTGAAAAAATAGCTAAGAACTCTTCTGAAAATAATTATTTTTCGTATTTTGAAATACATTTATATCCCCTGATCCCCGCTGACTCTGAATGTGTCAAATGTTAGCAAACTCACAACTTAAGAGGATACAAAGTAAATACTATTTAGGGGGCTAAAGTATTCATATAAGTCTCATAATTTTGTTTTTATTGTCTAAGCAGGGCCACCCCAAGTGTTTTTGACATTTTATGCGTCAGAATTGCTAGCACTCCACCTTAAAATTCAGCATTCTCTAAACTGTTTGCATTTAAAACATAAAAGAAAACATTTAAACTATGGACGTCAAATTCCAACCTAATACGGTGCGACGTGAAAAACTTGCTTTTAGTAACGTATGTCTATAATTTGCACCTGAGTCGACCTCCACGGTAGGAGAGAGACATACCAAAATGTCTCTTTATCAGCTATATAAATTCATGGACTGGATGAAAATATTCGACAAAATTCTGTCAGCAACTAGTTTCAAGTGTCCATGCTTGGTTTTATTTCTGTTAGGGAGGGGCTACATTCTTGCCATCTGCATACACAAGAAGAGTCTGTAGGATAATAGTTAAATTTAAAAGTTAATAGCAGCTAGAACTTTTATCGCTCCTTTATGCGGGCGGGCGCGCCCTCGCGCGGATCCGGGCGGCGCCCCATCAGGCCTCGTTCGACGCCAGCGCGGGGTAGTCGGTGTAGCCCTCGGCGCTACCGCCGTAGAAGGTGCTGGGATCGGCCTCGGCCAGGGGGGCGTCCTTGCGGAGCCGCGTGGGCAGGTCGGGGTTCGAGATGAACAGCGTGCCGTAGGCGATCGCGTCGGCCTTGCCCGACTCGATGCGCGCGGCGCCGCTCTCGCCCGTGTAGCCGCCGTTGGCGATATACACGCCGTCGAACACGTTGCGGACCGCCCCGGCGCTGGCCTCGTCGCGCTCGGCCGGGCTGCTCAACCGCCAGCCGCGCGGTGCCGGATCGCGCGGTGCCGGGTCATGAGCCTGCTGGAAGTGGAGCGGGTCTCCAAGTTCTTCGGCGGCCTGCGCGCCCTGGGCGACGTGACCTTCGCGGTGGAGGCCGGGGAGACCGTTGGCCTGATGGGCGCCAACGGGGCCGGCAAGACCACGCTGTTCAGCATCATCGCCGGCAACGAGCGGGCAAGCGACGGCGCCATCCGTTTCGACGGCCGCCCCATCGCCGGCTTGCGGCCGCATCGCATCTGCCGGCTCGGCATCGCGCGCACGTTCCAGAACGTTCGCCCGTTTCCGTTCCAAATTACATTGGCTCTTCATCTCCCTTAAAGAATATTTGAATACAATTTTCACCCAGAGCATTAATTGCAACTTCACTTAAGTTAGGCCTATGTAAATAAAAACTGTAGATAATTGGTAAACATATATAGTGTAATAGTTAAGTAATATGACATAACTAAAAGTTTGTTGTTCTGACTGGACAACATTTGTGCTTTAGAGGCTAGTGTAAGCCTGCAGTCCTTTGTGATGAACGCTTAAACCAAGTAATTACTGTAATGCATCGACCTCAACTTTATTGTAATACAAAGTGTTAATTATATATTATAATACCTAACGTCCAAGACTCAAACAGCCAGAGTGCGAACACCTCGGGGCTCGGCGCCGGAAGACGGTAGTCGAAGTCGATGAATCGCTTGAGGTAGCCGTTCGAATCGAATTCGCGGCCGTACAGGACTTTCACAGCCTCGCCGAGCTGCACCCTGTCAACGCCAAGGACGAAGATCACGCCCTCAACGTCGAAGAGATGCTTGGCGCGCTCGAGAAGCTCGATGGCATAGCTCGGGCGGCACCGGTCAAGCTCGTCGATCAAGATCACCAGCTTGGCTGGCTGCTCGTCCTCCGAGTCACCTGGCGGCAGCTCCGAAACCAGCTCCTCGTCCACCGAACAACTGCAGGCATTCATCGACAACTTCACCCTGCAGCTCGCTGCAGGTCAATTTGGCAATCGCTGCGTCGGTGGAATCAACAACACCATAATTAATGTCCTCTACCAACCTGTCCACATAGGCTTGGGACACATCTAGGGTAACTCTGAAAAACGCGCCATTTTCATGATTTTCTTGTCGACTCCGCGCTAGATTGAAAATTCAGCGTAAAAACCCTGCTAACTTCTGTGTTTTCCCGCCTGCTCACTGCCATTTGGCAGATTGCAGGCGGATTTGCCCCGCTTAAGCGGGTAAATATTTCTCCGCCCGTTGAAATTTGTATAATCCAAAGAAGTTTAGACAATCCTTTGTTACTTACTTTCTAAAAGTAAGCATCTTAGAATAATGATTTATTCGAAACTAAATTAAAAAGAAGAATAAGTGATGAATAGGGTAGCTGATGACACACATCCAAGTATTAAGGACGGTGATAATGAAATCTGATTACACCAATTACTTAAGTGGAAACTTGCACAGTCAAATATATCTTATAAAACTGGGAAAAAACGGGATTCAATTTTTACTGAAAAAACTGCAGTTACGTAATTTTTGATAGTAGTGGATGCCAAATAAAAAAAAAAGAAAGAAAAGGAAAAAAGTCAGTTGCTAATTTTCGCCAATATTGAGATCCTCAGCTGAAAGAACCCATCTGATGCACAAATGTTCATTGAAGCTCTGATCAAAATTCCAGGTTATATCGTTAAATATATAGAGTTGAGGTATTTATTTTATTTGAATTCAGATGGTATTTATTAGTTCAGAACCAATTGTCTTTTTTCTCGGAAACCTGTTTTGGGAACTAATCGCATGTACTTACGTATATATTTTACTCTGTATTTGGACTTTGAGAGTTCGTTATGAATTTACAAGCTCTTATATATCATTCAAAAGAGAAAAGAGAAAAGAATTTGTAGCAGCTATAACTTGTTTAAGACGGTAAGAGAATTAACTAGCCTTATTCACTAATATCAGGTCTTCAGCCCAAGCAGACTTATTATTATGACGTTACATTATCTTCTTTTTTTCAAGTTTCCAGAGTTTCCTTTTTCTTACACCTCATGTTCAAATACAAAGATGGGGTAAATCTGATTGATATAATTTAAAAATGTTTTTAAATTCAAGCCTTTCTTTGAAATCACTCCCCAAACTCCATAAAAAAATCTCTCGGACGTGTAAGCTATTTAGTATATATATTTTTATTTTATTTTAATATGTATTAGGCTATACACACTGCTGTCCATCGTCGCGAGCGGTCCCGCCAGCGGCCAGTCCGCCGGGTCGGCGCCGCCCGCAGCGGCGGGAGTTCTGGAAGAGGTTGTGGTGACCGCCCGCAAACGCGAGGAAAGCCTGCAGGACGTTGGTCAGTCTGTCAGCGCCTTCAGCGCCGGGGAAATCGAGGCCAGGTTCGCCGATGACATCGGCGAGATCACCGACGTCTCCCCCAATCTGATCATCGACGATACCGCCCAGGGCCCGGGGGGTGTCGCTGCCATTTCACTGCGCGGCATCGGCGTGGCGGAAGTGGAAAGCAGTTTCGACCCGGCGGTAGGCTAAACATGTTTGCCATACACTTATCAAAGCAATCACATGGAGTGAAGTGAGAAAGCTTTTACAATGAATATATAGGAAAGAAGAAGACCAAAACACTCGTATAAAAATAACAGTCACTAGAATAACACCTTCTCTGCCCCTTGTGCTATTGAAAAGGGCATAAATCGTAACTAAATTCTTTTTGTTGACAGAGTACCACCTTCTTTGTGGTACTCTGTTGACACAAAGAATTTGTTTACAGATTACACCCTTTTCAATAACATGGGGGTGGGGGTTTGGGGGGGGGTCACTCTCATAACTGTTATTTTCTACCAAGTAGTTTCAGTTACTGTTTTCTTCAGTAACAGAATAATACTAGAAATCAAATCATGTTTAATGCATACAAAATTGCTCAATGTTTGTAGCACGTCATTCAATCATATACTTACCAAGATACATTTCTGGTGAAAACATAGCAATAAATCAATCTTTATCTTTAATTGAAGTGATAGCATTCAAGTGCCATTTGAACGCAGCAGCGAAAATAACTGGTTTAAATGGACCATATCCCTATTGTAAAATCAAGAACTATTAAAAAACCAGTCATTCAAATAGGACATTCTTTAAAGGGGTCCCGCACTTTATCGTAGAGAAGTTAATTGTGCTGTGGGGAACAAGCTTCGTGAGAGTTCAAGGCGACCCCGGAGCAATAATGTCGGAATTTGTCATGACAGATGCGTTTACTGCTGCTGGCACTCCGGCTGCTGTGTCGCGCAGGAAGCAGAGGCAGGCGGGAAGCGGGGAGGAAATAAAAAAAAGGGCAACGGAAGAGAAGAGGGCGACAAGGGGCAACGGTCAGCGAAGCAACGGTGCGAAATGAAAGATACGCAAGTCGTCTACCTGGCCGTCAACGGGCGGTTCGTAGTCTTCGTCGTCCTCGTCGTCGCCCAGACCCATGTCGTCGAGCATCTGAGCACATGGGCTTTACCAATGCAGGCGCGTTGCGCGCAGGATTCCCGGAGTTTTTCTACAGCCAGGTTCATCCTTACATCGGCGAAGGTGTCGCCTACCTGAAGCGGACTCAGGAAGGACACCAGTGGATCGCCAATCTTTATCACCATCTGCACGTCAATCAACAGAGTCAGGAACTGCGGCCAGAGATTCGCGCCCCTGAACTGGTGGTCGACAACGATCTACGAGCCTGATTGCCATTCCCGGACTGATTGCCCTTCCCCGGGGTAGGTCCTTTCTTTAGAATCCCTGCCTCCTGAAAATCCTGGCAGTGGCTTACATTGAAAATTTGTGATGGATGTATATGCGGCACACCAATCGAGAGCGACCAATCATTTCGCTCTGTACCGACGATTGGCAGCTCGCCTTATGAGCATTGTTGGGGAATAGGTTAACGGTAGACCCACGGACTCTGACTCCGTTAGTCCTGGTTCGAATCCAGGTTCCCCAGCCACCCTTCGCCCTGACGGGCTTTGGCTTGGCGTGCCAGAGTGCCAAAGACAAGACGTTGGAAAACGCAGAATGGCAAAGGCTGAGACACCGAAGCCTGGCCAAGGCGGTTGCATCAAAAGTGCAGTACGCCGACATCATCCAGAGCATAAAATTTCCTGCCCGGAAAACGTTCGGGACATTTGTATCACCGGCTCCAAAATCGGATGCTTTCCAAGATGTTCATCCGTCAGCGTCAGTTGCCAGGTTTCGGCGTCTCCGGCCAAAAGATTCGCTTCGAAAATAGACTCGACCCGCAATACCGTGCGTGGTCTCCAAGCTTCTGCAACGGTCGGCGAGATCAACTCGGCGGCCAAACGTTGTGCGGCTCGCCGCGGCGGACGTACTTGCGCGATTCCCCACCATCCGGCTTCGGCCAACGCCGCACAACGATGCCCCCATGCGACTTCCCAATAACAATCCAGGACACGCTCGGTCTGTTTCTTTTTTATCTTAACCCTTAAGCAAAAATACTTTTGGGGGATTTTGTGTCTCAAGGGATTTTGTATTACCCTTTAACTCTGTGGTATAGAAGAAAATTTTTTTATGGACAAGTTTTCCCTGGAGTGTCAAGGACAAAAAATACAACCCTATCTTGCCCTTTGTACCCACCTTAGATCTATTTATACCTGAAATCCACAATCTTCTAAGATTTGTCTTTTAACCATTTCCCAATTATGAAGCTTTTAGGGCAGCATAACATTTCCATCAACATTGCCATATTGAAGAGTGAAAACAAATCAGTCAGAGCAAGTATTTAGTGGAAGCACTGAGTTCTTTGTGGTTGAGGATGAAGAACCAGTCAAAGCAGTTTTTAGATTCCGTGATGTGCACTTTCACTATCCCTCCAGGCCAGAAAGTTCAATATTTCGTGGATTGAACCTTAGTGTCCATGAAGGAGAGACTCTTGCCCTGGTTGGGCCCAGTGGCAGTGGGAAAAGCTCTATTATTCAGCTGATGGAGTGTTTCTATCATCCCACCCATGGTACTGTGGAGTACAATGGTGTAGACATGAGAGATTTGAATGTTGCATGGCTTCGTGACCAGATAGGTCTGGTGAGTCAGGAGCCTGTTCTCTTTGCAGAGCATAACTAGCACTTTACTGAAGCAGAATGAATTTTAAATATCTTCACTTTTATAAATTCTATAAACCAAATATTATTAATATTGTAAGCAGTAAGTCTCTGACAATGCACAGTAAATAATCTACATTGCACAGCTAGTAATCTGCATATGTAAATTGAACTAACAATGCACATTCAATTGTATTCTTTTGGTAGAGTGCAAATTTTATTCTGGCCTTGAGAAGGCATAAGGGCTTAGAGCCTTACTCATGTTATTTTCTGCTCGTTTTGAGTTTGACTCAGTTAGCTATTGAAATTTCTGTTCGTTTTGGGTTTTGTCATTTATCATTTTCACTCCCAAAACTCCTTGTGGTCGCTCATGACGACGTATTAAGATTTAATAGTAGAATAATTTTAATTGGAGAGCTCAAAATATGAGTTAAAAGTCTCCAAGGGCAGCGGGTCCCGCACTATCCTTGGAGAAAGTTATAAAAAAATTGCTAGTTTAAAGATGAATAAATCATTTAATAAAAAGAGACTTGTTAGAGGAACATTGTAGTATTTCATATCTTATTCCATGCAGTATATACATTGACAAGTTTGGCCAAGAGTGTTTTAGATCCGTTAAAGATATTCGATGGAAGGGACCCCAACTTGAGGACGATGGAAATTGGTAGGCGTGTCCGGGAGCTGCACAAATTGACTTGAGAAAGTTGTTTTCCCCGATTAGATTATGAAGGGAGCTGAAGGGAGAGGAAATTGTAGAAAAAATGAGGTCTTTATTACTTATGAGTGGGTGATCGGATCTTAATGAATTTTGATATTTAGAAGGACCTTGTTACTCAGAGCTCTTATTTTAAATCCCGACCGGCATTAAGCCTTCGATTTTCCTTTTAATTCAATCTATTCATTCTTTGAATTTTGTTAGAGCTCATACCATATGAGCTCTTGGCTCTTGGCTCGTCCGGCCTCGTCACTGAACAACAATTGTAACTATATTCCCTTGCACGTTTGTTGGTTGTCAAGAAATTAGACCACACCAGAAATAAGTTTTAAGTAAATGAAGGAGCAATAAGACGGATTTCTTTATCACCAAAGTTTTTTGTTTGAACAGAGATTGAATTGAACATGATCACTACAGCTGGACACTAATAGTTGCCAAGGATTGGCTGAATTCCGCAATAAATCTTATAATCAGGATGATAGAGAAGCATGTTGGAAAGTATGTCCCTTTCCCAAAAATGGTCAGAATCAACCATAAGCCTGCAGCTCTCTAGTCTCTAGTTCCAGCTGAAATGCCAAAATGGCCTCCTTACTAAGCTTCTTTTTCGCCTGACCTTTTTCTTTATACTCATTAATGAAGTGCTTGGCTAAGAGAACGGAATCCCCCAAACGCTCTCTCAACGGAGGGATATCTATGGTAATTTCACTAATTCGGTAAAATAAATCTTCCCTAAACTCTCCGCTCGTTATTTTATCCCTTAAGTTCTGGTGGGTTGCACAAACGATTCGAACATCCACGGGAATTTCTTCACGTCCACCAATCCTTTCTATTACTCTTTCCTGTAAAAAACGTAATAATTTTGCCTGTAAAGCCAATGGCAGATCACCTACTTCTATCTAATACGATATAATATCTAATATCTATGTATATTTAAGAAATATCTATCTATCTACGTGCTTCCCAGCCTGGGATGCGCGGGTCATGGGCAAGATGTACATCCTTTGGCTGACTAATTTTCAGAGCCCCAACTTGGAAAAAAATCATGTGAATGACATAACATTCGTATGCATTTCAAGAACAAATGAATGATGTCAAATTCACATACATTTAAAAAGCAAATAAAGATATATGATAGTATTGCAATAACGTCATGCAATATTATATAGAAGATGTTTATACAGAAAACGTCGTTCATTAGCGTAAAATGTGTCTAGCTCTGGGAACCCGGACGCTGTCCGGGCTGGCCGGACCGCCCGGCGGAGGGGATCAGTACTGGCTGACGACCCGGGCCGTGATGTCGGTGACCGTCCGGCCGTCCGCGTGCTTGATCTCCTTCCACACGCTGCACAGGCCAGCGGCCTTGCGAATCGTGTTCGCCGCGCTGCTGACGCGCGTCGCTGCGGCGTTGGAGAGCTGGATTCCCTCGGGCGACTCGGGCTTGATCCCCTCGTCGCGCATCTTCTTCATCTCCGGCGTCGCGGCCAGGCACCGCTTGTAGTTCAGCTTGGCCGGGTTGGAGAGCTGAGCCGCATCACCCCAAATTATGTCAAGCAATAATGAAATTAAGCAGTTATGATCACCCAGAGCAATTCCCCGAATGACTGGTCTTTGGCCCAGACAAAACTTAAAAATGCACTAAATGTGCCCAAATTCTTTAAAGTTAATGTCAGTTAGACCCGCAGTGATAATCTTGGGGACGGGTTACGGGTGAGCCCAACTCAAAATCTAAGGATTTGAGATTTTGTAAACTTTCGCTGAGTTCCCCTGTTTTAGGCTGCTTTGACGAGTTTTTGACCCTGTGCATGAATTTTCAAACCCTTGTTACAGCACTCTAATAAAAACATTAAAATCTCTGCCATAGTGGGGACGAGCTCCGTGAAGCTCCAGGGATAAGATCAATTTATTATGCAAATTGCCTAATATTTCACTCATTGGGTTTGGTAGAACAGGTCTGGGAGTGTGGAAATAGTCCCTGTCTATGTGGTAGCAAAAAGAAGGTTAGGAAGTTGTTTTTTTGTCATTCATTGGCTTTGCTTCGCAACGTGTTTTGACCTGAGGAAGTAATTTGGTCAAAAGGGAGTAAAACAATGGTTGAAATCAAGCTTTCCGATTGATCAGGAAAAAAAATTTATCGTCAATAAATCTGTAACTAATTTGCTATGCTGACGATGTTCTGCGGGTCAAAACCGGTCGCGGACGCGAGACTATGATGCGTGTCGGTACAAGTTGAATCGCGTTGTGCGTTATGCGAACATTTGTGCAATATCGCAGCACATCGCGGATTCGATAGGGAGCACTAGAGATGGCAGGCGAAAGGCGGCCCCATCCTTGGATGGCGAACTCGGCCCCGGGCATCCTCGAGGGGATGTTGAAAGAAATTGGCGCGGCGTCCGTTGACGAGGTGTTCGAGCAAATTCCGAAGGATCATTTCCGGTCTACGCCGCTTGATCTTCCACCTGCTCTGACGTCCGAAACTGAGCTTCGCCGCGACCTAATTTTCCTTGGGGAGGGAAAGTTTTAGGGGTGCGGGTAATTTTCCAGGTGATATTTTGCACTCGGAGGATTTTATAGATTTCCTGTGTGAAATTCTCCTTAGTTGTCTTACATTCTCTTTGCCAACTCAATTTTGTATGTGGAGGTGTTCTGGGGAAAATATTCGGGGGCTATTGTCATTATTTTCAAGTTTCGGAAACAAATTCCACAGAAGGGGGGATTTCCATAGTGATTGAAAAACTGATTAGAGATTAAAGTCTTTTTCAAATGAAAGTATTCTAAGGATAATTTTTCAGGCCGAATCGTCAGCACAAAACTACACTGCCCTGAGGATATGCGTGTTTCTGTCGCAACACTTCTCACGGCCGCCTACCGAGGACTGATCGTCGATCTCCTCAAGACCGGTGAAAACCGCAGAATCAATCGAGCCTTCGACGCGATGTGCATCGGTCTCAAGGATCTTGAACAATCGTGGCAAGAGCCGCCGTTGCTTGAGGATAAGATTGAGCAGCTGGTGAGTCGGGGACCTCTACGGACCTAACATCCACGAGCTCAATTCGGGTGCCAATCAAACGATTGACCACCAATTGTTCTAACACGATGTTACCGCCATGCTCCGCGAAGCGGACGGCGGCAGTGTGTCTCGGTTTCGGCGTTGCGTTCAAGGTCACGGGCTCGCTCGGCGCGTTGGGCCAACTCAAGGCATTGTCTTTCTGTTTCGATTTCCGTTGATTGCGCCTGCAAGGTTTCCAAGGTGGCGCCGGCGATATCGCGGGCGGCGAACTTTTGAGCGACGGATTGGGCGTTTCGCAGGACGGTGGCAGCCTCTTCCGCAACTTTTTGCCAGCGTTTCGCCTGGGCGGTTGCGCCGGCTTCGGTGTCGGTCGCGCTTTCGATCTCGCTCTCTAGGTCGGTCATGGTGTCCATGCCTTCCTGCTGCAACATACCGTCAATCACGCGAGGTGCTATACATTAGCGTTGGTGTGACACTAAGAAGTAGAAAACTAAAAGTACTTTAAGAATAAAACTAGCAAAGATCATTCTCAACAAAGTGAGGGGTTGGATAATTTGCAGACCGTCAACTTATTTTTTCTTATAATGAAGATCTAATTTAATTCCACTGTAAGAATTAACGTCTCTTCATTATTTGTGTTTGAGTAAAAATGTATCAATTCGCTTTCAAAATTAATGCAAGGGTGGAGATTAAAGAAGAATTGTACTTTTGAATTGAATGTCTTTATTCCATTCTAGTAATTTTCCAGTTAACAAAAACTCAACCTAGCAAAGACAGAAAAATAGGGCTTGAAATGCTTAGCCGCACCTTACGACTGGCTATTGTTCGTGCAAAACTGTTTGCGGGGAGATAATTTTGGTAAGACTCTGTCTTAATTATAATGAATTTATAAGAAAAAAAATCCGACTTTCCTGCTCTTTCCCTCCAAATATGAGCTGGAGATCTTTGGAATATATTTTACAACTATACTTTAGTGAAAGATAACGAATAAATAATTTGGAAGCATGTACATGCACATAAGGAGCCAGAGGCATTTAGACTTGTCAGCCAATACCCCTTAAATCTTATCGTTCTGAAAAAAAACTTCTCGTCTGAAACGAGGAGAAGACGAAGTCAATGGCGATTATATTTCCTACAACATGACGAGTGAGTTTTTTCAAGTGAATAGTAAAAATGAACGTAGCGCAGCAAAAAATGTAGATAGCCGTGTACGGATAATCATTCAACCTAAAAACCAATCTTCGGAATCCAATTCAGATTCTGCTGAAGAATGAGCATACTAAAAGCTGAAAATTTAAAAAAACGCTATAAATCACGCACCGTGGTTCATGACGTGTCATTCTCACTCAATAGCGGTGAGGTAATTGGTTTATTGGGACCTAATGGTGCTGGAAAAACTACGTGTTTCTCTATGAGTCATTATCAACGCCCCTTGGTATAACGTAACCACTCGATCAATGGCACCGCTGCAGTTCGGTCTTGCCACGAGCCATGGTTTTCCGTTCCCTTTGTCATTGAGGTCGTATGCAGGCTGAGGGGAATGGGAGGAGGCATGCAGACGGTAGGGACATCGCTCGCAAAAAGATGTGCGGCGATCGCGGCCCATGAGGATCTGGTTCAGGCGTTCGTACCGGGCACCAACGACGTGGCCAGAATTCTGTCAGAGGGCGCGGCGCAGAGCGGTGCGGAACCGCTCGCCGGGGTATTGCTGGGCGTTAAGGACATCTTTTTCAGGAATTAGTGCTCATAAAGATGCTAATTTTACTGAAATCAAATCCATAATTCAATCTGCATTAAATATTGGATTTGGAATTAAAGTTGAAACGAAAACTAGTGATGATCCAACTTTTGAAAAAGGTCATTGTGCTAAAATTCTAGTAAATAATACTAATGTAGGTATAATTGGAAAAATAGATTCTAAAATCATTGAAAATTATAAAATTCGAGTGCCTGTAGTCGGATTTGAAATTTCATTATCTGAATCTATTCTTAAATCTCTTTAGAAATGAGAGTATTAAGAAAATTATTCCTGTTATTATAAAACCAAGGCTCGCGGATCCGGATCGCCTGGTCGGTGCCCACGACGATGTTGTTGCTGACCTCCACGGTCGCCGAATCAAGCGTGTCGTTGCGCACGCTGACCAGCGCGGGGTTCGTCCCCGACTGCAACACGAACGTGTTGTAGAGGACGCGCAGGGTCATGCTCACGCCGGGATCGCCGGCGTCGTTGAAGAGCACGATGACGTGACCGCCATTGCCGGGGCTCGGGTTGCCCACCACCACGTTGCCGCGGAACAGCATCGTGTGGTCGGCGTCGCGCCCGGTCATGATGTCGCCCTCGTAGTTGCCGGCGCGCGCGAACCAGTCGTCACCGTTGCTCCTTTTATCGGAACTTCATTGTTATCGGTTATCAAGCCTTCGACGCTTCCTTTGGCTGGCAGAAAGACGACGTTCTCACAAGCGCATAAACCGGCAAAAACTAGAAGTAGCAATAGATGAACTTTGTATTTTTTCATTTTGAATGTCTTTTTAATTAACCATTAAATTAACTAATTACCCCTTCGACTGGCTTTTCGATTTTTCCGTATGGATTTCTTCGATTTTTCATATTTTAAAAAACCAGGATCTTGTTCAATTACTTTTTCAATGGTGTCTTCCAGAGGCGTCAGTTTTCGGATTTGTTCGTTCTCAGGACTGGCTTTGCCGGATTGGAGTATGGTGCCGTCCACCATGAAGGCTAGGAGTTTAGCTTGGAGTTCAAGGGGCAGCTCCCCGATCTCATCTAGGACCAAGGTGCCTTCATGGGTGGTCGCCAAGAGTCCGGGTTGATCCTCACGACCCCATAGCATGGTGTCGAGCGTGGCTGTGTCATGAACAGCACAGTTGATGCGTTCCAGGGCCTGAGTCGCGCGTCGGCTCGCGCGGTGAATCAAGTCTGCGGTCAAGGCTTTGCCGGTGCCGCTCTCGCCGGTGATGAGCACCGGACTGTCGGAGGGGGCCACTAGAGCACCGGGATCGCGCCCCGGCGATCGTGTGCGCTGACAGCGAAACCGACGCAACCTGGCCACCCCAACAAACGTCGCATTGCACGACGCCTTCCCGCTCCGCTATATTGCTCTCACCTCTTGCATGTACTCCATCTCATCAAGCGCAGAAACCAAATCGTGCGCTCTCCTATCCCATCGTCCAAGCTAGATCCCGGCGCCACCGTCACTTCACGTGGTTGAAGACACTGGTGGCCGTCGCCCATCTACCGTGACCCTTTGATATTTTTGTTTTCCAAATCTTGCAACAGTTCTGAAGAATTTTCCATCACTTCTTTGTTACCATTCTTCCTAGAAAGTCAATAATAGATCACTAGACGCTTTTGTTTCCTGGAAATAACGAGACATCCTTCTGTTTGTCATGAATAGCATGTCTTCGCTCATAGAAGTGGTGGAAAAGCGCTTATTTGCTGATACGAAAGGCTCTTCTAGAGAGTAAAGCCTGAAAATAATGGGGGATGGTCGGTTTGGACTTACTTGAGGGGACACTGAAGGATTTGATGGCCCTCGTAGATTTTTAAGTAATTAACACATGCTTCTTTTAGAAAATCCTCCGGTAATACGTAAATAGCGAACAAATCGCGAAGTAAACAAAATTTATTTTAGGAGGTCAGAACATTCTGATACCCCCCCCCCAAAAAAAAAAAAAACAACCCAAAACCAACTAGCACCAAAATGCAGGGACGCGGGAAGGTAAAGCAGAGGGGGGGGGGGGCAAGTAGCCTGGGTTAAAAATATTTTTTTCTCATTCTACTCAAGGGCCTTCGCTCATTGTGTGTAAAGGGGTGTTTCGCGTCGATATGCATATCTTGTTTTGAATGTGACACAATGTACCTCGCAATCAATTTCAATTTTGATAAAGCTGACAAGTGGGCACGAACAAAATTAAGAGTTTGTAAATCTTTGGGCGGCCATGCCCCCTTTCTAGCGTCTAGATTCGAGGATATAGTTCCATCTGGGTCCTTCCACCTGCGGAGGTCTAGGTTGTTTTATGTCGTGCTCCGTGTTTGAAGAATGTGTTAGTGATAACAAGATCACTATCTCGGCAAAATTCGATTAGGTGCTCATCTCTTTTGGTGAACTGGCCATGGCTGAATTTGCCCATCGCGTCCTCGTCGTCAGGTGGGTTGTCATCGACAATGGTGTTTAATTCCCCGATGACAAACGCTATATCTTTTTTTGGCTCCGATTCCACTAGACCCTGAAGTTAGAGTTGGAAGTTTTCAGATTCTTCATCATCTCCTCAAGAGGGAGAAGAGCTATTGGTAGGTACTTCAAAATACCTTCCTGGGACATACATTAGCCTGTAGACCCATCCCTGAAAGTTTCATTATCCTAACTTAACCCCTTTCCAAGGTAGCAAGAAGTCACTTAACTAGAATTTTACCCTAGGAAGTTCTATTTTTATAACACAAAGTTTGTAAAAGTTTGCCAAAGTTCTGTACCACTTGGAGGGACGAGTGGTGAAGATAGATGCTCAAAAATCTTTCCATAGTACAGTTTATGCTGTGAAAACATTCCTGAAAGTTTCATTCACTTAACTCAACTAGCCTACTTTCTAACCCTGAATCACAAAGGTCGTAGAATAAATAGTTGCAATTAAAAAAATACTTTGGCATACAGAGTGAGGTATTTAGGAGGAGATGAACCTCCTCATATGCGTAATAATTTTTCTTTGTTTTAAGTTTTAATGCTGCTCCTTACATCCAGTGGAAAAAAACTTTTTCATATTTATTTTTTCAATTTTTTTAAAAGAATGCTAGAAAATCCTGCGCCCCCTTCATGGGATTTCTCTTTCGCCATAATGAATTCTCCATGGAAAGATCATCCCATGTAACCCCCTCCCCTCGACTTCCTCGCCCAACGAAGAAAAATCCCCCTGGTGCAGGTCATCTGTGTTGTGACTGTGGCCTACACCTACATTCAAGCAACGACTGTCGCCAAGTGGAATAACAGTGTTGTTTACGTCCCTCCTCCAGCAATGGTACGTTCACTCCCGCTGTCACTTAGATTCTTAAGTCAGGGCTTTCTTGTCAATGTGAAAAGAATCTTTCTGCACTCTCTCATGCGAGTTCCTCTTAATCGGCTACCTTCTATACCTGACCTCTGATCAGCCTTTTGCTGATCCCAATGCAAAGAAAAAATATACAGAAACGGCCTATGGGGCTCATATGATGTCCCAGGCCCGCTCCTTGTTGGGTTAACGATGAAAAAAGAGACATATTTTTGTATTCGGTTATTTCTGAGAGCTTTTAATGAAAATGCCACGTTTCTTTGAGCCAAGATTATGCATGTTCATGCCACCGAGAGAATATGTGGCTGGTCCACCCTAGCAAACAATTCTAGAGGGTGAGGGCTGTTATAAGAGGTAAATTTAAGCCATGTTAAGAGATAATTCCGAGGGAACTGGATGAAAATGTTTCGTTTCTATTGCTCTATTAGATGCACCTGCCTGTTACATTCAATTAATTTAAATCGTGATGCTAGCAAAATCAGATTTGAAAAATAGAACACACAAACTATTTATGAGCTTTTCTTTCATCTCTCTGTCTGATTCCCATCTTAGAATCCACTTGTTGCCAAAAACAGGAGTTTTGATTGATTCAATTTCCTCAGAACTCATTTGAGCAACCAACGTTCCGTGTGGAATTAGAACTGAGTTATTTTCTTCAAGAATAGATTGGCATTTCTGGTCAAGAACTTCTTTGAATGAATCTACTATGATTAATTCGTCGATGAATGGGAATCTTTTGTATAATTTTTCACGTTTTTTCTCACAAACTAGAATTGTTTTCAAACCTTCATCTTTTGCACCTTTCAAAACTTGTAAAGAACAATGTGAGAACCTGCTAGTTTAAAGGTCGGAGCCCCTATTAAGGGGTGCCGAGGTGGACTATATAAAAGAGGGGATTTTCACCTACAGTTTAGAGTTTTCAACAAAACTCTAAAATGTAGAAGTTTTGTAAAATGTAAAATCTAAAACCCTTTGATGCTCCCCAGCATTGCCATTCCATGTATAGCATCCAAAAGTACCAGTTTTGGTGCTGTGTGACGGTGTTATCAAGACGAATTTATAATAATGCGCAGATATAAAAACTGGCTGTCAAATGAGAATATAAATTGCTCTTTGAGATGTTCCATAGCCCTACTAGCAGCGATGAATAAATGACCCATTAAACAGCTTAACGACGGTGCGATAACCTGTTAATTTTTGTTGAAAAAAAAATTCCCAGTGAGTTTTCCCCGTGGGATTCAAAGCAAGAAAAGTGGAGCTTTTAGGCCACGGCTTTTTATATTTCCTGGGGTGGGATTCTTTGGATCAAATACCATTGGGGGTATTTTATGTACTATAAGCCCATTTTTGCCTTATTGAAAAACAACTCTCTCAACTTTAATCCGGAACTGAAAACAGTAGAAGTATTTTATATGGTTCTATAGATATGTGAATATGTTACTTTACTGTATCCCCTCCTATTCTAGTCCTAATACTACTGACTCATCGCAGCATTAAGCCAGCTGAAGCAAGAATGAATCGAGGATTTTTTTTTTCGGTGGGGAGGGGCTACAAAAAAATCAGAAACCCATCAAAAATTTGTTTATATTCATTTTGCTACGTTTGTACGAGTCGAACAAGTATTTTGGAAGAGTGGGGCTCAAGCTCTCTAGCCCCCACCCCAAGGATCTGGACTTCAACTTAGGCCAATACAACTGTAAAATCTCCCTCCCGATTCTATTCTATTAAGTTTCCCCCTTTAAACCATCCCAAGAAGCTCTTACTTTCCGTCAATTCTTTCTTATAACCGCCCATGGAACTCCTAAATTAAAATACACTATTACTTGCAGGAAAAATATTTGCCGTCTCGCATTTTTCAGTCTCTGTCTCCCTCTTTTGTTGGGAAGTATTTGTTGTCCTGACGGATAAGCAGGAGGTCTATGACTTGGGGTTATTAGGAAGAGGTTTATCCTATGAGAGCTATGGGAACGCATCTGGCGATTGAAAGAAAACAGACGCTCTTCAGAAATTTTGAAGGAAATGATTGGTAAGGATCTTACAATTTTACAAAATATAAAATTATCTGAAATCTTCTTTAATTACTGTGTTGCTGGTAGGTATTCGATCCGCTATTTGATGTATATCCAGAATGTCAAAAGAGCGAATCTGCAGTGTCTCAGAAACACCTAAGGGTAATAAATTAAACATTCTAGAGAATGCCGGGGAGAGGGTGAATGTTGGACTAAATAAAAAGATATTATACGCATTAAGGCTAAAAAAAAGACAAATCTGCGATATCTCAGGAACGGCTAAAGGTACTAAATTGAAACTTTCAGGGCATGTTAAACTAGATGAAAAGACACCATTTGCATCCAGGTTGTCAAAAGGTTGTATCTGCATCATCCTAACAATGGCAAAGAGCATAAATTAACGGTTTAATGAACCCAGCTGTCAGGAAATGGCATTAATTTGAAAACTTCTTTTCAAATGGGTGGCTATGATAATTTATCCTTCAATGCTGTTTTCAGGAATCTTTAGGACGTTTTCCGTTCTAATATTGTATTCTTATCCTCATAAGATAATAAGAACTTATGTTATCATAAGGATAACAATAATCTTATAAGAGAGTTTTAACCTTTTGAGTTTTCTTTTTAGAACTGTTAGAAGATATTTTTAATTCTAGTGCTGATGTTAGAGCCTAATTTCTTCAAAATATAGAACTTACCAGAAAATGGATCCTTTTTTAAGGAAACTAGGAATCAAAACACCGCAATAAATGTTTTCTGTTGGAACTCTGTGGTCTTCTCTACTATTTTTCGAATCGTGAAAATCTGCTCGATGGTTGAACGGTCCGACATAAAACCAGCTTGCTCCGGTCACCGGACTTTTCGAATGATATTCCGACATCGATCCAGCAGGACCATTGAAAACAGTTTGCCAGGGACTGACAGTAGGGCTATTCCCGATAATTGGAGCAGTCGCTTCTTGAGCCTTTCCTCTTCCATAAGGGGAAGATGACACCCTTCCGCCAATCCTTGGGAATTATCTCTGTTTGCCAGATTGTAGAGAACAGGGTGTGGAGAAACAAGGTCAGAAAAATTCAAGCTTAAGTGAAAAACAATCTTTTATTCATCGATTAATTGATTTAAGTCAAATGTAAATACAGGTAAAGGATGCAGCATCAGACGTGACAATCTGTATTGGTGATTATGATCTCCGTTTCATGATTTCTCAGCCGGAAAGTGAAATGTGGGTGGGGGAAGGGGCGCAGTTTGCTATAGGGAAGGGGGAGCAATTGTCCCCTGAAGACCCATGTTTTCTCTCCCCTCAGAACTCAGTTTGCCACCCTCCCCAGACCTCAGTTTGCCCCCCAGCCGAAATTTAGTTCCTGCAATAAATCTTGTCAAAGCACTAGGGTGTCCTAGATCAGACAGCATTAAAGCTTTTTTTTTTTTTTTACAGTTTTCTGCATAGAATTTGACAGTTTTCCAAGAATAGAATGCACATAGGAAAGTTAGACAAAGTGGTGAAAAAAAATATATTTTGCATCGAGCAGTTGTTATTTTGTGTCATTAAAGGGGATATCTAGAGAGATACCCTAGTGATACCCTAGTGACTATACTAGGAACACCCTAGTGAAAAAATGAAACAGACACTATTACACTTTCATCCTTTCAAAGCGAAGTACATAAATTGGCTTGATATTAAAATCTTACAAAATCTAACAAGCCGACACTGGCATCGCAAATCGTCACTTTGCTCGATTAGTTTGAAGATGCCGGCAGCGTTGTCCAGTCAATCTGCACCAATCGCATCGGCAAGCTCCATGAAACTGTCGACCTCGATGTCGTAGGTGCCCGCCGGCGGAAGGTTTGGCCGATCCGCCTGGTCAGCGCCCCATTCCGCCGGCCGGCGCACCAGCGCCGTCCTGAAGCCAACGGCGGCGGCCGCGTCCAGATCGAAGGCGTGACAGGCCACCATCAGGCATTCCGCCGGTTCCAGTTGCAGTGCTCCGGCGGCGCCTCGATAGGCTGCAGGAAGGAGCTTGTCAATTTTTTAAAATAAAGCAAATTTTCTCAGGCTCGTAACTTTTGATTCGTAAGACTAAACTTGATTAAACTTATATATTTTAAATCAGCATTAAAATGCGATTCTTTTCATGTCGCTATTGATATCAAAACCCCATTTTTTAGAGTATTTTTTACTCTAAATTATTTCTAGAGCCATTATTTTTAATTATTTCCTTAATTTTTATTTTTAATTATTTCATTATTATTATCCATTATTACCTCCAAATTAGTATCGGATTTGATCCTAGAACTTGCTCTGGACAGCCTTTCTTTGTCTCCGCGTTGCTTTCTCAACTCAGCCCCAATTTTCAAGTTTTCCAAGAATTCCGATTTCCCCCTCCAACTCCCCCCCAATGTCAGGGGATCTGGTCAGAATTTAAAATAAGACCTCTAGAGCACAAGATCCTTCTAAATATCAAATTTTATTAAGATCTGTTCACTCGTTTGTAATTTACAAATACCTCATTTTTCTAATTTTTCCGAATTATTCCCCCCCCCCACTCCACCAAAGAGAGCGGATCCAGTCTGGTTATGTCAGTCACGTATCTTGGACTTGTTTTTATTCTTCCCACCCAGTTTCATCCTGATCCCTCGGCTTTAAGTATTTTCTAAGATTTCCATTAATTTTAATTGACCATTTAAATTGGTTTAAATTGACGGACCCTCTCTTATCTGCCGTTTCGTCTAATCTTCTTGCTCAAACAACGAGTCCTTAAAATCCTCATTTGTTTTTTCATCTCATAGAAAAATGGACATTATTAATATATAACTTATTGTTTATTATTGAATTCGTCAAATAATACCTTAATGTTTTATTTATGTAGTTATGTACTTTTGTTTTTACATGCATTTTTTATTTACTTTTGTAATACAAAAATAAGCATTTATGATGTACTGGATAATAGGAGGTAAAAATATATCTACTTATGAAGTCGTGGGAATTAAAACTTAAAACAAACAGAAATTTTTCTGTATAAAAAATGGGTTGTCCCATCCTTGATGCCTTGCTCTTTACACTAAAGTTTGACTCTTTCTCACAACTCTACTTTACAAACAATAAAAAACTTTAGCTCTAGGAGGGGGAGTGAGGGCCCGGTTAAATTGAAAAAAGTATTTTAACTTACGAAAGGGTGATGGGATCTTAATGAAATTTGATGTTTTGAAGGATATCGTGTCCCAGAGCTCCTATTTTAAATCCCGACCAGATCCTGTGACATGGGGGGGAGTAGGGGGGGCCTAAAATCTTGGCAAACGCTTAGTATAAGGAGACTGGCGCATGCTTCTCGGGAAATTTGGCAAAAAAGACAGCAAGGAACAGCAAGGAATACCAATGGATATCGAGGGTTTATCTGCCTCAGCCACTGCTACGAGTGATCCTCCGCCACCAGCATCCATTTATACTGCGCCAGATTCAACAGCCCCCTTGCTATCCCCACTTCCAACCGAGCCCGAAATAAAAAAACGTCCATTTCCTAACGCCCCCTCGACGATTGAAGAAACGGGCTTACCCTCGGAATTGTTGTTCCAGCTTCTTGTTAAAACGCTATTCATCGCGGGAGAACTTACCGAGGCCTCCGCTATTTTCTTTCATCCTAGCTAAATCACACTGAAAACTGCCCTTTTTAAAATCATTCCAAATATTATTTTGGTAAATTTTGTAATCACTCACAGACTAAGTTCAAGGTAAGACTGAAGAACACCCATTTAGCAAAGAATTTATCCTAGGCTATGATATATCACTAGGTTAATTAACAGAAGAATAGTAAGTTAATTCCATTCATGGGCAGCACCATAGCATTGCCTAAGTAAAGTGCAATTTTGGCTTAATGTATTATTTTTTTTTTACTTTTTTCACCAAGGCACTTTGTGTAGCAGGAGTTGTCATTAAAACTTTGGAAGATTCAGACTAGTAGGGCTAGGCCACGCCAGGCCTCTATATAGAGGGACAGACCATAGGCATTACGCTCCCCCCCCCCCCAAAAAAAAAGAAAATCAACGATTTTGTCATTTTTACATCCTATAATTTCCTTCATTTCGCCATTAATTAGAATTTTTTTGCATTTTCGATATTCAAACTTTCTGGGAAGTAAATTCTTGAATGTAGGCTAATTTTTGCTGTATAAATGGGATAAAAAAATGGCTGAAACTAAACAGAAAAACCTAGACAGACTCAGACTGGGGTAAAATCCTAGTTTAATGAATAATAGACTGAAAACTCAAAGGGCTCCACTTCCAATGGCGTCAAGTCATGAAAACACGGGTAAGGCGAAATGTGGTTTGGCAAAATCTAGAGGGAGGGGGGCATTTTTGGGTTTTTCAAAACCTAGAGGGGGAATTTATTGTATTTTTCAAGGGTTTTCACTGAAAATACCAAAAAGAGATTTTTAATTACAGCAAATTAGTCAAAATCTAAGGGAGGGAAAAAATCTATGACTATCTATGAAGGGCCAATGCCCTTCTTCTCGGTAAAATTGACGCCATTATGACTTCCCAATGTGCTTGCCCATGGTAAAGGGGAATAGGGTTGCATAAAAAAGTTGTCCCCATAAGAATAATAATAGAATTTCTAGAAGCAATAGCTTCCTACAATTAACATTTTGATTAAACCATCTTTTGTACGTGTCACAATATGCATTGATTTACAGCAGATTGTGAGAACTTTCTAAACGACAAATGGTCACTCTATTTAAGGAGTAATATCGGTTAACTCACGGCACTTATGTCTTTCGTATTCAAAAGGGTGCTGTGGTACAAAGTATTTATACGTAACCTAGAAACCTTGCAATATTACACCTCTTAATTTAGTGCCTACCGTATCCTAGCTTTTCTGTCCAAACAGGCCTCCCCCTTTCATACCACCCTATACTTGTGAACGTTTAAAGTCGGTAAAAAAAATGGCGGCTAAACCACCTGGGCAACAAATTATCTTGGTACTTAACAAAATACAGCATTCTAAAATTTCTTCAGACCAAAAATGGGCCATATTTTAAGTTCGTCATGCTTTGACCTGAGTAAAGAGCATTTATCTTCACCACCCAGCACTTTAACCACTTTATTTTGAAGCACTATCAACATATGCAGATGAATTACGAACGTAGAAGACCATAGTATGCTAGAGGCTTATGTACAAGAGAGAATTTGGTCTTGATGTACAAGTACCTAGGCTAGAAATGCAGTAAATACAACCCAGACTATGGACTCTTATAGAAAAAAGCTGAAAAGATATAACACATATTTTTTATGAAAAAGACAGTGCCAATAAAGAAAGAATAGAAACTAATTTAAAAAACTTTTTCGACAAAACAAGTTTTTCAAAGAAAAGTAAAAAGTTTCAATGTCCAAAAATGAGCAAAAATAAAGTCAAATAATCTTCCAAGCGTAAAAATACCACAAATCACTATCAGTAAATAAATGAAACTCAAAACGAACAGAAGCTACAATAAATAGCCGAGTCAAACTCAAAACGAGCAAAAATTAACGTGAGTAGGGCTGTAGCCCCTTAAGTGCCCAAATAACTTGGAGGGCACCTAAACCCTCCCGTGCTCATGTTTCCCAAAGTCACCGGATAAAATTTTGAGATAACCATTTTGTTCAACATAGTCGAAAAATCTAATAACTATGTCTGTGGGGACGACTTAATCCCGCACGGTCCCTGGGGGAGGGGCTGCAAGTTACGAACTTTGACCATTGTTTACATATAGTAATGGTTATTTGGAAGTGTGCACACGTTTTCAGGGGGACTTTTACGTGTTGGGGGGTTACGTGGAAAGATCTTTCTATGGAGCAATTTATCATGAGGGAAGATAATTTCCATGAATTACCTAATTTTTTTTTCTTTCAATTTAAAAAAATATGATCCAAGGTTATTCTACTGCAGGAAATTAAATACTTAACCAGAACTTGACATGGTTCTTAATTTTTTGTATGGTCCCTTGTAATGAGCATGGTAAATTGGAAAACATGATTGCGAACGAACATGAACTAATGGCATGCCTGCCTCCTTGGCTTTTTTTTTTCAAACATATCATCCTTTTCATGAAAATAAATATTTTTGCACGCTCGTAATTCACGAAAACACATTTGCACTAAGGAGATTATGCAGTTTATGCAGAAGATTATGATAAAACATTTTTAGTTGGAACAAAATATTACAAGCAAGTTTATTTGAGCTAGTATTGCAACTGTATCTTGTGTAATCTACTAAGCTATAATTTTGTTCTTTTTCACTTTACTCTATACTCCTGAAAAAAAATTCTTTTTGTTTTTAATTGGGTTTTCTTAAGCAGAGAGTAACCATGTAAATAAATGCGTAAAAAACACGATAAAAAATATTATAATAAGGAAAAATGTTTGTTGCAATTTCGAAAGGGGAATCTCTGAGACAGCAGAGCTGATTGACTTGAACCTCTCTGTTTCTTGGGGCGGAGTCAACGCCAGGACGACCTTGACGAACGACGGCAGAATTGCATCCTGAATACAAATTTCACATTCATTTACATTAGAAATGGACTTTAACCCCACTTCCCTAATGAAGGTAAATTGAATATTGTGAAGTAAGAATTGTTTTCTTAATGAATGAGCTATGTTTCCTTCTCAACAAATCCAATTCTAGGCTTTTTACCATTCTATCTAATTCCTGCCCTAGTGAAAACCTAACCGCTAAGCTTGTCACAAGCTTAGTTTACCTGTCATCATTATATGAGTCCCCTCGAGATGAGCTACCACGGGTAAATTCACTTCTTTCTCCTCGGAACTTGTCCCTTCCACGGGACTTTTGATACACTACGGTAAACCAATCAAATGAATATTACCACAAAGTGATTAAGATAAACAAGTCAGAAAAGGACTTTTAATTTTGAAATATGCCAAAGGAAGCTAAGGATACTTTCGTGTATCTATATAAGATACACTTAAGTGGATACTATATAAGTGGTAAAACACTAAAGGAAGGAAAAAGACACATGGGGAGGGACAGATGAAAGTCATAAGCTTAGAAAACGCTAAGCCCACTCGTAATCAAAGAGACAGAAGGGGTATAGGGTAATGGGTAAGTGACTTGAAGGTATTACAGATGAAGGAGGTCATGAAAAGAACCTTAGTACAAGGCTTGGAGAATGACAAGCATTCTTGCAAAGCACATCCATTAAAATACTCCCCAACGTCGTGCCTGTGAGAAGGTAAACGTAATTTTATGTTACGTTTAAAATACTCTGCTCTAAAAGTGGAGCTGTCAGTCCACAGTACTCATGTCGCAGGCTTACTTTAAACTTATTCCTCATAATCAAGGAAGTTTTCGGAATTGAAGCTATCACTGCAGTTTCCGTTCGAATGAGCCCTTTTCTGATTTTTTTTTTTTTTATACTTTTAGAGAAGAACATATCAGAGAGGTTTCAAGCTCCAATCTATAAAATATTGAATTAGTTTCATTGTAAAGTCAACAAAATGAGAATATAATATTGTGAAGTTTAGCTTTTTGCAATATATGATGCAACACTATAGCGTTGCCTATAGTAAAGGCCACACGGCTCCAACGTTTTTAGTAATTTTTTTCACAGAGGCACTTCATATAGAAGGAGTCGTCGTGTAAACTTTAAAGGGGGCTCATTCAATTGGAAATTAAAAGCTCTAGTTCACTTTTTAGAGCCAAAATGATCAGAGGGCAAGTAGCCCCCCCCTCTCACGTACTTTTTTCCCAAATAATTCAGATAAATTTTTCCACTTTCATATTTAAGCTGTTGCGGTTGGGAGACTGTTTGGCTTCGTTTCTTCTCGTTTTTAGTTTGACGGAGGTCTTTAATATTCTTTCTGTTTTTTCACATTATTTATATGTTATTTTTTCAGTTTATAAGGGATTAACATTGAACCCTTGAAAGTTTGTCAATAAAAATAAATGACGAGTATTGCTTTTTGTTTCTATTGAATAAAATTTTGTGAAATTGGCAGTCTAGAAGTTTCCAAACTAAAAAATGATTATGTTGCGAAGATTCTGCCTATTACTTGTCCTAAAAATGCATACTGTTCTCGACTTTAGTTTGAATGATATTTATTCCAGGTCACAGCACTCCAAGTCCGCCGCTCTACGCCGCTGGCTCTGTTAATGGCTATCTGATGCGCTGACTGTGCTCGCAACGCAGTCTCGACTGCCATTCCAGCATCGTTTTCCCGGATAGCTTTCTGTGAAGCCTTGCCCCACATAATAGCTCGAGCCGCGTACCAATAAGCCCGCTCATTGGTTTCATGTTTGGATCCTGATAGGACATTTTCTCCAAAAGTGGGCGGCCAGTCTCGACAGAAACCAGCATCTTCAAGAATGAGGCCAGCGCTATCGATGATTTCTTGAAGGTCCTTTTCGGCGGACGGCCGAGGATCTGCTTTGTCGTACTGACAACTCACCGCAGCACCAAGCTGCCTGAGGCCAAAACAGCTACGCATGCTCCTCCTCAATCCCAGTCTTTTCAAAGCCTCCCTCTTTACATCCTACCAGGAAGTTCCTTAATCCTTCAAATATTTCTTTTTGACATCCTTCCACCCTAGACATGGACGACCTGTTTTCCGTTTAGCCCTAGGTGGTTAGCCGAAAAGAATAATTTTCGGTAATCTATCATTCTTCATCTACTGAACGTGCCCTATCCATCTCAGTATTTCTCTCACTATAGCCCTAGAAATCGGGATTGATCCTCATTTTTCGTACAGCCTACTACTCAGCAATCTGAGACACCTTCAAGGGCCGCTCATTCTGCTCTTTTTGTCCATTTTATTTTTCAAGAAAAATAAAATAGCCACACCCTTGCATGTGGCTCATCTAGGCAAGTTTTTAGCCTTACAAAAGGGAGGAAACCTCAATTACAGTCATCAATAGATTTTAGACTCCATAACCGTTGTCCTTACTATAAGGTTAGGGAGTTTCCTTATTACCAGCCCAGCACTAAGCGGTCAATTTATTCGCCCTGTGTTCTTCTTGATAAAAAGCGATATAGCATTTTCTTATATCTTTCTCGCCCAAACCCTCCAAGATATTTAAATGAGCAGAATTTATTCAACAGTTCGTGGTAACGAACTGTAATAAGGAGGGACCCGGCTCAATAGTAACCAAAATCTAAAAAATGGAATTTTTATAACAATAGTTACATCAAAAGAATCGCATTTTAATGCTAATTTTAAATTTATACGATTCATCGAGTTTAGGCTTACCCATCAAAAGTTACGAACCTGAGAAAATTTGTATTATTTTAGAAAATAAGGCTCTTTACGCTAAAGTTTTTTGCTGTTTTAAAAAGTAATGTTGAGAGAAAGAGTCAAACTTTACTCAACTCTACTTTTTAAAACAGTAAAAAACTTTTAGGAAAAGAGCCTTTAATCACATTCTTTACCATATCCACATCTTTTTTCAATACTTGCTTTATGGTTAACAAAGAAAAAACAAAAAAAAAACATTGGCACATTTCTTCGAAGGAAACGAATTAGATAGTGAATTGGATAAATTGAAATGTCCGTTAGACAAAGAGACTAATTCCGAAGTGACAAGAATAGCCATGGAGAGAAGAAAGGAAAAATATGTAAAAGTATAAATTAGGAGAGAGGAGGGGAAGGAGAAACATTTAAAGGAAACCTGATATCATTTGTTACCAGGATGAGTTGTATCGAGTCTTTCTAAACTAACTTAATGAAATTTAAAGTTTGGAAGAATATCGTGTCTCAGACCTCTTATTTTAAATCCCGACTGAATCTGGTGACATTGGGGGGAATTGAGGGTGGGGGGAACCTAAAATCGCGGAAAACGCTTAGAGTGGAGGGATCGGGATGAAACTTGGTGGGAAAAATAAACACAAGTCCTAGATACGGGATTGATATAACCGGAAAGGATCCTCTCTTTTGGGGGAGTTGGGGGAGGGTTAATTCTGAAAAATTTGAAAAAATGAGATATTTTTAACTTATGAAGGAGTGATATGATCTTAATGAAATTTGATTTTTGGAAGGATTGAACATGGATATCCAAGGTGGTGCCAAGTTCCGCATAGGCTGAATCCAACTCGCGCGCATTTGCGACACTGACCCTAAGCATATCGTCCTGAACTCGAGCCTCCAGCATCATCAACACCTTCGAGCCGGGCTCCGCCAATGGGCGTACGAGCGGTAGTTGTTCCTCGAAAACATTCACTTCAAGGCTGCCAGTTGGATCGGAAATGACCGCAAAGGACATTCGCTTGCCTTGCCTGGTCATTTGTTCTCGCCAGCCGGTGACAACACATGCGACGCGGGCTTTCTCGATCCCGCGCCCAAATGCTTCCTGAGCTTTGTCGTAATGCATGTTATGACCCACTTAAACCACTAGTATTATTTCAATTTCGGCTACAAGGATAAACAACACACTGGGACATGATTTATCTACTTCTGCACACGCAAGCTAGTAAGGTCTAATGTATTTAATGTATAGATCGTAAATATACTGTTGAATATAACATTCACTCAAGACTGTTCCCGCTATTATTATAATCACAGCATGTTTAGACTGTCTCGTTATGAGGTTGTATCCTGATGGTTTCATTGTTTGAAATCTATTGTTAAGTTGAATGCTGTCGGGTGTATGCCGTTTTTCAGATTAAGAAGAGGGGAATTGTGAGCGATTTCCTGGGCCCGGCAGCAAGTGGCGCCCGAATTTTCTACGGCGACCCGGCGAGCGGCGACTTTTCCGACCTCATTACCGATTCCAGCCAGCCTATTCCCAATACCCTGGTGTCAGTGGGCCTGGACAGTGCGGGCGAACTCTACTTTCTGTCGGGCGAAGGCGAAGTGATTGCGGGCGTTTCCCCGCAACTCATTTTCCGCGATGGCTTTGAGTAGCGGCGCCTTAACTGCCGTCAATCACACCTAGCGCTTTGCCCACTTTGGCAAAGGCCCCAATGGCGCGGTCAAGCTGCTCGCGGGTATGGGCGGCTGAAAATAACGGACATAACAGGGACGAACACAGTACATAATGACGATTTAATGGATTATAATAACGGATATACTTGACAAAACAGGGACGGTTACAGGGCATTACATGGCATTATAGCCGACAAAACAGGGACAGACACAGGATACAATAACACATTTGTATGTGTTTTGGGACATACACGAACGTACTGGCCCTAACAGCGACGGACACTCACGTGATAAAGCATTTTTTGTGCTTTATGGGATATAATAACGGACATTTAGGACATAACAGGAACGGACATTAGTCAGGTTGATGAACTAAAATTAGTTCGACAAATTCATCAACCATACCCCCCACTCACCGTGGATGGAGAGGAGTTTTCGAATTAACCGTTCCCCAGATGGTCTAGTCAGGAAAACGACTATTTTTAATTTAATCTGGTCTTTTCCCTGTTACGTCTGCCAAATTTAATCGTCCTAGCTTATGTGGAAGTGCCCAAACTAGCAAAACCGGGACAGACCGACAGAATTTGCGATCACTATATGTTACATCGTAAATACCAAGTGCCATAAAAACTGGATAAAAAGAAAAAAGTAGAAATCATCATAGTAAATGCGTCAGAAATTAAATAAAACAAAAACAAGTTTCTTCAATTGAAAGTAGTCGGTCTGCCTTGTCCGTTTGGTCTGTCTGTCTCTCTGTTTCTCTTGATGTCTTGTCTGTCTGCTCTGTCTGTCTGTCTGTGTCTTATGTCTGTCTGTATGGTCTGTCCGTTGTTCTGGTCAATCCTTCTGTCTGTTCTGTCTTGTTGTTTGGTCTGTCTGTCTATCTAGTCTATCTGTTTTTCTATTCTGGCTCTTCGACTGGTCTGTCTTTCTTTCTGGTCTACCTGTCTGTTTGTCCATCTGTCTGGTATTTCTTTCTGTGTGTCTGCGTTCTCTGTGTGTCTGTCTCTTCTGTTTGTTAGTCGGGTCTCTCTGGTCCTAAAAAAGAAGCCATGTTTCCAAGAAATGGAAAGAACACGGAATTACCAGCCTCGAAATGAAAGATTATGGTTGATACGATGGTGCTCGTAATTAACTCGTTTTTTTATTTCCGTTTAGAGAGTGTGGTACCTGAAAACTCGTGCAATAAAATCAAAATACCAAAAATTCGAAAATACTTTTTTACTGCTTTAGTGTCTTTTATAAAGAAGAAGTACTAATAATTTCAAGACCTTATAGTTTTCTAATAGTGCTGAAAAAATTTTTCAAATATCATGCTTAGCCCGTGAACGCTTTTCTCCAGTCATGACCAATCAGCCCGCCGTTTAGATGGATTTGGCCAATTTTTATTTTGAGAAAGAAAAATACGAGCAAACCTTGACGGCGGCTCATGAAGTCCTTTCTTTAAGAAAACAAATCCAGGATAAAACGCGGCTCGATTCCAGCGGTATAGCCGTAGCTCATACGACTCTTTTCCGCGCGCATGAAAAGCTAGGGCAATTGGACAGCGCGCTCTTTTACGGCTACAAAGCTCTTGAATGGAATCGCCGACTGCATCCCGAAGCAACCCATCCCGACCTTGCGACTAATTATCACAATATAGCCTTAGCTCATTATCGGAAAAAAGAATACCGGTCGCCATGAAAAGATCCTTTAAACAATTCAATCCGATGAAAATTTACCCCCGGACAACTGCCCTTTACATCTCCATATGTAAAATTGAGTCGGTAAAGAGAAATTAAGACAATTAAAAAGAATTTCGTATAGAAATTCTAGAAAATTCCAGTAGTGTTGTCAAATCAGCCCTTGTTGGTATTTAGGAAAGCCAAATTCCTATTGATTCTACTGTTAATTTGTAATTCTCTGCATTTAACCATTCCTTGCTTTACAATTGTGAGCCAATATTAGTTTCTTGGGCTGTTTGGCTTCCAACAGTATTTCATACGAATGACGTAAAAGTCACAAAACCACGATGATTAAAGCTAAAGTCCCGTCTTCGTTTGGCTTTTTTTTTCTCTACAAAATGATCAAACTTATTTTCAACCGTTCAAAGAAGCTGTGGTACAGCGACTTCGCTTTTTTGAGCTATTTCAAATGTAAAATCAGTTGAAAATCACAAATTCTACATATTCCGTCAACAATTGTGTGACTCCAAATTTATTCACTGTCTAGCAAATTAGCTAAGAGTCTGATAAGCAAATTCTAGGATCCCCTTTCCAAAAGAAGTTAGAGAGCATAAAATACTTCCTGGTTGATGATGTTTGAGCTGTCGCTGTACTATTGTTCATCTTTTTGATCTTCTACGTAGCTGAAACCAATATGGCCTCTGCCTTTGACGTTCAAATACATGTTTAAATACATTTAAACTCTATATGTAAATAGGAAAGGAAAAAAAATTACCATTTTAAGTTGCTGAAAACAAAATTGTCAAAACATTGCAGCATTTACCCTCTCCCCCTCCCAAAGAAATTTCATTGCAATGCTGATAGTACCCCGTCACGTCTTTTCTACATCAATACCGGTAGACTTGCGAATTTGATATTTCATGCTACATATTAAAGACTGTCGCAATGGGACAGACACTTTTACCTCCCCCACCTTTTGCCCTTTTTTCGTTATTTTCCAGGTTTAATATAATAATTAATAATAATTTGTTTGTTACCCGCTTGATTTGACATTTAAGTGGAGTAAAAATGTTACGGAAAGAAAAACAAATTAACACAAACAATACAATCAATACAGTCTAATCAAAGGGTGGTAAGAACCCAAGCGTTGACAGGCCTCAGCACCCAATATAGCGTAGAGTTTTTTTTTATAAACAAAAATAATATCAGTGGCACAAAACTATCTGATCATCTTCTGATTTCTATAAGAACGCGACAGATACAATAAATATTTTTAATAACAAAATACAAAACGAGAAAAATACAAAATTCCACATTTCTGTAGAAACTTCTACAGTAGGGTTCTCTGATACGCTGAATGTGATGGTGTGATTTCCGTTAAGATTATTTGAATTTTAGGGGGCGTTTCTCCCTATTTTCTAAAATAAGGTAAATTTTTTCAGGCTCTTAACTTTTAATGGATTAAAATAACTTGATGAAACTGATATGTTTAGGATCAGCGTAAAAATGCGATTGTTTTGATGTACCTATGGGTATCAAAATTCCATTTTTTAGAGTTCCGGTTGCTATTGAACCTTACTACATTTCGTTACCAAGGAGTGTTTGATTCCCATAGCTAGGTTACTACAGGATTTTGTAATTTCTGTGCAATTGTTCATTGTTTATGTTTTTTGCTATGGCCTATGGGCTGTAAGCACAAATAAATTTTATTTTATATAATTAATGTATTCTTAAGGCTTGGAAAACAAAAAAAAATTGTCAAATGAAGATGCTGTAGGTGAAGATACTAAAGATTCGTTGTTTTCGTACAGATGTCCATCGTCTTTAACTGATCACGTGTCGAATATCAAAACTGAATTTGACGTCGTATTGCATCACCCCGGTGCTTTATCTAAGTCATTTGTAACATCTACACTAATAGTTGACGGTAAGGAATAGGCAAACAAACTACCATTACGGCAATCTATTCTTCCCTCTTTTTTCAGTTTCAATTAGTAGCCTTTTGTCAGTCAGTAGTAAAGGGAGTGAGTTAATTAAAAAGAAAAAGAAAAAAAGTCTAAAAAGGAAAAAGACAGAATATCAAAGTGAATTCAAAACAAGAAACAGACTGAAATACTTATTCCGTTTCTACAAGACCCATTAACAATGTCCATCCCTCTGAAATAAATAAAAGTACTTTCAAATACATAAATACTTTCAAATTATTAATTTCTCATACTTTACTCATTTCCTCTTGATTCATTCGCAGTGCGTCTCATCTGGAACAAAATATGAACTTATTACCAAATATCAATAACTTTTTGTCAAAAGATGCACATATAGTCAGTCAAATTTGATTAATGCAGTTTTTATTAACAAAGGTTTCTGGTAAAGGTTAAGAATAACAGCTCTCCAGAAGGAGACAAGCTAGAAAACAAAACAGTTTTAGATTGGTAGTTTTAGACTATTTTTTATTGTTTTATTGACAATTTTGATAATAAATACCTAGCCCCCGCCCCTGGATGACCTCATAAAGCCCTATGCCATATAAAACACAATAAATTCTTACTTTGTAATATCCAGTAAATTAACAACCGCGTGGGTTTTAGGGGGGAAAGCCCTGAAGAGATTGTATACTGAGCACAACTTCGTTGGAGTTATTCGAAATACAGTATACTACTCAACATGAATTTACAAGGGAGTGGGAAATTTGAAGTATATAGTGTGTTTTTTTTTCTGCCAAGAAGCAGTTGTTTATGAAAAGGAGAAAGGAGGACACGACCCATTTTCAAAGAGAAACTTTTCAAATATGTTAGAAGTAAACAAGATAGGAGAAAATGGAACGGACTGTACATAGAATTTGCTTTGTCAGATGGGTTGTAAATCCCTTCCCCCTTCCCCTTTCAACAATGCTACAAATACTACCAGGAGCTTTGTTTTCACCGATTTTAAATGATAATTTTCCTCTTTTCCTCAAAAAAATTTCTAATGTATTTTAACATTCGTATACAAATGCATTTCTACATCAAAGAAGGTACTGTGGAGGTTATGATGGCTTCAGCCACGTAGTAAACCAAGTTATGCAGAATTACCATCCACGTGGACAATAATACCCGTCTCCGCCCACCCGAGTTTCTTTAGTAGAATTATTATTAAGATCTTATCAACAAAAATGCTGATCATCGAAAATTTTGACTAAACAATCAAATCGTGCCCAAAATTGTACATGCAATCTAAGTTTCATGTACAGAAGTAATTTAAGTAGATAGACCCCCCAGATTTTTTCTGGTGCCCTCTTTCCCTTTTTTTCTGTTTTTTCACTTTCTTTTAGAATAAATTTATCAATTTGGTCAATTATTGGCACCTTTGTCACGTTCCCCCCTCTAGATTTTGCCCATTGGAGCCCTTGTCATATTCCCCCTCCCCAAGATTTTGCTCTAGATCCGCTTCTGTGTGTAACTTATTGAATAATGAGTGAAATATGAGTGTTAATGACTTAATACTCATTAATTTCCATTAAATGGGCTTTTTACCTCCAATTTCCCCAATATGATCAAGAATAGCAACTGAACAAGAATATGAAGGACTTGAGAACAACCAAAACCAGCACTGAGCCCAACGTAATAATCAGAAAAATCACATTAGCATTAGCACCATGTCAACAGATAAACCCTTATCCAACAATGATGTAACACAGTCGTATGTATGTATCAGATTAGTATTAGCGATCTTAAGGATCTGAAGCCATGTTGAGTGGAAGTGAGAATGTTGTTAATTTCCAAGTGCTGAATTAGAGCTCTACTGATAAATCTCTCAAGCACCTTTACAACAGCAGAAGTGATGCTGATATGACTAATCTTCTGCATGATCTTTTGGCAATAATTCTTTTGAATGGCGACAAAATAATAATACTCTTAAAAACCAGAAAAATCACAGCTTCAATTTCCATAATGACATTTCCTATCTTTTAAACCTTCCTAAGCAATCAAAAGCCTAGCAATTGGCATCCTTCGTGGATAGTTTTTCCGTGGATTGTTCTGAGATGTGGGAATCAGTTTATATCCAAATGCAAATAACGATGCCATGAATTATTTGATTTTGGACCGTTGCGTAGTTACCTTCGTTGGCCAAGGATTCACGCAATAACTTGATTACTCTAAACCGGAAGTAGGGAGGGACAACTAAATCCAAAAGACCTTAATCCTCAAATAAAGTACTTTTTACCATATTTAACTTTTCCTTGCTTATTTTTGACAATTCCAGAAAAATAACAACTACTTTTGAAGTTCAATTTGAGTGCATTTAAACATTCTATGGATTTTTTGCATGTATATACTAATGGATTCCTGTTTTCTCAATGATATTATACATTAGCATTTATGCAGCCTCAAAGCAATGAAATGTTTATTTTAATACTTGCACATATCTTAGTCTTGAAAAAGACATGCAAGTTCAAGAGCTATTGTCAAGGTCACTCATGTAACTGTAAGTACTCCTAAATTTATCAATTTAGCCATCAAATTAGGAACATAATTAATGATAATTGATGTTACGGCAATTATCACTGTTATTTCAAAATTATTACCTTCAAAGCAGATTATTATGTTATAACTATTGTCGTAAAGTGTTTTGACTGAAGAGAAACCAAACGAATAGGCAACATGCCTAAGGGAAACCTTTTTCATTTTATGGATTTTCCCCTTTTTTGTATAGGGGTCATTAAAATGCAAGAGGCGGTAGTACTATGAATTGATGGATACCTTGGCTATGGTTGAGTTATTTAGAAGCCCATCAGGTTCAGAAATCCTCAATTCTCTAATCTGGTGTTATCTAAACCTGCGTTTCTTAGTAAATATTCCCTATGATTTGCACCTTCTGGCTGCCGTGGGAATGATGTGATAGGGCTCCCGCGAAAAGTAGGGCATCATTTAAAAGTAGGGTTAGGGTTCCTGTAAAACCATCTTGGGTTCACTATTAACGGGGGTCAAAAACACACATTACCATTATTCTGGGAACAACCACCGTATTGATGTGAAATATCCGGGGTGTCATGAAGGGCATCGTTCAACTGACCAAAAGACAAAATGTAGATGCTACTTCTGTTGTTAATACTGCTGTTACTACTGTTACTACTATCACTAACACAACATTGCTGTAAGCTAGGACGATGAAATTTGGCAAGCGTATCAGGGACCGGACAAGATTAAATTAGAAATGTTCGTTTTCCCGATTTGACAATCTGAGGGGGGGAGTGGGGGGCCGGTTAATTCGGAAAAAATAGAAAAATGAAGTATTTTTAACTTATGAGCGGGTGATTGGATCTTAATGAAATTTGATCTTTGGAATGATATTGTTTCTCAGAGCTCTTATTTTAAATCCCGACCGGATCTGATGACATTGGGGGGAGTGGGAGGGGGGGAAACCTAAAATCTTGGAAAACACTTAGAGTGGAGTGATCGGGATGAGACTTGATGAAACAAAATTTATCCATTGGCTCAGTCTGTTTTAATTACCTTATTTAGTTGTCAGGACCTGAGTTTATTACGAATGTGTTATTTTTGCTTACTGTAATATTTATATTAATAACACTGTTATATTACTATTGCAATATTACACTACTAATAGTACTTAATGTAATATTACACTGTAATATTTAAGTAAAAAAAAAAAAAATTCCAGGCTTACCTTAACTGATTTCCTAAGCTTGTGCATATCTTAAACAAATTTTCGTGAATTTATGCTCGTTCAAGAGTCTTCAGCTGTTTCTTAGGGGAAATTTTGTCCCTTATCTACGATACTTCCCAATAACAAATACTGTAGGACAGCAATTGGGAAATTTCATGACTTACAGACCTCCAGGGGCTGTTGGGGATGGGTCATGTTATCCTCAAAGGCAAAGTGACTCGGCTTTTCAACTCTACTGAAAAAAAATGGCTATCTCAAAATTTTGATCAGTCAACCTTAATGAAAAAGGGAGTGGAGGGAGTTAGTTTTCCTCCAATCACTGGCCACTTTAAAGGGCACTAGAACTTTTAATTTTGTTTGAAGTAGTCCTTTCGCGATACTCTAGGACCATTGGTTCGATGTGATTATCCCTGGAAAAAAAATTAATGGACCTCGTGACTTAGAGCTCTTATTTCAAATCCCGACCGGCCTTAAGTCTCTTATTTTACTTTTAAAGCAATCTATTGATTCTTAGAATTTTGCCAGAGCTCATACCATATGAGTTCTTGGCTCTTCCGACCTCGTCACAATTGCCATATGAGCTCTTAGCTCTCGTTTTTATGCAAATTATTTATTCAAGAAGGTAATTACCTCCTCATTTAACGAAAATATTTGTCCTTCGAGCGTAATTTTTTGCTGAGGGGCGAAGGATAAATAAGAATTTTGAACTGTCAGCTACAACAACCTATAACCACACTGCACATCGAAGAGATTGGAAAAAAATCAAAGATCCTTCTACAAGAATATGGTTGCCATGGTTGTTTTTTTTTGTCAATTTTTCACCCACGATTCTTTTTTATTTGGTTTGGCGCCCTTTACTACCATAAACTGCTGACTTCGAAAATCGAGGTCTTTTCATTAAAAATTTAGTTTTAATTTAAAAATTTTTTAAGATATGTATGGATGTGTATTTGCGCTGAACCAATTTAAACGATCATATTTTATTTTCATTGTCTTTGGTACTTCAATATCTTGAAAATGTTCAGAATGAAGCTCAATCGCTTCATGTAGATGATTACTTCTTACCTAAGTTATGAATGAGAATCCTAGATCGGAGGGTTTTACCTCTATAAACAAAAATATAAAATAGTGTTGATATTGTCATGTGGTGGCGCAATGGGTTCGATCTCAGCTTGGTTATACGGGACCCTGAGTTCAAACTCAGCTGTAGCGATGCAGTGCAGGGACGACGCAAGGACCTTATCAGTTGAGAAGTGTCGTTAATGCGATACCATGCAATACAGATAGTGTTAATAAGTAGTAATGAGTCTCCTATATACTACTGTTTTTTTCTGGGGATGGGGGGAGGATTGTCCCTCATAGTATTTATTATATTTATTTATTTATTTACCAAAACTGAAAATCCAGCACAAAAATGTGTCTGGTTAGATCTTTGGCTAGGTTTCATACACAGTCTTAATAGCAATAGGCCTAGTACTCTTGGTAGTAGAGGTCTTAGTGGTAGTACTTGTAGCAGTAGTGGTCGTACTAACACTTCTGTTGAAATAAAAGTCCTCGTAGTAGTAGCTGTTGTTGTAATAGTCATATTAATAGTAGTCGTTGTAGCAGTAGTCATAGAGAAGTAGTAATCATAATAGTAATGGTCATACTTAAGTAATTGTAACAGTCACAGTGGAGGTGGTTCTAAGAGTATTAGTTGTAGTGGTAATGGGATATCAGAGGAGGGGTACCATGATAATAGGACTTCTCTTTTTTATAATGTTCCCTTCAGAAGGGTGATGATTCTGAACTGTTGCCAGAGGCAGGGACGGATCCAGGATTTTCTTTAGGGGGGGGGGCGCATAATAGGTTACTTCGATAAACTTGCGAACAAAGAAATAACTGCAATTTAAAGGGAACCTCGACAATTATGTGTCGTAGGTAGGTAGTAGAAATGGTCGTAAATTTAATCTAAAATCTGGTGAGGGTTTAAGTTCTAATAAACTTGTTAAAATTAAAATGGTATAAAAATATTGGTACAAAAAATAGTACAACTGGTTTTATTGCTTGCAAAAAGTACATTGTCGCAACATGCTATCCTTGGGATGAAAATGAGAGGAAACAATCCGAAAATCATACATAAACCACTAAAAATAAACGTTTTAAAAAAAGAAAAGAATATCCATCTGAGTTTCGTCACAAATCTAAAGTACAGATCTAAGGTTAAAAATGACAAAAAAAAGTCTAGAAATTGATTGATTGTCATAAATAATCAAAACTCACTATACAGAGAAAAATTATTTTCTACAGAGAAAAACCATTTTCATGAAATTAAGTTGTATGAAAAATTATGGAAAAATTTTGCTTTGACTTGAACCGTCCTGACTAAGTGGTAGGAGCGCTGGCTTAGGAATTCTTTTCCAGGGTGCGAAGGTTCGATACCAGACATAGCCAGCCATTTGGTTCGGGAGGGGGTCAGTGGCGTGACTCCGTAAGCTTAGCCAGAGTCAACCCTACTCTAAATGGGTACCTGGAGAAATCTGGTGAAGGTAAGTAGGAAGGGTGAGCAAAAGCCCAGGATGGTTAGCCCCAAGCCCCCATTGCACTTTCTGGCTGAAGGGCCACGAAACGGAGATCAGCACCGCCGGTTTGGACCTTAAGGATCTAGTGCCATCTTATTCACTTGTTTAACATAGAAATTCATCATAACAGATAATATACATAGTTAATAATGTTATTATTATTTTGAAATTGGTTCTGATGCTCAGGAAACATTGATTTTCATAGTCAGTTCCTGAAGCTATTGAATAATGATACTCTACAAGATTACTTCCAATTTGGTTTTTAATTTTTGTGGCTCTGTACAGAAGGAAAAAAAGCAGTTGTCTTCAAAGGTTGCCAGTAAAAATTTTTAAAAGCATTCTGTCTTTTTAAAGAGTAACTGACCATCTCAAAGAAGTTGGAGTTATAATAGTATGTGCTTCCCCGAATTTTAGTTAACTCCAAGGCAGGTGCATATATTGTCTTTTCATTTACTAAAATATTTTCGTCTTTTCCAAAATGTATCTTGCCTCGCAAACAATTCCTAAGAACTTCACCTCACAGCTAATTAAAAGAAATGATTGTAAAAACTTTGCGTACATAGTTTTCTTTTTTTACCCTTGCCCTAGGGGCTGTGACGATCAGGATTTCCTCGGAGGCAAGTCATTTGGGCCTTTCAACTATTTTGAACATAATCAGTCCTAAATTTTTATCCGGTATTCTGGAGGAATAAGAGGGGGACAGGAAGCAAAAGAGGGCAAGAGAGAGGTCTATTTATCCTTCGATAGCACAGAAACATGACGTCACCTGATCCACAGACAGACAACTTATTTTTATATATATAGAAGATATATACGTATGTTTTTAACTACGTAAAACTTGCGAATATACAAAATTCTTCGCTGTCCCATTGTCTGTGCATATAACTAGATTGTCAGATTTACCATGCAACATATAATTGTCCATGGGAAAAACAATCCGTATTCAAATCTATACCGCATTTTTCTAATGATTGCCCTTGAGATTTGTTGATGGTGATTGCTAATCGAACATCTCTGTGTCCCCGTCGTCATTTATATATCCCCCCTGTGCCCCCGGCGTCCCCGTTGATATTGTTTTTCTGTCGAAAATTGTTGTGGAATTGCATGTCATTTCTTTGATCTGTGGGCGTTTGACTACATCATAAAGGTTTCCGATTCAATGACATTTGCTATAGAATGACTAATGCCTTTTGTTGTTCCTCGTTACTATGCAAATTTTCGGAAATTGTTTTTAATTCAGTAAATCAAAATGGTTCATATTCTTTATAAAACTTTAAAGTCTATCAGTGCTAGGGGTTAAGGAGAGGGATTATAGAGAGCACCAGAGAAATTGCCTACGGATTGTTCTGGGTACCCGGCTGACTGACCGTATTTCAAACAGTAGGCTGCTCTCTGGAGAACTTTTGATTGCCAATCCAATGAACCCCCTCCAAAGCTTATACGACCACCCTTTCTATATATACCTTAAATGCCACAAGGGCATAACATACAGCTCTTGCCCTCCGAGAACTGTTGGGGGGGCTATCATCCTCGAAGAGATAGGTTCCAGACCTTTAAATTACGTTGAAAAAATGGCTTAATCAGAATTTTAATTGGATGTGTTTGTGGAAATGGAGGGCTGGGCCTGGGGGTAGGGTTAGTTGCCCTCCAATCATTTTTGACTGTTAAAAAGGGCACTGGCTCTTTCAATTTCCAATCAAATGTGCTGGCAGGCTTTCCCGTGAGGTGGCCTTCACCGGGGCTTCGCCTTCGCGCATCAGCGCGCGCAGGGCGGTGGGCGCGGTGTAGAAGGTGTTGACCCGGTGCTTGTCGATCACCTGCCAGAAACGCGAGGCGTCCGGGTAGTTGGGCACGCCTTCGAAGATCAGCGTGGTGGCGGCGTTGGCCAGCGGGCCGTAGACGATGTAGCTGTGCCCGGTCACCCAGCCGACATCGGCGGTGCACCAGTAGATGTCGCCTTCGTGGTAGTCGAACACGTACTTGTGGGTCATCGCCGCGCCGAGCAGGTAGCCGCCGGTGGTGTGCAGCCGCGGGCGCAGCCCCAACGGCCCTGCGGCTCTGCCTCCAGGCCCGGAAACGGGACCGAGGACGCCAGCCGCATTGCTGCGCCGAGACCGAGGCGTTCCATGTTCGGCACGTGCAGCGGCCCGCTGCGGCCGTCCTCCGCTTTGCCGGCAGCGCAGGCCTGGGCGATATGGGCCAGCGTATTGGCGCCCAGGTCCGGCAGGTCGCCATTAAAGAAGGTCCCGGCATCCGGCGCGCCGCCGATGCCGACGGAGTCCATCACCACAAGAAAGGCACGGGGCATCAGGAGATCCTTTCGTGAACCAGCGGCGGCAGGGCGTCCGAAACTGATTGACAAATTATTGTTAGGTCTTTACCGCAAACATCAAAAACAAGAAGAACAATAGGAAATTCTTGGTATTGATTTTCGCTTGACAAAATTTACCTTCTTCTATAAGAACATGGTGTATAACAACATATTAAGAAGTATATATTACAAAAATCAAATGACTACTGAAATGCCGTAAAAAAAACGAAGCACTAAACCAGCTTGTTTAAGTGAACAAGGTGGCAACACTACTAATCACTTTTCACTGACTTCTTTTTATCATCAATAGCAGCTATTCTCTGAAGGAGTGGAGGATGAGAATGATGCCAGCTGGAGATAAGGCTTCAGTGTTTTATAATTTTTTCCCAAGAGGCATTTCATATTGAAAGGGTGGTCGTATAAATCTTGGAGGGAGCTCATTCGAATGGAAATTAGAAGTTCTAGAGTTAAAATTAGAGTTAAAAGTGACCGGAGGGCAACTAGCCCTCTTTTTCCCAGATGCACACGACTGAAATGTCTTTTTGTTTAAAGTAGTCAAAAAATCAGACAAAAAACCTCCGGGGTTGCAACAACCCCTCAGAATCCGGGGGCCAGTGCTGTAAGTTATGCCCCGGGTGTATAAGGTTTTCAAACAGTTCGTGGTAACGAACTGTAGTATCAAATATACTAATAATTGGTTGGGAATGTAGAGACTGCCTAATATGGAGGCAATATCACTTCTTTGCATTCTTTCCCGAATGACCCTGCGGCACTATTCGGCTAGCAAAAAGGGATTTTTTATGATTTCTACGACAGAAAAAATCACCTGTACGTGTGACTCGTCACAATATTTCTGTTCATGTACTATAATATCAAAGCCAGGAATTACTTTGGATCCGAAGTTTTCATCCTCTTTGAAGAGATTGGGTGTAATTGTGTTGCGAGAGCAACACTTTGGTTTTGTCCCGGTTTTTTTTTTTCCTATGCCGCCGATCTCAAATAGACTTAAGATATATTGAAGGGAAAAAAGTTTTATTTTGAAACCCTTATTTTCTATTTTTGTGACATTTTTTTTTTTTTTATGATAATTTTCCCAAATCAAGCGTATTCATTTCATTTATTTTCTGTAGATAGGGGATTATCATACTGTCTTTTTCTGTCGTTACTCCTATTTCCATTCCTTTGAATTCCCTTCAATGTAAGATGCCTTGTCAGACTACAATAGGTAGAACGGCTTAACATCTTGTCTTAATTAGAAGATCTATAATTAGCTTTATAGATTCTCACCAAAAACGGCTGGATGGTTTCAGAGAAAACAAAATGAGGTATTTTTAACTTACGAGTGGGTGATTGGTATCTAGATATTTAGAATGACCTCGTGTCTCAGAGCTCTTATTTTAAATCCCGACCGGTATTAAGCCTCTGATTTTCCTTTTAGATCAGTCTAATGATTCTTATAATTTTGCCAGAGCTCATGCCATATGAGTTCTTGGCTCTTGGCTCTTCCAAACTCATCACAAGTGCCATACGAGCTCTCAGCTCTTGTTTTATATCAAGTATTTCAAATATGTGGCATGTGGATAACTTCGACAACCTTGGTCAAAGCACTAGCAATTAGGTGATTCTTGTATCATCAAGACCAGTAGAAAGAAAAGATTCTATTGATGTTTGAATAGTCAACTTAAGGGATAAATATGATGGAATAGGGTAGCCTAATTGGTCTTTCTAAAAAAGTTGATTTTGTAGACAAGTCAATTAACTAATAATTTGAAGCGTTTAATCTTGATTGATTTTAATAGTACCCATATTAATACATAGCTTAGATTTATGGCAGTACTTGTCTTTTGCTACATCAATCAGGGAAGTTACAGTTTCTAGGGCTCCATGACTATTTTTTTTTCGCTCATTTTCTGCTGGTTTTTCATACGCGTTCCTTATTTTCAAATTTGAAGCCCGTAGTAATTTCTGTTCGTTTTAAGTTTTAATGTCGCTCCTTACTTACAGTTAAAAAAACTTGTTTTTTTATTTAATTGCAAAAGTAGATCAAATTAAACACGCTTTACTACCCCTTCCATAATTTCCACTCCTAATTACTACACCTTTGATAATTTATTATTACCCCATTTCCTTTATGTTACTTATTGTGTTTTCCTTCTTCTTTGTTAATCTCTTCTCACGGTACCAGAATTATTGAGGATTTCACCTGTTCAGATCGTTTCGTCACTGTTGTACCCAGGGATGTGGCGTCGGGGTCTTGGAGTCGGAGCTTTAATAAATTCCACTCTCTTACGAAAACAATTCCCTATTGCTCTTCTGGTTTTTGATGTTTGTGATGGAAAGGCAGTGTGGTTTTCGTCGTTATTTTTTTTTTCCATGCATACTTCGGCAGCCCAGAAGAGCATTGTGCTGTTTTCTATGCTGTAAATATTTTTTGAATAAATGAATAATAGTGTCTTTGGTTAAAATACACTTCATTCGGTGTTTGCTCCTGTTGTGTAGCAGTGATTGTATATTTTAAAAACTTGATGTGTCGAAATTATTGCTTCTATTTACAGAGACAAGACCCGGCGCAGACCTGACAATAATAATAATGACAAGCCTATATTTTGACACTCGCAGATGCCATCGGTTTACGCAGTTAAGTTAATATATCAATTTAAGTAACCTTCTTAGGGCCACTCTTATATGTAGTATTGATTAATGCAATTGGTAAGATTCCCTTAAAGGTGTTAATATGTAAATAATGTGTTGATCCTTGAAGTATGTCATAGAAATATCAAAAGTGACTCCATCAAAATCCTACCCATATTTTAGGCAAAGCTAAGAATTTACATATGTAAGAGAATTCTACTAAGTTGAGTGAATTACAGGCCATGGAGCCTTTGTATGGATTTGTGTAATTATTCCACTGTTATATGGTGTGACTATTCAGAAGGGTCGGTCCCAGCGACGCAATTTGCTAGGGAGGGGGTGACAACTGCCCCCTCCAGACCCAAGTTTGCCCACCAGACCTCAGTTTGCCCCCCCCCCAGTTGAACTTTCAAGGATCCAGAGAAACAGCTCGGTTCTATTTAGTATACCCTTGCCTTTATGGTAATGTAAGAATCATTTTTCAGTTTCACTGTCATTTTCACTTGATTTGAGGAAATTGGCTCCAACTTTGCCCCGCCACAAGAATTTGGACGAAATTACGCCACTGGTCGGGCCTCTAGAATATTCTTACATTACCAGAATGGCCCGACTTTGTTCATGATTTGGCACAGAATGTTTCCAGAATATTTTTTTTCTTCTCTTGGTTACTCGAGAAACAAAAGTCTCTTAGTTACCTTCGTCCAACGAAAGAAACTTGTGACTACTCGTAAAAACTTGTGAGTCTGTAATAGTTCTCTCTTTTTACCGGCTTAAAATTCACACAGAAGATAAAACCAGGCAGAATTTAACTTCTAGCTCCTTTACAGGCTATAAACATTTCACAGAAACGCAGGAAGATTATCCAAGCTTTAAAAAGGCCTTAATTTCTGATATTAAATAAAAAAACAATTTTTTTCAACTGAAAGGTCGCGTCGTTGGAGAAGTAGGTCGTCGCGGTGAGTCGTTTACGACGACGGCCCGGAAAGGTAGTCGTACTCGGTAGCGGAAGCCGCCAAGGCTTTCGGCCCTCCCCGCGCGGCTTCGCCGCGATGGCTTCCATGCTGCCGCGCGACGTGCTGGCGCAGCCGTCCGAATGGACGCTGGTCAACTCCATGCGCTCGGTGGCGAACCCGTACCACGCGACGTTTGCCGAGGGCGGGCGCATGTTCGCCGAGTGGCTGGGCGCCGAGTACGAAGTGCTGGTGACCGAGGGCAACTCGAAGAAGGGCATCGCCGACATCCGCGCAGGGAAGCTATATTCGTCTTGAACAGTCACGGAAATAACTAATAAAATTCATCTGAATATTTGGTATATAATGATATTGATTGCTAAAAGCTCATCAGTTCAAAATTTAATTTTACTGTAATTTTTATGTTTATTTTCAATGCTGTAATAAGTAAAACAGAATATGTTTGTAATATAATTCGTTTTCAGTAAAGTGCCAATGACGCAAATGGTTTCAGACTTTTACTATGAGAGAAGGAGGCAAAACCCAAACTCTTGTTTGTAGTGATTATAGTGATGCCCCGGGGCATAACTTAAAACACTTACCACTGGGCTCTGGGGTATGCCGATCGTCACGGACATCTCGCTCGGCCAGATTTACGAGCCGTACCCCAATGTGTTTTCCATGGCGAGTGCGGTTGACGATGAACTCGATGTTGTGCGTGCCTTCCTGAAGGATAATGGCTTTTCACGCCCAGCATTCGTCGGCATCGATGGCGATCTCTACAGCGCATCTCTTGGCAATGGTCTGGCCAAGAGCGACAGTGAGCCGGCGCTGGTCGTTGATAGACGCGTCGCAGTTAAACACTACGCGATTGAGCCTGAAGCTGTCGATCCTGTTGTCCGGGACATTCTCGCATCGAACGCTGATGTTGTGATCCAGAGAAATGAGGTTGCGATTCATGGATGCACTCTCCTCAGGCGAAATAGTGAAAGTAGTCACGGCACTAAATATGGAAGGAGAAGATGTTGCTATTTACCTACAGAGCCATATTTCATATTCATGTCTAAATATATCATATTTAGCAAGAGGCTTTGTCGGTTAGGGTTACCCTCCCCAATATGTCTGTGATTGGAGGTACCTTGCATAGCCCACTAGCCTGCTTGATCACCAGCTACCTTAAAGCCTCCCTCAAATACATTTGAGGCAAGTAAACTAAGTTTGCCATTATCCTACATAGAGACTTCAAATTCCATCATCTATGAATCACGGTTTTGTGGTAGGGGCCCAATTCACTTCTGGAGATGATCCTAGTAGGGCTCAGGCACGGAAGGAGGAATTTATTTCGTGATATCCATATTTATTGGTCCAGAAACTAAAAGAATCACTCAAAAATAAGAAACTTGGGCCGTTATTACAAACAGAACGTGGTAAACAGAGTAAAATTACGGGATTCCAAGGGTGCAGGCCCAATGATTTCTTCCAAGGTACGTGCCTGGTAGGCTCCATCGATGAGAATTTTTTCTGGACATAACTACCCAATTTTTAAAAAGAGATTTGCACAAAGGTGGAAGTTTTTTACATTATGTTATGAGAACAGCCGTTAAAGACAACAAACACCTTGGCCTCACCATCTCAATAAAACAGAATATTTGCGGGTAACATTGAACACTGCTGCCAACATGAATCTACGAAATAAGGAAATGATTTAACCTAAAATCTAACCATTTGGCATCTCAGCTATAGAAAAATGTCAGATTGAAAGGTCTACTTTAGTCTATCTAAGCAAAAAAGTGTAACTTACTTTTAGCACTTTTTGACGATCAAATTCCCTTAGGAATAAAATGCTAGGATTTTGTCTCAATCTGACTGCGAGAATTACCAACTGATTGAGATGCCCAATAACCGAAAAAAACTTGTATGAAAAAACAATTAGTCGATCTATCCATATTTCAATACATTTATCTATCGACCCATCAAAAAACGAGCATATCAGAAGATCAGATCATGATCAGATCAGATCTGATCGAGCAGCTCGATCAGAAGAGTGATCAGCTTGCAGGGTTTCACTTCTCGTTTCTTCCTCTGGTCCTTGACTATAATGGTCCTTGATATATATGGTCCTTGACTACAGATAGCAGTTCGAATAGGGATAACTCCTTTTATTATACACTTATAAAACAATTAAAAAATATACTCGATATTTCGATCACGTGTGCTCCAATTTTTGGCGTACTGCCACTCTAAGGTTGAGGAGGAGGTGCCTTTAATTTTTATTAAAGTTTAAATTTCACTCATTAAAACCGGATTACACATGATTTGGTAATGTCTGCCCCCATAGTCCCGTATCATTACGGCATTTTCCGCATGTGAGAGTCCGTTTTAGGTTGAGGTGGATGAAAACTAAAATAAATATATACATCTTTTTAATGAAAACTAATTTCCAGCTTTCTTAAATGGTTACATATTTCCATATATTTTAAGCATATACATCCCTTTAATGAAAACTAATATCCAACTTTTTTAAATGATCAAATACACTTATTCAATCTAATTGGTGACTTCTCTTTCATTGATTTCAAGTTGGTTTTTGTTGTTTGATTCAGTGTCTTTTTTCTTCTCGTACAGTTCACTTAAGAAGGTTAGATTTGGTTGTTTGTTTCTTCTTTGTTTCTTTGTTTTCTTTTCTTCTTTCTTATTTTTTCTTAGCACTGAGGAAGACTTGGCGGAGGTCCTTGTCGAAATATTTGCTTGTTTTTCATATTTTGCTACTGGCTAATAAAATCCTCGATTTCACCTGCCAAACCTTACTCTAAAAACTTGACAAATTTCACTTTGCTATTATTAAAAATTAATATACTATATCGACGAGCAGGCGCCATGGACCTTGCGAAAGACCGATCCCGAACGCATGGCGACCGTGCTTTACACCTTGCTCGAGGTGATCCGGCATCTGGCGATCCTGATGCAGCCGGTGGTGCCGGGCTCGGCCAACCAGATGCTGGATCAGTTGGGCGTGCCGGCGGACGCGCGGGACTTTTCGTGCCTCAACGCCGAGCACCGGCTTGTCGCGGGCACGGCGCTGCCCAAGCCGGCTCCGGTCTTCCCGCGTCATGTCGAGACGGAGTAGGCGGGGGCTGTCGTGCGGATTGTCGATTCCCATTGCCACCTCGATTTCGCTTGAAAGCATATCACTGTTATTTCAAATGATCATTTAGGGATATAGTCCCTGATAGCTTCTGTATTGGTGTAATACCACCCATTCTGAAACCAGAAAAGCCTCCCATACAATGTTCCTTATGCAGGCCTATTACTGTGCCAGCCACACTTATGTAAGCTATTTGAGCTTGCTGTCTGTAATGAAGTAAGAAGTAAGTGTTTGCCCCCCCCCCTGTGACACCAGTTTGGTTTCCAGCAATCCCTGGGTCATGATCATGCACTCTATTTCATTAGTTTCTATTTTTGGTTGATGCAGAAAGTAATAATGATGCTCTTGTCCGCAAACGGGTGGCGATTTGCGGTTCGTCCGGCAGCGGCAAAACATCGCTTGCGCTCGATACGCTTTATGCCGAAGGCCAACGGTGTTACATCGAAAGTTTTTCCGCCTACACGCGACAGTTTCTTCAGCGTCTGGACAAGCCGGACTGTGACAGCATCACGGGGATCCCGCCGGCGATCGCGGTCACGCGAAGCGGCGGTTCGCGCACCAATCGCAGCACGGTTGCCACCGCAACCGAAATCGCTGACCACCTGAGGCTTTTGTTTGCCAAAGCAGCCAAGTTGTCGTGCCCCGGCTGCGGCCAAAGTGTTGTCAGTGATATAATCGTCCCGGAATTTTTTGTGGACACTGAAAAAAACTTCTTTTTTTTATTTAATTTCTGATCATTTTTCAAATCAGACTGGAAATCCTCCCTCCTTGGGAAGTTTACCGCGGAAAACCCTTTCAATTGAAATCCCCGTCCAAGGTAATTCCCTCTCTGGTGAAAATTTTCGTCGGAACATTTGATCTTTCTTGTTGCAAAAAATACAAAATTCCACATTTTTGTAGATAGGAGCTTGAAACCTTTACAGAAGGGTTCTCTGATATTTTGAATTTAATGGTTTGATTTTCATTAAGATCTCTAGAGTTTTGGGGATGTCGGCACTCAGACAGCGGCACTTGCATATTTGTAAAGTTAGATTCAGATTCCACAAAAACAATAGGAAGTTGAAAGCCAGATTTATGCTCGTAAAGCTAACATTTTTCTTTTTAAGCAGAATTGTGTGTGTATAATTGGGAAGTTGCTTTGGCCAATCTCCTCAAGGAATTATGTTGCCAGTAATATAAAACAGAAGAAAACTGGCTCAGTAAGATTTTTAAGGGCTGGCGATAACAGAAGAGACAAAAAGAAGTATCGACTCAAGGGCTAAAGGCGACTACAGGTTATTTTTTACCGCCTGAGATCAAGATTCCATTAGAGACTCTTTCAAAAGAAGGTCCAACGGTCATCTAAAACCTCGATAAAAGACTAGCGACACATCAGATACTTAATTTCGCCTGATGCCATGAATTTACGAATGAATAAAAAAAAACCTCGGATAAGCTTAATTATTGTGCTGTATTTCTCATTTCAAAAAATAAAAGAAAAAAAGTGAGAAAACCTTGTAAACCCATAGAACCTTTCAAACTAACAGAAAAATTATAGGTTATGTATAGTATAAGCCTTATACTAATAGAAAAATATTCCACGGATTTTCTGTCAGTAAAAGGATGAACTAGAGCTTATTGAGCTATGTAGGCTTCATTTTTCTTTAAAAGAAAAATTTATGTGAATTTTTTTTTAAATTAACATCAAAGAAAAACCCTAACATTATGAAATAAAATTCACACAGAGACATCTTACTGATCAAACAACCGACTAAGAAGGTAGAGTTGTTTGTTATTGACAGCGCCAGCCTTTTCGTGCATTTCAGTGCTAAGTTTCAGTTAGAAGAGCTTTTAGTGCATAAAAACTATTTAGAGTTAGACATTTTGGTTTTAACATTGGCTGGGCGAGTGTTAAAATCTGAAATTACCGAAAAGTTGAAGGATGAACTAAAGCTTTAGCTATTCAAAGATGCATCTGCAGCATCTATCCCAGCCTCCGATAAATGGTCTTTCCTACACTATCAAAATCGTTACTTATTTTGTGCAACGTCTCCGAATGACCTAAAAACAAATGTCCATTTTCGTTTAAATGTTCCCAGTACATGCGTGCCAATCTTTCTTTCTTAGGTCCGTCAAAATAAATAAGCACGTTTCTGCAAAAAATGACATCATACTTTTGGCTGAGGCGCCAATTGTGCATCAAATTAAGCTGCTGATACTCAACAAGTTTTCTATATTTCTTTTTTACTCTGCAATAATCAGCATTTTTACCTTTACCCTTTTCAAAGAACTGTGAAAAATCACTAAAAAAAAAAAAAAAAGTAAGCAAACACCATTTAGCACTAAACAGTTTAAGAAACCGTAGCATACCTTGGAAAATGTAGCTCTCATTTGGGAAGTTTAACCAGGACTCAAGTGTTTTTATGTGGATGGCCCTTGGATATAGGTTTGAAATATTTATTTAAGGTTAAACATCCATTGTCGTGCGAACAAAAATTCTCTACTGTTCTATGTGTTGTTTGTATTTATGTAGTGAAGGTCTCCTGTCATTGAAGCCATCATGTGGCGTTCAAAGAGAGGCCAAAGGACCATCTGTTTGACCTTTAATTCGTTGGTGCGCGATCCACATGTCAACGAACATGTGGTCGGGCAGGTGCGCAGCGTTGACGCCGACGGTCCGGAACACGCGCGCGTGGTCATCGCGTATGAAGCGCACCTGGGCGCCTTGCACCTGTCGCAGCTGCTGAACCTGTTGTACGGCAACGTGTCCATCTACGGCAATGTACGGCTCACGGACGTGCAACTGCCGGATGCGGTGCTGGCAGGTTTTGACGGGCCGAACTTTGGCATTGAGGGGGTGCGCAAGCTGCTGGGGGTGTGGGGGCGGCCGCTGCTGGCCACAGCCCTCAAACCCAACGGCGTAGCGCATGCGGGAACCAAAATACGGTTTTAGTTTGGTTGTGGAAATGATGATTCATGCATTCATATTCATCACTGACGCGGAGATTTGACAAATTTTGAGCTAATTATAAAGCAAGCCCATCCATTTCATTAAAAGACCATGATGTAAAGTTGATATTCGTTTTCTCTCTTTGTAGGGCAACGACATCGGTGAAAATTCATTCACAATTTTACTTCGTTTAAATTCTCTATTTCAGCAAACTCCAAAAACATATAAAGTATGTTCCTTTAGATTGCACAACTTAGCGACACGCGGGATTGAACGTAGGAAGTTTATGTCCTGAACCTTGTCTTCGAATGTAGCGTACTGTCTTCCAAGTTTGGTTGATATGTGCTCCTGGACTTCCTGTCACGCACCAGACATATTACATGTGCAATATACTTTTTCTAAGGCTTCTAGAATCTTGTCGGCAATTTATTTTGCCTCTTTTTGATTCAACTGGTACCATGGCTAAAAGTCTCTTCTGGATGGTGCCATTGCAGTCAATGTACCTGACACAAATCACAAGCCTTTGTTCGTGCGCAGATTCTTGAGTGATATCTGCGATAATTGAATACGCAACGTTATTGTTCACATCAGTTACAATTCTGCACTTAATTTCGTTACCCAGGGTGTTGATTTTGAAAAAATGCCTAAAAGGGTCCTTTTTTCCAAAAAGGTGCCTTTTTTCACCCAATAGTGGCACAGTGTCACCCAGAGTGAAAAAGTGTCAAAAAAGCACTAAAAGTGTCCCTTTGGCAACCCTGACTTGGTTAATACCAAGTGCCATAAAAACTGACTCCACAAAATAAGTTTTTAAAAGAGAAGTAAAGAACTCCACTAAACCAAAAACAAGCAAAAATAGAATCAAATAGTCTACAAAGCCTAAAACTACCAAAGATCAGCATCAATAAATAAATGAAATCCAAAACAAACAGAAATTAAACCAAGTGCAGATAAATCTAGGCTTGTTAAATATTTTTGAATCTTATGCAAAAAAAGTAAGCATTCCTTCCCTTCTTTACGCAAATAAAAAGATTACACAAATTATATTCTGTGCCTAATAACTAATTAATGAACTTTGGAAGAAACGTCACCGTATTGTAACATTATGAAACATTTGGGGTTATAGAGGTCCAGGGTTCCATCGTGAAAAAAACTTGATGTGATACTGATGGTCAAAATAGTTATTCCGATAAAAAGGGATGAAATATATTAAAATTAGGATTCTGAAAGGAAACTCCCTGAAATGATCTTAATTTGGAATAAAACAGCTTTTTACCACATTAAATCAATGAATAATGTTTCAACATTATTCATATGCTCTCCAGGTCTCTTCAGCCTTCGGGCTTAGAATTACGGACAGGGTTGCCTTGTACCCAACTCCGATTTTGACAGCATACCCCGATTCAAAATACCCCTGCGATCCCTCTAGATACTGCTTTGATTTGCGCAACAAATCTTTCCTTCCCTTAGAAATAGGAGTTTGTATTTGGGGCCCAAGTGACACTAACTGATATAGTTTCAAATGCATCACTGGAGCAGTATGGTGTTGCCTTATATTACCGGAGCTCTTCGGGTGGACATTGACGGTTGCCAATGATCGTGGTTCGTTCTTAACTAGGCTGCAGCCGTGTAAAACCAATGGGGGCTTTTAACTAAGACAGTTAAACCAAAGAGAAAGCTAAATATTTGAGGACCAGTTCCGAACTAATGTCAAGGACAAAACAAATTGCTAAAAGTTTCAGTCTGAAACTGAAATACCGATTAAACATTTTATGTAGTTTGATTTACAAAGGCCGGATATGTAGTTTATAGTTTACTAGCTGTTGGTGGGCACACCAACATCTAGTTGGTGGGGTGCTTCGCACCCCCCCAAGCACGTAAGTCGTTACGCGCCGTATTAGTTACCTAGTAAAGCTTCAATTTCTGCTTTCTCAGCCACAAGCTCATCTTGCATAGCCAACAGTTGAGCATTCATTTTGCCTTGCTCTTCCGACGTCGTAAACAATTCATCGAAACGTTGGTCCCAGACTGCCTTCTCTTTCTTGACTAAATCGTTCTCAACCTAATGTTTTTTAAGAATTTTAAATCAATATTTGAAAAAAAAAACGATACAAAGCGATAAAGGTACATTCACATTAAAAGTAGAGCCTTTTCAAGAATAGATTAAGCATACTGTTTTGAGTTTTAACACTGATAAGTTTAGCTCTGAAGTTCCTTTAGCTAGCAAATTGGAACCAATTTTCAAAAATCAAGTGAGAACGACAATAAAACTGAAAAATTAGCCAAATTGTACCGTAAAGGCAAAGATATACTAAAGAAAACTGACCCGTTTCTGTGGATGCTTCAGTTACGCAGGCTGATCTTAGTTTTGACAAGAATTTTGAAAAGACTAAATTTCAGTTGGTCTATAAATTAGTTAAAAAACTAGTTTCAACTGGGGTCTAGAGGGCAGTCCCCCTCATCTCAATAGCAAATTACGTGCCTGCTCAGCTACCCATTACCACCCTGCCCTCCCTACCTCGAGTCATACTCTAACTCGTTTATTAGGGCCTTTTTCGAGATTAAGAGTGATAGAAGGATGGATATGCCCCCTCCCACCACCTTGTATTTTTCCGAAATGTGTCTGATAGAAATTTTGAGATGGCCATTTGTTGTTATAGAAACTTCGAAAAGGGCTCCTTCGATTGGAAATTGAAAGGGCTAATGCTCTTTTTTATAGTAGAAAGTGATTGGAGGGCAACTAACACCCCTCAAGTGCTGACCATTTACCCAAACACATTCAATCAAAAGTTTAGGCGTTTTTAGGAGGATTTTTTGGTTGGACGCAGGGGTTGAGAAGAGGGGGATATGCTGGGGGAACTTTCTATTTAGTTAAGTTCCCCATTTCTTAACCATCATCACTAATCGCAAAGCAATTTTGACCAAATTCTGTGCTTCGCAGCTAACAACGAAATGTTTGTATTTTGTACTAAATACACTAAGACTAATTTTTAAGCTTTAATCAAGAAAGTGCCTCTTTAGAGTTCATACTGAAATTAATGTGAACTAGTGATGATAGTGGCATGGACGGTATGGGGCTTAGTCTACATGGAAATTATAAACTGAAATGTTGTTATTGTTGACAGTTCATTACAGTACTTGGAATGCATTCAATTAAAGCAGAAATTTTTCGGTTTGGGACCCATTTTCGCGAGCTACTTGTGTGGTTATAGCGTCGTGCTAGCAAGTATGGGTTGTTTCATGAGGGGCCCAAACGAATCGAGCTTTATGCTGCACACGGACACGCCGATGCCGTCTCCTCTTCCCCCGCACTCCATGGTGTGTAATCTGACCTATGTGTTAACTGAGTTTAATAAAGAGAATGGAGCTACTGCGTTTGTGCCGGGCAGCCACAAGTGGTGTCGCAATCCAGAATCACACGAGGCGCTTCCTGACAATAGTCCAAACGCAGTTGCTGTCGAAGCAACCCCCGGTTCCCTAGTAGTGTGGCATGGTAATACCTGGCGGGCATGAGTTCTAATATTGACCCTCCTACACAAAATTTACCCTAAACAAAATTTTACGAGGAAAAAGGGTCAAACAATTTTTCAAGAGGGGAAAGTACATTTAAAACATTGTATGTACATTTCGCCTTTTTGCGTTTTTTTTTTGTCCCTGGACTTTTTATTTCGGGTCGGACTTTTTTATTTTCGGGTTGGACTTTTTATTCGGGTCGGAAACTCTGGTGACTACGGTGCTGCTGCTCGGCCTTCTCCCTCCGGGAGTGACAACTTTCGATGGAAATACGGCCAGAAATATAATATAGCTTTACGCCGTACTGATCACGAGCCTAACGGAGGAAGAACCAAAATACTAGTTCATCCAGCAGTTATTAGCAACCAATTCGTTGAGTAAAATTCACAAGAGAATGGACCCAAGTTTATATATACATAAAAAAAATGTCATTGCCAAAAGTAACGCCTAGTGAAAACTAAGCATATTTTTATCGGTCTGATCACTGAATTTCCCGGAAATTTTGGTACACCAAAAACGCACTTCAGCCGAATTCGCTGGGCTTTCCCGAATATTTTGAGCTTTCCCCGAATTTTCTCGGCTTTCCCATTTTTTTGGACTTCTCAATTTCCAGGGCTTTTTTCCCAATTTCCGGAGAGCCAAAATCAAAACATTCAGAAATTAAATAAAACAAACAAGTTTTTTTAACTGAAAGTAAGAAGCGACATTAAAACTTAAAACAAACAGAAATTACTTCGTATATGAAGGGGGCTGTTTCCTCATCAACGCCCCGCTCTTCACACTAAAGTTTCTTCCTGTTTTAAAAAGTAGAGTTGAGAGAAAGAGTCAAAGTTTAGCGTAAAGAGCGGGGCGTTGACGAGGAAGCGGCCCCTTTCATATACGAAGTAATTTCTGTTTGTTTTAAGTTTTAATGTCGCTTCTTACTTTCAGTTAAAAAAAAACTGGTTTTTTTGAACACAAAGTACCACACCATCATTAGACAAATCAAAATTAAATGATTTTGAATACGATTCACCAGGGATTAAGGAATTCCTAACGTTTGATGAAGATGATTTGGATAATGTGAAACGAATTGTTGGAGTGATTAACAAGGATTTAAATTTCGACTCATTAGTTTCTTCAAAGTTATTCACTGGTAAATTAATACAAACAACAGTCAAAGAACGTATGCAAGGGAATTTCCAATCATTTCCAATCTAACACATTCCATTTCCGTTAAGTCTAGCACAGTTTAGTTTACGACAACAATATATTCGATCATACATGAAGAAGATTTACCGATCCCAGATGATTCAGAAATGTTGCAAGTATGATTTTCCGTAGATTGCATATTCAGAGGCAATTTCAAAGAGGAATGAGCAGTTCTCCCACCAGGCAGCACCGAGAAAGAAGCTGTTGTTCAGACAAACTATTGTTCAGAAGGAAGCTTGGTCTGATTCAGACGGATCGGAGCAATCGTTCTAATTCAATCTTTGCATACATATCAACGATGTATTGGTGAAACAATTGACTGCATTTTAAAATTAATTATCTTCATCCTGACGAATCATTATTCTGTAGCCATAATAGTTCATAGCGCTACATTTCTTGTCGTAGCCGGAACAGGATCAGCGGCGCGCCGGTCCAGTCCAGCCGATGACCGGCGGCGAGGATCTTCATGAAGAGGAGTTTAGCATCGCGTGGGGCGAGCCGATCCGGAAATCAAACCGTGAGATCAGGGCGCGAGATCCTCGATCCTGGGGCCGACATCCTCGGCTAGCAGGCGCAGGCTCTCATGGTCCCAGGAAGCGTCATCCGAATCCGCGGTCACGCTCAACAGGGTTCCAAAACCACCGACGCTCTCGTACAGCGCGCGAACCTTGTCCTCGACCTCCGCCGGATCCCCGACGATCCAGACATTCTCCATCATGTAGCTTAAAGAAGCAAACCTTAAAAGGAAAAAAAACCCATTCATATTGATTGAATTCCTGAAATTGAGCCATCTTAATTGGATAGATAGTCTTTATTTTTGATATTGTCTGTATGTATACAGATAAAAAGACTAGTTATGCAGATAATTCTTGGGTTGTTTTATTGGACTATTAAAACGGCATCTTTTTTCAGCCTTTATATGCTGTAATTTTATATTCTGCTAAGTTTTATGTTGTGATGCTAAGTATTAAAGCATTAACTTGTATACATTGTACATCCAAAGACTAAAAACGATGATTAAGCATTAGGAAACTTAGAATAGGCCACATGATAATTTGTTCTCCAAATTATTGGGGAGAGGGCAAATGGCCCCTCTTGTCCTCTTCCCGAACGACGCCAGTGCCCATTATTCTGTCAATTAATCATAGCATTCTCTAATTTTACTGTACTCTTGAAAGCAAAACTGAAAGTACAATGTTTTAATTTGTGAGACCCCGGGGTGGATTCAGAGACTAGAACATCTCTGCATCCCCTGGTAACACCTCTGTTCTAAGATGCTGTATGGAAACAATTTTAAGTTTTAATATTTTTCTTTTATCTTTATTTTCTCGTTTTAGCGTTCGAAGCTGCCTAAAGATATTAACTTGATGTTTAAAATTTTAAAATGCAGAAGATGGATTGAATAATTTTAGGAAGATAGTTTATGGAGTTGCTAAGAACACCTAAGGAATAAAAGTTAGAAACACGGCTAGGAATATTACAGATAATACTTTATGTTTACTAGAAAAGAAGAGGAGCTTGAACAAGATCTATTTGAGTGAAGGATTTACATGAAAGTAAAAGCAATGTAAAAAAAAGTGGAGAAATCAACAAAATATGAATTAAGGAGGTGTGAAATGGAAGCCATGGATAAATTTGACGAGGATCTGGAAGAGGCAGCTAGACGTTATAATAGCAAAATGACTTCTTTGACTTTTAAGGGAAGTTCTCTCCTTTTTCGAAAATCAGGCATATTTTCTCAGGCTTGTAAGTTTTGATGGGTAACACTAAACGCAATGATCTGTATATACTCGGAATGAACGTGATAAACCGATTCTTTTGATATATCTATTGCTATCAGTTTTTTTTTAGTTTTGGTTACTATTGAGCCGTTACAATTCGCGCGACGACAGGAAAAAACAATGGCAATTGTCTTATGAAAAGAAAAAACAATGAATGTTTATCCCATGACGAAAGAAAACAATAACAGTTTAACCGTGGCAGAAAGAACCGATGGCACTTTCCTGAAGTTTTGCTTCAATACCCTTAGCCTTCTTGAACACACCCCGGATTAAACATTCCCTCTTCTCCCAATGATAAGTCCTGTGTTTTAAAAAAGGGATAATATGCGTAATTTATATTCCTTGCCCAGGGGGCTGCTGGGGCATGGCATCTCGGAGGCACAGCTACTAGACTTTATCACTGTTCCGAATAAAATGGCTTTTTAAGATCTCTCTCAGTATTAAAGAGAGTCTCTAAAGGGGCAAGAGGGGGATGTTTCTCTTCGTTTCTTTTTCAACATCCCACTCAATATGCCTTTAAAGTTTCAACTTGATATCCATAAGGACATTGTGACTCAGAGCTCTTATTTTAAATCCTGACCGGCATTAAGCCTCTTATTTTCCTTTTTAAACCAATCTATTGCTTCATAGAATTTTGTTAGAGCTCATACCGTATGATCTCTTGGCTCTTAGCTCTTCATGCCTTGTCACAAGTGCCATATGAGCTCTTAGCTCTTGTTTCTGCTTGGAATGGAAAAAGAATTCGACCTTATATATTCGACCTTATAAAGCGCACTCTCACAAAATAAATATCACCACTTTAAGCGATTTTCTTCTCACAGGACTTAGCTTTAAATATACAAGGGATAAGAAGCACTATTTTAACTCCAAATCAACATTTGAAGGTAACCATTTTATTTCCAAATAGTTGAAAATATCGCAAAATTTGCATCCAAAGATGACATAACCCCACAGGTCCTAGAATAAGGGTCGTAAACTATTCGAACCGTCCATTCTTCACAGTTGTATTTTATAATGGGAACAAGGGGAGGGGGTAGGTTTGATATAGGGAATCCAGAGGCATGGAAATTTTGGAGATTATTTTCTTGATCAAAAGATCATTAACATTTTTCTTTGGGAAGTAGGAGGGGTTACAGGATCGGGAATTAACAAAATTTCTGATCAATTTGAAACTTACAGCTTTGTCTTGGGTGGTTTTGTATTTTTTAAGTTGAATAAAGAAAAAAATTTAAAGTTGAAGTTGAATTAGGCCATGGGACTTGGCATGGGACTTGAAAAGGGCTCATTCTTTGGAAATGGAAACGGATAGTGCCCGTTTTAATAGTCGAAAGTGATTGGAGGGCAGCTAACCCCCCTCCCAAGCCCAACATCTCCCAAAATACATCAAATCAAAATTTTGAGATAATCATTTTATTCAACGTAGTTGAAAGGTTCAGAAATTATGTATTTGAAGATGATAACCTAGTCCCCACCACAGCCCTCAGACCAAGGGTTATATTGCTGTTTTCAAAATAAAATTTTGATAATAAGACTAAGCAAATAGTAATCACAATTCCTGTGTCCGATACGAATGACAATTTTTCTCACTAGATACTTGTTTTTTTAAGGTTAGAAATGTAGTAATAAAACGATTCAGATGTTGGGAACTTTATTGTAACACTTAATTTTACTTCTGTCTCTAGGCTATCATCACTTTATTACCATCTTTCTCACTCAGCCAATAATAAAGCAATAAAGAAAGGCGTGTATTTCCTAGAAAAAAGAAAGAAAATGAAATTACGAAGCAATTCTAAAATATTTCGAGCAAGATATAAAAGACACTACTACTAACAACCTATTACAATATCAAGATGCCTGAGACCACACAGATGTACTGGAAGAAAAAAACAGACTTTGACTAAAAAGTATTTGTCAAAATCCTGCACAAACATGATTAGGCGTGAAATATAAGAACGTAATTCTGTATTTTTAATAAGGATTCTAAACAACACGTTAAGTTTCAGTACTTGCGTAAAAAATAAATGCACAGTTTAAAATAGTTTACTCCACAATCAGTTGTCAGAATCAAAAACACACTAGCGTTTTTTTTTGTAACGAGCGAAATGCTTCCCTTGTGTTATCTTTTTCCAACCTTTTGGTGTCTTGATAATTATAGATACATCAAAAGAATCGAATTTCGATGCTTATTCAAAATATATAAAATTCATCAAATTTAATGGTACCTATCAAAAGTTACGAGCCTGAGCAAATTTGCCCAATTTTCGAAAAAGGGGGTAAACACCCCTACCAAATATCAGGTGATCTGGATGAAAATCACTCCATAAGATTCAGCATGCCACAGAACTCCACTATAGAAGTTTAAAGCTCCTATACTGGAAAATGTGGAATTTTTAATTTTTGCCAGAAGAAAAACCACGAATGCGTGTTTTTTTTTCTTTTTTTTTCTCCCCAAGGGTGATCTATTTGTGTATTTATAACAAAATTTCTGATATGTCTTTCAATTTTTTTTCATATTTTCATTATTTTCTTGGGTTTATGCTTATCTCACATAAGGTATTTCACAGGTTCTTTCTAAGAGCCCTTGACTCTCAGTCCCTTTCAGAAGGCTTTTAAGTTCAACCATCTTCGAATTAGGGCATGTTACTTCATATTTTAATGGTTTTAAAAGATTTTTTCATATCTTCGTAAGATTCGTTTTATATTTTTATTATTTTCTCTGGTTTATGCTTATCACACACAGGGTATTTTACAGGTTCTTTTCGAGAGCCTTTCGCTGCAAGAAAATTATAGTGCTGAATCCAAGAAAAATTTAAAGATAAATGAATATTTTTTTTTTCTTGAGATGAAATCTTCGGTGCCGCATGATTTTTTTTTTTTTTTTTTTTTTTAATTCAGTCAACGCAAAATATAATCTATCTTTATATGATTTTCCGTATGCCTTTTTTTGTCTTGAGAGGGATTGGGGATTCGGTAGACCTACCTAAAAATCGGGAGAAATGGTAACAATATTTGGATATTTTTTTTAAGTTTAAAATACTCTAATAGCCTACTAACTAATTCACATGTCGACCTGTATTTTTGAGAAGAAAACATTAATTTTAATAATTACATAAAAAAGAATCGCATGTTAATGCTGATTTTAAATATATAAGTTCCATCAAGTTTAGTTTCACCCATCAAAAGTTACGAGCCTGAGAAAATTTGCCTTATTTTGGAAAATAGGAGGAAATACCCCTTAAAAGTGATAGACTCTTAACAATCTTAATCACACCATCAGATTCAGCGTATCAGAGAACACTACAGTAAAGGTTTCAAGCTCCTATTACAAAAATGTGGCATTTTGTATTTTTTGTCACAAGACAGATCACGGATGCATGTATATTTGTTTGTTTGTTGTTTTTTTTTTTCCAGAGGTGATCGGGGGCAACCTCCCTAATCCACAAAATAATAAAGAGAAAAATGTCACGCTAGCAACAGCAGTGATTAGGCGTATTACGTTTGAAAACAAAATCAAGTTTGGAATCAAATTCTTTATTTTGTATCTAATTTATCATAGTAAGCCCAAAAGCGCAGCCTAAGTAAAGAACGATGATGACACAGTGTATTTTTTATTTGTTTCGGACTAAGGCACTTCGCAAGAAGAGTTGCCGTAAAAACTTCAAAAGGGATTCATTTGATTACAATTAACATTTTGCTCAACATAGTTGATTATCTCTGGCCTGCCACTATCCCCCCTCCCCTTTGGTATTTTGCTTTAAAATCGATGAAATAGAATTTGATGTTGTAGCAATCTCATTTTTAAATTCTGGTTAGTACGTCCCATATAAGAGCTTCCACAAGTACATGGGATTTTATAAACCCTCCACTTCGTCTGTCTACGGAAGTTCGATCCTTTCCAGAATTTAAAAAACTAGTCAAAGTATTACTACCTCTTAAAGCTACCTTTAAGCCATTATTCTCTAAAATTATTTACTATTTAATTATTTAAAATTCTATGGTAGAGACGTATTACGTGGACAGAGGTCATAGCTTTTAGGTAAGGTGATATTTACTTTATTTGAACCTTTCAACTATACTGAACAAAACGGCTATCCAAAAATTTTGATTGGACGACTTAGGGGAAAAAGTGCGTGGGAGGAGGGCTTATTGCTCTCCAATTTTTTCCGTTACTTAAAACGGGCACTAGAACTTCTACTTTCAGTTCAGATGAACCATTTCCTAATATTCTCGAACCTTGGTTCAACGCAGTCACACAAGGAAGAGCAAAGAAGAAAAATAGCCTAAAAACGCATCCATTATCTATCTTCTGGTAAAAAATACAACATTTCACATTTTTGCCGATGGGAGCTCGAAACCTCTACAACAGAGTTTACTGATACGCCAAGTTTCCAAGTAAGGTTATTATTGGTGTTTCCTTTTTCCTTTCCTCTCTCTTTTCTTCTATTTCCTCAGTTATGTAGCGTCGTACATCCCGGAGGGTAATGAAATTTCTCACACATATGTACTTATTTTCCTGAAATATTGACTGCAATTACGCTGGTACCAACAATGCTAAACACCAATAAGGAACATACTGCCTTTTGAATAGGGATGCTAGGGAAGGGGGGGGGGGGGTCTGAAGGTAGTCGGTATCATTTTTTTAGTATTAAACTGGGATAGTACCGTAAATTAGATTTTAAGTTCAATATATCATTAATACTTCACTTTCCTATTAAAGGACAAATCGCTCCCCCTAAATCAAAAAAATTAAAGCTAGAATATGAATAAAATCATAAAATAAGATAAATTTGTGAAAATTAGGTTATTTTATTTTAGCTTATAGTTTTATTATTTAGTTAAGGATGACAAGGTAGGATGACAAGTAAATAATTCCAATATTTTCAAATTACTGATGAAAACAATTATGTCTACCAATTACTGATTGAAAACTAAATGACATTGTCTACAATAATACAAAAGCCCCAAAATTCTCATCAACACAGGTGTCCAGCCCCCTCCCCCCTCAAAAAAATTATATAGGAGAATGCATTGGACTTGTATAATTTGGGCTATATGTTTGCATATTCGGGGTAGGGGTGGGGCTAGATTACGTTAGGTTGGGTTGGGCTAGGTTTCCATAATTGTATTTCTAAAGTATCATTATATCTTCGTGTTTTGTTATTTTTCATTAGGATTAACCTCACTTTTTGGATGTATTTCCAATAATTCGAAAATTTGTCAAGCTGTACTTGTCTATTATAGTGACCATACTACACCTCTTGATCTGAGTAAAACCGGTTTCTCTATCTGCTTTCGAAGATAAGTATTTAATATATCTACTTGTCTATTATAGTTACTACAGTTAGTGATGATGCCATTGTCCCCTTCAAAAAGGTAATTTTACTAAAAGCGTGTTAAAGAGAAGGCTAAAGTTTAGTTGTTTCCATATATTTTTTTCTAATCAATATTTTTCTGTGCTTGTTTCAAAAGCAACGAATCTGCCTTATTTTATTGTTCTTTTTGGGTTATTTTGCTGCTCATTTTTATGGTAGGCACATAATACATAAAAGAACACAGATCCACCCTTCACTACTATCACTACAACTACTACTAATAAGTCATTGTACCGCTAACACATGTGAGGCCAATATATCCGCGCACCCTTCTCCTCCACTCTGTTCCGCTCCAACGACAAACATGCGTCCTACTATATTCGTTTTCAGCATGGTAGACTACTCTAAAATCTTTCCTTAGCATTTTTGTATCTCCGGTATGGGTTGGTGCACAATTCAGAATCTTGCACCCTGACTATTTATTCGACTTTAGCTGCTATTAGTTAAAAACAAAAATAAAATCTAAGACGAGCAAAAATAAAATCTAAAAATGTTTCAAACTTAAAATCGAATTAATTAAAAAAAAAAAACAGAAGCTAAAATAAATCATCAGATAAAGATAACAGGAGTGGCCCGGCTCAATAGTGACCGAATATCTAAAAAACAAAGTTGTTTGTGTACTGACGTCATGTTTTTCGACTGTAGACTGACATCATGTTTGTCGAGTTGACTGACGTCATGTTTGTCGACTGACGTCATTATAAGGATTGAGCATTATGCCGTCATGAATTTTTTTGTCGACTGACGTCATATTTGTTGACTGACGAAATTACAGACCGGGACACCGGGACACAAATGACGACCGGGACACTGGGACACAGGAAATATAATTGACGACCGGGACACTCAAAGAGAAATTACAGACTGGGACACCGAGACACAAATACCGACGGGGACACATGGAATATAAATGATGACCGGAAAACAGGAAATAGGGATAGGTGGTTTATTAGCATAGGTAAATTTGGTATAGAAAACAAAACTAGGAATGATTAAAGACTGCAGCAGCAACATAATTACAGCCAATACAGTATTGGGGTCGTAAGAGAGCCAATAAGTTAGTGCTTTTGTTTTGATCTGATACCATTTTTAGGAGCTTCGGATATTTTTCAAAATTCCCTTAAATTTGTTTTCAAAATAACATTTTCTATTAAGACTGATTTAGGTAAGAATTACCATTCCTGAATGAGCTAGAAATGACAATTTTTTTCATTTTCTTGTGTTTTGTTTTTCAAGCAGTTTTTTTTAAAGGTAGCGAAATTCCTTGTCGGGTAATTTCCGACCCGCACGAATGGCGTAACGACTCCTACACTGTCTCAACGAGAGACTCGGCGAAATTGTAGTCGTGGTGAAGATGCCACGTACCCGCACCAAGACGGAAAGACCCCGTGAACCTTCACTACAGCCTAATACTGGCTCTAGGTACGTCATGTGTAGGATAGGTGGGAGACGTTGATGTCGGGGACGCCAGTCCTCGAATAGTCACTGGTGAAATACCACTCTTAGTGTATTTGGATTCTAACCTGAGGCCGTGAACCCGGCTTGGGGACAGTGTTACGTGGGTAGTTCAAAGTAACATATTTGCTTAGAAACAGTTGATGGGGAAGGGACTTGTGTATAAAAAAAACGTAAAAGGTGTACTGTATGGAAACTTAGAAAATAAAAAAAAAATCAAGAGATCTTGAGGGGTGAACCCGGAGGGCCTCTGTGCACGTATTCTTCTCGAAGTATTCCTTTGGAAATAACCCTTCTAGAGATCGAGTCAAAAAATAGCAATGAAAACTGTGGAAATGGTTACAGATTGTGCCCCCCCCCCTTCCCTGAGAAGGCCTAGAGGATTGTGTGGGGCAAAACTTAGACCTTCCAAGTGGAATTCTTATAAATGTTGGTATTTATGTCCGTCTGCTACACTATCTACTATCTATATATATCAAAATAAGTTGTATGTATTTTTGTTTGAGGGTTTGCATATGAAGTGTGAAAAATAAAGAAGAAAAAGAAAACTAAAAAAAGAAAAAAAGGCAAAAAACTAAAAAAACTGAAAAGAAAAAAAACTAGAAAAAGAAAAAAACTAAAAGAAGATAAAACCTAAAAAAAAAATTCCGAATTAAATATTCGGAATTCTTATTTCTTAAAATAAGAGCTTTGAGACACGATATCCTTCTAATTATCAAATTTTATTGAGATCCGATTACCCATTCGTAAATTCCATTGTTCTGACACCATGAACAATTCTTCTATTTAATGTTTAATTGGAAACCCAAGCACCTATAAAAAAAAGTAATAAGCAAAAGCAAGCAATAAATAAGCGCTATGCAATAACCACAGGCAGCAAGCAGGGGTGGGTATTTAGCTGGGTCCCAACATTGCAGGAGGAGGGATGGCTTTTAACAAGGCTGGTCATTTCTAATTGCACCTTTAAGCATGATTGAATGTTTTGATGCAGGTTGATAGACTTTGTCATATCTGCAACAAAAAATGTCCACTTTTTCATTATAGTGAATGCCTAAATAGCTTGTAATATTTAAGGAGGATCAATTCATGGAGGAAATTGTCAAGTGGGAAGAGAATTTCCATGAAGGGGCGCAGGATTTTCTAGCATTATTTAAAGCAAAAAACAATGAAAAATAAATGTGAAAAAATTTTTCAACTGAAAGTAAGGAGCAGCATTGAAACTTATTATTACGCATATGAGGGGTTCACCTCCGCCTAAATACCTCGCTCTTTGCGCTGAAGTTTTTTAGTAATTTCAACTATTTATTCTGAGGCCTTTGTGATTCAGGGGTCTTTCTTAAAGGATTAGGACAAAAAATTTTGAGCTTTAGCGTAAAGAGTGAGATAGTAACTCGCTCAGCTCCAATAGTTACCAAAATTCTAAAAAATAGAATTTTGATATTAATAGATACATCAAAAGAATTGTCTTATCATACTGATTCCAAATATGTAAAATTTATCAAGAATTTATCATTGATTATAATTCATAACATTTATTTTTACTGTTATCCATCAAAAGTTGAGCCTTAGAACATTTGCATGATTTTTGAAAAAGAGGGTAAATATCTCCTAAAAATAAAGAATTTTAATGAAAATCTAACCATTAGATTTAGCGTACCAGAGAACCAGTTCCTTGTTCCGAGCTCCTATACAGCAAAATGCAGAAGTTCGCTTTAGAAAAATTATTCAACGTTTAAGTAATTATAGAGATCATTCTCGAAAAGAAAAGCCCATACAGAGTATTTCTTATATAATCCCCAGACATCAAACACCATGTACATTATTTTCTACTTAGTGGCTCCTACGGCGCATGTCTTTGGAGAAATATGTTAGTTGTATAGGCATAGGAAATATGGATGGAACATTTTTTTAGTTCAAAAATATGTAGTTGTGTTTAATTATTGGGTCATATAAGATTGTACAGAACCGAACAATTAGTTATGTATAATTATTAGATTGTTTAAAAGAAACCATCTTATGTCGCTTATGAGTAACCTAAAGTTCCATGATATTTTCCCACGAAACTATTTTGTCTCGATTTTCCGGTCATTCTCAAAGTCGGCATTGCAAGATCAATGTCATTTGACACTGATCTTTTTTTCAACCCAAAAAATCTTATTACCTATATTTTGTCATCAAACAAAGTGTCACTGTTTTTCCGTCATAGCAAGAAGTGTCAAGATTCTTTTCTTTCATTGGACAAAGTACTATTCATCTTATCTATCAGGGAAAGTTTCATTAGTTTTAACCTGTCATTTGAGACGTATATTCTTTTAATTTATGATTAATAGATATCGCCTTTTTTGTACTTGATCCTAAATAGTTAAACCAACACTACCAAACCAAAAAGGCAAGGATAGTTCTATCTTAAGCAAATATTTCACTTGACCATGTCTTATATAAATAGCTGACTTGTGCTAAGTAGCTCTTACTTTGCGATACTGCTAATTCTGTACCTCTTAAACAGAATACAAATAGGTTAAGAATGACCTTGATTTGTTTTTCTCAACTGCTGAGATAAGCGACTTTATGAATTTTCTAGCAAAAAAGCTATCATATAGCTTTCTTGTGCAAATTTACTAATTTAATACTTGTGACGGTAATAAAAATATAATAAAAGAATTAGGCTTGAAACTTCTTTATAGAAAAGCTTTGTGTTTCAGCTTTTTATCTGTTAGTTCTTTTCTTGTTTTTTTCTGGATCTTAAGGCCTAAAAAATATTTTCTTGTCATGGCCACAATCTAATAACGAAAATCGAAAGGTAACTGGATTAATAAAAAGAACCAAATGCATTCCAGTTCTTTCGCTTGCTTTTGACACAGTAAGTATCATATTGGGCTTTTGCTTGCTTGCCCTCTTTAGACGTTTTATGTTCTGTTAACTTGTATAATATACTCAAGTTCAATAGGTCGTCACAAAAGTAGCTAAAGAAATCATCAGCCATGTACAAATATGGTAATACATAGAAAAAAAAAATTATCTTTGACGCTTTAACTTTAGCACGGTTTGAGTCACAAAAAAAATTCCCGTCTTACCTTTCTATTTCTATTTCTTTTTTCACAAATGGCTTATTAAATCTAAGACATATCAACAACGCCAAAAAGATGTATATTAACACACTTCAGTGTTACTACTGCGCCGTAAGTTTCCTTAAGAATGAATGAACCTTTTTAAACATTTGATTTTAATTATATAAAGACTTTCAGCGATCTTTTGAACTCTTTTTTGGATATGACTATTTTCTGGGAGCAAGTTTTGTCTTTTTTTCTAATTTAATTTAAGCTTGGTAGTCATGCGAAGTATGTTTCATCTTCTGCAAATAAATCCCTTGGTATCATAAAAAGAACCATATCTAGCCAACACCCAAGAGTTTCTATGAAGTTATCTAATACCACCTAGCAGTTGGAATGTCATTGGCAGCCCCTTTTGTTCAAAAAATGCCATGTCATCCATCTTGGCAAACACAACAGGCATCTTAAATATTTCCTTCAAGACAATTTCCTTTCTGCTGTTTCTGATGAAAGAGATATTGGGGTTATTGTTGGGCTAGAAAAAGTTTCTTTTCTCAAATTCAAAAATGGAATATCAAAACATCTAGAATAATTCCCTGGAGGTCCCCATGCTCCAACGAGAATCTACCAGGTTAGGAGCAAAGAAAATAGGACACTAATTAGAAACAAAACTATGATTGATTAAAGTGAGCGTGTAAGAAATTAAAACCCCTACCAATCACTACCCAAAACAACTTAGAAATTCAAAATAAGCTTAATTTTAAATTATATTAATTTTAATAACTTGAAATTTCAATCAAATAAACCTTAAAACTTTTTTAGATCAGTCAAATTCTATTATTTTTAAACTCTATGTGTATCATTAAACAGCTATGGCTAAATCAGTCTCTTTAGCACAAACTAAACTAATCATTTGCAAGAAAATACCCAACATTCTTTTTGAATATATTAAACGAGTGGAAGCCCCGCGTAGACTCTGGGAGAGTGTTCCAAATCATATCACCATATAAGAGGGTGAAAGCCAAACCGTATTGACAGAGTATAAGGCATTTATAAATTATTGGAAGTGTGGAAAAAATGAGTCAATTGCTCGGAAAAAAAAATATATTATTACATAGGGCAGCAGGAGGCTGGCTGTGTAACCTCAAAAAAAATTAAAAGAAGCACAAGGTGGAGAGTAGAGAGATCTCAAGTCAAGCAAGTGTTTATTAAGTAAGGAACTTATCCACATGATGGATACTAGTTATACCTGGGTGGCTTGGAACATATTGAAGGTAAGTTCATATGTCTCTTGAAGCAAGATTATCAATAATGATAAGACACTGAAAGTGTCTATGTCCATCTTATACTGAGAAGCTGTTCAGCAAAGTTTTTAGGGATAAAAAAAGTGGAGGTAAGTTCTTTAGTCTCTTTTGAGAAACTAGTCTTTGTTATGGGGATTAACCAACCCCAGGGGGGGGGAATGTTGGTAAAATAAGGATTGGTTCGACCGGGCACGCGTACGCACTTGGGAAGGAGGATAAATACGAGGAAGAGATTCCTGCACGCTTCCACCAATACAAAATATCATCTTTAAAACAAACCCAAATTTTGGCTACAAAAACTTTGCAAATTTTTAATACATATTTAATAACCCAGACCACACTGTTTTTATTAACCAAGCTAACCAATCACTACAGAGAAGCTGTTAAAATTTATAAATACCGACATTTAGGTCTGGCTTTGAACAGAGATTCTGTTCATTTAAGAATGAATGTGTAGTATTTCAGTTTTAAACAGATCGTGGTAACGAACTGTAGTAAGGAGCGACCCGGTTCAGTAGTAACCAAAACTCTAAAAAATGGAACTTTGATGCCAATAGTTAAATTCAGTTAAATTTAATAGTTCTTTCCGAGACTATTCAAGAAAAATATAGTTTCTCTGCAAACAGGAGTTTGAATTCTGCCCCTTTCCCTAAATATTTTCTTTTCTAGTTAATGCAGCATTGAAAATGAAAATAAACAAGAAAGGGAAATAAAATCTTGAACTGATGGTCTTTCAAGAATTAATATTATTATGTATCAAATATTCAGTTTGATTTTATTTGTACTTTCCAAGACTGTTTAAGACACATATAGTTTTCAGTAAAGCACCAATGACGCAGTAGGCTTAAGACTTTTACAGTTTGAGGAGGAGGCAAAGCCCCGAGATTTTTGTGGATTGGCGGCCCTGTGTGTTTTCTTTTGGATTTATTCCAGCTTAGATAACCTGTGGAGATTTTCTTAAATAACAAATGAGCTTGTAATAGCTTTTCCCTCTTAGTCCTATATGAATCTGATGCCTTTTAAGCTTCTTTTCAAATAATTCCCAATGATTTTCTTCCGTTAACAATCCCGATCCTGTCTCTTTTTACCAAAAGTCATTTGTATCCAAAACAATATCCCATTTAATCGTATTAAAAGCCTTGAGTTATTTTTGAAACTCCCTTGTCACAATTCAGTAAACCGGAGACCTATGAATGTTTAATTACTTAGAAATCTTAGAAAATTTCTAGCTCTTTTTCACAAGTGTACTCTATGAAGGATATTGCATTTAAAACAAAATCGATACTATCATGAGCAGAAGACAATAACCTACACGATGATTACAACCATTTTTCGATGTATTTTCCTGTTTTCGAATTGTCCCATAGAATGTCCCATAGGTATCTGAAATTTTTACAAGTTTTTTGCCAGAAAGAATCTTTTCAGATCGCCCATGAGACCAAAGTGACAAGCTAGTATAATTAACCTGCTATTTCTGCCAATAAATAAGTGCTATTTGAAGGGTTTTTGACAATCGACGACCAGCGCAGCAGTGAGCGCATGCGCCGCGCTTCGCCCTGCAACGCCTGCAGACCGGCGCTCGTCGCCCGGTAGGACTTGGTTCGGCGGGGGCCACGCACGGAGGCATCGCCCTGCGGACTCTCCGCCGCGTCCCGTGCCTCCACCAACCCGTGGGACTCCAGTCGACGCAGCGCGTTGTACAGAGTCCCGGTCAGCATCTTCACCTCACCGGCGGAGCGCTCCTCCAGGGCGCCCAGGATTCCGTAGCCATGGAGCGGGCCGTCGACGAGCACGGCGAGAATCAGGTACATCGGCTCCGTGAGAGGCACGACTCTTCGTGGGGGCGCAGGATTTTCTAGCACTATTTTTATAAAAACAATGAAAAAATAAACATGAAATAGTTTTTTCCACTGAAAGTAAGGACCAGCGTTAAAACTTAAAACGAACAGAGATTTGTACGCATATGGGGGTTCATCTATTTCTAAATACGTTGCTCTTCACGCTAAAGTATTTTTAGTAATTTCAGCTATTTATTCTACGACCTTTGTGATTCAGGGGTAAATCTTAAAGAATTGGGACAAAATTAAAGCTTTAGTGTAAGGAGCAAGGTATTAACAAGGGGGCAAACCCCTTCATATACATGATAAAAACATACCAATAGAACCTGAAGTTTTCCAAGTGTTTGGTTAAATGGCAAGGGTAAAAGGTGGGAGTAAGTATGACTCTCTTATTGGACCAATACTTGTTTGTTAGCTTTTAGAAGGGTACGCCCTTCTACAGCCCATAGGGCAAGGGTGGGAAATAATAAGAAGTGCTAACTGTTTAAAGATAGTTTTTATTATGAAGAGTTATTAATTTTAAAGTTATTAGTTCATTAAGACCATTGATGTGTATAGTAGTAAGAAATTACGAAGGTTAAACTTACTGAAGCTTTTCTTTATAGACGACAAACGATAGTTTGCATTCTTTACAATTTCCGGAAAGATCATATTTTGCAGATAAAGGGTTCTTAACCATGCTTATCAGCATTGCAGGTAAAGTTGCCATTGCTATTGGCTGTAAAAGAAAAAAGCTTAAGAAGGAGCGCATAGACAGGAACTCACGCACGATTGGGGTCTTTTTCCCCTTTCTGCCCCCTCCTGAACTCTCGATGGCTCAAATATTTTTTTAATTTCTAACCCTTTCCCCATAGTTTGCCCACTTTTGTATTGTTCTATCATTTCCCCGTTACAATATACTGGCTAGCCAAAGAGTCAAAAGATACAATTTCATACTATTTCATCCATTTTTATAGCAATTAGAAAATTACGCAAAAGATGAGACAATCACAAAAAAAATCCATACAAAAAGAGAAAAAAATAAAGGAAACTCACACGACAAATTATAAGTATTGATTTTGAAAGTAAATCCAGATATGGCAATCAGAAAAGAGTAAAAAGCATAAAATCAGCTCTGTTGTATATTGTATGTCCGTGGTCATCTTCTGATGGCTAAGTATAATCAGATTGTAACCCGAAATACTTGGACATTCCTCAATAATAGTATAAATGAAATTTTTCTTGAGTCCTAATTAAAAATTTTGCACGTTTTTTCCATATTATTCTTTTCCGTGTTTTCCCTTTAGTTAAACGAAGCTTTAAAATAAATGTCAGGAAGATTTTTTTGCAATAAGAAGTGTGGCATCACCCCAAACCACCCTTTTTCAGGCTTAGCATGAAGGGAGATGAGTGGTTAATTCTCATCTAACTTCTCCACCCCATCCACTCACCTTCCTTTCTTCATTTTAAGGCTCGTGGAGATTTAGACCATTTGGATACTAAAATACCCTCTTTTTGGCATCTACCTCCTCCAATGTTTTGGAAGGGGGTTGGCAACACACCGGGCCCTTGTTTAAAGAATTATAGCTGACAAGCTTTTTTTAGGGTGGTGAAAAGCCGACGGGTAGGTTAACCACATATTTTCACACCGGCGTGCATATGAATAGCTACGACTCAAAGAAATATAATATTTTCTATTTAAACCTCTCAGAAATAACTTGGTTTAAATTTATCTCTAATAACAAACCTCCCCTTTGTAAATGGTTACTAGGTTGCCTCCGTCGGAATTGGATGTTAGGGGCCCCACTGGAATTTCTCGCTAGGGTCCCATTTAAATTGGTTTCTAGGCTATCGGTGGAATTAGATGTTAGGGGTTCCACTGGAATTGCTCACTACGGAATGGGTCAGCCACATATTTTCACCGTGGGGTGAATATGCATAAGACCGAAAACAGTGCTTTGAGTGATTCCACTTGCGACATCGCATGGTTTGGAAAAAAATTTGTTGCAGTTAGCTGTGAAGAGTCGAACCAGTCAAAGAATCCATGACCGATTCGATCACGTCCGCATGGATATCTACTTGAGAAAGTTTGAATCTGACACGGCTGTGTGGCACTTTAAATCTCTACAACAGAAGAATTTGGGTTTTGCTTCCTTCTTTTGCTGCAAAAATCGAAATCCTGCTGCGTCATTGGATCTTTACTGAAATCTGTATGTCTTGAACAGTCTTGAAAAGTAAAAGTAAAATCAAACTGAATGTTTGAGAACTAATTCTCTGGTAAGCGCAAGGCCTATGCCCGTGCCGGCCGGGGCGGCGCTAGACTGTTCTTTATCTACGGCAACTTTTTGATTGCGAACCCGGCGTTTCGTTTTCTTGGACGAACCGACCCCGTTCGCCTGATAGAATCTATCAAAAATATGGGGCAAAGCCTGAGGCGCTATGCCCGTTCCCGTATCTTTTACGCTTACGGTCAAAACTTCCGCAGGATGGCCGTTTGAGTCGGCTTCGACGGTAATTTGACCATCTCTGGGCGTGAATTTGATCGCGTTAGAAAGCAAATTAGATAAGATTTTCCACATTTTACCGGAGAATAATCAAGCAGCTCTCGACAGTATGCGGCTGCCGCATAAGCGGCATCGGACGTCAACATCGGGCGGTGATTCTCGCCTTCCAGCCACTCGGCATCGAAGTTTTCGCCATCCGGTTTCAGATTGAGAACCGGCTGGCCCATCGCGCCCATGATGAACATGAACGAATGACCTAACGGGGTCCCTCGCGCTGCGTTCCAAGCAATCCCTGCAAGACCTTCTTCGCTTTTATGAAGGCGCCGTGCCGCATCCAATGTTTCGTCGATTGTGAACGGGACTCCGATGCCGGCCGCTTCGCAAAGGTCCCGGCGTACGTCTTTTTTAGGGGGGGGGTCCCCTTTTGACAAATCAGGCAAAGATCCTCAGACTCATAGCTATTGATGGGTGTTATTGAATTTAATGAATTTTCTATATTGGGAATCAGAATAAAAGCCAAATCTGTTGATGTATTTATTGCTATCAAATTCCATCTTTTAGAGTTTTAGTTACTATTTGCTGATTTGCTCCTTACTTTTAGTTGAAAGATGGCGTATGCAGTAAAAATGCATAGATTAGAACAGCTCATGCATATGTTTCTTTTGTAATGGGACAAAATTTGCAATAATAATAAGATAAGTCTTAGAAATAAGACTGATCCCAAATGCCAACGCTCCAAATGCACCATGTGTTGCCGTGTGAGAGTCTCCACATACTGTAACACAACCAGGGAGGGTGAAACCCTGCTCGGGTCCAACGATATGGACGATCCCCTGTCGTTCGTCGGCAAATGAGAAATACTTCAGACCAAAGTCTTTCACATTCTTCTCCAACTGCAACACCTGAGTACGGCTCGCAGTTTCTTCAATGAAGGTTTCAACATCTACCAAACCGGTTCGGTCCGATGTGGGGACGTTGTGATCTACAGTAACGAGTGTACAATCGGGTCGTCGGACACCACGGCTGGCCAATCGTAGACGGGGCGTTAATGAGGAAGCAGCCCCTTTCATTTGCGAAGTAATTTCTGTTCGTTTTAAGTTTTAATGTCGCTCCTTACTTTCCGCTAAAAAACTTGTTTTTTTTTTTTTTTAATTTAATTTCTCAACGTTTTTGAATCAATGCATGTTTTGATTTTGGCTCTCCACAGATGAATAAATAAAACGAAATTTGCAGATTTTTTTTTTCTTTTGGCTAAATGGCTTTCTCATAGTTTTGATCGAATGATTTTGAGAGAAAAAGGAGTGGGGGGGGAGGCCTAGTTGCCCTCTGATTTTTTGGTTACTTAAAAAGGCAACTAGTTCTTTTATTTCTCAGTTGTCCGTTAGTATCCGTCGTTGGCAGTTTAAATTTGTTTGGATTTTGTGCAAATCGCGGATATTAGAGAATTGCTCACATTATTTTTTATTAGGTATTTGATTTTGCTTTTTGGTCTTTTATTGAACTATTTAATTTTTTGTTGGTTTTCTTTCATTGGTTTTGTTGCACTTTCCTCGCTTGTTTCTTGGCTTTTGTTTTTTTCTTGATCATATTATTTTATTCGCGCTGAATAAGAGAGTTGGCTGTTCTCTCGATTTCGCTTTCTGTTTTTTTTCTTCAGTATTTTCATTTGGCCTTTAAAAAGGACTGCAATTAGGGCCTGGCTGTTAAATTTCTATCTTGTCAGACTAATTACCTCTGGATAACAATCAAAGAGTGTATATAGGTATCTGGCAATCTTAATTCAAAAGGTAACTCATCTCATCTAATTTCATATATGCTGCGATTTTTTGGTCCGTTGGTTGGCCTTACTTGGTAATTTTGGATAGCCTGATCCAACATTTTTATTATTAATTTTTTTCTGAGTATATCGTTATATGTTTCTAATTGTTGGAATAGTATGTTTGACATTTTTTTTTGCAAAAGTGAAAAATCCTATCAGCTTTATATAGTCAAGTTGAGAGAATGTTTTGGATCAGGAGGCTTTGATAGACTGAGATGGAGGAGGAGTTTGCGTAGCTGTGTTGGCCTCAGGTGGCTTGATAATGCGGTGAGTTAGATAATTATGGATGACTGTATGGAGGGCATTTTCTATTTGTGTACTTTCTATGGAATTTCCAAATAGAAGGACCTAGGGCACTTGCTGTGATTGCCAAGTATTGCCCTACCTCTATCACTACATATCACTGTTGATTCTATTAGTTGATACTGGATGTTATGATGGATAGATAAGGTTTTATTTTCACCAAAATTTTCGTGAGACTGCCAAATTTCTTTGGTGTAGTCCGACCATACAATACTCGTTGTCCTTTAAGTATGCTTCCTGTGCCTTTCAGTGTCTCCGAGCGGTCTAGATTTTCACCTAATAATATTATTACAAACTATTGGAACACCTATGAATCTTCTTTTGATCAGAGTCTATCGCTATTAACATTAAAGACTAAAATCAATGCTCTGCTAATTAGTAAATATGAGTGTGAGTAGCTCCCAGCCGTTCAGCTATCGGATAAATAATGACAATAATTTTCATAAAAGTTTTTTTTTGCATTTATTTTTTGGTGTTTATGTCTTGCACTACTGCCACTGCTCCCATGGCCTCTTTGGTAAATAATATACAGTTGGGATTAGGCTCTACTACTAACTATCAATATAGGCTACTTAAAATAGCTATCATTGTATAAGGCTAAAATATTCAAACTATTATCATACTTATTAAAAAGATTTCAACAAATGTAATGTGAAAAACCAAAATTTCCATGTGGTATAGCGACAGTACATTACAGGGCTGAGAAAAACAAGGAAAAAAATACGCCATTAGATTGTCTATTCAATGTTCTGTCCCTGCATAATGGTTACTTCTGTTAAAATTAAATCCCAGTCCCCTCTTGCCCCCTCCTCCCAAAGTAACCAGATATATAACTGTAATAGCCGAGTCTATGTGTCGGCTCTAATAGCCGAGTCTATGTGTCGGCTCTAATAGCCGAGTCTATGTGTCAACTCTAATAGCCGAGTCTATGTGGCCTACATGTGCTTCATTTCGCCACATAGATGAGAAATATTAAATCTGGCCGCAAAAAGCAGAAGAAGAACATCCGGTCGACATCCTTGACCGGAAGTGGCTAAGAGTCAGTTGCTGCTTCAACCTTAAACAAAAAATAAGCAATGAACACCTGATGATCCCAAAAATCTCAGCTAAATTTAAAAAAGCAAGTATTAAAGATTGTTTGCTAAAATTTTGATTACTCCTGTCCTGTTACAAAACACGTCTGGTAAAAGTGCTTTGCGGATACCGTTGTTCGTATCAGGGGACAAGTGCAAGCTACCTAAGTCACTTTCATGACGCACGAAGTGAGTGAGCAAGTATATATTTCGCATTTTGATGTTTTATTTCTATAAGATATGGTGTTTAAAGGTTTGAAGTCTTTAATTATAAGTTTTTGCTTACTTAAAAAAAAAACAAAAAAAAACCATAAATTCACGGTTTATATAGAAGGATTGATATCAAAAATTAAAGCGACCCGAAATTAACTCAGAAAAGAAGTCTAAATTGATCCTAACAAAGTGTATCTATGTATGCGTGTATACATGTATGTATGTATGTTAGCATGTATGTATGCATGCATGTATGTATGTATGTATGTATGTTTTATACATATGTATGTATGCATGTATACATGTATGTATGTATGCTTGTATGTATGTATCTATGTATCTATGTATCTATGTATCTATGTATCTATGTATGTTTGCATGTATGTATGTATGCATGTATGTATGTATGTTTTATACATATGTATGTATGCATGTATACATGAATGTATGTATGTATGTATGTATGCATTTATGTATGTATGTATGTATGTATATAGGTATGTATGTATGAGGTCATCCGCCGGGCCGCCGGCATGGGCAAATCGCCGATGGACTGGGACCCGGAGTCCTACGCCCAACATCTGACCCATTGCGACGTGCTGATCGCCGGCGGCGGTCCGGCCGGCCTGGCGGCAGCGCTGGCCGCGGGGCGCACTGGTGCCCGGGTCATCCTGGCCGACGAACAGGCGGAATTCGGCGGACAGTTGCTGAGCGACGATGTCGAGATCGACGGCAAGCCGGCGCTCGACTGGGTCGCCGAGGCGGTTGCCGAACTGGAGGCCATGGATGAGGTCACGGTGCTGCCGCGCACGACGATCACCGGCTACTACGTAAGCTTTTATAATTTGTTGAAAATTGAAAATTATTTGATAAGAAATTATTATTAAAATGTTAATTTGTTAATAAAAAACAAAAATAAGAAATAAAAAATTTAAATAATGAAATAAATAATAATTAGAATATCTAAATTGGTTTTGTCAGACCACCAAAACCCGCTAACACCGCCTCTGGTAAAAAGATGGCTAGACAATATTACCTTTGACACAACTGATGAGGAGGTGATCTTCTTCTCAAAATTTTCAAGGAAAGTGTCAGGTAAGCTTGCTTCGGGCTTTTCGCAATTTTCTCCACTATATTCAACATCACACCTTGGTTGTTGCTTGGTTTTGTGGGGTGGGGGGGGGGGGGGGGTAGGCGATCACCTTCTCTTTCTTACTTTAACTCACTTCCCTGTTGCCGTGGGCAGAGTTGGCGGGATAAGCAAAAGATAGGAGCACAAGGGTGACGAGGGAGCACAAAGTTTATATTTTGAAGAAAGCAAGCATTCTAATGTTAGAGGTAGCCCAGGAGTTCCAATAACCTAGCCCTCATAGCTTCTATATTTGCGGGAAAGTGGCTGATGTTTAATACCAACTCCCTGTTAAACTTCGGAGCATCGATGACTTTGCAGTTTAATGACCTGCTCCCCCTGGTGCCTGGAACACTGATCAGCTATTTTGCATTGCACTGAATAGTTCGGGGGTAGGACTATTCCACGTGACAGGAGTACCAGCTGCTTCAAACAACGCCAATAACATAGGGCTAACCAGCTGCTTCACACAACACCAGTTGTCCCAAAAAAACTCAAAAGAGAACAGGTGGAGGGGGTAATCCGGATGCCTAACACACCACCGAGCACCTGATAAAATATTTGAACAGAAGGACCATCCATGGCAAAAAATCAAAATCCGGTTGCATAACACAACACCGAATACCTAATAAAATATGTGAACCGCCGGACCATTCATGGCGGAGGGGGCCGACCAAAAAAATTTCTGGTCACTTAAAAAGAGAACTAGAACTTTTAATTTCCGTTAGAATGAGCCCTATTGCGACATTCTAGGACCACTGAGTCGATACGATCAACCCTGGGAAAACAAACAACAACAAATAAACACGCATCCGAGATCTCTCTCCTGGCAAAAAGTGTGAAAATCCACATTTTTGTAGGTTTGAGCTTGAAACTTTTACACTAGGGTTCACTGATATGCTGAATCTGATGGTGTGGTTCTCGTTAAGATTCTATGACTTTAGGGGATGTTACTCCCTATTTTCTAAAATGAGGCAAATTAAATACGATTGCAATTGTATTTAGTAATTTGATTACTGTATTGAGTGCTGGACCTGCTGTGTCTTTGTATGGGTCGCCAATGATATCACCAACTACTGCAACTTTATGGACTTCAGATCCTTTCTCACCTTTCATTTCAACTAGTTTCTTTGCGTTATCCCATGCACCACCAGTATTTGCCAAGTGATATGCTAGTAAAATTCCAGTAACTAGAGAACCCATCAACAATCCTGCTACTGCAGTTGGACCTAGTAATACTCCTAAAATGATTGGAGAAACAATTGCAACTAAAGCTGGTTTGTATAATTCTTTGATTGATGTTATTTGACTATATATATGGTCATCGACTATCTTATCTATTATGTTTACGTTTAATCTCATTATATAAACATCTATTTTTTCGGGTTTATTTAATAATTGATAGCAATTTCTGGTCATTTTAAGTATATTTGAGTCGGAGGGAGCGCTGTAATTAATTTTTCCCTGGGCACCAACCAACCCTAGGAACAGCTCTGAATGTCATCAACAAATCATTAGATCAAAACTATCTGTATATAACACTTTCTACGAGTATGTTCTTTTGATTCGTTTTGTTGAGAACTGGTCAGGTGGAAGAGAAAATAAATCCGCTTCCTGTAGTGGACGACCTCACCTTCGTCTACCGGTCGAAGGAGGCCGAGCGCACGATGGACCTGCGCGAGGTGCACGCCTTTGCGGGCGACGTGATGAAGGGCACCCTGTGGCTCGTGACCGAGGACGGTGAGCAGGAGCTCTACGCCGACGCCAATCGCCGGAACTACCGCCGCGGTCGCAAGCGCCACGTCCATCGCGACGCCATGCTCGAAGCGAAGGCGAAGCTCGCCGTGGTCGAGGCCGAGCTCGCCGGCTTCGGGGATGAAGCGCGTCGCGCCGGTGCCCTGCCCGGCTGGCTCTACGAGGTCGAGGCCGAGATGCAGGACGAAATTCTGTTACTGAAATATCCCGATATGGCTTCACCAAGGTCAAAATTGACGGCCCGGTCGGTCGTTTGTGCTCCGGCAAAACCGCGCATGGCTTTGGAAGAAATTCGCAATACCATGGATGCTTCCAATGTGTTGTTCGGCGCCAACCACAATCTTTGGACCGATGTGAAACTCTGTGAAAGTTTTAGCCGAATTATGACCGGCAACAAGGTGAACGCCAGGATAATCCACCGTTACCGAGACACATTGAACGGAGAAGTTGTCGATCTAGAACAAGCTGCCCGCGACAATCCTGTTGCGCTCGAGGTTGCCAATCCCGTTTAAGTATTTGGACAGTTTGAGATAGAAAGCAATTCTTACTTCATAATATGCATAATAATTGTACCTAATATGTTTTACATGCAGACCCTATACTTTACCTCCCCCTCCTACTGTGCAAATGTATAAACCAACTTTTTTTTTAAAGTAACGAAGGTTCTCGAGTTTTACACAGCGTAAACTTGAGTGAGTGGCGTATAATACACAAGTACTGGAATTTTTCATGGGAAGAGCCGGGTTTCCCGGTATTATTTGCAGATGATCAGAAATTAAAATAAATAAAAAGAAGTTTTTTCAATTGAAAGTAAAGAGCAGCATCACATATGTCTTTCTAACCTTTCTTGCCATTTTAATTTTCTACTTCAGTGATACAATTGTGACGCTAAAATTAAGAAAACTATTGACTAATTAGTCAATTAAAGACTAATTAGTCAATTAACGACTAATTAGTCAATTAACGACGAATTAGTCATTGACAAATCAACGTTTTTTTATTCACAAGCTTGATTATCCTTTAGGCTAAAGTTTTTAATTGTTTTAAAAAGTAGAATCGTGGCAAAGAGTCAAACTTTACCGTAAAGAGCGAGGGATTGCGGAGGGGACAACCCATTTCATATACGAAGTAATTTCTGTTCGTTTTGGCTCGCACGGACGACCCTGGTGAGTCGCGACCACTTGATAGGTCGCCTCTTCTCCTTCGAGAGGCTCGATGTCGACGTAGCTCGTCGTATCACCGAGGAGAAGCTCCTGAAGGATGTCGCCGTTGCGCAGAATGTCGATCGCGTCGTAGACCGTCTCGTTCTGCCAACTCAGCGTGACCTGCTGCTGGGAGATATCGTAGATGCAGCTGAGGCTGGTCGGGTCGGGGCAGAGGTCGGGGTCGGCGACGAGCTCCGGAGCGAGCGAGAAGTCACTGGAGCTGATCGTCGTGTTGTGCCCCTGGATCGCGAGGACGTTCTCGCACTTGTAAAATACTTTAAACAAATTTTTATATTTATATCAAATATTAAGAAGAATATTTATTTTCCTTTGCAGAAAAATTTATTTTTCTTCCTGTAGTTTTTCTTTTTGGAAGCTGCGTAACCAAGAATAATGGTCTGAAATAAAAAAGACTCAAGTCCCTAATAATGCTGTAATGGCTTGTCTTAACTGGTGAATAGTGATAATAAAATCTTTCATTTCTGGGTAATACTGTAAGGCAAATAACGCTAAATTGAGCACATTTCTCTTTTTCTTGGTCTTAGTATTGAAGCAACGCCCAAGTACACACGGTACGCGGACAAATCCAGCACACCAACCCACTTGGCCAGGACGGCTCTTTACTTAGGATGTGCTATTGCATTGCCTATGACACCTTATTTTTCAGATAGATTGACATTAGCAAACTTTGAGTGAGCCTCTGCAATTTTTTAGGCACTAAGTAGTGAAACAAGAAACCTAGCCATTCCTGCATTATTCAATCAACCTGGCTGGACTAAATATTATCGTTCAGGGCAATTTTTAGGGCCTCTGTTACACTCTTTATTTTGCTTATAATCACAAATTGTGCTCTTTAGTAGATTATACTTTCAGCACCATCATAAATTGTTAAGTCTCTGCTATATGATAATTTAACGATATGGCAAAACATTCGCGCCTTCGATTTACTTTGCTACTTTACCGTGAATATGTTTTCAATTCCATAACAGCTAATAGTGCAAAAACGTTTATGTTAACCAGACAAAATTTAGTAGCCTCTTCCACCAACAACAAATTTGAATCCTAGAAAATCAAGCTCCCTGCCCTCCCCCCTCTTCCTTCTCCAACATAACCTGAAGGTTCCAACTCAATCCCTCGAGTTTTCCCAGAGAAGTTGTATAAATGGTATTTTGATAACCCAAATTTATCTAGTGTATTTTGATTTGTCTCAACATGCATTGAAAAATGAATATCTACATCACCTTCAAGTAAATGATAGCTCAGATCTTCTGCTGTATGACCAGACAGGGATTCAACTGTATCCGGGCCACCTGGCTGTAGATAAATATCAAAACAATGTGCAAAAAAGTTGAAATGTGAAAAAAACTTACAAGCTTCTTCAACAGAAATGGATTTGCAGCAGAAAGGTAGAAATGTTTACTTCTTGTTTGAATTGGAATCATACAAGGATTTTCAACACCATGATTAGACAGCCAAAGAGTCCTCATTCCCCTTCCTATCACAAATATTTAAGCATACAGCAAGACATATTAAACCCTTTTCGAAATTTAACTAGAAATAGCAAATTGAAAAGCTTGAAATCAAACTTGACAATATCATCAAAGAAAAATTGCAAGATTGTCAAATGTTCAGCGGCCAAACAGCACGGCCAAACGGCTAACATTTTCAGAGGTTATTTAAAATCATGTGTTCTCACTATTTTATCCTCAAAGATGGGTATTACTGGTGTATACCAAGTGACACTTCTAGCATTTTACACTCCAAACTGAACGGGTATCCTAATAGCTCTAGAGATAAAGCTGCCCAGTGATGGATAGCTTTCGTGGTAAAGAAATAGATGGAGAGTTTTTGCACACAAGGCCATAAGGGGACCAGTGAAAATCGGCTCTCCTATTTATATTTTCGAACCTTCCCTTTCCCCCTGTATTTAGTGCAACTTTCGACTTGTAAGGCGAAGATATGCCTTAAACCCACCCTGCCTATCACGAAGGTACTTCTTAGTTGATTACGGTGTCTAAGTCTGAAAAGCAAGACCTTTCAAACGAGAAGGCTCACTTTAGCTCAGAAATTATGAAGTCCAAATTAAAAAGTTTATTACAAAAGAATTGACTAGCGGTCTGTGGCATAATTCAAAAACTAAAAGCTACCTCTCAAGTTACAAATAGTACCTTACAAGCAAATGAAGAAATCTAGGAATTGTATAAACAACTCCGTTACTTTAGATGGAATTCTTACATATATCTAAAATTTCCAGATGAAAGCTGGAGGATTATACTCTAACATAGAATCCCGGGTCTATACTACAGTCAATCTAAGGTTTAACCTCAAACGAATTACAGCAGTTTTGATTTTGGTACCATTTAAACCGGTAAAATATTTCTACAACAAATAAAAAATTTGGCCAAAATCGGGCTAGGTGAAATTGACCGTTTTCGTCTTTTCTTCTAAAATGACGACTTTTTAAAACAACTTAATATGCATGTGTAGAAAATCCATAATAGAAATCTTGACCAGATCTGGTGACATCAGTGAGAGTTGGAGGGGGAAACCTAAAATCTTGGAAAATGCTCAGAGTCGAGGGATTGGGATGAAACTTGGTTGGATAAATAAGCACAAGTCTTAGATACTCGATTGACATAACCGGAATGGATCTGCTCTCTTTGGGGGGAGTTGGGGTGTTATTTCTTTAAAATTAGAAAAAATGAAGTATTTTTAACTTATGAAGGAGTGATCGGATCTTAGTGAAATTTCATATTTAGAAGGACCACGTAACTCAGATCTCTTACTTTAAATCCCAACCAGATCCAGTGTCATTGGGGGGGGGCGTGGAAAGGGGTCAGATGCCCTCAAACCCCCTTTTAAAAATGACATTAGAAATTTTAGTTTGTAGTCGAGTTAGCCCCCTCCGAAGTGTCCGTCACCACCCCTTCCATATCAAATGGCTGTTGAAAAAATAAATAAAAGTAAATAATACAGTGTAAGGCTGATGGCCCTTCACTAGAGGCAACATTAGAACGTTGCCTCTTAAAATATGAATCCAAACTTATGCAATGTCATGATTCTTGGATAAGTTAAAAATTTGGATAAATTTCATCATAGCTAAGGTATGAAAAACGGAAAGTTATCTCTTTCCACGGGACTTATAAATTTTTTTCATATAAAACATGAAAATTCTAGTATGAAAATGTGGGAGCTAAATTTAAGATTATGAAAATTTGAGATACTTGAGTCCATTTTTTCTTTTTCTATTATTATTCTTGAGATTGCCTAGAATTGTAGTCTGCTTTGTCGGCTCTAAGTCGATCTCCTAACCGAAGCATGGGAGTTGGAGTGACGAGTAAGGAATAATAGAGTAAGAGGCTTTCAAAGGAGTGGGGGTAGAAAGAAGAAGTAAAGGAAATATGTTTTACCATTGACAAAAGCTGTGTTTATATCAAACATGGAAAAATTCGTTACCTTTTAGTGTTTTTTTTTTGCTGCTGCAAATTAAGTCAGGTCAATTCTGCAGCTGCATCATTTCATGTATATAGCTTGCTATTTAATTGTCTATGTTCAAGTTTGATAATGGTAAACTTCGATATTAAATTCGAAGACTTGAGAGAGAGAGAGAGTGAGACTTGCGCCTAAGCCGCAAATCAAAGTTTTGCCCTTTTTAACCAGGCTTCTAAAAAAAAAAGAATTGGATGATAGTATTCCGATTCTTTTTTAGTTGTTAAACTAGATCTGGTACTCCCAAAAATATATATCACTAGTAAGTTTTTATTTGGTGGGAGTTTGAGAGTGACCTCCTTTTCATTAGTTGCTCTAAGATCGCACTCGAACGTAATGTCCGCCTGGCTGGATCATTGTTCAAAGAACAATGATTAATTTCTTTAAAAACTGCCAAGTGTGAATATTTATCATTTAATAATAATAATTGTGTTAACTCTTTGAATTGTGGAAATTTTGTTATATCTAGAGTGAAGATGTTGAAGTGGCTGGGTATATCTGTTTGCGATTCACTTGCTAGCACCCGGAGGAAGTTTTTAATTGATACTAGAGATAAGTTAAGAATTGGCTATGCAAAAATTACTGCAAATCGTGGTTGTTTTAGCAGACGTGCAGTACTTTCAATGGATTTTATACAAGTGTTGGAAAATTTTTGCAATCGTTCATTGCTCGATACATTTTTGAAGATAATATTGAAAATATTATCTTTTCTGAAAATATCTCGTTTTCCCAAAGACCTCTTTTCTGAAAATATCTCACTTTCTTTCACAGCAACATTGACAGGGCTTTCACTTCTAGGGATTAATCAGAAGTGGGATTACCCAATGTTAGGGAAAAATCACTTCTTTTACGAAGACCTAATTTACCTAAATTTACCTAAATTTAGAAAAAAAACCTTGGTATGGCTTAAAATTCTATTCAAATAACAGGAATGCATTTTCAATTAGGCCTATTAAAGGTGTTGGTAAATTGTATTTTAGTGATTTCTGTCAGTTTAACCATTATTTGCCCACATGGCAAAATTCATTAAATTGCATCAGAAAAGGTTTCAGACAGTTTGTGGTAACAAAATGTAGTAAGGAGTAACCCGGCTCAATAATAACCAAAACTCTAAAAAATGGAATTTGATACCAATAGTTACATCAAAAGAATTGCATTTTAATGCTGATTTTGAATTTATAAGTTCTATCACAATTAGTCTTACCCATCAAAAGTTAAGAGCCTGAGAAAATTTGCCTCATTTTAGAAAATAGCAAGTTCATGAAAGGTTGGCTAATCACACATGAATGGTTGCTTTGCTTAAAAAGAAGGTCATGTTATGAGGCTCAAAACCTTTTGGTTGGGTCTTGTTTATGTTGTAAATCTATTTCTAAAATTTTCATTTGTATAAAGCAAAATTTGTGCAAGTTCATGAAAGGTTGGCACCCTTTGGATTGGAAAGGGTGGAGGTAGATGCTTTTATGGCAAATGCAGAGTTTAGGCCCAGTAAACCCTCCTTAAAGTTGTATTCACCAAGTTCAACCACTTTCTAAGATAGCAAAAAGCCCCTCATCTAGGTTTTGACCAACGAAAATCTTTTATGCAGTGATGGTACTGCCGATCAGGGAAAAATTCACAAATTATTTACGCTTACTTTCTCTTATGCAGTGATGGTGCTGCTAATGTCTGTGCTCATTAGGGAAAAATTGACAAATTATTTATGTTTACTTTCTCTTATGCAATGTTTGTGCTGCTGATGTTTGTACTGATCAGGGTCCGACTGACAAATTATTTAGGTTTACTTTCTCTTATGGAGTGATTGGTAGTCCTGACGTTTGTGCTGATCAGGGAAAATTAACAAATTATTTAGGTTTACTTTTTTTATGCATGGATGGTGCTGCTAGGGTTTGTGCCAACCAACAGTTTGTCTCCATCTTTACATCTGAATCAGATGACCAACTACCACCAGCACCTTTATCCAACACCACTAGTCAAATGACCAATATGATTGTAGATAAAGCTGCCATACTAAAGCAACTTTCAAACCTTGATGCCAGCAAATCTGCTGGACCAGACAACATCCATCCAAGGTTACCAGAAGAAGTTGCAAGCATCATCACTGCACCCCTTACAAACATATTCCAGCCTTTGCTTAACTCCAGCACTATTCCATCTGATTGGAAAGAGGCACATGTGGCCCCCATTTTTAAGAAAGGGGACAAATCCAGAGCAGAAGGAGTTCTGGAAATTAGTAAAAATGTTGAGACGAAGTTTGCAACTGATTTTTTACATTTTTGTACAGAATTTTGCTCAAAGATAATTTTATTAGAAATAAAGTTTAATACTAATAAATTTGATACTTTTTTTATTTAATGAAAGCTAGCATATTCGTTTAATTGGAATCTGAGCCATTTATTTTATTCTCGATATTCTCTACGATTATTGGTTCGATAGCATGACTCCTGGGAATTTTTTCAAAAAAATTATTCTCTTCTGTGATATTTTTATTCTTCTTCCTCAATTCAATATTTAAAAATATTTCCAGTCCAATATTAAGAGCAATTTCAGTATATTTATATTGTCAAAACCTGATTTTCTATTACCTCTATGTCAATCTTGTTTTAAGTCAATAGCCCGAGAGCAACATTATATCTGTTTAAGGGTCTATAGCTTGAGTCTCTTCTGGTCACCAAAATGAACACCAAATTTTTTTTGGGTCACTCATCAAATTAATTAAAATTTGTCTGAGCCTGACCGGATCACTGAGCACTTCTGAGTGCTTAAGTCCGGAGGCATCCAGTAAAAATTCGAGCTTCTTTTCCTGGGCGAGGGACTGCATAAAACCGGCGATTTCTTCCAACAGTTGATTCAGGCATGCGGATCGGTTTGCCCAGAAACTCCTCAACAACGTGAAACTGTTCACGCCGTTTATAATCATCAAACAGCAGCGTGATCGGCCGCTGGATTTTAAAGGCCGCCGCCAGGGCGCAGCCTACCCGGAACCGGCCATCCACCAGCACCACATCGGGGTGACGGAAGCCCTTCATGTCCCAGACCTGCAGCGGGTAGCGCGAATAGCGCTTCCATCCACTGTCAGCCTTCGGGTGGCACCATTCCTTGGTCGGGCCGATATCAGCATGCACAATGCGCACCTCGCCCGCCGCCGGATGGGCGGCGAACCAGTCTTTCATCAAGTGCACCCTCTCCCTCTTCGAAACCCGCACTGATTTTCACGTGTTCCCTCATACCTTGCTTCTTCGGACCTTTTATGCATAATCACTTTTAAGTTTCATCCCGATCTCTCCACTCTAAGCGTTTTCCAAGATTTCCGGTTTCCAAGATTTCTCTTTCCCCCCTCCAGCCCCCTATGCCCCCAGACTCAATTATAATTGAAAATGGAGCATCTGAGACATAAGATCTTTCTGTATATCAAGTTTCATTAAGATCCGATCACCCATTCGTAAGATAAAGATGCTTCAATTTTCACATTTTTCAAGATTTTCGGTTGCCCCCTTTTCTATTTTTACCAATTTCCCCCCCCCCCCCGCAACTCCACCAAAGAGAGCGGACCCGGCCCGGTTATGTCAGTCACCTATCTTGGACTTGCGCTTATTCTTTCCACCAAGTTTCATCCTGATCTCACCGCTTTAAACATTTTCCAAGATTTCCCATCCCCCTGCCTAATGACACTGGATCTGGCCAGGATTTAAAATAAGAGATCTGAGTTTCGAGGTCCTTCTAAATATGAAATTTCAGTAAGATACGATCACTCTTTCGTAAGTTAAAACCACCTCATTTTTTCTATTTTTTTTGGAATTAACCCTCCCCCCAACCTGTATAAAGTGCAAAGATAAAATTTTGTTCGTTTTAAGTTTCATCTTTTCTCTGTACTTTTGTTGTGGAATTTGTCTCTTAATATAACATATAGACTAAAATGAATCAATATTTTTTATAGCAATATCACCCAAATCATACAGTAAACTAAACCATTTTAAAGATCAATATGGTTACTATTTCCGTGGAAAAACATACATCCCTTACTTAGGGCGTGGAGGAAGATGGAGGGTGCTATAAGTGGATTTGCATGAGAGGATCTAAAAAGAAAAGGCACCATATTTAGCAACTAATTAATCATTTTTAGGCCGAATTAGGGAAATTACATGCTTTAATAACTATATGGATCGTTTTAGTCTGGGAGTATTTCTCTGGCCAGAGTAGGTTACCTTCAAATGAGTCAAGTTACAAGAAGAAATTAGCGAATGGATTTCATCAAAATTGCCAACTAGCAAAGATGAAGCTCATTATATATCGAGACAGCGAGACGCTTTGTAAGTTGCCCCTTATACCCAGGCAAAGCTCAGCTGATTAATAAGGGGTTAAGGGGCCTTACTAGACTGCTTGTGCCGCCTCTCTCCACTTGTCGCCCTGTAATGCCTCATATTGCTTCCCTGAATCATATAAAAAATCGTTTGATATTGCCACTCTTGTTGTCAGTATCTACTAAGTATCTAAGTATCACAGTTTAAGTATCTAGCTGGCATAATTAGCTAGGAGTTGCCATTCTATTGGTCACTCAGTGCTTAAATTTATTGCCACTCTTGTTGTCAGTATCTAATTTTGGTTGTTAAAGTTGTTTTAGTTGTTGTCAGTATCTAATTTAATTAGTATCTAAGTTAAGTTGTCAGTATCTAATATTGGTCACTCAGTGCTTAAATCTATTGCCACTCTTGTTGTCAGTATCTACTAAGTATCTAAGTATCACAGTTTAAGTATCTAGCTGGCATAATTAGCTAAAATACCTGACATTGTAGATCTGTCGGATCGTGCAGCGATGGAATGATCACGTCTTGGTCGGGAACTGTCATCCTGCAATGAAAGTGGATATCTTTGAGTTTATTTTTACAGCTGTTTATAACCACTTTACACCTGGTTTATTCAGTTGCCTTAATCAATTGCAGCAGATATGCAGCAGAGAGGCAGCAGAGTTGATCAATGAAGAAGATACACTAATGGTTTTGGGGCGGGGGTCAGTGGCGTGACTCTGTAAGCTTAGCCGGAGTCGACCCAGCTCTAAATGGATATCTGGAGAAATCTGGGGAAGGTAAACAGGAAGACATTTTTGCCATAGTTCCTGCATACTGCTCTCTTAGGGGTTCTTGGATGATGTTAGGGAGATGAAAGTTTGTCCATTGAGGAAAAAGTTTTTTTTTTGGATGGAGCTGTTTTATTTAATAGATACAATGTTTCCAATCCGTTAAATTTTGCACAATATGTCAAATTCAATGTCTTTAATATGGATCTAAGATGCGTGTTTCACTTCCTACCATTTAAAATTATTTATGACTGCTGCTTACATTAATTCTGTGTTTTGTATTATTTAAAAACTGATTTTTTTTTTTTTATTTTATTTCTTTTCTTTCTTTACATATTCATGCGCTGCCAGGTGAGATACATGGCGTCGATGATTTCTTCTTCGCTTGCCGTGAAAATGTCTGTGACGTGGTTCGTGACGAAATGCCAGGTGAGTTCCTTGAGTGGCACTTTCAAGCCATCGGCAACGGTCTCGGGCGCATCGTCGGCGATGATATGTCCGGCCTTGAACGAGCGGTAGGCATCATCCGCGTTCTTCGGCTCGGCTGCATAGATTTCAGTTTCAGGGGCTATGTTGGAAAGCGTGAGGCAGGACCCGGAGATCATTCCCCCGCCACCGATGGGGGCAACGAGAGCGTCGAGCGAGCCCAGATCTTCGATCACTTTGCTCAGTCATGATTTACAAGGTTTTTGAAGCTTTGAAGATTTTCTTTAATTGGTACCAGTCTATTATGACAACTGAAGAAGTGAAGTTAGGTTAATTCTAATGAAGTAGACCTAAATATGATAAAAATATACTACTTTAGAAACAAATTTAGGCTATATATGTGTACATTAGGGAGGGGTAGGGATAAGGTATAGCAGTACTGCATGTAAAATGTGTTATTTACAATTTTTCTGGATATTATGAAGCAAGAATTGTTTTCTAACTCTGTACAGTCCAAATACATGACCACCACTGCCTATATAATGTGCAAATATAAAAAAATATAATTTTCTTCATAATTAGAATATAAAGTATAATATAAGAGATTGTTGTAAAAGTCTTCATCATATTCTTTGAATTATAACGAAATTATAAACAAAATTTGTTGTGCTCTTCTTAATAACTAAAATATACTCTGCTAAGACAAAATCATTTCTGCTAATAATCATATGTACCTGCTTTATTTTTCTATCAAATATTACTTTATATTGACACTAGCTGACTTTGTAAGCGACTAACCTCATTCAGGTTTGCTTGATTTTCATTCTGTTGACAATTTCTTTCATTCCATTCACAATTTGAAGATTAACTCTGCCTTTTGATTGGACTTTGTCTAAAATTCTCCCCCAGAAATTCTTAGGTTTACTTTGACTTTGCTCAGCTTCCCAGGCTAGGGTAAAAGTAGGCCCTCGGTATGGTAAAGATGGTGGCCTCCTTGGCTTATTCCTTCGCCTATAAGGTGCTTTAGGGGGAATTTTGCCAAGATACTTTATTGGAATAGGTACTAAATAGGCCGGCTCTTTCCCAGATGCAGGGCAAAAATGTAAACCAGCTAGAAATTCCCTTTCTCTGGCTACGGTCTTGTCTGTTTCGTCAGCTAAAGATAATAAGTTTTTTGTGGGAATAAATACCGCGCAAGTTCACCGGAAACAAATAAGTGGGAACACCAACTAGCAAAGTTGCAAACCCCTCATCACTGAAGTTGACTGTAGCCTTACAGCTGATTATTACTTACAAGTATCCTACATGTTTTACCTCTAGAATCAAATTGGTTTTACCATCAAATACACTGGAAACAAATAATAGATACACCAAATAGCAAAAGTTGCTAACCCCTCATTGCCGAAGGTGATTATTACCTAACAGCCGACTGTTGCTTATAAGTCTTCTGTATGTCTCGCAATTTGTATCGGCCTAGATTTTGTTTCAGTGTGTACCTTACTATTGAAGTTGTCAATTTATTTTATTTCAAAAGCGGAAACTGTTAGATTGTGACGTTCTATGGTAATTCCCAGCTTATGATTCTCAAATGGCTGGCTCGTGACATCCTCAGGCAAGAATTATCACACATATCAAATGTTCGGGGCATTTTCATAAATAATATCCGTTTACACTAGAGTTGATCGTTTAAACTTCAAGAAAAGTCCCTAATAGTGTTTCTTCTGATGACTCCTAGTAATTGAGGCCGGTGTGGCCTGATGTACCAGTCCTATAAAACCCTGTGGTGCACATTTTCACACAAAAATAGATTAATAAGGTTTATAGATTAATAATAGACTAGCCACACCTTGGGGCTGTAATGAGAAAACACTACTCCAATTTTATAAATCACATATAAGACGCATATTGATTATGGCTTCATAGTTTATGGTGCTTGTGCTAAAACCCATATGCAAAAAATCGAAACGACTCAAAATGATGTAATCCATCTCTTATTTACTAAGTTTCTGTACCAATAAATGAAAGAAGAAGATCTCTACTAATTAAATACCTTACAAAAATTAAAGCCAATGATTCTCATATGCTGCATAACTAGTTGAGAAATCCATCTATGTTTAGAGGCGTTGCAAATGAATATGCAAATATCCAGAAGAATGTAATAATTTAGGTAAATATCAGGCATAAAACTATGACGTCCTTGCAATTTAGACTTACTAATTCATTTTATTTTATTACATTAGACTACTCCTCGAATGAGAAAACGGCTGAAATTAATTCCTTAGACCACTGAAAAGCTGGTAAGCCTAGGCTGAACTGTGTTACAAATAAAAGTTCAGATTAGCATTGTGAGCCAACTGTTAAGAGTAGATTTGTAGCTGGCAGTATAAATTATCTAGAATAAAAATAAATACATCACTTGATTCCCTTTTTTATGCTTATAAGATAATTCAATAAAAGTTTTGGGAGGAAATTACAGGCCTGTATTTTAGACCAGGAATTTTTTCACGGCTAAACAAAGTTAAATAGGTATTTGATATTTCCCCCAGAATTTAAACGTGTACTAAACTCAATAGCATCTGAGACCATTAAGGTAATCCCCAGGCTTGGATGTATATGGAACCTACAACCCAAGAGAACACGAAAATCGTATAAATAGGATTTTAGCGCTTCTGGAATTTTTACTGATATTTGATGACTGCTCTTTTTTCTTCAATTTTGTTTTTGTTTGTTTTCCTACCAATCCTTTGCGTACAAAATTGTAGTATTTTAAAGTTTAACGATAATTCTATAAGCATGGCCTCCGCTGCGCTGGTCCTGCGGGAACAATCCCGCGATCCCGACGTGCCAATCAGCCTGGAGACGCTTCACGGCGTGCTGGCGCGGTACGGATTTCTGGTTGCCGGCGAACCCGTCAACAGGCCGGCCGGGGTGACGTCGCCGGCCCGCGACATGCCTCTCGGCTTCACCTATGGCGATCTGGCCCCGCTCTGGGGAACCAGGGTCCGCGCCGTTAATCTGGGTTGCGCCGCGTGCCATGCGGGCGCCACCTATGACGCGCAGGGCATGCCCAAGCCCGAGGCTGTCTGGCTGGGCATGCCGAACACGTCGCTCAATCGTCTTACTCTGATGGTAAGCTCAGACACTGTCAAAATGATCTCGTAGCCTTCAAAAACGGTTTCACGGCCTGAAAAAAAATATTACTTTTGACCTATTTTTTCTCCTTTCATTATCCAGTGGTATTGTCCAAGGAAAGTGTTAGGTGCTCATTCGACTAGCCAGATATCAAGCAATAAGCTATATGAAGAATTTGGCTCGATTCTACTTTCTAGGACTATATTGAAAGTTAGGTTAGATAAATAGGCCAGGGTCTAAAGTTGTAGCAGCCTTAACTTTTAACCTTAAATGTTTTAATGAGCCTTAACTTGAATATTTCATGAAAATATGTTTGATTCGGGTACTGAGTCTGGTGATGATCGTAAAAAGGAAACTCTCCAAATGTTTATGGATGGCATCAGTGAATCTTTAGACATGCCAGGACAGGATGATAACGTTGTTTCCCAGGTACAGAGTGCCTTATCAAAACTGAAAGATAAATTAGAAGGCAGAGATAGAAACTCAGCAAAAGAACTTGAAGTTGTATCATTAATCAGCAGACTTCAGTCTACATTGAACTCAGTTGTCCGTGATAGTTCTGCTGGATCATCTAGAGTCTTAGTTGAACATACAGGGGTAAAAGGGCGCTTCTTTCACTATCCTTGCAAAACCTACCTTGGATCTGAATGTAACTAAAAAGTTAACTAGAAGCCAAAATTGATCAGTAAGCGTCCTGCTGACAAGTTTTTTTTAACTCTAATATAGGCAAAATGTTCTTGCACATCACCGTATTTTCTGAATAATTTCCCACCGAGAGCGTTGAAGAATATTGAAGATGCTGGACAATTTTGGGGATGTATGCAAAGCTGTTTATTTTATTGAGTGTGCAATAGGGGAGCGGTGAAAATGCAAGATAATAGGACAAGAATTTTTCCTAAGATTTCGACATAGGAAGTGTAAATTTTCTCTACGTGGATCTGACTATCAAGTCAATTTGTGCAGGTCCTTGACACGATTACCAATTTTCATCGTCCTAGCACGTCCATAAGCACCGAACTCACTAAAGCACTGGAAATCTCCCCAACTCCCCCAAAGAGAGCAGATCCGGTCCAATTATGTTAATCACATATCTAAAACTTGTGCTTATTCTTCCCGTCAAGTTTCATCCCGATCTCTCCACTCTAAGTGTTTTCCAAGATTTCCGGTTTCCAAGATTTCTGTTCCCCCCTCCAAACCCCTATATCCCCCGATCCGATTAGAATTGAATGGAACATTTGAGACATAAGATCTTTCTATATATCAGAAAAGCCGTAAGTTGTGCAGCTTGCCTGTTGTTTACATAGAGTATTTGTTATTTGGAAATATATGGAAATTTTTCTAGGGAGAACTTTCCATTGAGGGGTATTTTCCGTAAAAAATTCTCCACTGAGGGGAGGCGGATTTCCGGGCATGATCTGAAAACGATCAGAGAAAAAATTAAATGCAAGTAAGGAAAATTTCTTAGGAGGAAATGTCCGGGGGTATTTTCTGCAAGGAGGAAATGGTCCGGGGAGAATTCAAGCGGGAACGAATTTTATATGGGAGAATTCTCCGAGGAGAGATTTTTCGTGGGAGAAGAATTTTATCCATTCAGAAGTTTCACTTATATGAATTAGGTTTTACGTAAACATTATCCACAGAAACTGGGGCAAGTCTATACTAAGCTCTTACCTTAGCTCTATTTACCATTGAGATTTATCATCTTATTTACCATTTAGAAGCTTTTTACCATTTATTTATCATTTTACCATCTTATTCACCATTTAGAAGCTCTTATTTACCAGTTAGATGCAGTTCATCATGAAATCAATTGAGAAAATAAATTTAATATAATACAAGGTATCTAAAGCTGACAGTAATTAAAGTTGGTGAAATTATGGCAGTTCATCACTTTATGTGCTCAACTACAGTGCGTTACCACGAACTGTTTGATAAAAAAAAAAAGAAGAAATTTGCTCAATAGATTGTTTTAATGTCTTTCCGTGATTAAATAAAAAAAAAGTTTTTTTTTTAACTGAAAGTAAGGAGCGAAATTAAAAATTCAAACGAACAGAAATTATTCCGTACATGAAAGGGGCTGTCCCCTCCTCAACGCCCCAATCTTTACACTAAATTTTTCTATTGTTTTAAAAAGTAGAGTTGTGAGAAAGAGCCAAACTTTAGCTTAAAGAGCGGGACGTTGAGGATGGGACAGCCCCTTTCATATACAGAATATTTTCTCTTTTTTTTTTTGTCCATATTAAAATATTTTAGGCACACGCAGATCTAAACCAACAATTTAGGCAAGATATTCTGTTCATATTGTCATCCTGCAAGCGTTTGAGAGACACAAAAACTCGGAACGACGTTTATATATAACATTTTTTAAATTTTAGTAAATTATAACAAATACCATATTTTCTAATTATTTTTTGCTTAGATTTTGAAACTCAATGTTTTTTAGCATCTTTTCACTGTTTTTCACATCCTTTGTCCTCGACTCGACCCCAATGGCAATTTTCATCGTTCGCACTGCCTCCACGCCTTTTTCCAAATATTAGACATGAAATGCTTTGATGGTCGCTGTTGCATATGCTCTAACCAGAAAATTCTTTCATCTTCATTTTCATCTTCAATTCATTCTAAATCCAAGTGTTGCATGTCTTTTAACCAAAAGCATCTTTGCTCTTCATTTTGATTTTAACACTTTCAGATTCTCAGCGTCGCATGTCTTCTAACTGCAAGTGTCTTTGCTCCTTACTTTTATTTTTGAAACGTTCTGAACCTTGCTATTGCGTATCTTTCAGCCGCTAAATTTTTTACTTTCGTTTTGAATTAGCTTCGATCGTCGTTGTTGCAAATCTTCTAGTCACATTTGTCTTTCGACCTACTTGCCCTCCGATTTTTTGGTTACTTAAAAAGGCAACTAGAACTTTTAATTTTTTACGAATGTTTTTATTAGCAGAAGATAGACGTAACTTACAAATTAGCTTACGTAACGAACTTCTGCATTCTCATGTTTTTATTACATATTTGAGGGGGTTCACCCCTTCGTCAGTACCTCACTCTTTACACTAAAGCTAAAATTTTGTCCAAATTTCTTAAGAATGACCCCTGAATAACAAAAGCCATAGAATACATAGTTGAAATTACTAAAAATGCTTTAGCGTAAAGAGCGAAAGTAAAACAGTTCAAAATAGGGATAGACTTTAACATTGACACTTCTTCAGTAAGTCTTGACTCAAGTACTTTTGTGCCATCGAGCACTCTGGCTACAGACTTCCTCACTTCATTAAAGACTTTTTCCTGTATTCCGATGAAAAGGGTCAAATGAAAAAATCTAGAAAGATGGATCAAGACTCGGATAAGCTAGGAAATGCCAAATTACTTTGTACTGATGGGTCGTAATACTAGAGTCAGATGACGTTGAATTTGTATTCAGGTCGTTTACTGATATATTTGAGAATGCTTCAAATGAAACTGGTCCTCTTTTGAAGAAAGTGTGTGTAAATATACCAGGTGCCATAACGCTTCAATTAGATACGAGTAAACCGGTTTCAGAGCCACAAAGACAAGTGACGGGTGACATGACGCCTTAGACTTATAAAGATTGGACTATATATCTACACATTAAGGGGGATGGTAAAAAGTATTTGGACAGCGTAAAGTTAGAAAACAATTCTTTCTTGATAATTAATTTTAAAAAAATTCCGAATAAAATGTTTCTTAAAGAAAAGTAAAGGCCACATTAAACTTAAGATCACAAGAAATAGAAACCTACAATAACTCAAACTCAAAACAACCAGAAATTTTGGCACACGAAAATCAATGAAACTCATCTTCTAGAACTTTTTATTTTACGAACGTTTTTATTAGTAAAAATATGAGTAACTTAGGAATTAACTTACATAACGAACTTCTAAATTCGTTTGTTTTTATTAGGTATATGAGGAGGTTCGCCCCCTCGTCAATACCTCGCTCTTTACACTAAAGTTTAAATTTTGTCCCAAGCGCTTAAGAATGGCCCCTGTATCACAAAGGCCGTAGTATAAATAGTTGACATTAATAAAATTACTTTAGCGTAAAGAGAGAGGTATTAGAAGGAGGTGAACCCCTCATGTGCGTAACAATTTCTGTTCGCTTTAAGTTTTAATGCTCCTCCTTTCCCCTACGAGAGCACTTGATAATCTAATGACTATTATTTTACCTATTTATGATACTGCATATCCCATTAAGGTTATGAAAGTGAAGAAACAGAAACCCCGTAAGCCATGGATAACAAGTGAAACATTGGAAGAGAGAAAGCGAAGGGTTGAACTTTATCAAGGATATCTACAAGATAAAAGTGAAGCCTCGTTTAAACTGTTTAAAAGGCAACGCAGTTTAGTGAACAAATTACGTCGCAAAGCTATGGCTGAATATTATGATATAAAGTTTTCAAATAGTAAAGGAAATGTAAAAGAAACCTGGAAACTGATTAAAGACGCCCTGAAAAAATTACAGATACGACCGATATACACCCTCTCCAGCAGCTGTTCCAGGATTTTCATTAGGGGGGGGGGGCGTATAATAGTTTGCTTCGATATGCTTGTGAGCAAATAAATACCCGAAATTTAAAGGGAACCTCGACAATTGTGTGTCGTAGGTAGATAGTGGAAATGGTCATAAATTTTATCTAAAATCTGTTGAGGGTTAAAGTTTTAATAAATCTATCGAAATTGAAATGGTATAAAAATATTGATACAAAAAATAGTAAGTTATAAAATCCACCCGCCAAAGATAGAAAAGCATAGAAGAGTTTTCACTACTGGAACTTTAGAAAAGCAACCACGTGTTTTCCATTTTGTATTATAAGAGCGATAGAAAAATGGTGCGTAGTATTTTTTTCTTTTTCTTGCAATATTCCAACCTTCACAAGTCAAATTTAATAAACCAAGACGGAAACTATAGAAATGCCTTGGTTTTTTATAATATACATTAGGATGATATATACACCATATACACAAGGATACCCTGATGTATATGATGTCGTGGTGTATTATCTATATATATAAAAATAAGTTGTACGTGTGTTATGTCTGTCTGTCTGTCTGTCTGCATATGACGTCTGAATTATTTCATCATTTTTTAACTTACGAAGGGGTGATTGGATCGTAATGAAATTTGACATTTAAATGGATATAGTGTTTCAGAGCTCTTATTTTAAATCCTGACTGGATCTAGTGACATTGGGGAGAGTTGGAGGGGAAACCTAAAATTTTGGAAGACGCTTAGAGTGGAGGGATTGGGATGAAACTTGGTGGTAAAAATATTCACAAGTCCCTAGATACGTGATTGACATAACTGGGACGGATCCGCTCTCTTTGGTGGAGTTAGGGGAGGGCGATTCTGGAAAATTAAAAAAATGAGGTATTTTTAACTTATGGAGGAGTGATCGGATCTTAAATCTGTCCGAAAATGGGGTTCAATTCTACTCTTTAGGGCTATAATGATAGAAAGATTGAGATGGCGAAGAGAGTTTTTGCGGATGAAGGATGACAGATTGCCAAAGATCGTTCTTGTCGGCCCACCGTCTGGGCCCAAAACGAGAAGCGGTCGTTCTCAAATGGGGTGAGTGTATGTTGTAAGAAAAGATTTAATGGTAATAGGAACCTCTAGGGATGTTTCGAACAGATGTAGATGGAGGAGGGGCATGCTTAGCTCTGTTGGCCTCAGGCGGCTTGGTGCTGCAGTGAATTTTCGGGAGCAGTATTAGTAGATAGAGTTCAAAAGTACGTTTTAGGCTCAGGTTATTTTCATAGCGATTTACAACCAGTCATTAATCTATTATATCCCACTGAAATGGAAATTTTAGGGTTAACAGTGCAATATGGGTGCTATGGGGGGTAGTTCTTCTATTGCAAAAACGTGATTTTAATGAAAAATGATTGTTTCCAAAATTGATCCACTAAAGGTGTACTTTATCGTGAAAAGGGGGGATAAACGCCCTAATATCAAGGATAATTCTATTTTGCTGTTGAAAGCAATTCTCTTTACGAAAAAAATAACAGTACAATCGCTAATTACTTCAAAGAGGGTAAAAAGCCTTTGAAAAACTCGGCGTACCGATGCATGAAAGAGCTGCTCTTGCCGGCGTTGCCGTCGATGTTGTATTTGATAGTGTTTCTGTTGCAACAACCTACAAAGAAAAACTTTCAGAAGTCGGGATTATATTTTGCTCCATTTCAGAAGCCTTGCAAGAACGTCTGTGTTCCAGTCGATTAAACGCATATGCTTATCAGAGATGACGGAGACTGTTTCCAGGGCCGCCGTGGGAGACTTGGCTAAGGATGAGAGCGATTCGACAGGACGGGTGGGCTCGTCCATGGCAGGACTACTGCTGTTGTCGCTAGTACTACTTCCAGTAACAAAAATCACATCATCAATTTCAGCGTGTCAGAGAACGCTACATTTGAAGTTTCAAGCTTCTATCTACAATAATGTGGAATTTTGTATTTTTTGCCCCAAGACAGATCACGGATGCGTGTTAATTTGTTTGTTTTTTTTTCCCAGGGGTGATCGTATCGACCCATTGGTCCTAGAATGTCGTGTGAAGGCTCATTCTAACGGAAATTGAAAGTTCTAGTGCCTTTTTTAAGTGACCAAAAATTGGAGGGCACCTAAGCTCCCACGCTCATTTTTTCGAAAGTCACCGGATGAAAGTTCTGAGATAGCCATTTTATTCATGATTATTAAGCTAAGACTTTTAGGAAGTGTCGATTGGGATGTTGAACTAAATCAAAAGACACCATATGCATCCAGGTGGTCAAAATGTTCAGGAAAAAAAAGTTTCAGGAAAATTCAAGGATATTCAATAGAAACTTACAGAGAACGTTGAAGGGGGTGCTAAATTAAATAAAAAGACACTTTTAGCATCCTGGTTGTCAAAGGGTTGTATCTGCAATATGTTAGGAACGGTTTATGGTAATAAGTTGAAACTTCAGGAAATTTTTAAGGAGATGTTGAACTAGATAAAAATACAATGTATGCATCCAGTTTGTCAAGCCTGAACACATCCGTACACTTCCCAGTAACCATTACTAAATGTAAACACAGGTAAAAGTTTGTAACTTGCAACCCTGCCCACGGGGACTGCGGGGGAGTAAGTCGTCCCCAAAGACATAGTTATTAGGTTTTTCGACTATGGTGAATAAAATGCCTATCCCATAATTTTGATCTGGTGACTTTGGGGAAAAATGAGCGTGGGAGGGGGCCTAGTTGCCCTCCAATTTTTTGGTGACTTAAAAAGGGCGATAGAACTTTTAATTCCCGTTAGAATTAGCCCTCTCGCGACATTCTAGGACCACTGGGTCGATACGATTACCCTCCAAAGACATTGTTATTAGGTTCTTTGAGTATTATGAACAAAACGGCTATCTCAAAATTTTGATCCGTTGACTTTGGGGAAAAAATGAGCGTGGTAGGGGGCCTAGGTGCCCTCCAATTTTTCTGTCACTTAAAAAGGGCACTAAAACTTTTAATTTCCGGTCTGGTTACGTCAATCACGTATCTATGATATTTGCTTATTCTACCCACCAAGTTTCATCCCAATCTCTCCACTCTAAGCGTTTTCCAACATTTCTGATTTCCCCTCCAACTCCTCCCAATGTCACCAGATCTTGTTGGGATTTATAACAAGAGATCTGTGTAAATACAGGCATTAGAGGGGGGACGAGCTGGCAAAAAATCGACGCTTGGGTAGATTGAAGTAGTGCTTTCGAATCTTAGTTAACCCATCTGCGTCCTCAACTCCTGATAGTTTCCCCGTGGCGTTTCAAACAAATCCCGTGGCGTTGATGATGTTGAGTTCGATACTTCGGTTAGGACCAAAATACTCAAAGCGATCGACACCCAGAAGAATTGAAAACTCCCGGGCGATGCTGGCTTCTCCTTGGAACTACAAAAAGACTGCTCACGGGGGTTTCTTCTGAAAAAATTCACGGCATTACGTGAGAAGCTTGGAAGTTCATCAATTTTAGTCTTACCCATCAAAAGATAGGTGCCTGTAGTTTTTGCCTGAAGAACGATCACAGATAAGTTTTTTTGGATTCCCAGGAGTGATCGTATCGACCCATCGCAATCGACCTAGTGGTCCTAGAATGTCGCAAGAGGGCTGATTCAAACGGAAATTAAAAGTTCCATTTCCCTTTGTAAGTGACCCAAAAAATTGGAGGGCAACTAGGTCCCCTCCCGCGCTCATTTTTTCCCAAAGTCACCGGATCAAAATCTTGAGATAACCATTTTGTTCAGCATAGCCGAAAAATCTAATAACTATGTCTTTAAAGCATATGCAAAATTGAGCAACCACAGAGAAAGTATGACAAATACAAATAATGAAGAAAAGAAGCGATTTCGGAACATTTTACCAAAATCCAAAAATATAGAAGGAAGATGCGGTGTTGAGTGTCTTACAGTATTTGTTTTTACATTTTTATTTTATTTCAATTCTTATTTAGTGTTCCTGGGGGTTGCATTATCATGGCAAGGTAAAATAAAATTTCACGTTGAGGCCGTGTTGGTGATATTAACCACAAAGACAAACTTAATCGACATTTCAAAGTTATTGAATAAAAAACATATCTCAAAATTTTATTCGATATCATAGATATATTATTATTACTATTAATTTATTACCCGTCAAAAACGGAAAGACGGAGTATATAAAAGAAAAAGAAAGAAAATCACAAAAATATAGCGGAAAGCAGCGAAAAAAGCTAGGCTGGAATTAAAAATGTGTTTTTAAATCATTTTCTTTCATTTCAATGAATTGCCTCGTTTCAAAACAATTTATTTATCAGTCCTGGTTGAACTGATAAAGGTAAAGGTAAGGATGCTGGGACTGTTTTGAAAAACTGTTCATTTTAGTTTTATTGATTTTATGCTCTTGTAAGTTGTTTTTTCTTATTTGTATTGCTGAGGACGGCCGTTAATGAATATGTTTTTCGATAAATTTAATTGGATTGACTATCAGAATTTTCACTGGATTTCTTTTTGGTATACTTAGGTCTAAAATTGTCCATCTGCGTCACAAAAATTGCAGAACATGCTACTTTTTTTTCGGCACACTTCAATTTTCTTTCTAATCAGTCTTTTCCCGATATTCTAGAGACGTAAGTTCGATACAATCACCCTAGTGTAAAAAAAAAACAACTAACAAACAAATAAACACGCATCCATGACATTTTTCTAGATAAGCACTTGACACCTGTACGATAGAGTTCTTTTATATGCTGAATTCAACGGCTAAAAACCTTCTGATCTGAGGGACTGTGAGGGGGAGGGTAGTTATCTTCAAAGACCTAATTTCCAGACCCTTCAACTACTTTGAACAAAATTACTATTTTATAATTTTCGTCAGTGTTTGGGGAAATGATTGGGGCTGGGGGAGCATTTTCCCTCTAATCACTTTGACACTTTAAAAAGAGAACTAGATCTTTCAATTTCCAATCGAAACAGGCCTTTTTAAGTTTTTACGACAATACCTTCTATAAAAAACCTTATATGCACCGAGGGCATAACTTACAACCCTTACCCTCAGGACTTGGGGGGGGGGGGGTCGACCTCAAACTGGATTGTTCTGAGAAGTTTGTTTGTGATGGAAGGAGTGGAAAGTTTAGTGATGAATATTCTTTCATTGGAAATTATACTAAAATTGACCTTCCCCCTGAATTCTTAAGCTTTTTGTGGCTTTTTATGTCATAGATAATGATGAACATTTTGTTTGCATATGGACAACTGGTTTACTGGTGAAGTTGTTACTTGTGTAGATATTGTTTCATCAGGAAAGATCAATTCAACCAACCAGTGGACTAATTTTTGTCTGAATTGATGCAAAAACAGGCAATTTTTCATCATAAATTGATAAAGTATCCACATTCAAGCGATACCTTTTTCAATCGAAATAATGATCAAACGTAACATTTAGTAAAATTCTTAGATAGGCTATCGATTGAAAATGGTCCTAAGAAATACATGTGGTGATCTTCCGAGCTTCAAAGGCCATGATACCGTATAGTGGTACTTTCCTTCCTAAAGATACGCGTAGCATAGACAAAATAAACGGTTAATATAGCTATTATATAAAAAAAAACAAGTTTTTTCAACTGAAAGTAAGGAGTAACATTGAAACTTAAGACGGACAGAAACTATTACGTATATTAGGGGGTTCAACCCTCGTCAATACCTCGCTCTTTACGCTAAAGTTTAGGACAATAAATGACCTTATTAGTGACAAAGGAAATAAGAAGAATGAAGACGTGTGTTTAAGCGATTGCGACCGTGATGATAAAAGTGTAGCTGTAAATAAATTCAGTAAATTTTTCTGAAATATTGGTCCTGAAGTTCAAGCTAGATTTTCTGACAAGTATCAAGAAATGCAGGGCAGTAATTTTAGTGATCTATGAGGCGAATCTCTGGAAATGAATTTTAATTTGTGTACTAGTGTGGAAGTGAGTAAAATTGTGAAGTCACTGAAGTCCGGTTCAGCTGGAGTGGATTGCTTAACTCTTCAAGGGCTTAAAGCCACGCAAGTTGGTGTTTCTGAGCAGGCGTTTGTCTCTGTGTCGGTGATTATGTGTTTATATGTCAGATTCCGTGTATTTGTATGTTTTTTACTCTCTCTCTCTCTCTCTCTCTGTGCCCCTGTCTTTCAGTGGCTGTTTGCTTCTCTCTCTCTCTCTCTATTTCTCTCTATCTCTCTCTTTCTTCTCTCTTCTCTCTCTCTCTATCTGCCTGTGTGTCTGAGTTGCTGTTAGCTTGCCTCTTTCAATCTGTGGCTATATTTGTGAGTGGGTGTTTCTTTGTTCCCATGTCTGTCTTTGTGTGTCTGACTATGTGTGTTGGTAGGATGGTGCAGCACAAGGCCCCCCACCGGAACTGGATGCCCGCCCTGCGCCACCTGGAGCTCTACGACCGGATCGACATCCCAGAGCCCCCCACGCTCTTCGACCGCTGGGAGGACAACGCCCCTCCGGCGCGATTCCAGGAGCTCGAGATCGACCGCCACATGGACCTCAACTACGACCTCTTCGTCGATCTCACCCCGGACTACGAGCAGCCCGCCAGCCAGAAGCGCCAGGACCGCTCCGCCCGGAACAACATGAAGCGGATGACCCCGGAACAGCTGAAGGCCTGGCGCGATCACTACGGACCGCGCGATCGGGCCTCACAATCTAACTAGATTCATAATCACACCGACTTCGAAAAATGTTTCACGACTAATTAAGTCCAAATCTCTTAATAACTTTCTTTCAAGAAGAATTTCTGCGGCTTTTACATCAAAACTCGTATACTTTGATACTATTTCGAAATTTGAGATCGTAGAATTTGAAGAAACCTCCACTTCTTTTAGTTTTTTTTACAAGTTCTGACGAATTCTTAATGCAAGAAATTTGTGTCGACATGAGTGGTTTACATAATGAGACTAACCATTTACTCCGGGCACTTGTTGGTGACTTTGTACTTGCAACAATTGGTCGTAATGGCACACCCCCCAAGTGCCCGCCCCCAATGGAACTGGATCTAGTTGGGATTTAAAATAAGAGATCTTAGTTACGAGGTCCTTCTAAATATGAAGTTTCATGAAGATCCGATCACCCCTTCATAAGTTAAAAATACGTCATTTTTTCTAATTTTTCTGAATTAGCCCTCCTTCCCCCCCAGCTCCCTCAAATAGAGCGAATCCGTTCCGATTATGTCAATCATGCATCTAGGACTTCTGCTTACTTTTCCCACCAAGTTGAGAATGGCCACTTTCAAAAATATATGATTTATTTCTTTGACGTGATGCAGTGTCTGAACAGCATAACCTGCGGCGATAAGCCGCGTGCGGTTGACGCGGTCTGCCAGCGCGCCCATGAAGAGTCCCATCACCGAATAGAAGACGATGAACACCAGCCCGGTCAGCAGACCGAACTGGGTGTTGGTGAGTTGCAGGTCCGGCATGATCCAGTTGGCGAAACTGGCCAGCAGCTGCCGGTCTACAAAATTCATCACGTTCAGAAGGGTTAAAAAAGTGAGAAAGCCCATATCGCGTGCGCGCAGGCGTTCATCCTCTAAAGCAGGTGGTGTGGTCGCTTCGGACAACGTCTCTCCCCTTCGTTGTTCTTATTCTCCCCGGGCAGAGTTGTTGGATCATGTGATGCCCAGCATTTTCCGACCGTACAGCAAGAAGGAACATTCTTTTCCAGCGAGCTCTGGGCGCTAATGCGAGAAAGAATTGGCGACTTCAGGCTGGCTGGTGATTGGTACTGTTGGAAGTCTTTTGCTTCTCATGCACAGTTCGTTTGGCACCACCTGCCTTTGGGCGCATTTCGTCGTCATCCAGGTCAATTGTCATCGAAGCGATCCGCCGAGTACGAATTCGAAATCGAACAATGTGTCCCGAAAGCGCGTCGCTTTGATGAGATGATGAACGTGTATAACAACCGTTTTGACGAGAAGGTACCTCAGGACCACCCATCGCCATCCAAATAGTTCCGAACTTCATATTAAGAAAAGAGGAATAATAGATAAGAATTGTTCTTCCCTCAAGGTATTTAGAATAATCCTATTTTATTATGTAAAGGAAATTCACCCAAATGAGCCTTCTCATTCCAGAAGTTTTATTAGAAAAGAGAAAAATCAGCTTGAAAATTGTAGGGGGGGTGGGGTGGTTATGAAACAATAAATTTCATATCTATGAAGTTTCGTGTTAAATATGAATGAAAATTAAATAAAAAGAACAAGTTTATCCAAATTATCACCGTTAAGAAAAAAATTTTCTTGGTTATTTCAATTTACTATCGTAGGCAACGCAATAGCGCTCCCTAAGTAAAGAGCAAAAATACTGCTACTACTATTATGACACGGAATGATGTTCTAACACCTAAATCTCTTCATTCTATTGAAATCTCCATTTGGTTAACTTAAAACAGACCCCACTTCTTTCTGTTCTACTTCTTCTTCTACTTCCTACTTCTTTTTGACGACCTCTTCATGTATTTTAATCAAACCACCTAATCAAACTCGTTATCTCCGTACTTGATTAGTAATTGTGATTATCGCCATTCGATGTTTTTATTTTTATTTTTAATGACAATTTCTCTTACATAAGGAAAAATGTTGTAATATCTGAAGGATTTGAAATGAAAAGATTAAATATTGTGAAACGTTGGTTTGCATTACTAAGTATTTCTTTGAGTATTTCAGCTGCGTATGTAAAGGAGCTTTTAAGCCTATTCGGCACAGAAATTTCGAGTTATTCCCTCCCAATAAAAAACTTCTGATATTTTCTAGAAATAAATTATTTGTATACATATTCCCGTCCCGCGTTTTCAAATTTCCCTCCCACGATATAAGTGCTTGCAAATGTACCTGATTTCATTATGTTGTGTTTAGAATAAATTTAAAAGCAAATCACAGTTTCTGCAAATAAACCGGCTGCTGGTATTTCCCTGTGTTTGGAGTATTAAGAAAAACTAAGGCCTTGCTGAAAACGCAAAACTTCATTAGTTGTCGTACAGTTGAAACAGAAATTTTAAAAGATATTTTAAATAATTTAAATTTGTTTAATTTGGTGGAACTTCCGAGAAACGAGCATAACCCCAAGACAGGCTCTTTTTTTTTTGATATTATTTATGAAGTTCTTGTAGACAAATTCGAAGTGAAGCTAACTGAATACAGTCCTGAGTGACAGTAACTTCAGAAAATTCGCATCATTGCTTGAAATTATCTGTACTTAAGATTGGCAAAAAATGCGAAATTCCAAATTTTTGTAGATAGGAGCTTGAAACTTCTCCAACAAGGTTCTATGATACGCTGAATTTGACTTTCGTTAAGATTGTATGACTTTTAGGGGGTGTTTCACCCTATTTTCTAAAATGAGGTAAATTTTCTCAGGCTCGTAACTTTTGATGGATATAACTGATCTTGATTAAATTTATATATCTAAAATCAGCATGAAAATGCGATTCTTTCGATGTAACTATTGGTATAAAAATTCCATTTTTTAGAGTTTCTTTTACTATTGAGCCGGTTGCTCCTTACTACAGTTTGTTTCCACGAACGTATTTGCATATCTTTAAAACCTTATAAATTGGGATTGAGCAATGTTGTGAAGCTGAAAACAATTCTGTTGTACTTCATTCAAGCAGAAGATCTATTTTGCATGGTTTCACTTTGGTAACACACAATTTTTAAAGGTCATCAAAGGTCAGGGCCCTCTAGAGCAAGAAGGAGTAGAGGTGGGTCCTTCAAAATACCTTTCCAGGATATACTTTAGCCTTTAGACTCATACCTGAAAGTTTCATTTTCCTAACCTAACCCCTTTCCAAGATAGTCAGAAGTCAATCAACTTGAATTTTACTGTGCTATTAACTAAATATATATGTAGTATTTAAACGAATTAATCTTTCTGACATTAGTTGTAAACCTATTCTTGCATTCGAACTCTTAAAACTTCCAAAACGGATACATATCGTTAATATTTACGTAGGGTACTCACATCACCTGAAAAATTTAAGTATGAAAGAATTTCATTTTCCGCTTAACTCTATGTTCTCCCATATCATTTGATGTGTTCTTTAGAAGAAATTACATTTAAAAAGAAACAGTTTTTTTTTAACTGAAAGCTAAATAAAAACAGTATAAAGAATGCTAATGAATTAATTCTACTCTAATGTGTTATACCAAAGTTCATGGCTCTATTGGTTTAAAACATAATTAAATTTTGTCTTTTAAGGTCTCAAGTTTTTTTTTTACTTTTTCTTGGGTTCATATCTCTATTACCACTTTCATTTTATTACTTCTTAATTATAATTCACTTCTGTCAAGGTCATTTGTGTCTATGAATGTCTATGAATCTGTGAATTTGTGATAAATATCTTCAAAGCTAACTTCAAAACTAATTCAATTTTAGCAAATGGAATCAGCAAAAAAGCAGATTATTATGATATTGTATTGTTTTTAAGTTTTTGTTTCTATATTTTGGATATTAGTGACTAGAATCACTCTTTGCTTACTATTTAGGGGTACTACTTATCTCTCCATTTTGATTGTGCCAAACAATCCGAAGGTAGCTTACACAGCCTAGATTTGTTTTAGTGTTTTTGGTTGTGATAAAGAGAAAAAAAAAATAAAGACATGTAAAGCATGGTAAATATGAACAGAGATTTTTCTTTTCATCAGGTTTGATTTCTGGATAGGTTGTAGGTAGATACTACAATGGTCCCTGAAAAGATAAACTAAGTTAGCACATAAACCGAGATTCAGCAATTAGTTTTCGTCAAGTTTCCAAAGAATGTTTGGTTTTTATTCCAAAGTTACTGCCTTCATCTCAAAACTCAGCCAAAGAATCTTAACGAAAATCACACCATCACATTCAGCGTATCAGAGAACCCCACTGTAGAATTTTCAAGCTCCTATATACAAAAATGTAGAATTTTATGTTTTTTCCCAGAAGACAGATAATGGATGCGTGTTTATTTGTTTTTTCTTTTCCCCAGGGTTGATCGTATTGAACCAGTGGTCCTAGAATGTCGCGAGATGGCTCATTCAAACGGAAATTAAAAGTTATAGTGCTGTTTTTGAGTGACCAAAAAATTAGAGGGCACCTAAGCCCTCTCCCATACTCATTTTTTTCCAAAAGTCACCGGATCAAAATTTTGAGTGCCAATTTTAGTTAACATAGCGTAATGCTTCTTCTTTGACTTCCTTTGCTCAGCAGTGATCACACTCCATTCTTGGCCTCCTTCGGTAAACAGCTTATGCTCTGCTTCTGACCCCTTTCGGCAAAATTTGCGTAAGCTCCCTCTCTAGCTATTTTTAGTAAACGGTGCGTACGTAGGACTCATCTTTAGTCCGGTTTGGCCCGAGTCCCTTCGGCCAACAGTGAATTATTTCCACCACCAAAGCCCCCTGAATAGTAGTGCCTGCGCTCCACGACCATCGTATTTGAGTTAATTTGCGTATACTCTGCCCCCTTTAATGCTCATATAAAAAAAATAGACAATAACCAAGCCTTGAACGCCCTGTTTCATCTATGAGATAAATTTATTTCGTAAAATGGTATATCCGACACGGGTATACCATGGATTTATTCCAACATGGAATAAATAAGTATTTTCAAATAAATACCAAGACAAACCAGTTTTATATGAGCCAATTTATTTCATCCTTTCATATTGTTTCTTTTAAACTGACAAATATAATACAATAATAGATGTTTACAAATGAAACTAAATTTAGGTATCCTATCTAAAAATGTAATTCCATATACCATGATATTTTTATTTTATTTTTATTCTATGCTGCCGATCAGGACGAGCTTGCCGATCGCAGCTCCCTGCTCGACGTATTCCGCGCAGCCAAGATCGGCGACAAGGGCGAGGCCCGCGATCGGGACCGAGCTGGGTGGATAGAGCGTCATGGAGGCGCGTGCGTTCTCTCCGCACCCCGGCCTTCCGACGGCGAGACCCAGCTCCTGCTCGTCCCAGGCCAAACCCTGCTCCTGGATTTGGTCGCCCGGAGCGAACTCTTCGGTCGGGACGATCAGGTAGCGAACCGACAGGAGGTCCAAGCCACGATCCTCGGGGCCGAGAACAGCGACGGGGATGGTGCCATTGGTGCTTCTCAATGCGAAGGAAGCCATGCCTGACGGAGGGCGGATTGCAGTTCGAACTGAAGTCACAAAAGAAGCTTGTCATATCATCGTGGAAGATCATGGGACGGGGATGACGCCTGAGCAAGTGGCCAAGATTTACGAGCCCTTTTACACCACCAAATCTGATGGGACCGGGCTTGGATTGTTCATGGTGGCTGATCTCTTGTCAAAAATCGGGGGCGGCATTTCTGTCGAGTCCGCTCCTGGGGAAGGCAGCACTTTCGAAGTCCGCGTTCCTCTGACTCGCCCTGAGTCATCAAATTCAAAATCGAATTCTGTCACGTCCGACCGCGTCCGGGTGTTCCTTGGGGTCCTTGTCATAAACGCCGTCGACGCCGTTCTTGCCCATAAAGATCGCCTCGCACGCCATTTCATTGGCACGCAGCGTCGCAGCGGTGTCGGTGGTGAAGTAGGGATTGCCGGTGCCGGCCGCAAAGATGCAGACCCGCTTCTTCTCCAGGTGGCGCACGGCACGGCGGCGGATGTAGGGTTCCGCCACCTCATCCATCCGGATCGCCGAGATCACCCGGGTAAAGACACCCATGCCTTCCAGTGCCGACTGCATCGCCAGCGCGTTCATCACCGTGGCCAGCATCCCCATGTAGTGTAACGCCCAAACTTCACGAAACAGCTAAACCTTAAAAATTCTTGCTTAATCTGTACTGTAGCAAATTTTCTATCCACTAACGAAGCTTTTGCGAAGTTATAAAAGACGAAATCACTTTATAACTGGAGTTCGGTCACTCAGTTTCGGAAATATATCGTGACGGAAAATATATTAAAGCGGATATTGCAAAAAAGGAGGATAAAATTAAAATTAAAAAATACCTGGTAAATAAAATACAACTTGAACTTTACAAATAATTGACGATGCTTACTTTAAATAATGGATAGTTGTCATGTTAACTTTTTTCTATATTTAATGTGAAAATTCAACTTTAATCCTAGCATTAACAAAAGATAGTTCAAGTGCCGCGTACATAGTGATAAAGCATCAGGGTAAAATTATGGATGATGGGTTATTTGCCATATTGAAGAGCTATTGAGTTGTTTGAGTAAAACGTTTAGAAATGGTTCTGGAGCCTAAATCACACCTTGGGAAGTCCTTTGAAGTACCAACTTCCTCCCTTTCCCCATTCAAAAACATATTGAGAGCAACAATTTCAATACTATAGGCTACCATTCAATGCTACCATGTTTCTAAATAGGATATAGGCCAGTTGTCACTACCAAGATGATTCCATGGATGTCATATTATGTAGAGCTTTAATTAGCCAAAAATAGGCAGTAGAGTGGCCTCCATTTGCTCACCAAAATCCAAAACTTAAATTAATAAATTTTTTTATTTCTCACCTTTGCTTTCTATTATACAAATTCCCTACAAAACAACTTTGTTGTACAAAACCACCCTACTTTGCAAAAAAAAAGCAAACCCAAAAAACCAAAACAGACAGCCAAAAAAAGCAATGATATCAATTTATTCACCACAGTGCCATAGCAAGACTCAAAAACAAAATTTTGACAGTAGAAAGAAGTTAATATTTTGCTTCTCAACCCCGTTGTGGAATGCTTCCGTAGGCACCCATGCCCATCCCCACCGAAGAAGAGCGGATCGGCACGCTGGTGTCGGAGCGCTACCGCCTCGAGGCGATCCTCGGCAAAGGGGGCATGGGGGTCGTGTACGCGGGGAGCCACACGTGGACCGGTCGCTCCGTAGCGGTGAAAGTGCTCAAGCCCGACTACGCGAGCGACTCGGAGGGCGTTCGCCGCTTCTTGCAGGAGGCGCGCAGCACGGCCGCGATCGAGCACCCCAACGTCATCGACGTGCTCGACATGGGCAGCGAAGACGACGGCACCGTCTTCATGGTGCTCGAGCGACTCGAGGGCTTCATTTCTCCGACGACTAACAAAAAACAGGTGAATACGATTAGGAAACCCTTTTGGATCACTTAGCTTGTAACAACTATCGAAAGCAGAAATCAATGCATTGAAACCGGTTGATATAGCTTTTTTTTCTATGTACTAAAACTTAGACAGTAGATAACTATCTTTAACCGGATTAACTTTTTGTAAACTATGTTTCTATCATTTATCGAGTATTTTTGCAACTTGTAAAGACATTTCGAAATCAACCAAACATATGATTTGAGTGGACATCAAAATCTGTAGAATTTTTCTATGGCGCCTTCAGAAGCAAAACATTTAGAGAACTCGCTCAAGTGATCCGTCGCGACTTCCATGGCTGGCGTTCGGAAATCGCCTTGGCGTCAGCAATACTCTGGCGCCCGCAATTGTGAGTGCCCACTCAGATCGTCGTTGCGAATACTTCATCGCCTTCTTTTGAATCTGAGCCTTCATTCTTCAAAGGAATCTTCAGCTCAAATGTTGCCCCACGTCCAATTCCATCACTGAAGGCTGCAATTCCGCCGCCAAGAGCCTGGGCCGTGTTGGCAGCTGAGTGCAGACCAAATCCGTGGCCACTCTCTTTGGTAGTAAATCCATGCTGGAAAATCTTTTCGATTTTCTGGCGGGAAAGCGGCACATCCAACCCTAACTCTGCAGCCATATTGCCAGCCAGCCAGGCTACCTCTTTGGAGTGATCCAAAATATTTTGGCCATAACTGGTACGATATTTTAACCGGCCAAGATAGTTTCGCATTTCCGGGTGAACTTTTTTGATATTGAGTTCGGTCAACGTTTTTTCAGCCGCCTCCCGGATGTTTTTATCGACTATCTTCTGGGCTTTTTCGACCTCTTGATCAATCGCCTTGGGATGAATATTTTTCTTTTGGATCAACGCTTCCATTGTCAGGCGAGCCACTTCGCGTTTGATGGGATCAAAACTGATTCACATGATGATAAGGCAACAAACCTTATAGATTATGTTATAGTATACCAAAGAATGGCAGGATCAATAAAAGAGACTAGGGTATATAGGAGTGTTCTTATTGATGTTAAAAGTAAAGATTACCATCTAGTAGTGTCTAGGGTTAATTTAAAGCTAAAGTTTCAGATGGGTAATTACTTTCCGGGAAGTTATGATGTTAGTAGATTCCAGGATGAGAATTTGAGAGAAACTTTCCAGGAACAGTTCAATACTAAACTTGGAAGTTTAAAATTTGACAATGTGAAAGATGGTTGGATTAATTTTAAGAAAAACGTTTGTCTGTTTTTCAAGATGGGCTGCGCAGAACCTCTTGTTTAAGGTTTTTGATCACAAAAATTCATTGGCTGTTGTAGAATTTGTATTTTAATGGAGGTTTAAGCCTGCTGTTAAGGGTCTTACACAATAACAAATCGATTGGCTCTTTTAAGAATTTTATTTTCTAGCAAGCTTACCACCTTCGGACAATAGTGATGTTTAGCGTCCAAAAATAGCAGAAAACGACATTCTGCTGCTGCACGATCTCTTTCATTACTCAAATTGAGCACTAGATATTGTGATTTATTTTCAGTTTGGCCACTCATTTTCTGTTTTGTTTCTGTTAGCTAAAGAAATTTCGGCCGGGGTGTTGGAAGTTGAAACGGAAGGGCGGCGCATCATCATCCGTGTTAAGGAGCACGGAAGCTTTGCTTCCGGTACCGCGGATCTAAGTGACAACTTTCAACCCGTGCTTAAGATCATCCGTGGCGTACTCACCGAAACCGATGGCGAAGTAACGGTAGAAGGACACTCCGACGACTTGCCTATAGCCACAGCCCGCTTTCGCTCTAATTGGGCGCTGTCGAGTGCTCGGGCGGTTAGCGTTGCCCATGGTCTGTTCGATACCGGTGAACTAAATTCTAACCGCTTCTCGGTCGCAGGCCCCGGCATAGCCGAATTCCTTGGCGAAGCGGATCAGGGTCGAGGGCTGGATCTCCAGCTCTCCGGCGATCACGGGCGTGGTGTTGAGCGCGAAGCTGTTGGGCTGTTCGAGCGAGGCGCGCGCGATGCGTTGCAGATGGGGGCTGAGCTCTGCGAACCGGTCGCGAATCCGATGACGCAGCGCGTCGAAGTTTTCGGGCGGATCGACCGGCCCTGGGCGGTTTTTTGTTGTCATGCGATCGGTATAGCATGCTTTGCCGGAAGACAAGCAATCCGTTCCATCATCATGAAAAATTTCATTTTTTTGGTTTGAACATTCTTGGGTCGATACCGTTACAGAATCGCTTGCACCAGGAGGTGGATGGCTCGTTGCCGTCCAACTTCGCCAAGCGAGGGACCCAACTAACCTCAACACTGGATGTTGGGGTCTGCGGGTGTTGGAAAGAGAAAACGTGAATCAGATTCCCTGATCTTCGGCCAAACGGCCGAATTTTTGGGGGGACGACAAGCTGAACGAAGTCGGCGGGCAGGGTGTCCCGCACCCAAGTCCGTTTAGTGTTTGTCGAAGCAGTGTGAGGTGTGCTCGCCGGCGACTTCGTCCGACGACTGCACCTCGGCGATTTCCCCCGAAAAGACGATTCGAATTTTCGCAACTAGCTCTAAAATGCAAATTGCATACATCTGTTAATAATGTGCAGGTTCTTAACTCTCTTAATAAAACACATTGCTCTCACCAATAATAATTTTAAGTTCATTACTACTATAATGAGGAACATTTCGTATGAGGCACAAAGCTTTTGAGAATCCAATATAAGAATATGCCTTTCTGTGAGGTAAAAATTCAGATTGAAATTCAGTTTACTGAAAAACGGTTTATCCACCCAAGTTCATAAAATTATCCACTTCCTCACTCATTCACAATGAGATTTTACTAATGCTGGGGTTTAACTAGCGCTAACTTGATAGTGTTATGGTATCGGTACCATTTTAAGATGCATCAAAGCTCAGTTGTGACCTAAAGGTCAATTTTTCTGAAAGCATAATAACTTCTAAGCCTCGGCAATTTTTTGGAATTATAAGAAGTGTTGACATTGGTTTTGATGTTAGTGCCTACGCATCGGACTTTTAGGGTATAATTGAGTTCAATCAGCTAGGAAATCGCAAACTGTAAGAGTTATTTTTCAAACAGAAGAATACCTGCATTTTTACATTACACATGGCATCAAATTTGGTTATGAGCTTTTCCGAGTGGAACGTGATCGTATTCAGCCTAGGCGGTGTGTAGTAAGGAGCGACCCGGCTCAATAGTAACCAAAACTCTAAAAAACGGAACTTTGTTAGCAATAGCCACATCAAAGAATCGCATTTTAATGCTAATTTTAAATATATAAGTTTAATCAAGGTTAGTCTTAGCCATCAAAAGTTACGAGCCTGAGAAAATTTGCCTTATTTTAGAAAATAGGGGGAAACATCCCCTAAAAGAACATAGAATCTTAACGAAAATCACACCATCAGATTCAGCGTATCAGAAAACCATACTGTAGAAGTTTTAAGCTCCTGTCTACAAAAATGTGGAATTATGTATTTTTGCCAGAAGGCAGCTAGGACTTATGCTTATTCTTCCCACTAAGTTTCATCCCGATCTCTCCACTCTAAGCGTTTTCCAAGATTCCCCGTTTCCCCCTCTAACTCCCTCAATATCACCGAATACGATCGGGATTTATTATAAGAACTCTGTGACACAAGGTCCTTCTAAATATCAAGTTTCATTAAGATCCAATCACCCTTTCGTAAGTTAAAAATACCTCTATTTTTTCAATTTTTCCTCTCCCTCCAGCCCCCCAGATGGTCGAATCGAGGAGACGATTATTATCAAGCCAATTTGTGCAGGTCCCTGACACGCCTACCAATTGTCATCGTCCCCCGGTGAGGCAGAGCGCGAACGTGAGTAACATCATCCGCACGTGGCCCTTGAAAAGAGCGAGCCAGGCAAAGACGTCATTCAGGTCAAACGTTGATTTTATTCCAGGTACCATCGCTTTGAGAGACTACTCGAGTTTAGTGCGATCGAACAGGGGCTAGGACCGGTGGGCAGGGGCTGGGAGAGGTGAGTTCGCGATTCAGCCTCCGCACCCGTGGTTGGGGTGCGGTTTCGATGACGGTTCTCGCCGTGGAATGAAAATGCCGCGATTCTGCTATCAAAGCGCTCTAAGGGCCCGCTCTAAGTGTCTGACACTGACTAAGCCTGGAACGAAGATATTAACCACCTTGAAAAACTGGCTCACCGGTTTGGGGAATCGGATCGCAAGCAAGAATGTCCTCTGCACCCTCTTTTCGGCAAAATGACCGGTGATATGTGGGGAAGACTTTCTTATCGCCATTTCGATCATCATCTTCGCCAATTTGGAGAATAGGCTCCAGCGGTTCGACAAATTTCAGAAAAGACATGGCAAATAACGAATATCATTTTATCACTAACTGGCGCGTTAAAAGCACGGTAGAAGAAGTTTACGACATTATCAGCACAACAACCGAGCTAACCCGCTGGTGGCCTAGCGTTTGAATTCTCATTTATCATAGCAAAGCTTGGTGCAGACAGCGGAGTCATACGAGATTCAATTTTTCCAGTAACGGTATTGGTAGCGATAATTACGATGCTCATAATGCCACTTCTTTTAAGGGCAATGCCTACAAAGGCAGACCCCAAATCAATTATGCCATACAGACTGCTTAACACCATATTTTACGCTGGAATGCTGCTAAGAGGAAAACCTGCTGATCAGAAATCAGATTCGGATCAGAAAACGAGCATCAAAAAATATGCTCCTTTAATCCTAGTCCATATTGTTGTCATAGTCACAATTTTAGCTGCGATGAACTAGGCCTAGGTGCCTCCAATTTTTTGGTCACTTAAAAAGGGCACTAGAGCTTTTCATTTCCGTTAGAATGAGCCCTATCGCAGCATTCTGCGACAACTGGGTCGATACGATCATCCCTGGGAAAAAATAAATAAATAAACACGCATCCGTGATCTGCCTTCTGGCAAAAAATAAAAAACTCCACATTTTTGTAGATAGGAGCTTGAAACTTTTACAGTAGGGTTCTCTGATACGCTGAATTTTACATATCTGATACGCTGACATTTTTGTAGATAGGAGCTTGAAACTTCTACAGTAGGGTTCTCTGATACGTTGAATCTAATTCTGCTTCGCCTTGGCGTGCTGGCGGGCGAGGTCGTGCAGGGTCACGTTGTGGAAGGAGATGAACGGGCGCGCACCTCTCCCCTTGCGCCACAGGCCCGCGAATCGCAGCCCGTCGCCCCGGCCCCAACGCACGCTGGCGTGGATCGACCAACCAGCCTTCCGCCGCCGGTCCCACTCGGCGTTGTAGTCACGGCGGAGGATGCCGATGGCCGCGGCGCGCTGGAGCTTCTCGTCGCGACGCCACAGCGCCGTGAAGCGCGGGCTGCGGCCCCAGCCGTTGACCGCGAGGGTGTCCAGGCCGAAGCCCCGGGCCTCGACCCTCTCTTTTAAAAAATGGGAAAGATAAAAAAGTTCCTTCCATTTTGCGTTTATTCAAATACTCATCCTCAGGCTTCGAGCGCTAAAATCAAAAAGCAAGGTACTCAATACCTCTTTCTTCCCAGCTGAAAATGTAACTCTTTTGTATAAAAATCAGCGGAGCTAGATCAAAAACCAGAGCAGAGCAACCACACTTAGATCCATAACTTAACAAAACAATGTATTATGAAAACGCCGAGCATTCCCATTACGAAAAGAGATTCGCAAGTTAACTCTACAAAAGTAAACCCGCCCGTTTGGAGAATTGGAACCAGCCTTTTGGATTGCACTTGTCGATGTTGTAAAGAAAAAGAAACAAGTTGTTGTCAATACACTGAAACAGGTGAATAAATTTGTTGGCAAGGCAGAACAAAAATCCAAAAAAGATGATATGAATGGGATGTGTCAGAGTTTAAATAAGGCAATCCAAAAGGGTGACAAATTGTGGAAGATCCTTACCGAACTTCAACAAGATCGAGGGAATGGACCAACCGTACATGATATGCCCGTAGTCAAACAGGTTGTGTCGGGTCTCGTTGAGTTCAGGGATGACCAATGTGGACAGTAGCACCGCTTTTGTTTGCTGACTTTTTAATCATGGGCCAAGGTTTTGCTGACCGATGAAGCTTCTTATTCAACAAGTCGACAAGTCGAAAACCGCTTAGACGTCAAAGTAGCGGAACGAATAAAAAGCCTGCAAAGAAACAATCTGAAAAGGATAACTACCAGCCGCAATTTGGCTTATGTGATCTATACTTCCGGGTCTACCGGCCAGCCTAAAGGCGTGATGATTGAGCATCAGGGAATTGTAAATCGGCTCAATTGGATGCAAAACGCCTATCCTATCGGAGAAGGAGACTGTATTTTACAAAAAACGCCTTACACTTTTGACGTCTCCGTTTGGGAATTATTATGGTGGTCCTGCGGACGCGCGCTTGGCCGCATCAATCAGCAGCAACAGTTCCATCCAGTTATCGCCGGGGGCAGGCGTGCTGTGGATGATGAACAGGTCGCTCCCGCGAATCGATTCCTGATAGTGAACATAGACCTCACCATCTGAGAAATTCTTGATCTCGAGTTTGCCGAGCCGCTGACCATAGTCCTCGGCAATGGCTTGCGCGAGGTCAGGAATGGAGCGTCCTGCAAAGAGGGTAATCGGTTGACTCGGATGGGCTTGCAACATGCTGCTTGGGAGGGCCTGTCTGCGGATGCTGTTGCTGAGGTCGGGAACGCGAGGTGCGCGCTGGCTTGCGCAAGAGCGTCTATGCAGAACACCTGGCCGTACAATACAAGGTCCCTCTGGTAAGAATGCTTGAGGGCGGTGGTGGCAGCGTCAAAGGCTCCGGGAAAAAAGGCGGCACTGTAGGTGAACCGGTTTTTACCGAACCACGTTTCAAGATCATAGCGGATGCGATGTCGCAGGTACCTGTGGCCAGCGGAGCGATGGGTGCGGTGGCAGGATTTCCAGCAGGACGACTTGTTGCCTCCCACTTTTCAGTGATGACGAAACAGACAGCCCAGATCCTGATCGGCGGACCCGCACTGGTTGAACGAGCGCTGGGCCATACGAGCTCTTAGCTCTTGTTTTTATCGGGTCTTGTTACAAGTCAGAATTACAGAGGAGGATTATCTTATGGAGTTGTAACCAAGAATCTGTCATGCGTCTACTTTTTTTGTCAAGAAAAAAGGAGACATGCGCCATAAATCAAATAATTTTGAATTTGCCTGGAATACACAAATTTAATTTATACCGCTAAAAAGAGCATAAAAAGTTGGTTTGGAATATGATTTATTTATATCCATCAGCCTCATCCTTCAGAGCGAACACAGCCGACGAACATTTTTTTGTATTGGCTCTCCTGAAAAGTTGCGAAAATGGTGTTTCAGTTGATAAATCTTTTTCATATTCTATTTTTCACTGTTCTATAAAAAAAAATACTAAAAAATCCTGCACCCTCTTCATGTAATTTTTTTTTCCCCTTGACAAATTCCTCTAAGAATTTTTTCATGTAACTTCTTCCACTTTCATACAGTGTGCCTACCAGGAATGTTGTACTAGTAGCAAAAGAAAATACTATGTTTGGCATAGTCTATTGGTTATATATTTTCTGTGACTTATTATAGATTCATCTAATTTGATCTTCAGAGAATTTAATTTGCTTTTGCTAAATCAACTTCTAGGCATTAATTTATTGACACTTCATGAAGTAAGAATTGTTTTCTTAACATGTTTCAGTCTCAACAATCCCAATACTAGCTAAAATTTGACATTATAGTAAATTTACTATGATGTAAAGCTAATAAGAACTATAATGTACAGCTAATAAGAACTATGATGCAAAGCTAAGAACTGATTAACATAGATACAAAAACTAGCTTTTAGGCAAGGCGTTAAATAGATCCCTATGATGTTTTAGTAATAGAGAGAAGAAAAAATCGAACAAAAAGAGAAACGGATTTATCAGTGCCAGCCATGTAAAAGTGGGATTTTCCTTGTTGTTCAAGTTGGTAGCTGAAAGTTGCTAAAAAAGCTTCCAAAAAGGAAGCTGCTGCACAAAAAAAACTAAAAAGAAAAAAGAAAAAAAAACAAACAAACTGAAAAAAAGGTAAAAACCAAAAAAAAAACTAAAAAGAAAAAAAGGGGAAAATACAAAAAATTTTGTGAAAATTTTTCACAAACATGACACACAGACACACAGTCTGCGTGTCTGGGTGAAATTTTTCACACAGACACAACTACAATGGCGTGTAACTAATATGGCGCGTAACGACTCACGCACGCGGGGGGGGCTTGGGAGGGGCGCGTAGTGCCCCCACCAACTAGGTGTTGTGGTGGCGTGAGGGCGCCGTCCCTGCCGGGGCTGCAGCTCGAGGTCGTCTCGCCCGCCGAGCTCGCGACCCGACTCGTCGGCGCCGATGCCCTGCTCACGGTCGACCTGGGACCGGCCGAGCTCCCCGAGTCGACGACCGACTGGGTCCGCGCGGGAGGCGGATGGCTCGGCTGCTTCGGGTGGTCGTCCCTGGGCAGCTGGGGGGCGACCGAGGGGATCAGCGACCTGTGTGCCCTCGTGCCGAAGCCCGGGGACGGGGAGCCGCGCGACGTGATCCTGCTCGTGGACGGCTCGGGATCGATGGACGGCGAGCCCTTCGAGCGCGTCAAGCACTCAGAAGAAATTGTCAATCGAGCGTTACAATCTGAAACTCAAACATCTCTTTTATCCATCTTGAAGTGCCATCTATCCATCTTGACGAATCCATTCGTCGTTTTCATTCTATCCATCTTGAAGAATATTTTTCCCTGAAGCTCGTTGCTGTTTACATAAATTTGGGGGGTTTTATTTTTCATGCACTTCTCCATTGGTCCTCTTAATCATTGCTTTTGTTTTCAGGAATATATTATGTGGAGCTCTTCATTGCGCTCATCTTAATGAACGTTTGGAATTTGGAATGGAGTCTGTTTCTGTGCAGGGTCATTCCTTCTTAAGAATCTGCTCCATATTTCAACTGATTGAGTTTTTTTTCTTCTAAAATTACACAACTCAATAGATGGATACTTTCCAAAGATTGTAATAGTGATGCATTAGTGGCTTGGCATATGATATGTGAATATCCTCGCTATTTAACATAAGGAATGGCAAGGACATTCCTAGCTGAGAAGACAAATGCAAATCCAATTCTTAACATTAATACGTTAAAATTCTTTGAATGTACAATGAAGGATCCAAAATACATAATGAAACGTCAAAAAATTATATTGTTCGAAATATATTATATCGACAACAGATCACTAGTTTCCTGAGGGACAGGGATTCGAGTCCTGGTGTCGCTGGTTATTTGGTTTCGAACGGAATCAGTGGTGTGACTCAGTAAGCTTAGCTAGAATCAACCTTGCTTTGTGTGGATAACAAATCTGTTCTACTTGGGCTCTAACTGGGGAAATTTGGGGGATTTAAACAGAAAAGATGTGCAAAAGCACAGGATGGTTAGCCCCAACCCCTTCCCCCATTACACTTTGTAACTGAAGGGCCATGAAAAGAAGATCAGTACCGCCTGTAGGAACTGTAAAGTCCGATGCATTATACTGAATTAAATTTAAAAAAACTATTTTTTTTAACTGATAGGGAGCGACATTAAAACTTCAAACGAACCGGAATTATTCCGTATATAAAAGGGGCTACCCCCTCCTCAACACCTCGCTCTTCGCGCTAAAGAATTTTATTACTCAAAAAGTAGAGTTGGGACAAAGAGTGAAACTTTTGCGTAAAGAGTGAGGTATTGAGAAGGGGGTATCCCATTTCATACACGGAATAATTTCAGTTCGTCTTAAGATTCAATGTCACTTCTTACTTTGTGAAAAAACTTGTTTATCTTATTAAATTTATATGAACAGCCGTTGAAGGGAACAAAGAAACTTGTAAATTGACTGAACATGTACTTGCATGTGTTGAGAATTCTCTAAAGCAGTCAAATAAACTGCGGGTTTTATTAGTGAACCAATGGGTCTGTTGGCGTCTAATACGCGATTGAAACCTCGATAAGAAAAGTCTTTTCCTCCAACTAAAGCTCTTATTTCACCTGTTTTATAATTGCTGGATATTAATGCTGTATTTAAGTCAGGCATCTTTCGTTGTTCTGCCAGTTTAGGTAACTGGGCCGATACGGCTTCTTCGGCCGCCCTTTGCATATGGGGATCCAGAGTACTAAATATTTTAATACCCGAATCTCTCAACTCAGGACTTGGTAAAACTCGTCTCAGTTCTCGATTGGCTCAAATTAGTACTAGCTAAATCTTAGCATTAATAAAATCTCATTGTGAATGGGTCTTTAGGTTTTTACTTATTTAAGTTATTTAAGTTTATTAGCTATTTAAGTTATTTAAGTTTTTAGTATTTAAGGCTTTTAGTTACCTAATTTGACTTTTTGTGCCACAACGCTTTAAAATACAACTGGCCAAATGCACAGAAAAATGCTTCTATAAATATTTACACTAGAAAGAGCGGGGCTTCGGAAAGAGCGAGTCCTTCTCATGCGTTCAATAATTTTTGTTTGATTCAAATTTTATTTTAGCTCATAACTTTCATGCTGCTGAAAAAATATTTTTCGGCACATGGTCAGTTTCATATCTCACGTGATCTACGTGAGATGGTGATATTTGCGCGACATGATCTTGTACGAGACCCGCCGTTCACCAAGATGCACCTTGTGAGCTGTCGGAATTTTCAAATTTACCTTGAGCCTGAAACACAGGAGCAAGTCCTCGCGTCCCTGCATTTTTCTCTGAATGCGAATGGCATGTTATTCCTTGGCAATTCCGAATCGATTTCGCCGCTGGACAGGGAGTTCGAGGTCGTCGACCAAAGCGCTCGAATTTTCCGCAAGGCAACATCTGCAGCGCATCCGGCCCCCGCGCCTGGTATGGCGGCGCTATTGGCATGGTCAAGTTCAACGGTGACATGAACACGGGACTAACGCTGCGCACAATCCAAATTCGGGACGGTATAGCTTCAGTGAGGGCAGGGGCGACTTTGCTGTTTGATTCCGATCCGGAGGCAGAAGAAGCCGAAACGGAACTCAAGGCATCTGCATTGCTGGCAGCTATTCGCGATAGTGCAAAAGGCAATGCGCCTAAGAGCGAAGTTGAAGTTGCAAAGGTTGGAGAGGGCAAGCGGATCTTGCTTGTCGATCACGAGGACAGTTTTGTGCACACGCTTGCCAATTATTGCTTTGGAATAGGGAACGCGCTTTTATGGCTAAGCGTATTTTAGAATCGAATTGTGTTGCTTCTTCTAAGGTCACTGATAAAGATCTAAAAGAAGTTGAACAAGAGTTCCCGTCGATAGAAGGAATTGACCGAGTAGTGGTTGGTCATACTATTATGCCTAGTGCTAAACCGGTATATTTGGGAAATACATTGTTTTTAGATGTTGGTGCTGCAAAAGGTGAACTGCCAGCTGTGATTTGTGCCAAAGATTTATTGGTAGACCCACCTAAATGGTGTTTGAGCCAAATGTCCCGTTGATCCTTTAGTTTTGTACGTCGTTGGCTTCGGCATTGGCGCGCGCAAGCACGAGTTGCTCATTGAGCTGCGAAATATGTTGCTCTTGCAGATTTTCGCCGACCACGAAGTTGAGATCGTTCTTTATCTTGAACGCTTCAACCTCTTGTTCCGATGCCCGCCACTTTTCGCGCAGTGCCGCTATCCGATCTTTCAGCCATTCCGAGGCAAGGGGGGTCGAGTCAATCTGTTGTTCCAAGTGCTGCGCCAGATAGGCACCGACGACGGCATTCGTCAGCCGGGCGGACTTCTCCCGGTCTCGCGATGTAAACCGGATCGAGATGAGATTGGTACGATCGGCGTTCTAGCTACTCTTTATTTATTAGTTAGCCTGTTTGGTGGTTTTTCTGTTCATTTAGGGTAGTTTCACTCTCATTGGCTTAAGCTGGCCAGTTAGTTTAAGTCAACAGTCTTTAGATATTCTGGCACACCCCTCAAGAAGCAATTAAACCAATGAAAAAGGAGAAAAACTTGTTGCGTATTTCAATGCTACAGGAAATAGCATCTGGCTTTCAACCAGGGAGAATACCATTAATCCCCTAAGTAATGTCAACCCTGATGAACAACCAAACAAGCTAACACCCAATATATGCCTCTTCATATCAAACTCTAATGTAGTTCAGTCTTGGTAACTAAGGCTTAAGTCAAAACTCTGAGTGGTCGTGTCATCTTCACCGAACACATCCGATTCGATGGTGCCGCTCGCTCTGGTCATTGAGATACCAGCGGTCCACCGCTCGGTCAGTTCGCGGTCGAAACCCAGGGTGAAGCCCCTGCTGTCACTATTAAATCCGTTGATCCCGTCGCTATCGTCCTGTTCGGCATCGTCGCTGAACGCCTGCAGCCAGAAATAGGTGTTTGGCTGATAGGTGGCCTGAGAATCGAGCCATAGTACAGGGCTGAAACTGGACTGGATGGCCTCTGAGCGAGATTATGTTGGCGTTCGTTGAGGGCCGCGAGGAGGCGGAGCGAGGGGTGCAACGCGCTCAGCCGTCGTCGTCGGGTCGCGGCTCCGTGGCGGCCATGAAGATCTCCTCGAGGGACCCGCCCGCCTCGGGTGCGAGAGTGGTGCGCGCCTCGTGGAGCGTCCCCATGAACACGCGCCGGCCCTGGTCGAGGATCAGGATTCGATCGGCGAGCTCCTCGATCAGCTCGAGCAGGTGGGACGAGAGGATCACGCCGGTCCCGTCCGCGGCCACGTCGCGCACCGCCTGCTTGGCCGATCGGATGCCTCGCGGGTCCAGGCCGGAGAGCGGCTCGTCCAGCATTTGGGTTGAAATTTCACGTCCCCAGCGCATAACTTTGCATAATAGTGCTGCTAAACATTTTTATAAATGTTTTGGTCAAAAGTGATAAAGAACACTATAGATTTATGGGCAGAGAGCAGGGGCATCAATTCATAAAAATTTAGAGGGAAGGACTTTTTTCAATTTGGTTCAATGAAGATACTAAAGCAAATATTATTCAAGGCATAGGAAATGGGGAGAAGCTATTTTGTTTGTTTAAAAATCTAGGGGGCAAAATTCTGAAAGAAGATTTTTGATAAGATGTGCACATCAACAGATTGAATTTTTGTGTTGATTCTGTTTGTTTTTTGTTGTTGTTTTTTCCCCCAGGGGTTATCGTATCGACCCAGTGCCCTAGAATGTCGCGAGAGGGCTAATTCTGACGGAAATTAAAAGTTCTAGTACCCTTTTATAGCTAACAAAAAATTGGAGGGCACCTATGCCCCCTCCCACGCTCATTTTTCCCTAAGTCACCGGATCAAAACTTTGAGATAGCTATTTTATTCAGCATAGTCTAAAAACCTAATAACTATGTCTTTGGGGATGACTTACTCCCCCACAGTCCCCGTGGGAGGGGCTGCAAGTTACAAATTTTGACCAGTTTTTACATACAGTAATGGCGAAATTTGTGTTTATGTAAAAGTTTTTTTTCACATAACAGTTTTTCAAAGAAAAGTAAATAGCTCCATCAAACTAACAATGAGCAGAAATATAGTAAGATAGTCTTCCAACCGTAATGATCTTTATACTGTTTAGAACAAAATGGATATCTCAAAAGTTTATAGTTGACCTTCGAGTACATTTGCCTATTAAAAAGCACACTAAAACTTTTGGTTTCCAATCCAATAAGTCCCCTCCGAAGTTTTTACGACCACCCTTCCATAAAAGCTTTATATGTTAATAATGGGTAACTACTATAACTTATATAACCCTTGCCTTTTTTACGCCCCTAAAGATGAGTCAAAAGGAGATCCTAGCAAGTCAGCAACAAAATACCAATGGTTAAAATAAAAAACTTATATATTTCAATTGTTTGAAATTGATACTGGTTTTTATTTTTATTCAAGATTTATTAAGGGATATAAAAAAGGCAGCTGTTTATTCAGCTGCCTTTTTAAAGACGTAAGGTCTCTATTGTTCTCTAGCTATTGCGCGATAAGCAATATCTGTGCGGTATTCAACGCCATCCCAGTTGATGTCTTTTACCAGTGCATAAGCGCGTTTTTGCGCTTCAGTTACTGAGTGTCCTAGTGCTGTTGCCGCCGGGCGACGGCCCGTCCGGCCGGCCATGGCGCAGGGCCGCGCCGCCCATCGCGCCGATCAGGAACAGGTTGAGCGCGAGCGACCCGATCAGAAGGATGCGCGTCCAGTTGCGCCGGCGCCGGGGCTGCGGCGGTCGCCGGGTCGGTTGCCGGTTTCGGGGCGCGTCGGTCATCAGCTTTCCTCCAGCGCAAGCTCGAAGGCCGCGTCTTCGAGATTGAAGCCGAATTCATAGGCCTCGGCGGCGGTGGCGCCGAACAGGCTCTGGGCCGCGTCCGGATTGTAGAACCCGACCAGCAGCCCGAAGGCCGCAGCCCCCGTTGTTTCTCTGTGTGCAAATTTTTCTTATGATGTACTGCAAATCTCCGCAGCGCACACTAAAAAGACGTATCTGACATACTTTTGAAATAATCATCAAAACTGTGAAATAATCATCAAATTGAAATAATCATCAAATAATCATCATTTACTAATCAATTCTCAGTTACGAGAGTAAGCAGGGCAATGAAGGCCAAAGCTTGTTGGAACATAAGTTGCCTCCTGAGAACTGCTTAGCAAATAGTTTAGGGTAATTATCGCAGAAGTATGAAAATGTCAGATACGACTTTGCCCAACATTGATGCCCAACACTGAAATCTCCGATGGCAAGATTGATCCGACTTCAGGCCTTGGCACGGGTGGATACAAGGTTCAGAAATTTGACCCCGGTGTTCGTGTGGAAGCAGTACGCAACCCGAACTACTGGAAGGAGGGGGCAGCGCATTTTGAAGAAGTTGAGCTGCTGTCAATCATTGACACGACCACCCGCCAAAATGCGCTGATCAACGGTTCGGTCGATGCGATGGACAGAGTTGATCCCAAGACCGTATCCCTGCTGTCACGTGTTCCGACGTTAGATATTTTGGAGAAAACCAGCACGCTACACTATACTTTCCCGATGCGTGCGGATGCGGCACCTTTTGGTAGTCGTTCTCGACAAGAGCTGTGCAAATGTCCTGGTAGAGGTCCTCTTGCGTCGGCACATCGAACCCGTCGTCGAACCGGGCGAAACGTCGGGCAATCGCGCGGCGGATGTCGTTGCGGAAGAATTGTTCGAATGCCTGCCAAGCCCTGTCGGGATGGGTGGCAAAACGCGTGACGATGTGTTCGGCCAACAGGTCGCCGGCTTTCAGCACCACGTAGTCATTCAGCGGAGCCCGCCCGTTGTAGTCGGCGAGCGCAGCGCAGCCGGCAGCCTTCAGCCGGTCGAACAGGGCGACATAGGCGTCAGCCGCATCCTCCGCTCGCCCAATTCGCTAAGCGAGGCGCGAGTGCGATTCTCGATGCCTTGGAACACGCCACTGAATCGCTCCATCGCTTCGCAGAGGGCGGACACTTTAGCTTGAGTATCCGTCATGCCCTTGCCGCCGCTGCGGCCGCGAATGTTCTTCTTGAGCGTGTAGAGGCCCGAGTCGAGCATGGCGAAATTATGCCCGGCTGCGTAGGCGTTGATGTGGGGATCCTCGGGTTCCAAATCTTGCAGCCAAGGAATGACACCGGTGATGGGACTGATGTGATGTTCGTAGCGGGCCAGGGTGGCCTCGGGGACGTGGGCTCGGTGGGGCTCGTTGAACCCTTCATGTCGACGAGAAGCTTGCGCATGACTTCGGGGTGCAGGTCGTCGGGACCAGCGAGGCGGCTGTCGCCCGGGTCGACCCTGCCGCCCGGAAAGACATAGGCTCCGGGATAGAAAACATGCTTGTCGCTGCGCTTACCCATCAGGATGCGCGGCTCGGTACCGCTGCTGTCGACAATCATCAGAGTTGCAGCATCGCGCGGGCGCACATTTGGCCATTCCTGCTTGCGGTCGAATGAATTCAGTCGGTCCGTGCTGTCGTTCACGCGAACATTCTCCATAGTATTCGAGCCGAAGGTCTGACTGTCTACGATATCGCTGCTTCGACAAAAGATATGACTCATCTTAAGCGAAACCGTGCCACTGGACGGGAAGTATTTTTTAGCCCAGAAATGAGACTGACCACCGAAAAGAGGAATTTCACTCGTGCAAAAAGAATAAAGCCCGTTTTGTCAATGTACTCTATGATTATTTACGAGGCAAAGGTCTGAGAACCATCCAAGCTAAAGCTGATGTTGACTTGCTTATTGTGCTTACAGCGGTTGAGTGTACGAAGAATCGGTACACTATAGTTATCGGTGACGATACCGACTTGTTGTGTTGTTACTTTATCATTTCATTTCTGTATTCCTGGAACTATTTACTCTTACAGAGTGATTCCACTTACTGCTGATGTACCTGGCGGCGATTCAAGCAGTGCATCTGGTGCTATATTTGCTACAACTTTGTCTGTACCTAGCGCTCCTAGAAACTTGACTATTGAGGCAGAAGGTAAGAAGATTCTACTTGATTGGACTATTCCTTCAGATAACGGTGGAACACCAATCATCAACTATTTGATTCAATGGAGTGGTGATGGCGGAAGCAAGTGGAATACTTTGAAACGTGACGCTAGTACAGTAACTTCTGCTACTGTAGCATCTAGTAACATTGTTCTTGGTACAGGCAGTGGCAAGAACAAAGAGGATATACCCACTGTTGGCGGTAACGTTGGTAAACATAAAAGGGACAGGGAGTAACGTTACTACAATAAAGAGAAATTGACCTATCCAAAACACAATTTTGGTCTTGGTAGCTTCTGGGTCGAAACCTTCATGTTTTTCCAGAATACCGAGTTTGCGACAAACAATCAATGCCATTCGATGCATAACGTTCTTCTTGTCTCGTGTGATCCATCGAAAACTCGTTTGAATGGATGGGTCACGTTCAAAGAATTTACGATCTAATATTTCTGTTTTGATAATGTACAGTAATTGCCAGAAGGTTGATTTAGCGATTTTTCTCTTTAGGCAATATAAAAAATCACTATAAATTGTGATAAATCCTAGAAATGGCAACCCTGATCCTCATATATATTAGTGTGCTACCAAACAATTCACAAGCATTGAAATATACAATCTAACAGCAACCGCCCGGGGTGTTATAAAGGCGAAATTGTGGATAAACTCGGTCACAAAATGAAAAACAATTAGAAATCAAATTAAAAGCATTTTTTTTTCAAATGAAAGTAAGGAACAACATTAAAGCTTAAAATGAACAGAAATTATTTTGTATATGAAGGGAGATATTCTCTCCCTGATGCCTAGAGATTGGTGCTAAACTGGATATCTCGGTAAAAACCGTAGACGCCCATCGCCGAAAAATTATGGAAAAATTGCACATTTCTAGCGTTGCGGGATTGACGAGATATGCAATTCGCAGCGGGTTGGTTTCTTTGGATGAGTAGTTGGCGCGCTAACATTCTTTAATAGTTTAATTTTTACCCTCAAGTTGTTCAAAACCTTCTCTATTATTTCCGGTTCCAAACTTCCAAATACATATAATCCCGATCATAAATAATAAATTGTGAAGAATATTTAAGCCGCTGTGTAATTCAGCAAGAGTGGCGAGGGTTTCTCGATTTTGTCAAAATTTTTTTGGACGTGTTTTGGGAAATGATGGCATATTATCATATGCCCTCATATATATGTTGCTTTGCTTAGGTTTCATTTTTTTATAATTTTAGGTTATCAATTATATTGCTTAGGTTTCTTATTGGGAACCATGCACAGAGCTCTCTTTAATTTATTATTAAAGCAACATATAGTTTCATAGTATAATGGGCCAATTGCATAATTGTGGGGGGTGACATACCCAATAGCCCTAGAGGCATAGTTGCTGAATCGTTGTATTATGCTGAACAAAATGGGTGTCTCAAAATTTTGACTGGAGGTATTTGGAAAATGAATCAGCATAAAATGCAATTCTTTATATATAACTATTGGTATCAAAATTCCATTTTTTTGAGTTTTGGTTACCATTGAGCCGGGTCGCTCCTTACAACAGTTCGTTACCACGAAATGTTTGAAAACTATTTACCATTACTAAAAAAAAAAGAATTATTGGTTAATCTTGCAATGAAGAGTTATTTTACTACTTATTTGGGTCCCAAAGACCTTAATTCCTTTTTTTCGGGGGGTGGAGGATAAATTTTAGTGGAAAAGCAATATGTTTTATTTTCAATATCGCCTAAAATAAGTGATGGGCCTTGGTTTCCTTATTATTCACAGCAGTCATAACAGACAGTTCAAAAAGCTCTTGCACTTCATTAGCTCCAGAGCTGAAAATGGCCTTACTTAAATAAGTTAAAGCTAGGTTGCGCAATGAGACGGAGCAAGTGGGCTCAAGCTCTAGTGATTTCTTCCAGCATCTAAAAATAAATTAGAGGTGCAGCTTAGAAGGCATAATTTCAAAGCATAGCCGTTTTCAAGTCTGTTCATCAACATCATTAAGCAATGCTAGAAAGACAATGATATAATCTTTCTTTTTCTTCTATATAATGAGGCACGCGGAACCACCATGAAGCGTCTTTCATATCTTAAGGTTCATTAATTTTTTTGCCTGTCACTTTTTATGTATATTTGATTGAAATTGACACTATTATGATATCATATTTGTTTAATTAAATTTCTCATTGACCTAATTAAATTTTATTGCATGTTTACCTTACTTTATTTCTCTTTCAGGAATTTCTAAATTGAAAAATTTTTGGGCTTTCTATACAGATTAGTAATTCCAATTTTATAAGAACAAGCAAGACTGAGCAAAAAGGGGTTAATAAGCTAAAGAAAGTACTTACACCATGCAATTTAAAATACAAGCCACATGCATTGCAAACCGGCTCACCATGTGCATTTCTCCTCCATTCTCCCGTCTCCTGGACCACTCCGACCTTCCTGCTGGGTCCTATGTTGGTGTCAAAATCGACAGGCTATTTAAGCTTGTAAGGAAAGTACAGAGTACTTGTCTGACCTTTTAATCGGTTTTACTTCTTTGAAGGCAGGTTTGATGGTGAACGTTAAAGTCACCACGAAAGACAATCGTAATCTTCTGATATGCTTAAAGGACACCGTGAGATAATTTGTTGTTTGTTTGTTCAGAGATTTGAAAACAATAAAAAAAATTCTCATTTATTTGGCTCATGTTAACCCACGAAATGTCACTATGTGCTTTACCTTGCTTTAGCGCGAGGCCAACCTTGGCGTGGCCGGCTTGATGCAGCAGGTCGTGCATGGCCTGGTCGACATAAACATAGTCCTGCCCATCCAGCACTTCGTTAAGCCGACGCACACGGGTTTCGTCACCCTTAAACGCGATCAACCGACCCGCGGTACCGGCGTAGGCAACGGGGTTTTTCAGCGTAATCACCTGCGCCCGTTTGGGGCTGTTTAGCGGTAGCACGCCGACCTTGGCGCCGGCTTGGGCCTCATTACTGGTCAAGGTGTCGCCAACAAAGGGCGCCGAAGAGCAGCCCGCAAGGACGACAACGGTAATAGCCAGTGCAAGGGCGCCTACGTGCGGCCCACGGTCTTTGCCGACGTCACCCCGCAAATGACCCTCGCGCAGGAAGAGATCTTCGGCCCGGTTCTGGTGATGATCCCCTATGGTTCGGACGCCGAGGCGATCGAGATCGCCAATGACACCGTCTACGGCCTCGCTGCCTACGTGCAGGGGCGTGATCTGGACCGCGTCCGCGCGGTCGGCCGCCAGCTGCGCGCCGGGCGCGTGCACCTCAACTACCCCGTGCTGGACCGCACCGCCCCCTTCGGCGGTTTCAAGCAATCCGGCAACGGACGTGAGCAGGGCCGCTACGGTCTTGAAGAGTTGGCGGTCGCCGAGCCGGATTCCATGCGGGCGCCGATGACGCCCGGGTTCCAGTTGACGACCCCATCGAAGGCCCGGACCGCCGCCCAGACCCTCTCAATGGGAGCGTCGAGCACGACGCTGCGAAACACCTTCATTCCCCTACTCCTCGATCTTCAGTCGGATTGGAAAGGCCTCGCGGATCGCCCGGTCGGCAGCCGCCGGCAGGTGGTCAGGCGGGTCCGTCGCCATGATCTCGGCGACCTGGCCGCGCGCCCGGTCCCAGATCGATTGGCGGCCCGCCTCGACCCACTCGTCGACGCTCTGGCGATCCCCCAGGTGCGGGAGTACAATGAGAGGATCATCTAGCGGGTCTATAGTTGGTATTTATTTTGTACTCGCATTCCTTGCGGCCTACTTGCCCGCATACCACGCATCAGAGGTTCGGCGCACAATCGTGGTCACTGATAAGGAGCGTATTACTACGGGGAGCGGAAGCAGCGTATCAAGTAAGTATCTGATCTTCACCGAGAACGAGGTGTTTGAAAATACGGATGCGGTTACGTTCGGCAAGTTTAATAGTAGTGACATTCAAGGACGCATTCAGGTTGGCGATACCCTGAAGGTGGCTGTGGCGGGGTGGCGTATTCCGTTTCTGTCATCCCATTTCTTGGATGGGCTGCAGCGGGTATGGATGGCACCGATCTTTGCCCGGCCCTTTTTCTTGCGTGCCCAGGCACGCGCACCGCGACGCAGACGCCCCTTCGCACGGGCCGTCGTAATCCCCTTCGTAATGCCGTAAGCCGTGGCTCCGAATGCAGCACAGCGATAGTGATGTCGTGCTTCCGCCGTATCGGATGTCACAGGTGTCAGAACAGCCCAAGCCAGGCCGATCAGCGCAATACAGATGATACGTTTCATGAATACCCTCAATTGGAAACGCGGCTCCAACGCGATACCACAACTGAGCCAGAACGGTTGATTCCGCACAGTTTTATTCGGTGTTATTCGTACCACACACGCATGGGGTTGAGGTTGTCGAGTGCACACTATATCGGCGACAGGTAGGAAAATAGCAGTTGTCCGCTACTATGTTTGGCCTGTTTCTTTGTCCCGGTTGACGTACGTTCAATGCGCTATCGAGTAGATCCCAGCAGTGTTGTTATGATGCTCTAGCAAACCGCTGCGTTCCGTCCTCCCACATTGTAGGTTTCGTATGCCTAATATAATAAATACCTGGCTTACCCGGACTGCCATTGGCTTATCGGTTGTGGTTGCGGGCGGCTTGCTGTCGTTGCTCGTTGCAAGGTGCCCCTCTTTTACCAACTCGATGAGATAGCGATAGCAATCTGGTTCGGGTAACTCAATGTTGACACCTGCACGTACAGCCAGCGCAGCGGCCTCTTTCTTGTTTGCGGCGACATGATGCCCATGTGTCTCGGGGCGGTCGCACAACTCCCGTATCGCATAATAATCCGATACGACAAAGCCCTTAAACCCCCACTCATCGCGGAGCACCTGGCGCAAGAGCCACGAGTTCGCATGGCAGGGCACGCCATCGATTTCATTGTACGCAGCCATCACACTCACAGCAGAGCCCTCATGAATGGCACGGCGGAAGGGGGTATACCGCCTCATGCTTTCCTTTTAATCTAAAGAAGAAGAAAAAAAAATCAGTTTTCCCGGGTAACTAGTAAAAACTTTCTATTTTCAGTGCTTTGAAGACAGTAACACCTAAGTGTATTTGTTTATTTAAATTTACGGTTTATTTAAGTTGTCGGTATTTTTTTCAGAACCGCATTAAAATAATTTTGTAAATATACTTCAGCTTTGGAGGAGGGACTACCAGGGTTCTCTTTGGAAAAAAAGATGGGGTAGTTTTTTCTAATATGGTAGCCTAATAAGAACTATCAATGATTGTGAAATAGTTCAATATAAAAAGTTTTTGTGGCTGAATTCCCCGATCGAGAAATTTACTGCGTGTCGGCACTTGGCGACATTGGGGTGGATGACCTGAAGGTGGGTCTCGCTCGGGCGCTGGGTCGAGAACGCACACGCGTGGCTGAAGATGCGGAATTTGCCGAGTACCAGCAGGATCTGGAGGAGCGTATCAGCGCGGATGTTCTGGCAAGTGCCCTTGCCGCACGTCCACCCAAAGTTACCGATCAGGCTGGCTTGAAAGACGATGATTTTCAGGACGATGATGACGGAGATGTCGAGGTAGTTTATGTCGACGAATGAATCCACCGTGTCAGCGCGGCAGATTCTCCTAAATAAACCATGAAAAAACTCCTATGAACCATGAATTAGGATATATGAAAAAACACAGTCGCTTCTATTGTATTTGGGAGCTGGCTTTTCTCCCCTTCCTGTAAAATTCCACCCGTAGAAAATTTTTTCCTATGGAAATTCTTCCTTGGAATATCCCCCCCAAAAAAATTACCTAAGGAAAATTCCCTCCACAGAAAATACCCTCCTGGAAACTCCCCTGGAAAATTCCCATTGTGGAAAATCCCCCCCCCCGTGCAGAAATTTTTCCCCTGGAAAATCCCCTCTCGAAGAAAAAATTCCCTCAGGATAATTCCTCAAAAATTGGGCTCGATAATGTGCCAAAAATTTTGCTTTTTTTACTCAAAACATATAACCGTAAATTTTGGTCTAAGGGGACTCCAAAGCCAAAGGTAAAATAGAAAAAAAATATTGGTTTCTCGAAAAACAGGGTACGACAAAAACCCAAAAAGCTTTCCTTTTCTGAATGGCTTGAAAAATTAAAATTGTAAGTCCCTGGCCCAAGAGGACCCTATTCTGCAAAAACAATTTCAGTTTGGAGGCAATCCCGTCTCCCCTAATGGATCTTCAAAAAGGGGATCGAGCCTTTTGTCCGAGAGGCTTTAAACTTGTATGTTTGGCCTCGGCCTTCGCCGCCTTCTTCTCTTTCTTCTGAAGTTCGCGCTGGCGCTTCTCGAAACCGTAGTTCGTCTTGCGTGCCATGAGTCCGTCTCCTCCTGCTTGTTTGAATCAGGCCGCCCGTCGTGTCGGCCTGCGCCCACGCCTTCGGCCTTGACGCTGCGGGCGGTTTCGCCCGCCCCGGTTCGGCTTGGCCCGCACCACGTTGTTCGGGCGTTCGCCGCCGGCCACGGGGATGGACCGCTTAATCAGCTTCTCGATGTCCTTGAGCTGATCCACTTCGCTGGCGTCACAGAAAGCGAGCGCTGCGCCCTCCTAAATTTTACTTACAGTTACAGGAGCAAATAGACAGGGTCCTGGGTAGAAATATGGTGTTTTTATTAGGAAATTTTAACCCCCAGGTCGGTAGAAATTCGGATAGATAGTATCCTAGTCTAGATTAATTTTGTATAGGAAAAGAAAACAGTAATGGATACAGACTTTTGCAATTTTATGGTACAACAATTTAGTTATATTCAATGCGAAGTGTGGTCATAGAATGGCACTAAAATGGTCACAAAAATATTCACGTGATGATAAGACGGCAAACCTCATTGATTATGTTAAAGTAAAACGAAAACTAGCAGGATCAATACAGGCGGCTCATCCGAAGGTGGTTGCTATTGGTGAGACGGGCTTGGATCACCATCACCTCCCAAGCGAACGGGAGGGCTGCGATGAAGCGGATGATCAGCGGTATCGGAGTGCCCAGGAGCGGCTCTTTCAGCAGCAGTTGGAGGTGGCTTCAGGGGCCGGACTCAACGTGGTGGTCCACCAGCGGGATGCCTTTGAGCTCACCCTGGGGATGTGGGAACCGTACGCGACTCGTGGTGTCGAGGCTGTGTTCCATTGTTTTGTGGGCACGATCTCTGAGATGGAGCGGATCGTGGGGCTCGGAGGGTTGGTGAGCTTTACCGCAAATAAAAGAAATTAAAAAGCTTGAAAGAGTATTCATATAATACATACTTTAAAATTACTAAGGTCTCCTTCTTCTCTAGCCTTGGACAAATTTCTAACAACTTCGTGAACAGTGGCAGTTTTTCCAGTTCCAGGGACACCACTTATGTACATACACCCTCCAATGCCATCTTGGATTTTCCCTTCAGCAAAAAAATGGATGTCAGAATATTCTGACTCACGACAAGGTAGGGACTCCGGAACTGCAGATACATGAAGTTGAGCTCGCGCTTGCTCTAGAACGGTTTGATGGACAACATTGGCCATTTTTAATCGCCGTGGCGCGGGCCAATTAAAAAAACGGCTACCTCCATAGGAGATAGCCGTTTATTAATTGAAAACGATTTGCTAATTATCTAAACCCTAAGGCCGCCAGTAACAAGCCACCATGTCAATATACTACCGGCATAACCTAGAGCTATGACAGGAGCCCATTTTAAATGACTCATGAAAGTGTAGTTTTCGCTTTCAACTCCCATAACGGCAACTCCGGCAGCAGAACCGATTGATAATAAGCTGCCTCCCACTCCACAAGTTAAAGTGATTAATAACCATTGGTCTAGCGCCATTGCTGGGTCCATTTTTAGAACGGCAAACATGCTTTAGCATAAAGATCCAGGGTTGAGAGAGGGTACGCCCACCTCAAATATCGAATAATGTTTATTCATTTAAGTGTTAATGCTGTTCATTAATTCCACCTAAAAAAAAAATTGTTTTTCATCTAATTTCTGGCCGTTTTTAAAATAAATCTAAGAAATCCTCTCCCCCTGTCAAAATTTCTCCTGAAAATATTCCCCCGGAAGCTTTCTCTCCTCGGAAATTTCTCCCCGTGGAAAATCCCCCACGTATGAATCCCTCTCCAAAAAAACTATATTTTTCCAACAACAAATGCCATAAATTTCAAAACTCACCACCGTTTTGCCCTCCCTGAACGCCTCGCCCGCCTGGGTCGAGGGGCTGGCCGCGATGCTCCGCGAGCGCCTCTAGCGGGCGGCGCCGGGGCTGGAAGTCCCGATCCGGGTGCCCGCGTGCGAAACCCGTACGGTTCGGGCAGCATCGTGCCCTAGCGCGGACGTCCGCGCGGAGGAGGCACCATGCTCGGAAAGAACGACCTGCGCGACGCGATCGTCAACGAATACAAGATCATCAAGCAGCTGGTGGGCAAGCTGCCCGAGGGCAGCGAGGAGTTCCGCATCTCGCCCGAGCAGCGTTCGACGATGGAGCTGCTGCGCTACCTCTGAAAGGATCCGTTCCAACTATGTCAATCACGTATCTAGAACTTGTGCTTATTCTTTCTATCAAGTTTCATCCCGATCTCTCCACTCTAAGTGTTTTCCAAGATCTTAGGTTACCCCTCTAACTCCCCGGATTCCCCGGATGTCTCCGGATTCAATTCGAGTCAAAAATGGAGAATCTGAGACATGAGATCCTTCTATATATCAAGTTTCATTAAGATCCAATCACCTATTCGTAAGGTAAGGATATCCTAATTTTCAAGTTTTCCAAGAATTCTGGTTTCCCCCTCGAACTCCCCCAATGTCAGGGGATCTGGTCGAAAATTATCGGCGATGGAGAAGTAACTGCCGAGCATCTCGGGAGTGAGCTGAATGCGGCGGTCGGAATCGAAGTTGCGCGTGCCTCGATCTTCGGGGATTTCGTCGGCGAGATCGAGCTTCGTGCCCAGCAGGTCATTGACACTGTGAACAAACTCGTGACGGCTGATTCTTCGGAATGTGTTCGGATCGGATTTTGGCTGTCGGTCCGCCAGCCACAACAGCATTTGCCATCGTTCTTCCTCGGACGGTGAATCCGCATCGGTTGGCGGCATCTTTTCGGTAGCAATGTTTTCAAAGATCAACGAGCGGTCGAGCTGCCTTTGGCTTTTGTCACCGTCGCTTTCGATTCTCCGCGCTCGACACATCATCCGAATCCCCTCGCCTGCCTCCGGCGCGATCGAGGACACGCGGCTTTGCTCTGCCGCTCCATTCCCGCTGCACCATTGACAGGCGGCAGTTCCTCAAGGGGTGCTGAGTATCGTCTTGGCCGGCATCGCAATGCGCAGGTCATATGCGAATGGTTGTCTCGGATTCCGCAGGCCTGTGTATGCTTCCGCTAAGGTCATCGAGCAGATTTTTCTTGCGGATCGTTCTGAACACGAGGTTCCTAAACCAGGTGTTCTCCGGGTCGTTTGACTTCGATTGAAATTACTCCATATATAACTATTTATAACTATAGTACTCCGTATCTCTCCTCAACACCCCGCTCTTTACGCTAAAGTTTTGACTCTTTCTCTCGACTCTACTTTTTAAAACAGTAAAAAACTTTAACTTAAAGAGCGGGGCGTTGAGGGGGGAACAGCCCCTTTTATATACGGAGTATTTTCTATTCGTTTTAAGTTGTAATATCACTCCTTACTTTTAGTTAAAAAAAAACTCGTTTTTTTTATTTAATTTCTGAATGTTTCTAAAATAATTTGGCTCTCCGCACATGAATAATTAAAACGAAATTTGTATATTAATTGTTGCTCTCACAACACTTTAGTCGGCGAAGCCGGACAAAGGTTGCCGCAACACTTCACATTGCCCGGGCAACGTAGGTCTAATTTTATTCTTTTTAAAGGACTGAGAATTTTACGACGAGGAGAAAACAACGAAGTTGTGAACAGGGAAAGGTTGAGGAGGAGCTTATTTAGTTTTGTTTACGATAGCTTAGCAACAGAAGTCCAATTATCTTTAAACAGTTAGTGCGTCAGAGGATCAATAGACGCCCATATTAATGTCTATGAGTTTAAGGCAAGTAGGTAATCTAATTGTCTAAATGTACTGTTGGTAAATATTTTATGCTGCTGGTGACGCCGGACATGCACCGGGTGCATCACTCGATCCATCGCCACGAGCATGACAGCAACTACGGCTTTGCCCTGTCGGTCTGGGACCGGATCTTTGGCACCTATACGGCGCAGCCCGGCCAGGGGCATGATGGCATGACCGTAGGGCTGCAATGGCAGGACGGGCGGCCCGCGCGGCTGGGCTGGAGCCTTTTGCTGCCGTTCCGCCGCCGCTGAAACACAGGCAGGAAGACGCCGGCAGGCGGTTACGGGACGATTTTGCACTCTGGAAGGGCGCTGCACGCTGCTAGGCTCGCCTCATGCCACCGGACCAGAAGGTCAAATTTACAGGAACTCTTTATCTCTAATGTGGTCAAATCAATCTTGAATAGTCTACAGCCTTAAAGAGGTTCTGTCCCCCTCCTAATTTTTAAAAATTGCACTACATTGTTCAGATTAAGCATTAGAATATCTGGATGGCAAATGTTGTCTGCAATTCTCAACACCAAAGTTTTGCTGTTTTTGACCAGTGTGCTTAGACACTGTCTATGTGCATGTGAATGCATGACAGATGGAAGTTATGTGCCTAATTTGAACTAAAAGGATCTTAAAATTTTTGTCTTATTAGACAAAAAGACATTTTCATTGATTGTGCAAAAAATACGAAATCCCGCATTTTTGTAGATTGGACCTTGAAATTTTTTCTATAGGGTTCTCAGATACGGTGAATGCGATGGTGTGATTTTCGTTACGATCCTATGTCTCTTAGGGGGTGTTTCCCCCTATGTTCCAAAATAAGGCAAATTTTCTCAGGCTCGTAACTTTTGATGACAAAGACTAAATTTGATAAAACTCATATATTTGAAATCAGCATAAAAACCCAATTTCTTTATATATCTTTTGGGAATGAAATTCCGTTTTTTAGAGTTTCGTTTACTATTGAGCTGGGTCGCTCCTTACTACAGTTCGTTACGTCTTCGTACAGAATCTGATTTTTGAAGCTTAATCCTATAATATGAAAAACAACAAAGTGATATGAATAAGTTGAAAAGTTCAGAAAAAAGGATATAAACCCTGCTCCAGTCAAACACATGAAATTATTTGACTGTCAAACTTAATGTATTGTAAAAGTGTGGTTGAACACTAATTTGTTCAAAAACTAAACAAAACTTCTCTTGAAAAATTGTTAAAAGTGGAATAATGCATCATGGTTTCAGCAGTAGCTGCAATCTATCAAAGAGTAAACCTCAGCCCATAGTAACCAAAAGTTCAAAAACATGTTTTGAAACATACGTCAGAAAGACACCCCTGGCCAACTCTATGTACAGGCATACTTTTATTGCCAGACTTTTGAGAGATGTGTTTGCTCTGTCCCCTTTCATCCAAAAGGAAATGAATCGCTTTGCTGATCAATTTGTTACATCGTAGTTTTTCTTGTTATTATTTATTCGTCAGTGTTAAGGTTTAATGCCTGTTTGTGAGAAAAAAAAATCTTTCTGTTTCAGTTGATAAATTATTTAAAACACAGTTTTTAATAGTGGTACTGTGAAAACTTGTATTCATAGTAAGGAATACACCTAATTTTTATTTTAGGGATTTTAATACATCATTTTGGTGTTTGACAACTCAGACACTTCTCAATTATAAATCTAAGAGCGAAAACTTGGTCAACACATTTTCTACCTTTTCTAAAACCGCAATCTTCTTTAAAAAATTTGTCTGCAGCATCTCCCAGTCTAAAAGCATCATATTACTAAGTAATTTGCTACATACAGGAGTAGCAAAGGAGGATCCAGGAGGGTGGCACCCTCCTGACGTAGTGGTGGATTTTTGGTTGGGACCGCTTGCTCTGGTTTGGGTTGGGACGAAAGTTATTTTATCTGTAATTGTTTTTTAATAATTGAGTTTTTGATAAGTTTTTATTTAGTAAGACCAAAATAATAGTCCAGACAGTTAATAGTTAATTTTTCGAAATCAAAGCTCCAAACGAATTTTCTCAAACTCGTGATCTATGTAAATTCTTTTTGCAGGCCATAAAATCCAGGAATACCAATTTTTCAAAATATTTTTACAATTTCACATTCTCACTGTCGCTTGTCATTTTTGCTACCCCTTATCTTCAAGCCATATACTTCTTCTAGCCCAATATGTCTTTGTTCTTCCCTTTCAATTTTGACTGGTGTAATTTGCTATGACAAGTGATCTAACTGCATATTTCTTTGTTTTTCGTGGTCATTGTTATTCAATTGTCCTTTACTTTGTCCATAAAGAACGCCGCTTCTTTTGTATGAAAAATTAGCGATGGACGTATAATTACCAGGGAGGTTGTTCTCAGAAATAGTCCTGCCAGAATAATTGGAAAAAAGAGAAGCTGCGGCGCCCAGTGAGAAAGTAAGCCCCGATTTTTTATCTATCGAAATATCCGCGCCAAATGAAACGGGTAATAAAGCCAAACGGTTTTTCTGATATTTTGTAATAGTCTTTTTTTCGATGAAAACAGCTTGTCCTTCATCGTAGATTTCTAACTCTCTACCGTCCGCATATCGAATGATTTCGACCAATTGCTCGTCAACCTCCAGCACCGGCGCGGCAAACGATTCACCAAGCACCGTAGACAATGAAGATGAATAGCTTTGCAGCGTCGAAGGGCGAAGTTCGAATGTCTTTGCGTAAAGGCTAAGGACTTCCTCTACAGACTCGCGTTCTTTCTCTTTTTGTTCTTGGGCTTTTTGTTCTTCTCGCTGCGCCTCGTTGGGATCGACACCGGATAGCATCACGCTTAACTGCTTCTTTGCTTCCTGCCGGGCCATTTCAACCGTCCAGGTAGGAAACCGGCCTATGGTGTAGCGGGGCGTTTTACTTCCGATTCTGTGCTTGACGAAGAAAGTCTTAGGACATTCCATTTTCCCCGATAGGTACAGACATTAATACACTAAAGACACTAGTTAATCGTTATCGCAAACGCTAATTTTTTTTAACCATGTTCAGAAGGTCCAATATGGTGTTAACTTTCAGTCATTCTAGCTGTTAATTCACTCTCTGGAGCAAAAAATTAAATCTTTATTAAATATTATTAACTTTTTATTGAACTTGGAGTTCACCCTAAACTTTGGGGTTATTTACAAAATTTCTTGCAAAATTAGCATTTTTAGTCTAAAGAAGAAACAAAATGAATAAAATAAGAAAAGACAAACCACTTTGTTAAGGGTAATGTTTGTGAAGGTGACATTGCCCTTGCTATCGCGCAGGCAAAACTTTGAGATCGACTTTTCTGCGTCATTCTGCCAGCCAAAATGTTTGGCGGCCCAACTCGTTCCAGGACTGGAAAGGTCATTTGCTAAAGCTGCTGGGGCGAATAGCCCCAAGCCTATCGAGGTGATAATGCCAATACTCAAGACGCGCACACTGTTTACCCTGCTGTTCACAACTTTTGGTGTCAGGTAAGGTAAACAAACTTAGTTAATCGAATGATAAACCGCGATGTTTGGCAGCGCTCTATTGCTTAGTGACTTTATCGTCTACCAAAGGGTCTTCTTATTTACCCCCGGGGAACAGCTTACGACACTTGCCCCCAGGCTCTCGTGGGGTGTGTCAACTCCGGAGGCATTGTTAAACGATCTTTGAAGTATTTTGAACAAAATAGCTATCTCAAAATGCTGATCAGATGCGTTTGGGGGAAAAGGGAAAGGGGTGGGGACTGGTTGTCTCCGATCACCTCCCACTCTTAGAAAGAGAGAGAGCTCTCAATTTACAATCATATGAGCCTACCCCAAAGCTTATACAAACACCCCTCCCCCGGAGGCATAACTTACACCCCTTGTTCCCGGGCCCTGGAGGATTGTATATACCCCAGGGTGACTTTGGGAAAAATCTAGCATGGGAGGGGGCTTAGGTGCCTTCCAATATTTTTGGTTACTTAAAAAGGATACTAAAACTTTTAATTTCTGTTAGAATAAGCCCTCTTGCAACATTCTAGGACCCCTTGATCACCCCTGGGAAAAAAACAAACAAATAAACACGCATCTGTGATCATTCAAAATTGAAATTCAAAATACAAAATTCCACATTTTTGTGGATAGAAGCTTAAAACTACTACAGTAGGATTCTCTGATATGTTGAATCTTATGGTGCTACTTCGTTAAGATTTTATGACTTTTAGGGGGTGTTTCCCTCGTGGGGAAAAAAAATGTTCATGATCTTTTTCTCTGACAAAAACACAAAATTCCACATAAGAGCTGGAAACCTCTACAGTGTGTCTGGTTCTCTGATGTGATAAATGTGCTAAATTTTGTATATTTTGAATAAACATAAAAATTCGATTCTTTTGATATGTCTACTATCATCAAGGCCCTGCTTCTTAAGGTCTCGGTTACTATTGACCTGCAAAACTCCTTACTTGCAGTTCGTTACCACGAACTGCTTGATCAGTTGATTTGCACAATTTCTCTCTCAATAAATTAATAATTTAAGTATTAGTTAAATATTAAACTATTTCCTATTTACGCTCCAAGACAACACTGGTCATACATAATGAATGAAAAATAAAGAGACAAGAGGACAAAACAACAAAAAGGATAAATTTCAATGAGTAAATAAGAAGGCCTGTTTTTTCAAGAGGCTTCTGTTTCGTGAGTACTTCGGAAGGCATTTTTTTAAAAGCTCTGAAGACGGCTTGGCGAAAGCCCTTATCTATGGATCTGTTTGCTTCGTAGTTCTCACTCACTGTCTGAAAATTAACCTCGCAGTTATATTATCCTTTTGTTTCTTTATCCTTCTTCTCTTTGTCCAAAGCAGATACTTTTATAACTGTGATTGATGTTTTTCATAGGCCAGGGTTTTATTTTTCTTAATGACATTCCAATAGTATGGGAAAAAAAAAGTACTGAATGCATCGCTGTTTACACTAAGAGGTGAAACCAAGACCAGAGGAGTTTTTTAAGATTTATATAGGTCAAAGATGTAACAATGGACACTTCTTTCATTTTCTGTTTATTCAAGTTTATTCAACTGTAAACTATGAAGCTTAATTAGGACTTAATAGGGCCAGAAGTAGTACCGTGTAAGAAGAGGCAAACCTTGTTGTACTTGTTGTCTCGCTGTTTACGCCAAGAGGTAAAACCGAGACCAGTGAAGTTTTCAGACCCGCCATCAGGTTCTGAAATAGCATAGATTTTTCGGAGGTCAGGCCTCAAAATCAACGACAGAGTTGTTTATTTTCTTTTTTCTTTCTCTCTTTTTTTTTAACTTACATATAGACATTTCTGACCACAAAAACAAACTAAATAGGTCACAACTTTGACGGAGTGGTTAAATTTTTCTCAAGGTGATATATTTAACCCGTAATAACGCCATGACATCAAGAAAGGCTGCGTTTAGAAGACTCGCGACAGTGAGAATCAATACATACAGAATGTACGACTGAAGGATTAAGACGAAGAAGGAATTGAATTCACATATAATAAATAATTGAAATTACTAAACATACTTTAGCGTAAAGAGCAAGGTATTGTGGAGGAGCCGAACCCCCTTATATACGTAATATTTTCTGTTCGTTTTAAGTTTTGATGCTGCTTCTTACTTCTAGTTGAAAAAACTTTTTTTCGTTTATTTTCTCATTTTTTTTAAAATAATGCTAGAAAATCTTGCACCCCCTTCATGGATATTCTCTTCTCTCATGACAAATTCTTGCATGGAAATATTCTCCAACCGAGCCCCCTCTCCCTGACCCACCCCCACCCCAACCCGAAAAATTCCCCATGAAAACGTCTGCACATAAGAAAAGAGGGGGGTTAAAAGAAATATTTATATCTTGGTCAGAGGCAGTACTTTATTGGTAATAGGGTAGCTGGAAGAACACCTACAGAAGGGTTACGTGTGACCGAAATAAGTTTAAGCTGAATTAAGCTGTTTTTCATTTATTTTATATCGTTTGGTTTGCTATTATCATTTGTATTTTTATCTTTATGTTCCTGTGCTTTTAATTGTTTTTTCACATGTTTAATTTATTTATTCACATTTAGTATCCTTCTGTTGCTGTTTGGGACAAGTTTAGTTTAATAATTAAGAAATTCAAAACTGTTAGAAGCAGCGTAGATATTGATATTATGTATAATATAAAGTTTATGCAATAAAGTTAAACTTTAAACGTATTAGAAATGAACATAACTTAAATATAGGAAAAAACTATCTTTTTAAATGAAATTAAAAGCTGACAATAAAACGAGGAGAAAGTATGCTGATTTGAAGGAAATTTTTTCCCCGACCGTTTTCTTTATCTTCGTTTAAAGCAATGTCTTTTTGGCTTGTCTATATGTTGAACATCAAGCGTATTTGGGTGTCTGTGGACTAGCGGATGCGTGTTGTCTAAACGATTCAAGTAAGAAGAATGGTAATTTTGTAAAAAGATTTCAGTTGCCGGTGGAGAGGTTGGCGGTGGATTTAAGATAGCAAATTTCGCCTTTAGGCAAAATAGTCTCGAGAGCGTAGTTTTTGAATTTCAACAGTCGTTGGGTTTGATGATCGACTTCGATTTGCGTAAGCACTTTTTCGTGGCCGTAGCCCCGGCGAGGGTCTTTGTTAACAATATCGATTAACTCCTGAATTGTATGTTTGCCGTCGCCGATAACGTGGGCCGGCCGTCTTTCCGCCACTGCTACCAGTTTATTGTTTACTACCAGCGCGCGAAAATCGCTGCCCGCCAGCGATTGTTCGACAATGACTGTGGAGCAATATTTGAAATAGCCCGGCGATGGAGGCCGCTGGCAACGCCACGGCTGCTTGGTTGGGGGATGCCGCGGCACGTTTAGGGAAAGAAAACGCTATGCAGGGGGTATTCCCTGGTTTTCGCTCAAGTTCTTATGCCCAATGGCAGGAAGTTCGACTGGAATGGGGGCGACGAAATCGCGACACTAGCAGCTGGGCTGGCAGCGGTCGTGCCCCTAAGCATCCGTGAATGAAAGAGGACACGGAGAACGGTGAACCGAAGGGATGCCATGGCGAAGGAAGAGAAACAAGAAGGACCAACCTGCCGCCCGGCTTGCCCGGCGTGTGGCGTGATGCTGAGCAGTGTCGTAGACACCACAATGTCGGATTTCGGCATGAACCAAGATGAGACTAGGACAGTGGAATCAGAATATTCCCTACACGCCATTGACATGATCTGTCAATGTCTGCTTCAACTTGATTACCGTCACCAAGACAAGGTATTTCTACTGCAGCCATCTGAAATAATTGAGTCAATGCATGTTTTGCAACGTGTCTTACTTTTCGCATTAGGCTTGTCATCGGAGAACGCAGCTTCCTTTGATAACGATCCAAACGATTCCACCGTAGCAGCCGTGCGGTCATGCTGGTCTGCTTATATTGAGCTATTTTGAGAATTCTAATCTTGGGGACGAACCGATCAGTATTGGCCTTTTTGTCGGTGGTTCTGTCACGCCGAACTGGATTCACCAAGCTGAAGAGTTGTTGGATGCAGCTAATAAAGAAGGTGAGAGTGGAGGTGGCAGGACCACTTTGCCTATTAGTAAATGCCCATGGTGTTCGTCGGAACTGACGACCGAATGCCAAGAAGTAAAAGATTCTCGGCTCGTTACGGTTTGCCCGACAGACGATTGCGAGTTTTCGAGTGGCATTCCGATGGTAGTAGTAGACGAGGAGATTTACGAAAATCCACCGACATTTGTCGTAGGGAACTCTTCAATCTACACATGTCTCATTCCACTATTTTTTTTCAATAATCCTTCCATGTTCTGTTTTTCTGTACTGTTTGTTTGTTTTAATAAATGTTTTTCAAGGGCATTTATATAAAAGAATTCTGTTTCATTATGAAAAAAAAAGAAAAAAATGATAACGACTCAATAGCACCATGTTTGCTTCTTAAGTTGTTTGTCTTTATTGAGGTCTCCTTGAACCTGTCTACATGCCTTTTAACCAGATTAAATAGAAAAACAAGTTTTTTCACTGAAAGTAAGGAGCGACATTAAAACTTGAAACGAACAGAAATTATTCCGTCGCGCCATTCCGTTGTGGGGAAAATATCTTTTGAATCCTAATACGGACAATCTTAATACGGACATCTTGAAATTTCTTGAAACGTCTTGAAGAAACATGTTTTATAAAAGATTTGGAAAATGTCTTGAAGAAACATGTCAAATGAAACGTCTTGAAATTTCTAAAGGTCTTGAAAAATGTCTTAAAACGCATTTAAAACATTTTGACTGTGAAATTGGATTCTAGGGACCCAGTGAAAGTGGTTGCTACGGCCCCTTTGGAATTGAGTGTTAGGGTCCCCCGTTGGAATTGAATTGGATGTTTGGACCCCGTTGGAATTGTTTCAGTTAAAAACCTGTTTTTCATTTAATCTCTGACCGTTTTTTAAATAATGCGGAGAAATCCGGCTCCCCCTCAACAGAAAATTATCTTCCCCCATAAAAAATTCCTCCATGGAAAGATCCTTCCACGTAACCCCTCCACCAGAAAAACAACTCCTGAAAACGTCTGTATACTTCCCAATGTTCAGTACAATATGTAAACAATTGGCAAAGTTAATAACCCGTGGCCCTTTCCCCAAGGGCTTTGGGGGGGGGTATGTCATCCTGAAAGACATAGTTATTAGATTGTTTGACTATTGCTGAAAAAAATGGCTACCTCAGATGCGGTGCCTGGCGCCCTAGTGTCCGCGGGCTCATGGGCCGGGTGGCGTCCCAAAAAGCCGCCGCAAGCCGTTGTCTGTTTGCTGGTGGCCGGGGCCCCACTCATGGCATGCTGCCTCGCAGGGCAGCGTAGATATCCTCTTTGGAACTAGGAGCACAAATTGGTGATAGGTCCGATCGCAACGATGGGGATGTATGATCTGCCGTCCCTGCGGGAAACGACGGACGTTTTGTGGCGCGGCCTGGCTGGCCACATGGCAGAGGCCGGTATCGGTGCCGTGCCGGAGCGGCTCGATCGCACGATCGGCTACAGGGAAAGAAAAAGAGAACAATAGCCAAATAATATATACAGTGAAAAAGAGAGCATCCCTGAGGCCTGGGAGTCAAAGTGAGAGAACACCATCATACACTATGAACAAACAATCAGGGGACGTCAGCTCCTCAGAGGAAAAGGGAAAGTAAAAATATGTTAATCTGTTTGATTCTTTACTAAATGTTCCTTAAGAATCCTTTTAAAAGTTCCAAACGAGTGGCATCTCTGTACTGAAGAAGGTAGTGAATTCCAAACCTGTTGACAAGAAATTAGGGGATAAAAATCTCCTCAGACAGTAGGGGTAGGTGGAATATAGATATTATATGATTCTAGTTGCCACGTCAAAGTAAGTAACAAATGGCATGAGAAGTGTAACTGAAAAGTGTAAATGTAGCTGAAAGAGTTAGAGCTAAAGGGCTATAACTATTAGAATCTTGCTTCCATGGTCAAAACATTTTAGGTTTATAATTTTGGCAATATACTTCGTGGAAATACTAATTGCCACTTCATAATGTGGAAATGCTAATGGAAATTTGCTTCTCGGAAATGCTAATTGTCACGTCACAGTAAGTAACAAATGGTATGAAAAGTGTAACTGAAAAATGAAATTGTACCTGAAAGAGCTAGTGGCAAAGCACTAGAACTATCCCAAGCCCCTGATCAACCGAAGTGTCTCGGTTCTCTTCCTTAACGCTTCCGACGGCGAAGTGGTCACGGAGACCATTTCTGTTTCGCTCAAGGACGCGGATGGAAACGACCCGGACACGACTTCGGATGCCGACGGAAACGCGGCTTCGAGCTTCTCGGTCACGAGCGGCTCGCTCATGTTTGCCTACGACGCGGAAGCGGCGCTTCCGGTAACTTTCACGGTGACGGCTTCGGCGAGCGGTTTCGTCAGCTCGACCTTTGAGATTACGGTCGAGGACGAAGGAGCGACGTCGGTGAACCAGTCGCTCGTAGGTTTCGTATTTTGGTTCATAACTCTGACTCGTTTAATTATGACTTGTTCCGTCCTTCATAATAAAATCTAGCCAATCGTAACTTTCTGTTAGTAGTAGTTTTTTATCTCTTTATCTAAATATTATCTGTTTATCTTACGACATTCAAATATTCTAGTTTTATAAGAAATTGGACTAAGTTATATTTCTCGTTATTTATTAGGGTTCCAATGTGTTGTGACATTCAGTGCTTGCTATTCTCTGAATCAAAAAGATGTCACTACAATTCACAACTTGTCCATATCCAATCCGAAAGTATTTTTAAGTTAAGGTATTTGAATAGTTGGGGAGGCCGAGCTTGATTCCGTCAAGCACGCCGCGCGGCTTGACGATCTGGCCGCCATAGGCCTGTTGCCAGTCGATCTTGTAATTGCCGGTCCTGGCGAGTTCCTCATTGACGCGGGGAATAAAGAAATTGGCGAATTCCTTGACCCACATCGAGCGCTCCGGATAGCCGTCAATGGCGATCATCTTGATCGTCTCGGTGGCGGCGGCGGGCACCGCAGCCAGGGATGACAGAACCCCGATAGCGGCAACTCCGGCCACAAAGGACCTGCGTAGCAATCTGCTCATTTGTTTTCCTCCTTTTCGGCGGCCGACCCGGCGTCGACGATCTTTCAACATGAATCAATTGACTTTGTCTGTTGTAACGATCTTAAACTTTTTTTTGGTAAACTTTTTTTCTCGTGACGGTCTAAACCAGCCATTGTTTTGAACTGTTCCAAAATCTTTAACAGAGTTTACTTTCCTGTAATACTGTTGCAAAAAAAAATTGCCTTGATTCATTGGTTTATTTATAGGCTGTGACATATTTTTGGTAATCAATCACGTAAATCTTTAAGTGGATTTTAGAAAGGGAAGCCTAACAACGTTCCCTGAATGGTTCTAAAATAGTATAGGTGAAATTTTAGTCCAGTAAAAGAACGGGTGTCATCAGTAACAAGGGTTTGATGTACAACCTGACGCTGGAAGGCTCAAAAATGACCAAGATTAATCCAGGAAAATAATTCAAACCATAAAAAAAGCCGCCATAAAGGCGGCTATGCTTATATAAGTCTAACGAAGGAGGAGGTATCGTTATATTTAAGCTGAAAAGGAACCTTCAACGACTTTCTTTGCTTCATTGAAGTAATTTTGGCTAATCTCGGTAGCAGCCTTAACGTCTGCAGCCAGATTTTCTGCAATCACTTTAGATTGAGCAGTTTGATCAGCAATGTAGCTTTTCAGGTCATCAGCGTTGCTGATGCTTGTGATTTAGTTACACATTCGCTGAAAGTTTCAACTTAATACCCTTACCCATTCAAGAGATAGTGCAGAAGCGCCCTCTTGAAAACCTGGCTGTAAATAGTATATTTTGATTTAGTTCAAGCCACCTAACAGTCCCAGAAAGCTTATTAATTAATGCAAATAGAAGTTTCAAAAACTTTATATAATATGTTCGGCTTTTCCACTGTAAACAATACTTTCAAAGAACTGCCAATTTGCATTATTTACATCCCTTACCCAAGAGCTATTTAGGGTAATTTCATTTCCGGGTGGATTTTATAGGATCTTCAACTATTTTGAACGCCGATCTGCTCGGCGGCGATGTCGGCTGCGAAAGCACCCTTGGCGAGGGCAGCACATTCTGGATCGAAGTGCCAACGGCCGGCCCTGGGTCACCGGTCGACGCCTCATATTGACCGGGAGCCCGCCTGACGGCGCGCGACACGGTGTTTCCAAATCGCTGCTCTGGGAAAGGGCGGTCGCTTGGTGCGAAAGCGGTTCAGCCATCCGGCTCCAAGGTCAATCGCAGCATAATCACGCCGTCGGCGTCCGGTCCGTGGCGACGTATCCGGAACGTCTCCGTCTCGCTGGCGCCCAAGCTGTCGCCATCCTTGAGGATCGGGTATGAGCTTGAAAGACATCAAATTGAGGCAAAAGTGGTTGACAGATTTAATTATAAAGAGGAAGACATTAATGAAGCTGATGCTGTTATTACCATTGGTGGGGATGGGACATTTCTGCTTGGAGCTGTAAGGATTACGAAGAATGATAAGCCAATTATTGGCTTTAATAGTGATCCTACGCGCTCGGAAGGATATTTGTGTTTAGCAAAGAAGTTTTCGTCTGACATTGGGAAGGCATTTGATCGGCTTGTTAAGGTACTTTGCGTTTTGCTGTTTGATTTTTGTATGTCGATTTTTTTTTTGTAGGTGCATGTTGCATTTAACATACACTTGGGAAAGAACGAACCTCGTTTGAGTATGATTTAAGTGTGCTCAGAAAAGATTTAAGTTCAATCGAGAAAGCTAAGCGTTCACTGGGGAAATAGTTAAGGTCACTTTGGAAAGATTCAAGTTTACTCTAGAAACATTGAGGTAGTACAGTGTGCTCGTGAACAATTCGAGTTCATTTAAAAACAATTCAAGTGCATTCATGTACAATCGAGAATGATTCAAGTTCACGCGGCAAAGGTTTAAGTTCACTTTGTAAAAATTAAAGTTTATTCGGGAACGACTGAAATGTTCTTGGGTAAAAGGACATTGGTTCAACTCGACGCCATCAAACCCTAATTCCTTGAGCACTTTGAACTTGGTCGTTAAGTCGCCTTTTACGTTGACCATTCCAATCTTCACGGCCTTTTTGAAACGCTTCTCATCCAGCTTTTCTGAATTCTTATTTGCTGTGCTGCTCGTAGGAGCACCAGGCAAATCGGTACTAGCACTCAGGCCGTTGATGGCGACGGTTGTCGCTGCCGTTGCGGTTAAAAAGTCGCGACGCTTCATAATCTTGTTGCTTCCCATTTTTACGTTTTTTCCTGGTTCTCATTATCCACCAGTTCGGTGTGTTTTGAGGTGCCTCAATTGATCGCAGTCGGGTCGCTTACTGCACGAACACCGCCAAAGGTGTCGTAATCAACGTGGGTTAGCACATTGCCGCTAGCGTCCGAGATGCTTCGAGTGCTTCCCAGCCTGTCGGCCAAGTACCACTCGATCTGTCCATCGGCGTTGGCACGCGCCAAAATCTGGTCCGTTGAATCTCCGAATAAGTATCGAGCGACGATCGCTCCACTCGCATCGAAGTCAGCCCACACGTTGACGCCGTCATAGACCATGTGGGTTGTCTCGCCATCGACGGTCCTAGCAATTCGACGCCCCCATGAGTCGAAAGTGAATTCAACGACGGTTCTATACTATTACCGTGCGTTCGCCCCAGCATTCTCGTCCGAAGCATAAGCTCATGTATCTATACTTCTGTATATTTCATTATTACATTTGTTTGTATCTAGAATAGTATAACACATGCACTATACAGCTATACCTTGTCGTCCGTCTCTTCTTCCCTTTCTTTTGTCTGTCCACAAAAAATCAGTCATGCTCACCATCGTCTCTATTTATTTCCCTCAGCACCGACCGTTCGTCGTATACAATCTCCAACGCGTTGCCTCATTGTCAACCCAGCCAAATCAGATCACGATAACAACAACAACAACAATACCCGCCGCATATTTTAAACTTCAATTCTCACTGCAGGCTATTCATACAAATCAGCACCCATATGCATTGGTCGGCTTCTGGATTTGAAAAAAATACCTTTTACCTTTTATAACGTCTATTCTCTGTTTTGAGTTAAATAAATAAAAAAAAAAACAGAAGGATCAAGGTGTTTGACCATCTATATAGACAAATTTGAACAAAGAAAATTGAAATGAGTCATTGTGTGTTATGTATCTTTATTGATTAAGCCCATGTATTGGTGATTTAAGTTGGAAAAAATCCATTCTAACTGAAACTTTCATTACCTTGATTCTCGTGCAAGTTTCCCCGTGAGCAAAATATTACCAGCCCAGAATAATACACTATAATTATGAGCCCTATATATACCCTGAATTAAAGTTCCATCTAGGTTTTCTCCAATGAATTGCAAACTCCACATCATTCGATTTCTTCCCCAAAGGACCTCATGCTCACAAAAATGTGAAAATTCATACAAAGTCACTTTATTGATTTGACGAATAAGTATAAATTAGCTTTGTTTGAAAAAAAAAATCCATTTTTTTGGAAATGGATAAAAAAACACACATTTTTGGACAAAAAAAACACACATTTTTTTGATTTCTATAAAAAATTGGAAAAAGAAAATCCTTTGTGAGAGTTTAAAAAGGGAGGCTCTGAATAGATACTGCTGGAGTAGCGGGCATAGCTCTGCTGGCCACGGGCAGCTTGGTGGTGCAGTAAGTTAGTAGTAGTAGTAGTGGTAGTAGTAATCTTGAACCATTGAAACTGTAGTAAAGTGTAAAAAAATTTGTAACTATCACTATAAAATATGAGATACTGGAAACTACTTGGCATTATGTTATGATGGACGGTAATAAAATCACGAGCTAAACAGAGATCTCGTGTGCATTGCCTGTTCGCGAATATCAATGGCCCAAAATAGTGAGCCAAGCGATGTAACCTGACCCGGTCGATTGCTCGGAAATAAAAAATACATTATTACACTGGGCAATAGGAAGCTGGTCATGTGACTTCAAAAAATTCAAAGAAGCACAAGACAGAAATTAGAGAGATCTCAAGTCAAGCAAGGGTTTAAGGAGGGAACAGTTAGTATCCTGTATAAGAGTCCTTGCTTTATCATAAAGTTTTGAAAATGGCTTCAGTGATGAGGGAAAAGCTGACATACAAATAATGGAATAAAATGAAACATAAGGCTGAACATGGCTGTAGAATAGGATTCTAAGAATTGACCCTGGAAAAATGTGTTTCAATTTTTTAAGGATCCCGAGCGCATTAGGTGCGCGTTAATTAATATTAAGTTGAGCAATCATACTAGCCTACTGCTGGGACTACTATTAAAACGATACCTAAGGGTATGAAATTCCAGAGAATATTTCTGAAAATTTCTAATTTACGGATAACAACCTGTCATCCGTATGTAAGTTGTCAAAAGGGTGTATCAGCAATATTATAGGAACAGTTTCCAGTGTAAAAATTAAAACTTACAACACTTGTTGTGGGGGATGTTGAACTAACCAAAAAACAATACCTGCATCACGATACTACTGCTTCTACTCTTACAACTATTTCAATTATAATTGCTACTACTCGGTAGGGTAGAACTAGTCTTTGCGGTACCGCCGGGCCCGCTCTTCTTGCCGGGGTCGTCCTCCGGCACGTCAAAGTCGGGACCAAACTGGCGTTTCAGGATCTTGCATGCCTCTTTGACGGAATCCTCGTCACGCGCGTCGATCAGGGCGTCTTCGAGTTCGCGCAGCTTCTCAATGAAGATGTTCATCTGGACGCTCGTCATCTCGTCGAACAAGTCATTCCACGGTCGCACCGGGAGCTTGGCAACGACGCGACCCGCACCAAGGTCCGAGGCGTTGAGCATGTTGGCCACCAGCGTTTTCATGGCACGCAGATCGGGCCTTCTGCCGTGCCGTCTCGCCCGCGCTGGGGAGGCGCGGGAGCAGCTCCGTCCGTCCCATGTGGGCGAGCAGGGCGGCGACGTCGGCGTCCAAGGCGTGGCGTTCGTGCACGAGGTGTGAGCATAGGGGAGGTGGAGCATGGACCTACGCGTTCCCGGCGTACGCTGGCCGCCGCACCCTGCGCGTTCCCGAGCCGGAGCTTCGTCGCGTGACCGAGACCCTGCAGCCCACCGAGGAGTTCCTCGCCCGCGTCGTGGACGGACGCGCCCTGGCGGAGGCCGGCGACTTCGAGGCGTCCGAGGCGCACTTCCGTGTGCTATGGCAGCTTGTTAATTGCAGTTTCTTATTTTTGTAGAAAGAAGGCAAACTTGGTCACATCCGTTGTTCAGACAACAGACGTGCCTCCAAAAGAGGTCGTTACTTATGCTAAGCAAACCCAAACGACGCAAGCTGGACCTGCACGTGATGGTACGTTGCTTATAATATAAATTAGGCTCTTTTTTTCTTTTCTTTTTTGAAGCAAAACCTGACGTAAATTCCATGCAAAACAAGGCTTCTGAAAAGTTTTCTAAGTCTTCTAAGATTTGATGTTTCTAAAACATTTTCTTAGCACTATAAAATTGTTTTTAAACTTCTGTGCATTGCTCGATTTTTTCTAATGAAAACACCAAGAAAGGTAATTTTCAAAATTTCCTTGGAGGCAATTTCTCAACTGTCTTCCTCAGAGAATGCCCCTGAATCAACTCTTTTGACAATAAAGCCAAACATAAGTTAATCGGTTTAGCTCCTGAATGCCAAATATGAATATAGCTTCTTTGCGGTTCACAGGGGAATAATTGACCTATCGAAATAGAAAATTATTATTGAGTTACCTGTCAAGCTACTGAACATGCAATATAAAAATAACCTACTCACGCAAAAATAAGAATAAATTAAGCCATGGAAACCAAGGGAAGCTCTCTGAATATAGAATTTCGTTTGAAAAAATCTCTACGGAGGAAACTTTCGCATTTGAACAGTATCTAGAGTGGCACGTTCCAACCTGTCCACTCCTCGTACTGTCATGGCCGGACTTGATCCGGCCATCCACGTGGTCACCTCACGTGACCCGACGACGTGGATGCCCGCAATAAATGCGGGCATGACCAAAATTCTTTGTCGCCACCACGGGTTGTTCTAGGTTCGGACAATGGTTTCCAACGCGCCCCTGCAGCCGAACCCCGACGATCCGCGCCTGACCGAGCCGGTCCGCGGCATCGATCAGGACGGAAATCCGGTTCATTTGATTAAAAATTTAAAGTTCAATCTGCCCTCCACCCGGTTCTTTTTCTGATGCCCGGTCCCCCTCTAGCCCCTATGACATCGAACCAAATTTTGAGACATCTGTTTTATTCAAAACTTCCAAATGTCTAATAAGGGTTTGATGCCACATAATGTTTAACTGCATCTTACCCTGCTATGATGACACAGCCCTCTACAAATACAAAAGAAGAATTAAAATAAAATAAAATTGTATGAAAAAACGCTGTAAGAGATTTTACACCGCATATTCTGCCTATTTTTTAGAATATTGGTAGGATATTCCTAAATTCCTTTTTCTTTTTCTGATTGATATAGATTTATTTTAGCAACCGTGTACAGGGCTCTGTTCATTTTTTAAGCTAAAATAATCGATTTTTTTTTCTTAGGAATTATTGAAGAATAGGTAAGTCTTTGTGTTAGATGTGTATCTTAACTCAGTTCTTACTCAAATTTCTTTTTTGTTTTGATTGTGCTTAATCCTAACTAATTTTTATTTCTTTGAATTTTAATAAGTTTTCTGCTTTTTCTACATAAAAATGAATAGATAGTCGATATTAAATAGAAAATACAAATACTTGACGAGGCTGGGATATGCCTCTATTATCCCTTTCTTGTGCCGGGGGGCGGAGTTTGGCACCGCGTCTCTCGAGGGCGTCACCGAGTGGCAGGGCGCCGACTTCTCGGAGGTCGATCTCCGTCGCGTCGTCGGGGCGAGCGAGGCGCTCGTTCGCTGTGCGACCGAGCAAGGCGCGCTGTCGTCCTGCTGAGAGCCCTTCGCCCGGTAGCCTGATCTCATCGGGCCCCGCGTATTCGTACGCTTTTCGTAGGCGCGCCGCTCGGGCTACAATCCTCTCCGACGCTCACAGTTTATTCGACGGAGAGATGACGCCGATGCGCAAGACACGCCAGGTCGCCGCTGCGATCGCACTCACGCTTGCCCCGCTCTTTATGCTAAAGTTTTTTACTGTTTTAAAATGTAGAGTTAAGAGAAAGAGTCAAAATTTAGTGTAAAAAGCGAGGCGTTGAGGAGGAAAAGCCCCTTTCATATACGTACTAATCTCTGTTCGTTTTAAGTTTTATCGTTCGATAAAATTTTGAGATAGCCATTTTGTTCAGATTAGTTAAAAACCAAATAGCTATGCCTTTGGGGATAACTTGACCCTCCATAGCCCCAGGGGAAAGGTATGTAAGTTGAAAATTTGCCCACTGTTTACGTGTAGTGTTGGGGAAGTATTCAGACATTTTTCAAGTGAGGGCCAGATCCTGTCAGGTTTCTGCACTGATATAAAATGATAAAAAGACTTCCCTCCCGGCTCGGCCGGGAAATAGCCTGCAAAAAGATAGAGATCCACTTGATCATTAGAACCGGCGAATACGTTGCGGTCGATAATGAAGGGAAACAAGTTGAGCGAAGGCGTAGCGTGATCGTAATAAGGCTGATCAAAACAAAGTATCGAATGATTTTCCATAGGCCGTTTTCCCGGCATGGGCATGGGGGCCGCTTCTTTCAAAATGAGACGGGATACGCGACTGTCGTATTCCTCCGGCACATACCGAAAGTTAACCACGTGGACGTGCCTTTAAAACAGCAAAAGAAAAGGGTGAAAAACTCGTAAGGTCTGTTGGTTACAAACTAGAAAATGTCCCATTCATTCCAGTTTCTGGATGGAAAGGAGATAACTTGGTGAAAAAGTCTGAAAACATGTCTTGGTACACTGGTAAGACCCTACTTGAAGCATTTGATGACTTTACTGTAGCTGAGAAACCAGTAGGAAAACCATTACGTGTACCGATTCAAGATGTTTATACAATCACTGGAGTTGGAACTGTTCCTGTAGGGAGAGTTGAAACTGGAACCATGAAAGCAGGTGATAAAATTGTTGTAATGCCTGCAGGTCACGGATTCGGGGGGTAGTATGTCTTTGATCTCATAGCGCAGTATCTTCACGCCCCACGGTTGAGCGGCGCGATCCACCGCGCTGACTACCTGAGCGTTGATCGTTTCCCGTTCTTCGAACGTGCGATCCAGATCGATCTTGCCAATCTCGGAACGAAGCGTGGTCTGGGCAAGCTGAGATGTAGCAAACCGATAGTTGTCGATGCCATAACTCGCGGATGCGGAGTCGACGACCTGCATGTAGAGAACCCCATCGATACCGACGGCGATGTTGTCTTTGGTGATGCAACTCTGGCTCGCTATGTCGAAAGCCTGCTCTTCTTCGACAGCCGCCCATAGCTTGTAAACTGCTTGTCGGTGGATATCACCACTTGTTCGGATAAAGCTTGTGTATTGAATGCCTAGCTTGTCCCAGGTTTCTCGCCAGATTTGGGAAAGCTCATCAACATATTGCTGAACTGGCTTTCCTGCCTTCTGGGCAGCTTCAACATTTTTAAGGCTGTTTTCATCTGTGCCGGTGGTGAATTGCAACCGCTCGGAGTTAGCAATCCCGATTTCCCTCCCACCATGTAGACGAGCTATGACATCGGCTGCAATGGTCGTGTAGGCATGACCAATATGGGGAGCAGCATTAACGTAGAGGCTCATTTTCTTACCGTGACCTCCCATGAAAAAACTTTGCAACAGATTTGAATTTACTTTCTTTTGACATTTTCTTAATCTAACAACAATCACTAAGCAACATCGAAATTGCAGGATAAAAAGTGAACAGCTCCTTTATATACCGTAGAATAAAATGTAAAATTCGTAAAATAATAATAAATTAAGATAAATTATCCAAGAACATCAAGATCATTTTAGAACACTCTAAGTTCCTCTCATAAATGTGTAAGCAGAAAGGTGTGTCAAGTTAACAGAAAATACAATTTTTGAAAGGATTAACATTTAGGCGCAGCTCTGACCTTCGAACCTTCCGGTCTGTCTTTCAATTCACTCATAGAGATAGCACCAAGCCACAGGTGCGGGAAGCGGCTTAGTATTACGCGATCCCCCGGTTCGCCGCAAGAAACCAGACCTGAGAACAGGTGACTGAGGAGACGCCCAATTTGGTTACAAACTTCATTCAGCAATCCAGCCTCAGCCGCCCCGGCGGGGCGGCCCGGTTCAACTAAGAACCGGAAAAACTAGGCCGTCTCAAGATTGTCGCTCATCGTGACCCCGGCCCGGCCATCGATTGCCAGCGACTCCGCTCCGACGCCCGCTCCAAATTGATTCCCGTATCGCGAGCGTTCCGCTCATCGCGGGCGGGAGAACCCTCGGCATTCTCTACTGCTCGACGACCGACTCGGGTCGACCCTTCTCGCAAGAAGACGTGCAGTTCTTGACGCTCGTCGCGTGTTTCGTCGCGTCGGGTATTTCGCACCGGTGGAACCTCTCGGACGTCCAGAAGACCGCTGCGAAGCTCGAGGCGATTCTCGGAAGTCTCGAGCACGGCGTTCTTGTCTGCGACCCTGACTTTCGCGTCCTGTCCGCGAATCACGCCGCGCGTGCTGTCTTCCATCGATACTCGCTCGTCAGTCTCGGCATCGAAGAGATCCTAAATTGACTCTGAATTTGCATTCTACAGAAACTCCCACTTGCAATATTTCTAAATCATCTGGGATGGGTAAAGTATAGCAGCAATGCAAACTTATTATTTGGGATGAGTGCACAATCGCACACAAAAAATCACTCGAGGCTCTGGAGCAATCATTGCGAGATTTTGTAGATAATTCGAAACCCTTTGGCAGCACATCAGTATTGCTTTTGGGAGATTTCAGGCAAACATTACCTATAAAACCTATATCAACCCCAGCAGACGAAATGAATGCTTGCCTGAAAAATTCTAATTTATAGGCACACGTAAAGACATTAAAATTATCGGCAACTGGGGCTAGAGTTTTGGCTAGCGCGACTGGGCAGCAATCTGCTCTTGCAAGGAAATTTTCAGGAAGCAGAAACCGTTCTCGATGAAGCCGTGAATCTGTACAGCCAATTGTCCCCCGAAAGCTGGGATCACTATGGCACGATGTCACTGCTTGGCGCAGCGTGCTCCGGACTGCACCAATACGAACGAGCTGAATCGTTGCTGCTAAAAAGTTACGATGGGCTGCTTGCCAACTTGAACCGAACGCCATCGACCATCGATTTTGAACGCCTGGTCAAGCGAATCATCGACTTGTACGACAACTGGGGACGTTATCGAAAGATTAAGGCAAAATTTATATAAAAACCAAACTTATTGAAATCATAGCATAAAAATTCTTATACAATCAATTAATAAGGAAATTTTGAGTCAATTGATAATTTCGGAAGTTTTTAATCCTGCTGTTTCATAGATAAAACCCTAATTTAGCTATATCCCCACTCACTTTAACTCATGAACCGTGACACTAAAATGTGATTTTCAAAGAAATATGTATTTTTTCAACCCTTAACATAGCGTTGTCGAAAGACTAAGGCAAAAGTGATATAAAAACAAACTTATCGCAAGCATAACATAAAATTTCTTATACAATCGAACAACCCCCTCGCCGCACGCCCGTTCCCAAGCCAGGCCGAACTGAAGCAGAAAGAAGACCTAAGGCGTGCCCTCGTGGGGGCGCCCGCCTTGCCAGACGAGCACCGTGCCAACGCCGGCCTCGCGTTTGAAGAAGACGCCGACCCCGCGCTGGCGACCGAAGAAGACCGCCGTGTCGAGCCCGCCGCCCAGCCGGCGATGGCGCTCGAAGACCTCGACGAAACGCTGGACAGTCTCGTCGACGGGCTGCGCATGACCATCCGCTACCACGACTCGGTCTGCCCGGACCACCCGGTGGACCAGGTCGTCATGCTCGGCGTCAATATCTAAATTTTCCCTGTCCCTATTTATTGAAAGATTCGCAAACATATGTTTTTTTTTGTTTGTTTTTTATAGCCTCCCTCGCTCACTGAGAAAAACCTCTATCATTAGAAATAGCTGTGGCCTCATCAAATTGTATAAAATGTTCAGGATGAAAGAATGAATGTTCAGCCAGAGTCGAAACAAAAGTTTCAGCAGGCTTTCTTAACTGTAGGTTTTTTTTCTATTGAGTTGCGACGCTCAATAAATCTTTTAATAAATTGTTGGTGAGTTCTACCAATATAAAACTTTCCACAAGAACAAGGAATTTTATAAACCCCTCGGAATCGAAACCTCGGGCGAATCCTAGACCGTGAATGATTTCGTGAACGGCGGTGGAAAAAAGACTCTCTTGCCCGGGCGCCGGCGGTCCCGAAACGTCAAAGTCGTACCCATCAAAATCGCTGTTGAAGGTCGCCTCGAGCGTGGGACCGTCGTACTGCTGACCGACAAGCGTGACTGGGCCTTGATTCAAATGATTGGCCAAGGCGACCGGGTACAGGACATTTTGCATGCCGCCTGAGAAATCGTCGCCAAAGACAAACTGTGCGGACGTCGCCGACGCCAACGTCCCAGGATCTTGCGGATCAAACGATGCTATAACACATGTTCAAGCATCTAGTAATAATAGTAATTGGATTAACAATGCTTAGTGACCACTAGGGTCCCTGCAAGATCTTGCTTTAGCAAAGTTTTATCTCTGGGTCCCAAATTACCAAGCTAAGGTCAGACCTAGAATATCAAAAAGTTGTAACAAAGATTTCCAAGTATCTAGACAAGTTTTGGAGCCTCAGTGTAAAGGATGCTACCAAAATTCAAACTCTTGACTTGCCCTAGGAATGTTTTTAGGCCTTTGAACTCTATGGTTATAAACAATTACAGTTTTGATTAAACCAGAGTCTCAACTAGTCAATTGTTTGGCAGCCAGCCTCACGGGGAAGGCTAGCAGGAGAAACAGAAAGCCGGGGACGTTCCGGCGGAAACCAACCTAGGGAATCGTTGTTGGAAGGCGGCAGATCATGGGGAACGCTCACCTCGACCTAGGCATCATCCCAGTCCGCTTCTTGAGTGGCGGTTCCGCACAAGCACGCGCGGAGGGAAACAACGCCGCTTGGCACTGTGAGTGTGGCGGGGCCTTGCCACTGTTGGGACGATGCTACTACGCGTACGGCCACATTCCATACACCACCTGCCCTGACAGCGGTTGTAGCAAGGTCTATCTGGTCCGGGGGAATGATGTGAAATACAGCTTAAAGGGGCCGTTCTTTGGTTTGCCGTTTTCATCGATCCCGGGGATGTCTTTCATTTAGTTCACTCTCGGTTGATTTGGGGAGCAGCTGAGTGCGGATAACTCATCCTGACCGCTAATGCCAAAATTGCCAATAATGCCAAAATTGAACGAGCGACAATCGGCTTGCCAAGTGCCAACGACGTTACTTGATTATAACGGTTTTGGTTATCCATCATCTGATTCGGAGTCCCGAATTTGTTTCCAGATAGTCAAATAACGAGCAACATGTTTTCCGTAAAACCCGAGCGCCAGAATGGACCAGATCGCGGGCTTTGTGCAATTTTGGGTCCATCTTGGTCACAGCATGGTTTGTCATGGTTTGTGTCAACAAAAGTCGATGTCCTGCATGATTATTATGGGAAGGAGTTTGAGATGGCTAGGGCACGTTCTGTGGATTGAGAATGACGGATTGCCAAAGATTGTCCTTTTTGGCCAACCATCTAGGGCTAAGCAGAAAGCAAGTCATTCTCGCTTGGGGTGGGGGTCCCGTAAGGGCAGGTTTGAGGGAAATTGGAACTTCTAAGAAGGGTCTAAAGAGGTAGGCTTCGAATTCTTTGGGATAAAGGAGCAGCATGTCTAGCAGTGATGGCCCCTCCCCGGATCAGGTTTGTGACGGCAGGGATAAGGGGCAATTGGAAACAGTGTGTTTTTCCACAATATGACGAAAATCTGTTACCGGTGCTGTACAGGTAATCGGGACTTTCACATTTAAGCTGCTGTTCAGAGCAATTTTGAGAAATGATTGATTGTCTAACTGGTTGGCAAAAATGGAAAAGACATATGATTAAAACCTTTGTTGGGGCGACCCTTTCGGTGATTGCACTCTGTGGTGCGGCACAGGCCACAAGATGCCATTTTGTTCAAAAGCCGCAATTTCTGTGTACTTTGTGAGGGCGTGGAAACCTTGGGTTTTCTTGTAAAAGAAAAAATGTAAAATAAAATTTTTACTCAGAATAAATTAATAAATTAACATCAAAATTAATTATAGTCTTCAATTAATTTTAAATTAAAAAGAATCTTTATTTAATCATTTAATTTCCTTTTTAGAGCTCTTCATCTTTAGAATCAAACCTTGAGGGACTGACAAGCGTTCTAGAAGCAGACTTATCAACCTACAAGAATAAGATATTACGTATTCTAACAGATTGTGCTGTTCTAATGCCAGATAAATGCTCTGTGTATAGTACCCTAGTTGGTTTGCTTAATGCCAAAAATTATAATTTTGGTGGGGGGTGCTTATCAAATTTTAGCCTGGGCGCAAGAGAGGCCAGAACCGCCACTGACTGGAAGGGATATTGACGAGTTTGACTAGGGATAATTGAGCTTAGGAGATTTTCTGTAAGGATTGATGGGTAAATAAGTGTACGACGGATTTACTAAGACAACCAGTAAAATGTAGGGTAGACTGATGATTTTTTTTCTCAGTTTAAATAAACCCAAATCTTTGTTTGATGTTTAAGAAAGTTAAGAGAAGTGTTTAAAAAAGTTTTAAATTTAACTATGAGGCTACGAAACTATAAGCCGTTGTAATAGCACCAAGTATGAGTCATCAACTATGAGGTGTGAAGTTTAAAGGGAAAAAATGTACATATAGAAAAACAATTCAGAATTCCTTTAGATTAGGGAAACATACATATACAAATTGTTCAATAGAATTTCTAATGGAGTGCTTCCTTCTTTCAAATACCTAGAAAAAAAATTTTATTTTGAAGAATATTGCTATCAACCTAAATCACCAAACTGCTACTGATGCTAACAGCTCTCCGTTGGACTAGGTTGTCTTAGGCCAACACAACTGTACACACTCCTCCAGCACCTCCATATTTTCAACCCTGCGCTCCTTACCCTTCTCCTGTGTAGTTGCAGTTTTAGCGAGTAACTGATCTGAATTCAGGGGCTTTTGAAAGACTGCTGAAATTCCGGCGTTGTCCAGGTCAGCCCGCGTTATGTTGTTCTCGTTACCGGTGGTCAGGAGCACCGGTAGATCGGGACGGAGCGCGTGAATGTCTTCTGCAAGCTCTATCCCTGTACCCTGGGGCATCAGATGATCGGTGATCACAAGGTCGAACGCGTTGGGGTTCGCCACGATGGATTCCAAAGCCTCGGTTGGCAGGCGCTTGATGGTAGCGGCGAAATCAGCTTCGCCGAGCATCGCACCCAGATACGTTGCTACTGACGGGTCATCTTCGGGGATGTTCGCAGCAGCGGCGCAAAACCTTTGCGCGCCTGCGCCGGAACTCCAGCCCTTGCGCGCATCCGGAAAATCGTTGCGGAAACAAGGACCAGGTGGACCGAGCTGGTATAGGTGAACAGGAAGCGCGGCCCATATTGCTCCATCAGGAATGAGCCGATAAGCGGACCCAGAATGGCGCCGGACGAAAAGAAGAACATCAGGCCCGCCGCGACCTGGACGTACGCACCCTTGGCGGCGTGGTCGTTGGCGTGGGCGGCGGACAGAGAAAACAGCGGAAGCGCGAATGCGCCAAAGGCAAAGATGCCAATGAAATTGTAATTTTGGATATGACAAAGTACTTAAATTTGCTTCAAGAAAAAATGACATTATTGAATCATTGCGAAAACAGTATAGACCATCAATGTTTAAAGGTTTGATATTCCAAGTTTCAAAGATTAGTTATCACAGTCGGCTAGTTGATAAACAGTGCATGCATCAGAACTGTGATTGTGTTTGGTGCATGCATTGTAAAGAAACTAATAAATTCGAGGAGGTTTTACCGGTATGAATCATAAGGAACACTCTAACAATAAAAATTCCAAACAATCGCATCGAGATAACCATAAACATCATGATCACCATGCACATATGGTAGGTTGCTGTTATATGATCAAGAGTAACAACTTTCCTCAGATAGGAGGAGGTGTATAGCCAAAAAAAAGGCAGTTGAAATTTAAAAGTAAAGGGCTTTCAGATCTATTGTACAATTTTCTGAAATTTCTACTTGTGTTGCATTGCCACAAGTTATGGGTAGGATGATTGAACTATTATATCCTGACTCTCCTTCTGTTCCAAAGATAATCCAATGTAAAAAACAAGGAAATAAGAAAGATATAAGAGAGTAAATTTTCTGAATTTCCCTATTGCTCCTCGTAATCGTCTTCGGATATGTAGATTCCACGCTTTCTTACTGACGGCAAAAGATAAGAATCAACCATCAGGTTTTCCCAGCCCCAGTCGCGTTTTAGCGCTTCTTTCAGCCGGTCGAGGTCTCCCAATGGCTTATGCATATCGGGCTCTTCTACCTCGACATAACAAAGCTGGACAGCAGGATTTCGCTCAATGATTCGGCCATCATCAACCTTGCGAACAACTGCTGCGTTAACTTGACCATCCTGTGGGATGTCGACAACCAGATCCCCCTGAATGGTTGCAGAGCAAGAAAGGCGCCGACCTTCCTTGAGATCGCGTTTTTCGGCGTATCTAGTCTCTTTGGCGCTGAATTCGGAGACATGTTGATCCTAAAACACAAGGAAAGTATCCTACAATATGTTGGTAACCTACAAGGCTCTGGAAAAAGTATCAGCATTGACCTTCCTTCAGAGCTAGCAAAACGTCCGAAGGATATTATGGGTTTGGCTTAAAAGCTACAGAATTCTAAAGTAGCCGCTGAGAAATTACCATGAGCCAAAGTGATGCAGCAGGGCACTAAGCTTTGGTTAGAAACGAAAAAGACTTCAAGTTCTAACTGGGTCAAGTTCATTGATGGTTGTTATAACCCCCTGGCCCTGGTCTTCTCAAAAGACAATGGTGGCTAAAATTCCAATGTGTGATAGCAGCCTTTTATCAAATTGAAACCATGCCGTCTTTCAGCCTGCTAATTTTAGGACTAAAGAATTTTTAGCTTTAATGTTGCTCCTTACTTTCAGTTAAAATATTTGTTTTATTTTATTTATTATAAGTAAAGACAAGTTTTCGTACTACTCCAGACAAAGAGCAGACCGAAAGGAGTCCCTTTCCAGAGAAACTGTCTTTGATGCTTTAAGTCACAGAGTCAGTTTCAGGTTTTGGCCCAAATTGGTTTTTGACTGAGCTCAATCTTTAAACAAATTTCTTGAATTTGTATTTAAAGAAAATACAAATTTCTTTAATAGTTTAACTCTATGGTTCATCGCTTTGGCACTTATCAAAATTGAAAGCCCTTCTTTTCTTTCATCAAGTGACCAACTGTGAGAGTAACGCCAGCAAAAACCTGAACTATCCCATTGGTTGTTAAGGTCTACAACCGCTTTAAGATCGGTTTACCCTTTCAAAGAGGGCAATAACATAAGTTCTCTATCTGTTTATTAAAGAAGTAACGGTGGCAACTTCAATAAACTATCGTCTTTGCAACTTTTGGCCAATCAGTGTAAGCAGATAATTTAACATCGCATACCAATATTACTGATGAAACTCTTGCCAACTATTATTTACCCGTAGCTAAGAAAAAAGCTAAGAAGAAGGCAGCAAAGCGTAGACCAGCTAAGAAAAAAGCTGCCAAGAAGAAGGCCAAGAAAAAGGCCAAAAAGAAGGTAAAACGCAGAGCAGCCGCTAAAAAAGCTGCTAAGCGTAAAGTAGCCAAGCGCAAGCCAGCCAAAAAGAAGGCGGCTAAAAAGAAAGCTAAGAAGAAGGTAGCTAAGCGTAAGGCAACTAAGAAGAAAGCCAAGAAGAAGGCAGCTAAGCGTAAAGCGCCAGCTCGCAAGAAAAAAGCCGCTAAGAAAAAGGCTAAGAAGAAGGTAGCCAAGCGGAAAGCAGCGGTAAATTCTCTCTCTGGTTGAAAAAAAAAATAAGGCTAAATAAGCCCTTTTTAACAAAAAAGGGGATTTTTTTTTAAAATAGCACTGGAAATATGGAGAAGACCTGAAATCCCATGGGGCAACACGATCCAACAATGAAATCGACAGGCCCTCTCTTTAAATAAAAACAATAATCAATTTTAATTTATACGGTTATTTTTGTAGGAAAATGGCTGAAATTCTCTAGGAATTATAATGTGTGCCACAGAGAACCAAAGGGCAGCCACATAGTGCCAGGATGGGCCGTGAACTGTGTTGATGCTTAAAAATGAAAGACAATCAGAGGGGGGCACAAAAAAAAACTTCAAATTTACACAGAATATGGCTGTAAAAGCAGATGGTTGAAAAGCAGTTGAAAAGAGGTAGATGGCTAAAAAAGCAGTTGATAAAAGGTAGATGGTTGAAAAAGCTGGTTGACAAAAGTCAAACAAAGTCGAAGCAATTATCTATAACGTCTTGGAAATTTTTAGCTCTAATCCATGAAGATTAATGCTGAACTTTATTGATGATTTATGAATTTGGTGATTACTTATTAATAAAGATTTCATGACACCATGACATGACAGCAGATTTGACAGCACTTGCTGGTTATGTAAGGTTCTGTGAGCCGTGCGTTTCCAGTCGCGTCAATCGGCACGGCTCACAGAGCCGTGGCACCCTAATTCTATCGCGGTGAATCGGATTTCGTGCTCGCGGTTTGCACGGCGGATTCGTTTTGTTCCCGCCATTTGGTCAAACCTTCGTCAAGGAATTTCGCAAACTCTCCCCGTTCGCGTTCGAGTCCGGTGTACTTGGAGAGAATTGTTTCCCCATTGGCCGTCACGACGGCATAAGCGGGTAGCGAAGCATCGCCGAACCAATCATTCTGCAATTGGCGGTTTTGTTCTAAGATTGTGTCTTCGCGATCTTGATCCGAGATGTCAGAATTTAATCATTTAGAATTAGAATTTAATCATTTAGAATTTATCAGTTTAAAGTATACTTAAGGGAGTTTGCTTTAAAAATGTTTTTATTTACAGGCTATTGCATCACAAGTCAATATACAAATACATTCATAAGCAGCACCACGAATGGACAGCGCCAATTGCTGTCACAGCCATCTATTGCCATCCACTTGAACACGTGTTTTCAAATTTGCTACCTCCTTTTCTTGGAGCTTTTATCATGGGATCACATGTTTCAACGCAATGGCTTTGGTATTCGATGGCTATAATGAATACGCTAAATGCTCACTCCGGATAGATTCAACCAACGGCTGAAGTTTTATATAATTTAGATAGTTATCAATTTTTTACAGAAAATTTGTAAAATAGAATTATTGGATTAGATTAATAACTAATTAATAACTAAAAATAACTAATATAATAGCTTTTATTAGATTTAAAGGCAAAGAAATGTATTTTTTTGCTCAACCATTAGAATGCATTTTTGCAGAACCATTATACTATGCACAAAGCTGCAAAAATGGTGACAATACCTCAGCAGATTCAACCAACGGCTGAAGTTTTATATAATTTAGATAGTTATCAATTTTTTACAGAAAATTTGTAAAATAGAATTGAGCTACTTAGAACACCACTGGTAAGTGTCAGCTTGTCGACTTCGTTTGTGTTGATAAAACGAGAGAGTCTGCGTCTAACGAACGTCTGAACGGTACAGGAGGAAATGTGCTTATTCACCAAAAAGCTCGGTTTGGCGCCCGGCGGCCCCGAAGACGAAGATGGGATCCCAGCTTTTTTGTCCAAAGCAATCAGCCCACCTCACCAGAAATCAATATCGAATGCATTGGAGCTTCTGGTAGATTTGGGAGCGATGGCACCAGAGACCAACGACCTGACTCATCTTGGGGAATGCCTTTCGATTTTGAGCTTGGAGCCGCGTAACCTTTAAATATCTATTTTTGTATTGTCCCATTAAAATCTTGGGAAACGCTTAGAGTGGAGGGATCGGGATGAAATTTGGTGGGAAAAATAATCACAAGTCCTAGATACGTGATTGACATAACCGGAACAGATCCGCTCTCTTTGGGGGAGTTGGGGGGAGGGTTAATTCTTAAAAATGAGGTATTTTTAACTTTTGAAGGAGCGATCGAATCTTATTGAAATTTGATGTTTCGAAGGATATAGTGTCTCAGAGCTCTTATTTTAAATCCCGACCGTATCTGGTGACATTGGGGGAGTTAGGGGGGGGCCTAAAATCTGTCCGGAGCGGCAGGTCTGGGACATTGATGGCACCCAGGTGATCTGCAATCACCGCGCCGGCCATTGGGTTGTGGGCGGTGATCGCCTGCCCACGGTGGTACAGCATGGCGATATGATCACAGTCTTTGCCGAATATGGTCTGAACTTCGAAGTGGTGGATCTGCTGGATCAGGCCAGCGGGGCAGGCGGTGACAGCAATGTGGTCGAGGCGCCAATGCCCGGTCTGGTGAAGGCGGTGTTCACCGCAGCAGGCCAGCAGGTGAAAGAGGGGGACCGCCTGGCCATACTGGAAGCCATGAAGATGGAACATTCGCTACTGCGGCAGTCGTTCAGATTTGGCCCCTCCCAGCAACGCGTGAACGGGTTGCTGCTCCAGCTTGCCTCTCAGATCCCACAGCGCTGCCTCGATCCCGTTCAGCACACTCAGGCCAAGCCCCACACGGCACCAGAAATTTCCGCAGTGATACATTTGGCGCCACAACTCCAGAATACTGTCAACGTTGCGTCCGATCAGCACGCTGCGAAAGAACTCCACGATCGGAGGTACCGATTCCGGAGCAAAGTACCCGGCGTAGGTCTCCCCCAGTCCGACGTGTTTCGTGTCCGTGTGAATCTCAACAAATGCCGCACTTCGGAGTCATTGTACCCTCTTCCTAGCCAAAGAAATTGTACCCTCTTCCTAGCCAAAGAAATTGTACCCTCTTCCTAGCCAAAGAAATAGTGCCCTCTCCCTAGCCAAAGAAATTGTACCCTCTTCCTAGCTAAAGAAATAGTGCCCTCTCCCTAGCTAAAGAAATTGTACCCTCTTCCTAGCCAAAGAACTTGTACCCTCTTCTTAGCCAAAGACGTTGTACCCTCTTCCTAGTGAAAGAAATTGCACCCTCTTCCTAGCCAAAGAAATTGTACCCTCTTCCTAGCCAAAGAAATTGCACCCTCTTCCTAGCCAAAGAAATTGTACCTTTCCGAGATTTCCGATTTCGCCCTTTAACTCCCCCAAATGCAAGAGATCTGGTTGGGAATTTAAATAAGAGCTCTGAGACATGAGTTCCTTCTAAATATAAAATTTCATCAAGATCTGGTCACCCGTTCTTAAGTTAAAAATACCTTAATTTTTCTAATTTTTCCAAATTAACAAACCCCCAGCTCCTCCAAAGAGAACGGATCCGTTCCAGTTATGTCAATCACATATCTACAACTTGTGCTTATTCTTTCTATTAAGTTTCATCCCGATCTCACCACTCTAAGTGTTTTCCAAGATTTCTGTCCGCCCACTCGAACCATGGCTATCTCAAAATTTTGATCCGTTGACTTTTGGATCAAGAGCGTGGGAGGGGGCCTAGGTACCCTCCAATATTTTTGGTCACTGAAAAAAGGCACTAGAACCTTGAATTTCCGTTAGAATGAGCCCTCTTGCGACATTATAGTACCACTTGGTCGATACGATGACCCCTGGGAAAAAAAAATAAACACCCACCCGTGATCTGTCTCGTGACCCGTTTACTGTAGGGTTCTCTGATCCATTGAATGCGATGGTGTGATTTTCGTTAAGATTCTATGATTTTTAGGGGGTGTTTCCCCCTATTTTCCAAAATAAGACAACGACAAACTCGGAATAGAGTTCCGTCGCCATAGCACCCAGCGGCGTCGCTGCATCGGACTCCCTAGCCGCCTGCTGGCTTAGTCGAAGATCTTTCAACATCAGCTCAGCGGCAAAACCTGGTTGGTAGTTATTATCGGCCGGCGACTGGGGTCCAACGCCCGGTGCCGGGCATTAGGCGTTCATCGACCAGCTATATCCAGAAGACGTTGAAACGACGTCGAACATCTTCGATCGGTCTAGACCCAATTTGTCTGCCAATGCGAAGGCTTCGCATGTACCGATCATTGTGATGCCCAAGATCATGTTGTTACAAATCTTGCAGCAAAATTACCCCCCCCCCTTAGGTTTTGAAAATCATACTTTTCGTATCTTCATTTAAAAAAATGAAAAGCCCCTCCCCCAATTTTTCTTTGAATTAGTACTCTTGGATCCTACCATTCCTCAAACCTTCCACCTCCAAAGCATATAATCCTATCAATGCAAGGGAGTTGGCTCCTTTAAACACCGATTAGCTAACTGCCTGGGTTTATGTGACTGTTAGATGGAAGTTTGTGGGTGCAACAATTAGCTGAAAGTTTCACGTAGGGGGAGGGGCTAATTCAAGGATCGATATGAGGGGCAATCCATGGAAACCCTTTGGTCAGTTCTTCTTTCTCGTTTAATTCAGTTCTAAACAAGTTAAAGCAATAATTTTGAGTTCAATTTTTACCACAAAAGATGGGTAGACACCAGCGCCGTATCCAGAGAGGAGGTACCCGGTTTTATCCCCACTCTGAATTTTTTCGTCTAACCTTTAAAAAATTAACAAAAATGCTTATAAACGAATTTTTGTTAGGTTTTGTAAAGATTTTGTGCACCCCCTGTCCCCCTACCAAATAAAAGTCCTGGATACGTTCCTGGTAGACACACAAGGAGCCTAAATATCAATTTAAGGCCTTTAAAAAAACAAGAATAGAAGTCTATCCCAAAAGCTTACCGTCAGGACGTCCTTGGTCGTATGTATAACGCTGTTGCTCTGCCTCACGTATTTTTTTCATACCCCCTCTTCCGTAATTTCCGACTTTTTGATTTTTCGCCTATTAAAGTTTCTTATTTTAAGTTTTTTAAATTTTTACTTGGTTTTCCTCTTACTTTTAGTAACACTGTGAGTGTTTTAAATTTTAAAGTGAAGGATCCTGTAGTTTGTATAAAGAAAAAATATAAAACGTTTGAAGACAAGGCGAAAATTATCCTTTTAGGCCACAATTTATTTCTGTTTTTTAGTAACAGTTCTGGCTCTTGCGGACCAGCTTGGGGTCGTCCGGCAAGGGGAGCGGCGGATAGTCGGGCACTACCGTGTTTCATGGGGGCTCTGCCCCCATACCCCCGGAGTATTTCGGGAAAGATGAAACATCAGGCCGCGTCCAGGCCGGCCCTTGCCTCATCCAGGATGCGCTTGGCCTCGGAGCCTTGCAGGCGGGCGATGTCGTCCTGGTATTTGAGGATGGCGCCCAGGGTGTCGGCGATGACCTCGGGGCTGAGGGCGATCACGTCGAGCGCCAGCAGGCAATTGGCCCAGTCGATGGTTTCGGCCACCCCCGGTTTCTTGAACAGATCCTCTTCTCCTTGCGAAATTGCAGCGAGACACAGTGGCCATTTGGTTACTAACCAACAAAAGAGTAGGGTAAAGCAACCTATACTTTTACCCAATGTGGTAACAGATCGAGAGCATTTTTTTCCCGTTGAATTGGTTTACGGGACTAAAGGATGCAATAACTTGGCAAGAATATAGGCAAAAGATTGAACAATCAAAATTCCTAAGCAGAAGCCACTCCTCTAGTATAATGTGAGACTAAAAGAAGAAATAATTTAGTAGAAAATATGGGTAGAAGGGACTGGAAGGTAAATTTCGGAAGGTAAAGAGAGGGGTCCATATCCAGCCAATGGCAATGTGCACCTTGGTACAACACAGTAATAACCAAACAATTAGGGAAAATGACATGCGCTCCAGGATCGAATACTTCCTCGATCCCCTCTATTGCTGTCCACTGTCCCTCCTTGTCCAGCCTTCCCTTTAAGCCATGAATGCTAACAAGAGATGTGACGGCCGTCACACCTAAAGTACATGTGAATACTTCGCCCGGCCGTTATTGCGGGTAAAGTCTGATCGAAATCCGGCGGTTCTTCTTCTGGTTTTCAGGTATTGGCGCGCCGACCAAGTCCCGGTTCGGCACCTTTTCCCTGGTGTGGGCGTACCCCGTTCGATACTATGATGTTGGGAAAGATATAATGGAAAATCATAGCCCACTCATCACATGCCCACTCAGGATAGCTAGTTGCAAATATCATGTAGGCAGGAATCTCGACAATGGCCATGAATAAATCTTTGACGAAATATAGCCACAGAGTCATCATAGAACATGGTGAGTGGATTTGTTGACGTTTCTTGACGTGGTCATGATCCTGATTGCAGTCTACATCATGATCATGATCATGCAGTACGTTATGTTCGTATGACGATCTGTCGTTATTTATTCTCATTATTAGGAAACCGCAGAAACCCGATGTTAAAGAAATGGTGATCTTCCAGCGACCAGGTTTGTTGGACTTTGTAGGAGTAATCCAGGTCTTCGCGGTAACCACGGCTACAGCCTGGATGGACGCTCCAAAAACCGCACCACAAAACGAGATGCCAGAAAGCGACTGACAGAAACGGTGGTCTGTTCTTGGATCGATGACGCATGCGAACGGTCGTTCATGGCAAGGGACACAAAATCGACGTGCTTTCATCGTAGCAGGTTCAAACGCCGGATCGCGCGTCGCTTTCTTTTTTACGGCGTGGCGAACTGGACAGCCCCACTTGATGCTGGGGTCCCGCCTTCAGGCTGCTGGCACCCCGGATCCGTACGATCATGAATCTGCGGGCTCGAGCGAGCAGCCCCCTTGACGTCGAGACCGGAATGCCGAGCTCTTCGGAGATCTCCTCGTACGAGTAGCCGCCGATCTCCCGAAGGATCCAGCCCTCCCGCTGCGCGTCGGGCAGTTCTCGAAGCGCTGCGCCGAGCGCCGCGACCCCCGCTCGCACCTCGACCACGGCGGACGGTGACGCGTGCAGCGGTGCCGGCCTGTCGATCGAATCGATGTCGACGGCGGGCCGAGTCGCGCGAAGGCGGTCGACCGCCTTCCTGCTCAAGATCCTCATCAGACAGCTCTTCACCTTAGTCCACAAGGATTTACTACTACTACTACTACTAATAACTCATTTCCCCTTATTTACAATTCCTTACCATGAATATTTATTCGTATGGTCTTTACTTTTCTTTGAAAAACTTTTTTTCCAGGAATGTTTTTTAATTAATGTATACTAAACTGTCAGTCCATAAGTATTTACTACTACTACTACTACTACTACTAATAACTCATTGCACCACCAATCCGCCTGAAGCAAAGACAGCTTCGCTCGCTCCTCCTCCAACCTAATCTATTCAAGGCCTTCCTCTTTACACCTTCCTAGGAAGTTTCCATTTCCTTTAAATTCTTAGTTTGCAATTTTGTCAATCTTGGTGAAAAAATATATCTTGGTGAGAAAAGAAGGAAAATATATCTCGAGATTCACCATCGAAGAGTATAGAATTTGTGTGTGACTCTTGGCTCGATAGGATCGTAAAGATGTCTAAAATTTAAAGCTGTAACTTTACAGCTTTTTAACACGCGTTTTGCAAATTTCTTTTTTTACTTTTATTACTATCATTTATGTGCCGCCGGTTCGTATAAATATAGGTGAAAACTTTAAGAAGGTAAGCTCAAAATATATCAGCCATCTCGGTCTTCAAAATAATGTGCTGTTTTCAAGTCAGTATACCTAAGCTATCACGGCATGTTGCTCTACCAATTAATCCTTCCGAATTTCAATAATAGCGCAGCCTTTTTCTTCTGAAGTAAATACTCCGGTTTAACTGTGCCATCTCCCCCCTCCTAGAGCCCGGGTATAATCTTAGGCTATATGCAAAAAGTTCGCTGGTTTGTGTTATTATTCTTCTTGTTTCTGATAAGTTGGTGCATGATAACTATTTGAAAACAAAGTCTTACAAAATCCGTTAAGTTCTGTAGTAGCCATGGATATATATTCGTTAGGGGGAGGGGGCTGGAACGCAGTTAAACTGAAAGTGATTCTATCGAATTTACTTTATTACCATTGTAATTATTACTTTATTCTTATCAGAGACTTTTTAATTGACTCACTTTTACTCTGCTTTGATTGACTTTATGGTTTTGTTCAGTTTAATTATATGGCAGTTTTAAGACGATAATAGATTGTAATTTTATTCTTATTACCATTGTGCATTACAATTTACTTTATTACCATTGTAATTATTACTTTATTCTTATCAAAGAGACGTTGTTAATAGACTCAGTTAGTCGAGTAGAAGGAATTTCTAGTGTATGAGCCTATTGACGCGTTTAGTCACTAGATTTGAACAACTGAGCACTCATTGAGTCTACAAGGATTTTTTCTCTAAGAGGTGAAGAATCGCTTTGTTTGGGCTTATAATACCCTTCTAAAGCATTACTTAGCAAACAGTTGAACTTCAATTATAACTAAAACTCTAGTAATCGATTTCCCATCGACATCTTAACTATTGCAGTCATAGGAAACACGTAATCAATAGCTTAATCATTCTAGTTAGCGGGACACGGTAGTTCTTCGTGTGTCGGACTGATTATTTCGTATAATCTAATTCCTGAATCCTAATATTAGGAATAGATTGCTGGTCCAGTTGTCTAGGGTGTAGTTCCATTGAATGGAAATGGTACCTTCGGATTGGGTAGCTCACACTACTATCAAGCTAGAATAGTTATAGGCTACAGTTATAGGCAAGCGCCTTTAGCCTAAAACCGAGTGGAAGATCTCAGAATCAGGGTACAACCCTGAATAGTGGTGATAGAATCAGCTATCACCACTGTTCGGTAGAATTCAATACCACTCTCAACTACCACGACCGGATATTGAGTTGGAGTATGGTGTACGTAACGGGGTAGTTAACATGGTAGTTCCTATATGTCTCCTCTACTGAGAAAATACCACTACCAAAATCTGCGAATCCAACTTCCTAAACACACAAACAAAATCTAGCTCACTAGCCTTAAAGTAAACCTTTAAACATCTCTCTAAGATAGCGCTGCTGCCTGCTAGCTTCTGTGACGTCAATCGGCGAAGACAGACTGCCTGTACCCCTCTCCTCTAGTTTTCGCTTTCGATTAAATTTTGAAAAATACCTTTTTTTCCGGAATATTTGCATTTTGGCATTTTTACTGAAAAAATATTTGATGCATCAACACCAGTAGCCTAGAACTAGCCTATCCACCAGTCACAGTTCTAGGCATGGACAGAAGGGTAGCTGCCCCGCCCCCCAGTATTTCTTACATTTGACATTACATTCTTTTTATTTTATGTTTTTAGTTTAGTCTTAACCATCAAAAGTTATGAGCCTGTAAAATTTGCCTTATCTTAAAAAATATGGGGAGACATCCCATAAGAGTCACAGAAGAGAACCCTACTGTAGAAGTTTCAAGCTCCTATCTACAAAAATGTTGAATTTTTTATTTTGTATTTTAATTTTGACAGATCACGGATGCGTGTTTATATGTTTTGTTGTTGTTTTTTCCCCAGGGGTCAATCGTATTGACCCAGTGGTCCTAGAATGTGGTGAGAGGGCTCATTCTAACGGAAATAAAAGTTCTAGTGCCATTTTAAGTGACCAAAAAATTGGAGAGCACACCCGATACCTTCACTTTAAGCGTTTTCCAGGATTTTCGGTTTCCCCCTCCAGCTCCTCCAATTTCACCGGATACGGCCGGGATTGAAAAGAAGAGCTCTAAGACACGAGGTCCTTTTAAATATCCAATTTCATTAAGATCCGATCACCCATTCATAAGTTAAAAATACCTCATTTTTTCTAATTTTTCCGAATTAACAGTCTCCCCACTCCGAATTGGGGAAACGACTATTTATAATTTCATCTGGTCTGCTTCCTGATACGCCGGCCAAATTTCATCGGCCTAGCTTATCTGGAAGTGCCTGAACTAGCAAAACCGAGACTGAATACGTGTTGTTTGTCGTATTTCTTTTCACGTGGAAGATTGTTTCATACTAAGGGTTCCACAAGATCAGGAGGGCTCATTCGAACAAAAATTATAAATTTAAGTAACCTTTTAAGCAACCAAACAGAATGCAGGGCAACTAGCCCTCCCCATTTCTGTTTTTTACCCAAAGAAATCTGAGTGAAATTTTGATATTGCCATTTAGTTCATCATAATTAAAAGGTCTAGTAAATATGCCTCTGGGGATGACATGACCCCCCACAGCCGCTACAGAAAGGGCTGTTAATTTTCGCAATTTGTCCGCTCTCTACCGATGATCAAAAATGGAAATAGTTTGGATATATATCACGTATCTGGTTTTATTCCTAGAACAGATATATCATTCCTTTGTGAAAATTCGTCATACCCTTACTCTAAAGTTTTGTCTCTATGCACCAATAACTGGCTTATTTTCTTCTTCTTTATTCACATTTTTTATAACATTCTGGTCGTCCGTTTTGGAAGTGGACTGCCAAGAATCACTGTTAAATAGATATTATTCACATTGCTGAAACTAAAAAATAACAGTTTTAATGTTGTATTACTTCTTCTATGGAATCTTTCCAAAGATCTCTAAAGTATCTTTGGCTCAGAGATAGATTCCCTCCAGAAAGTTCCGTCCTCTCTGAGAATCCCCCCTGTAAGTTTGCTTGCGGGCGATTCAGCCTGGAAAATTCCCCTTAGCATTCTTTAATTTGAACAAGACTTTAATCTGTAATCAGTTTTTCGATCACTTGATAAATGCCCCTTTCGTGGAATGGGCGTGAGAGAGGCCCCTGCTGCCCTCCGATCTTTTTGTCTCTTAAAAAAGGGCTATAGAACTTTAAATTTCCGTTAAAATGCACCCTATTCCGACCTTCTAGGACCCTTATTTCGATACAATCACCCCTGGAAAAAAACAACAACGAATAAACACGCATGTCTATTTAACAGTACCATCTGGTCCAGCAAAATCTTAAGATTGGACCTTCTTATTAAATCAAAATCATTAAGCATAGCAATCCTGCAACCCATAGGCTCAAAATTTGTTTGTAAAAGTAAGCTAGATTCTAGGTCTAGTAATTTATATTATTCTAAAATTTTAAATATGTGGTAGCTTTTTTTTGTACAATTTTAAATAATATTTTGTACAATTTTGCTTTTCAGAACTCGAGGAAAATATGGAGAAGGTGAAAGTGAGGAAAAATTTACATACACTCTTGCCTTGGTGTTTTTCCAATGCATCATTAATTACCCACAGTCGATATTGTTAAAAAATATCCGTCCCACGCCACAGAACTGCTCAACAAACCTGAATGCTAGGAGTTTATATCTTAGTTTTTGTAAGTAGGCTATTGTTTTGTGTATTTTACGCAATTGCTAACTTTTTTCATTTTTATATAATATTACTTTAATTTACATACTTTTTGCATTGCCTTTAGAAAAATATTCTCAGCTTCATTAAATAAAAAAAGAAGTTTTTTCAACTGAAACTATGGAGGAACATTATAACTTAAATCGATCAGAAATTATTACATATATGAGGGGGGTTACATTAACACCTCGCTCTTCACGCTACAGAAAACCCATTTCAGCTGCACCAAACGCAAGGTCCCGTTATGTTTGAAGGAAGCCATAAACTGTTTTGTAAATATCACCCTCCTAAATAAGAACGTAAAGTGATATAAGAATATATTTAAATGAAACGAGAACGTAATAAGAATGTATTTGGTAATCTTTGTTTTTCATTGATTTTTGTAGATAAAGTATTTGAATACATGAACAGTGTTATTTTGTCCTCAGACAAGTACATTCGAAATCTGGCACAAGGAGAGATGTAAAAATTCTGAGAAAAATACCGTGTCATCTTGGTGTGTCATAAGTCATAAAAACAAAAGTTCTTTCTAGAATACCTTCAGTAAGGTATTATAGAAGAAACGTAAAAAAATTATACTAAAGACCCTGAAGGGGGCTAAGATAGCTGAAAACTCTTTAATAGATAATATCTCTTCACCGACAGATTTTCGGTAAAAAATTGATATTACCAGCTAGCTATGCTTTTTGCTTTCTAGAGTACTTTAAGATATTACAAAAGAAACATAAAAGTCACACAGTAAAGACCCTGAAGCGGGTTAAAATCACTAAAAACCCTTCGACTGGTATCACTTTTCACTTCAAAAGGTGCGAAAGTATATCGGTAAGTAAACCACTCCCTATTACCATCCGGAATTTTATTAAGTACTTCTGACAATTCTGTAAGCCGGTAATCCAAAGACGGCGCGTTTACTTCTTCTATCGATATATGAATAGCGGGTTCCAAATCAGATAAGGTAGCTTGTTTTTTCCCTTTCTTTCTTCGCAAATAATCCCTGCAATGGTTATGAGTAATAGCAAATAGCCAGGTAGAAAACCGAGCGTCTTGCCGAAACTGAGGCAGCTTCAGAAATACGCGCATAAAAATATCCTGCGCGGCGTCCTGGGCCAGATTTTCCTCTTTTAGCAATTTTAAACATTTACTATATACTTTGGGGGCGTACTTTAAATGAAAACACTTGGGTCTTGATTTTATGAGCTATCATAGAACTAATTAAAAAAAAAACTTTTTCCAAAAAAAAAGTTTTTCAAAGAAAATTAAAGAGGTATATAAAACCAGAGATGAGCTGAAAGAAAGCCAGTAAAAAAAATAAACGAAAACAAAAAACAAACTGACAACAACATAGATTAAACAGTTTCTCTTTTTTAACTTTTTTAACTTACGATGGTTATTTTGTTTTTCTTACTGATTTTTATGAGAATTAAAAATACATGATCGAAATAAAGCTAGTTTTCAGTAAAGAGCAAATTACATTCTAGTCTTTAGCAGAATTCTGGAAAAAGATGTTGCCAAAACTGGACTACTTTTGGGAACATTGATTACTGCCCGAGCATACTGACTCACCAAAGGCATGGAAAGCCAAAGCAGTCATGGAAAGCCAACGTTTGAGAATTATTGGTGTTTTCCGGCTAGCCCAGCAACACTCAAGAAGTTTGCTCTGTTTGAGAAAAACTGGTTAACCGTCTGAGAAATAATTAGTTTTGTCTCAATAAATAAACTGCGATGCTAGTGTTCCACCACAAACATCAAAAACAAGAAGAACAACAGAAAATTCTTTTCGTATGACAGTGGACACCTAATTTTTAGGAATTTCTTAGAAATTTCGAGGGGGGAAGGTGAACTGAATCACAACACGCCGTCTGTATGCAGGTTGTCGAAAGGGTGTAAGAGCAAGGGGCAGTTTGCTGCGTGAAATTGAAACTAACAGAGCCTGTTGTGAAGTATGTTGAACTAACCAAAAGAAAATATTTTCATCCTAATGGCACTGCTCATACTAATACTACTGTTACTATTATTACTACTTCTATTACTGCTATTGCTACTAAAGCTTGGGCTACTCAGTTAATTCTACTTCTAATACTACTTCTACTGGTATTAAAGCTAAGGATATTAAGGTGAAAAATTTTGATCTCTCCGCTTTAAGCGTTTTCCACGATTTTCGGTCCCCCACCCCCAATGACACTGGATCCGGTCGGGATTTAAAATAAGAGATCTGAGTTACGATGTCCTTCTAAATATGGAATTTCACTAAGATCCAATCACTCCTTGGTAAGTTAAAAATACCTAATTTTTTTCTAATTTTTTAGAATTAACCCCCCCCCCCCAAATCCCCCAAAGAGAGCAAATCCATTCCGGTTATGTCAATCACGTATCTAGGATTTGTGCTTTTTTTTCACCAAGTTTCATCCTGATCCCTCTGCTCTAAACGTTTTCCAAGATTCTAAATTTAAGTGTTTTCTAAGATTTCCGGCCCCCCCCCCCCAACTGCCCCCCAATGACGCTGGATCCAGTTGAGATTGAAAATAAGAAAATCTAAATTATGAGGTCCATCTAAATATGAAGTTTCATGAAGATCCAATCACTCCTTCGTAAGTTAAATTTATGTCATTTTTTCTAATTTTTCAGAATTAACCTTCCCCCCCCCCAATAGAGCGGATCAGTTCCAATTGTGTCAATCACGTATCTAAGACTTTTGTTTATTTTTCGCACCAAGTTTCATCCCGATCCCTCCAATCTAAGCGTTTTCCATGATTTTAGGTTCCTTCCTATAAAATCGTTCTGAATGTAAATTGGCTTTGAATTGTTATACACGCTGTTTCTTATGATACCGTTGTATATTAATTATATCTTCCAAAAGCAACTCATTTAGATTCTTTAAAGTAGGCAATAAAAATCATAATTGTATGGAATTTGACTTCGGTGATGAGATTATGCCAAAGTGTCTCTATCTGATGCTGTCTCCATTTTGGCCAAACCGATCCAAACAAAAAGAAGAAGAAGAAGAAACAGAAATGATTATTTAATTACTATTGTTTACGATTGTTTTAATTACTATTGTTTAACACTGTAGTGTTTTTTTGTGGAGAAGAGCAAGGTATTAAGGTGGGGAATCCCCCTCATATACGTAATAATTTCTGTTTGTTTTAAGCTTTAATGCTGCTCCTTACTTTCAGTTGAAAATACTTGTTTTTTTTATTTAATACATTCTTTCGATTCTTTTGATGTATATACTGTTTCAAAAACTCCCTTTTTGCTTCGATTACTATTAACACCGGTCGTTCATTACTTACGGCTCGTTACTATAAACTATTTACCCTTCCCTTTTTTAACTGCATTGTATTTAATTATTTGCTTTCTAAGAGATGAGGTTTTCCATTTTCGTTTCTCATTTTTTTATTATTTTCTCAAATTTTCTCAGGCTCGTAGCTTTTGATGGATAAGACTAAACTTGCTGAAACTTATATATTTAAAATCCGCATTAAAATGCGACTTTTTTGAAGTAACTATTGATATCAAAATTCTAGAGTTCAAAAATTTTAGAGTTTCGGTTGCTATTGACCCGGGTCGCTCCTTACTACAGTTCGTTACCACGAACTATCTGAAATACAATGTTATTATCATAATACTAAACAATTATTTGACATGGACAAATAAATCCTTGCAACACCTACCATTGCAAAGAAAGGAGTTAACGATTAAAGTGCGTCTCCACTTACCAAATCATGCCTTACTCCTTTTTTCAACTTACAATTATTTTTTTCTGAACTTTACAATTTTTTAGTGATTTATCTATGAAGTTTTTTCATCTTTTTTTTTAGGGGAAATTTTTTATTGACTTAGAAATTTTTCATCTTTTTTTATATTTCTTAAAATTACATTAAATATATTTATAGGAAAAGAAATTCACTTGTGATATTTTCAAAACACTAAATGAAGATGATAAAGATATGTTAGTTGTGATTTTTGCTATTAAAAGAATAATGTTTATAGTAACATTCATACTTATTTTTTAACCTTAGAAATTTGTTCCACTTTTTTCATGTCTACCTGACCAAAGTCCAGCACCGTGTAACCAAGCAGTGGCTGTTCCGTCATTTGACTCCCCAATGTCCAAAGCGCCCAAACCGCCCAAACCGCCCAAACCGCGATATGCACTGTTGTACATCAAGTGCACCGCAAGCAACGGTTTCTGACCGTACGCAAAGCTATAACACGTTACAAGTATGGGCCATTTGGCATACCATCGGCGCGCTGTAGAGCGGATGTAAACGGGAGAGATCAGCATGGCTATCGCCACAAACAAATGGGCAGACGAAACGGCCGATCTCAAAGTGATGGCGAATGCCGACACGCCGGATGCCGCAAAATGGTATTTTGTTTGATTGTATTTATATTGACGTTTCCCAAGGGTGTCACAAAGTTTCTATCCCACTTTTGATAAATAAATGTCAACTATATGGTATTGACTGCAAACTAAAGCATAGATAATGGATTATCTTACAAATAGAACCCAAGAGGTTGAAGTAGGTGATGCTCTGTTATCACCTATGTCTGTCTTAAGTGGAGTTCCACAAGGCAGTTATCTTTGGATGGTTTTCTTCTGCCTTTTTATCAATGATTTACCATGTGTTGTTACAATTTGACATTAAAATTGTTTGTGGATGATGTGAAAGTATACAGGTCAGCAAGTGGTAAATCTTTATAAGATTTCACTTCAAACAAGGTGCAGCATTCCAAACATTTTCTTCTAAATAGTTCGCAGAAGAAGGGGTGGAGGAAAAAGAGGAGCCAGTTCCCCACTAAAATTTTCAATTAATGAAACTGAAAAAGCTTGCTTGATTCGGGCTAAAAATATAAAATATTTGCATATTTCTGCCAAAAAGTTGATAAAGAAGTCAGGGACGAAAGCACGGGGGAGGGGAGTTGAAATCCAAAATTATCCCCAATTTTCAGGAAGCTTTTCTTCAAATTATCAAGCGATTTTTTTTTATTATTAACTTCTCCCTTCAAATTATGCAACTTGAATGAAAAGAAAGCTTAAATGAAATAAATGAAAATCCTGATGAAAACTTAAAAGTTTCGAGTAACATCCATTCCAAAAATTATTTTCGAAATACGATAAGATACTTACGGGTTCCACTCAAATTAAATGCAACCTGAATAAAAAGAAAGCTAAAATGAAATAGATGAGAGGCTTTGTGAAAACCTTTCGTCATCACTTTCGAAAACTTCGTTCCACATACGATAAGATACATACGAGTTGCGTTCGATCTGAATGTAGTACGAATAAAAAGAAAGCTTAAAAAAACCTTAAAAGATATCGACAGACAAACTTTGAAAGCAGAAACAAGAAACAAACCTAGATGCACAAGCATCATTGCTTACACAATTTATTGAAGCCATGCAAGACTAGAATAACAATGCCCTTTCAATTTGTGCTCAATTCATTAATGTCAAAGGCAACATGTCACTTGCTGAATTGTTTGCATTATAAGGGCATACAATTTTTATTCTGAAACAATTAGAGAAAAATGTAATTTAAAGACTCCATAAAATCCACTTGGGAATTCAAAAGATAAGGCAAAGAACCCAGACCATAGTGTAGAGACTTGAGATTAATGCAGACATTGTGAAATTTGTGGCTGGTTCAAACCACAAAAGGATAAACTTTTAAAAAAACAGGGGCAGTAGGTATACCTGCCAATTGCATAAATTGGATTTCTAGCTATTTGAGAAATCGTGAGGTTAGGGTAGCTACTAGTGGGTATAGTATACATTTTCAGGTTAAGAGTTATTTGGGTCTAACCCAAGGGGGGATTTTAAGTCTATTCTCTTTGTAATTTATTGCAGTGACTTGGACATGTCCACTGTCCTTGGCTGCAAAGCCTATATATATGCTGACTAAGTTAAATCCTTTTCTTAGTCAGTTTTCTTACCCTTTGCAAAAGCAAAGGGTGTATCATGTATTAAATTTTAAAAACTGATAGTAAGGAGCAACATAAAAACTTCAAACAAACATAAAATATTATGTATATGAAAGGAGTTGTCCCTTCCACAAGACCTTGCTATTTATGCTTATCTTTATTTTTTCTTTATCTTTATGCTTGCTCTTTATTTATATATTTTCACTCTTTGACTTTTACAAACAAAGAAGTATTAAGACTATAAAGAATAAATATCAGAACATTTATATCAAACTCACAATGCATAGTTTTTTTTGTAAAGTTTAAATTATGTTCTGCTCTTGAAATTGAATGTCGCGACTTTAGTTTCATCACAAGCTGTGGTGCGGTGTCCTTTGGGGTCTGCGCGTGTTCTCTAGGCGACGGGGGTCTGTTTTAGGGTTGTGGCGTGTTCTTTAGGGCTGTGGCGTGACGTGGCTGTGGCGTGACCTTCTTCATCTCTTATTTAGGGCTGTGGCGTGTTCTTTAGGACAAGGGCGTGTTCTTTAGGGTTGTGGCGTGTTCTTTAGGGCAAGGGCGTGTTCTTTAGGGCAATGGGGTGTTTTTTAGGGCTGTGGCGTGTTCTTTAGGGCTGTGGCGTGACGTGGCTGTGGCGTGACCTTCTTCGTCTCTTCTTTGGGGCTGTGGCGTGACAAAATTACCCTATCAATATGTTAAATATGCCAAAATATAAGCTGAAGGAATGTGGGCCAGTTTCTTCTCATTCAGTTTGTTAATTCTTTCAAAAACGAAACTCTAAAAAATGTAATTTTGATGCTAATAGATACATCAAAAGAATTGAATTTTTATGCTGATTTTAAATATATAAGTTTCATAAAATTTAGTCTTACTTATAAAAAGTTACGAGCCTGAGAAAATTTGCCTTATCTTGGAAAATAGGGGGAAACACCCCCCTAAAAGTCCACAAACATTTTTCCACAAACATTTTTCTATGTGATTTGGTTGGAACAACCACAAAATACTTTCTAGTTTCTTTGGTTTATAAGAGTAAGTGAACATTCACTGATATAGACTAACAAGAAAAGACGAAATGTATAAAAAGACTATCATTTGAAACATTCCATCTTCAAAACTCTAAAATTCTGGCGGATCAGAATTTTTGTCTGATCTTCGTCTCTTGCTATTCTCCTTACATGCCCTGGCAATATAAGAACAGAAAACGGTTGAAAATAACTTAAATAGAACGGTCCGACCCTGCTTAAAACTCAGTTGGTATTAGAAGAATTGATTATTATCCTGATTTATTCATAATTACTTTTGCTTTTTTTAAGTTGGACACCATGTCCCAGCCTTACGAGCTCTTCTCTCTGTTGGGGCATAATACTGTTTTAGTATTTTCTAAGTTGAATAAAGAAAAGAAAGTAAGGAGAAAGGAGATTGAAAATGCAGTCGGGTATATATTGACTGGGTTTATATATGTTCATCCTCAACAGTTTGCAGTTTGACAATCATGTTTGTTAAGTTCTTTGTTCCAATGATAATTCAGTCATGTCTTAAGAATCTGGTTCTTCGGTGTTAAGGACCTTTAACTGAAGAGTGATTAAAATTAAACGAAAAAACACCTAGTCACATAGTCTGGTAGAAAAAAATTGTAGGAACATTAACGAAGCTCAAAATTGCCCGCTTGAGTCACCACACTGCTGATAGTCTGATCCAGCCAGCGTGCAGCGTTGAGCGTGGGGGTTACGACGCAGACCTTTGGATGACGACTACTGTCCATGATGAATGGTCGAAACTTGATTTGCCCTTATGGAAAGCGACTCAGTAAATCGCTCTACATGCATGTCCCGTTCAAGGGAGTTGGCTCGCGTGGAGTCCACCTCTTCAAGATAGTTCTTTGCCCCGGGTGAGACTTTTGGGTGTTCGACCGCGCAAGCGTCGTACCTCTGGCTAAAGTCGTGGAGCGATTGTTGGTATCGATCGTTAAATTCTTTACTTTTTTTTAAGATTAACTGAAAAAAATTGCAGAAAAGAGGGACCACATTCAACTCAAGACCAGCTGAAATAAGTCCTCTGATTATATAACTCAAAATGACCAGAAACAACTTAAAAAGAATAAATAAAACCCAAGCCGAACAAAGATTAAAATAAATGATCACAGCAAACACAAAGATAACATATACGGATATAGATTAATAAATAAATAAATCTTAAAATGGCTAAATATAAAATTAACTATACAAGCCAAACCTTAAATCAACCAAAAATAACATAAACAGCACTTTGACTTCTTCCCCCTTCCAAAAAAACAAGTTTCTTCAGCTGAAAGTAAGGAACAATATTAAAACTTAAAACGAACATAAATCATTACGTATATGAGGGGATTCACCCTCTCGTCAATACCTCGCTCTTTTCGCTAAAGTTCGAATTTTGTTCCAATTATTTAAGAATTAACCCTGAATCACAAAGGCTATTTAATTGGAATAAATAGTTCTTTTGAAAGGACCAGAAAACTCATAGCGTAAAGAGCGAGGTATTGACGAGGGGGCAAACTCCCTCATAGGCTATACGTAATAATTTCTGTTCGTTTTAAGTTATAATGTTGCTCCTTACTTTCAGTTCTCTCCCTAAATTAACGAGAACCGGATGAGTTGATGGTCTGATTCGATGGTCGGACAGTTGGTTACCTAAACTTCATGAGGGTGCATGATGGCAAATGATAAAGAAAGGTAACGTGCGCCGACCCGTGTGTTATGGAGGGTGTAAACGACTAGCACTCTTCTTGAAATGCATCATGAGCCGTCTCCTTTCGTTACAGGTTTAAGACTGAAGTTAACGAACGACAACATCATCGATGAGAATTTGTGTCACCTCGTCGTTAAAGGTCTTTTTGTTGTTGAATCCACCGATGAGAATGGTGTGAGGTCCTTCTGAAAGCATTCATAAGTGTAAAATTTTGTGTAGTGAAGAGGAAAAGAAATACTTCTGATCATGTATGAAGATGTACCATATTCTACTCACAATGATACTCTAGCTTTTCTTTCAGTTCTGATAGTACGTTCAAGTTCCAATTGACCGCAATCACATAGGAACATGCAATACATTTAATTATTCTAGTGAACGCAAACAGGGGCTTTCCTTGCAAGCAGTAGGTTATTATGTAACCCTTTCGTAAGTTAAAAATACCTAAATTTTCTAATTTTTCAGAATTAACCCCTCCCCCCAACTACTCCAAAGAGAGCGGATCCGTTCCGGCTATATCCGTCTCCGCCCTTGACGTTTCCATACGTGTCCAAATTCTCGATTTGCTCAATGATCTTCGTGACAAATTTAAGCTGTCTTATCTGTTCATTACCCATGACCTCAGTGTGGTGCAGGCGTTCTGTGACGATGTTCTGGTTATGAATTCCGGTCAGATTGTCGAAACAGGTTCCGTTGAGCAGATATTCGACGAACCTAAATGCGACTACACAAGAACATTACTGTCTGCAGCCCCCGATCTGCAAAAATCTTTGGATAATCATCGCCTTTCCTCAACCTGAGCAGCTAAGGTATTTCTGATTTCCTGCATTTCGCGCCACAAGTGATTGGCTCTAAAGTGTTTTGGTAGTCATCAAACAGCAAGTGATTGGCTCTCAGGTGTTTTGGTAGTCATCAAACAACAAGCGATTGACTCTCAGGTGTTTTGGTAGTCATCAAACTTATATTTTGATATCAGAGAAACAGTAATTGGTAAGCAAATTACCCATGTTCATCGAAGTACCCTTATTCTTGTGATAAGGAATAACTGTTGAAATCTTTAATGTTTCACATTATTGATGCTAATAGCTGATACAAAAGAAGAACTTTACATTTTTGCATTCCTGCTTAAAAATTCAGAGTAGAGTGCAAAAGCAAAGATGGTAAGGAGCAACATTAAAACTCAAAACAAACAGTAAATACTGTATATGAAGGGGTTGCTGTTATCCCCTTCATGTAAAGTTCGACCGTAAGTCCCTATTTTTTAAGAACGGCTACTGAAACACAGCAGCCTACTAATTAGAATATGAAGCTTTTTTAAAAGTGCTAAAAGCTTTGACGTATAGAGCAATGTATTGAGGAGGGACAAAGCCCCTTCATATACGGTATAATTTATGTTCGTTCTGAGTTTTAATGTTGCTCGTTACTTTCAATTAAGAAAATCTCCTTTTTTAATTTAATCTATCACGAAAAAAAGCATCTTTTTGCTGTTAATGCCCATATTAACAATGAAGTTTTCAAAGGTGTAGCCAACGTAGGCACAAAGCCAACATTGAATGGCAAGCGAGCTTTACTTGAGGTACACCTGTTTGATTTTGACCAAAATATTTATGGTCAGTTTATAAGAGTGGAGCTTTTATATAAGCTTCGAGATGAGCAAAAATTTGAGTCATTGGCGCATCTGACAAAGCAAATATCGGCTGATGTCGATGCAGCCAAAGCAGTATTTTCTAAAATTTAGGTAGCCGAACGGAAAGTAAGTTAAATGAGCGATTACAAACATACTTTGAATTTACCGGAAACGGGTTAATTTCTAGTTTGGGGGCTTACTGCCATGTTGTAAACTGACAAAGTTACGTGAATTAAATTTTCAGGAATGAATCCAGGGCATAAAATATATGCTGTGAAGGTAATGTCATTCTACTTGTATTGCTCACGCATAGATGACAACTCTGGTTTGCACGGAGTTGGAGTTCTTCTTTTCACTGCTGCCAATCATGCCCTTATTAAGTAGGAAACAGTATATCAAAGACTTACTAGAGTAAATTTTAGAGGTTAAAAGATACAATACAAGTCTTAGCAAAGAGTTTTTGTTGGTATGACAGAAATATGTTAGGCCTACTGTTGAGAATGTTTTACAACTGAATAAGCAGAAAGCGAATCAGTCTTCTCACAATAGTCGTAAAATGTTTGTTGAGCAAGCTAACAACCACTTGTTTGCATAAGACCCTGAATTTTGCACCAGGAGGTACTATCTCTTGTGAAAGGGAATTATTATCATTATTTCCTAGGCAAGAATGAATTAGGTCCTATGTCTTTTTAGGATGCATCTGAAAGTTTTGAAACCTATAACGTAATCCTATAAAGTTTGCCGTCCTGGCTAAGTGGTTGTTGCGCTGGTTTGAGAATTATTTGTCCTAGGGGCATGGGTTCGATCCTAGATTCACTTCCTATGTGGCACAAATAAATCACGCACTGAAATGAGCCGAAATAAGCGCCGTTCCTGTTCGATGTGTTTGTGAAAAGTCTCAGCTTGAAGATTGGTCAAAAAACAGAAATCTATTGAATGCGTGTAATTTGGCCAAGCTATGGCTTTCTATTTGGAACGACTGTGGTCACCCAAGAGATGGCGTAGTAAATGACTTGAGGCTCCGTATGAAACGGGAATTTAACAAGGAACTGAAAAACCATAAGTTAATGCTAATCCAGATACATGTAATCCGTATTGCTGAAGACCCCTCCAAACTCTGGAAGTGTTGCATGCCCGCGCGCTCGCGGACGCAGCGCACCTCGTCGAGGATCGGTCCGTACTGGACCGGCATGTGCCAGCCTCCGAACTCGATCAGCTTCCCGCCCGCGCGCTCGTGCGTTTCGTGGAGAGTGGTCTGCTTCATGGAGGTGGGGGGCTCGATATGCAGACAGGGGCGCCACGGGTTCGACCGTCGCGCCCCTGTCCGATGCTCCCGCGCCGCCGGTGGTCGGTGACGCGACTGTTCAGGGATTCTCCGAGCGCTGGTCCTGGTGCCTGAGAGTTTCGCGCGGCGTGCCCCGCTTGCCCCTTCGGCGTCCGAATCGGTGTTCGGATATATTTATGTTTTAACTACGTAAAACTTGCGTATATACAATATTCTTCGCTGTCCCATTTTCTGTACATATAAATAGATTGTCTGGTTTAACAACTCTTGAACATGCAACATATAATTGATCTTAGGAAAACAATCCGTATTCAGATCTAAACCACATTTTTCTGATGATTGCCCTTGGGATTTGTTGATGGTAATTGCTAATTGAATATTCCCTGTGTCCCCGTCGCAAATTACATATCCCCCATATGCCCTTCCGGCGTCCCCATTGTAGTTGTATCCCGGTGTCTCAGTCTGTAATTTCTCTTTGAGTTTCCCGGATAGTTTTCCTAAATTTTGAAAAAGAAAAACATTGATATGGCTCAAAATTCTACTCAAATAACAGGAATTGCATTTTCAGAACTAAGGGCAGCAAAAAAGCAACTAGTAACTGAAAATCAAGGTAAAATGCTGTTTTGTCAAAATTTCAATAGGTATAGACCTGTCATATAGGCAAATTTCAGGGCCCTCTAGAGGGAGAAGGAGCAGAGGTGGGTACTTTAAAATGGCTTCCTGGGATATACTTTAGCCTGTAGATCCATCCCTGAAAGTTTCATTTTCTAAACCTAAATCATTTCCAGTCAATTAACTAGAATTTTACAAATAATCCCTATGGAAAAAATCCTCAGTGAAAAACATTCCCCTAAAGAAAAATCCCATAAGAAAAATCCAAGTTTCTAGGAAAAATCCCACCTTACATAAAAGTCCCAATCCATGCAAAAATATCTCTTTTAGAACAACCCCCTTCCCAAGATCGCATTTTTGACTACAACACAATAATACAATCATTAGTACCGTTAGGCCAAAGAGACATGCTAATAATTAATAGGGCTTACTTACCTCAGATGATGGTATTTTTTATGATATTGTTATCTTATTCTATCCTATATGATACTGCACAGTAACATACCTGTAATAAAGATGATTGATAGGTTGTTCGTAAATCCTAGACTATTAATATGTGGCTTCCAACTTAAAATCGAGTCAACCAGTATACTTAGGTAACAAAAAATATCAATAAACCATATCTCTGCGCTTGACAGAGAAGATCTATCAACTTAGGGCCTGGAAAGGCTCGTAATGTACGTGAATATGCTATAAATTTTGTTTTTGAAGTATTCAAAGATATAATCCGTATCTATCACGCAAAGCAATTATAGTGGTATTTTTGTGTAGTAATTGATATAAATTTGTTCTTTATTAAATGCTAGTTTAAGTTTCACTTGAATTATTCATTTTTTCCACGGTATTCCGGGCGACAAAAAGCTCAAATCGGGAGATGCCATCAATATTGACATCACGGTCATCAAGGATGGTTTCCACGGTGACACCAGCCGCATGTTTTTTGCCGGTAAACCGTCAGTGCAGGCACAGCGCCTGTCGGACGTCGCTTTTGAAAGCATGTGGCGCGGCATCGAGGAACTCGCGCCCGGCAAGCACCTCGGCGATATCGGTGCCGCGGTGCAGCACAACATCGAAAAAAACCGTTTTTCGGTCGTACGCGAGTATTGCGGCCATGGAATCGGCGAGGTATTTCACGAAGATCCACAGGTTCTGCACTACACGGAGGGCGAGCCGGGGTGATGCCTGTTCTTAAAGGAGGCATGCAACCGGAATTAGAAATCCAGTGCAAGGCTGGACTCGTCTGCCAGATGGGGACGACAGTGCCTGTGCAGGCAACGGTGGTGGTGATTGCTGTGGTGAGAGTTTCCCTGAAAAGATTCAGGTCACGCCAAGATCTCTTTGGCCACCGTGCCGTGGACGTCGGTGAGGCGGAAGTTGCGGCCCGCGTAGCGGTAGGTGAGGCGTTCGTGATCCAGACCGAGGAGGTGGAGGATCGTGGCGTGCCAGTCGTGGATGTGGAGACGGCCCTCGACGGCTATGAGCTCTTGGCTCTTCCGACCTCGTCACAAGTGCCATATGAGCTCTTAGCTTTTGTTTTTTTTAACGTGTTATTAAGTACCTACTATGGGCTGCGACTGTTGTAACTAATATGTTAAAATTCTTCAGTAAACTATAAATATCAGAGCGTTTATAAATGTTCTTTACATATGGTCTTGATTGAAGATTTAAGGGTTGATACATCATTTTATTTATTTATTTTTTTTTTAAATATATATATACTTTTTTTACACTGAATATTTCAAGCATTTGAATTTTTAAAGTGCTCATCTGACATCTTTGTTTGATAGGATGTTTCTATGTTGTTTCAAAATTTTGTTTTATTTTTTTCCTCTCCTCTTTTTTTATCAAGTCAACTTCCTTTATTTTAGCGGATTTTCCTTGCATTACGAAGAAGTTAGTGCTGAAGTTTCTTTTGGTTATTGTCACAGGATTTGAAAACATATCTTCCAATGTTCTTCTCGATCACTTCATGATCAACTCCATGTTTGATCCTTTGATCCAGGTTAGCCATTTCTATTTTTAATTATCTCTTCCTGCATCTGTTTGGTTTAAACACTAAAGGACGACTCTGACGGCGTTCGTAAAGTTTGTAAAGTCGTTCGCAAAGTTCGTAAAGCGCAGACCGACGTTGCGGAGCCCGGGTGTCTTGAAGGCGCCCATGTCGGCCGGGTCTTGGGTGACCGCGAAGCGACCCGGGTCTTCGATGCTCGGTCGCACCCCGGTGTTGTGGTACTTGTTGTCGCGGAACAGCGTGCCGTGGTGGCACTGATCGCACGCCGCCTTGCCGTTGAACAGGTTCAGGCCGCTGGTCTGCTGCGCCGTCATGGTGCCCATGTCGAAGGGCGTCTGGTTGGAGATCAGCCTCCGCTCGTAGGTGGCGATCGCCATGAGGATCACTTTCGCATAAGCGTAAAATCGCAGGAGGAACCACCCAAATATTGAAATAGTTACAAAAAGGCCTTTGAGGCAAGCTGCCAAAATAGTAAGATTAGCTCTGAAAACTTGTATTTAATTATTTTGCTCTGTTTTGTTTGAATGAATTTATCATCTCACATCATTTTATTTATCAGTCCAGGCTGAACTTCATTGAAGTAAGGATGCTAGGGCTGTTTTAAAAAAATTTAAACAATTTAGTTTAACTTTCACATTTTAATGTAAGTTTTTATATACACATATATTTTTTCTGGTATTGTGCTGAAGAGAGCCGTTGGACATAGGGTCGAAATATAAACTGAATTGAATTCCACTGTCTTGGACCCTCCCCATGGAATATCGCCTAGACAATTTAATTCTGGTGAACATATACCCCGAACAATTCCCCTAAACAACTCCACGCATATAACTGAGACGGAAAGAAGAAAGCAAGACACATAAGAAGAATTTATATAGGAGTTCTGGCAAATTTCTCCAGTGTATAATTTCCTCTGACAAGTTCACCCCCTGGAAACTTCCTTCCCCAAGAAAATTTACCACTGGAAAAAAAAAACAACGAAAAATTCGTCCCCCACCCGAAAATGTTTACATACTTCCCAATAACAAATACTATATGTAAAGAATGGGCTAATTTTATAACTTATAAGCAGTTTTACTACTCCTAGTAGTAAGAAGTAAGTTAGTGTCAAATTTCTACCCAAGGCTGTTTATTGGGGCCGTTTAAAGTGAAAGTACTAGAAAAGAAAAGCTCATATTAAACTAATAATTTTGAAGAAAAATTAAAGAAGAAAATAGGGTAAGAAAGAGAATGTAAATATCGAAGACAAAAACAATAGAGATCTTTAAAAACACTAAATCGACTTACTTCAGTATATTCACAAATTTGCGTAAAATTCACCTCCTCCTTCTTGAAGTAATTTCTCAGTTTTACATAAGCAAAGTACGACGGCACAAATATCAAAGCTCAGCGGTGAAAAAACAACAACTAAAAAATAATATCAAAAGAAGGGACTAAATTGACTTTGCAGCCAGTCGAACTTTATCCTTTTCAATCGTAGACAGATTCAAAGAGATCAATTACAATGTGCACCACTCTTCACAAATTTCTAGCCCAAAGGGAATAGACTCCTACTTACAAGTCCCTCTCCCGTGATAGACATCAAGTTCACCGCAAACAAATAAATGGGTACACCAACTAGCAAAAGTTGCAAACCCTTCATTGCTGAAGATGATTTTAGCCCAACAGCCAATTATTACTTGCAAGTCCCCTACATGTCTTACCATTTGCTTGCTAGTTTTTTGGAGCACGGAAGCTCAATGCAGTATCGAGCTGTGACAACATCGGTGGAAGGATTCGTTCAGCAGATTGCTTGTTGCTACTTGCGGCACGGCTACTGGTTCTACGTGAAAGGCCGAGTTCCCGACAGCAAGCGTCCAGAGAACATCGACCAGAAGCTCATCGACAAGTACGGCATCAACGTCAGTGAATCGACTCGTGCCCGGCGTAAGAAAGCTGGACGATCAAACCTGCAATACATTCGTCATGAATCAACGTTCGTCATTCTGGCGACGAAGGGTCAACATCGCTTCTTCGATGAAGAATGTGTTGGAGGGGGAAACCGGAATTCTTGGAAAACGTGAAAATTGGAGTATTTTATCTTACGAATAGGTCATCGGATCTTAATGAAACTTGATATATATCGAAGAATCTTATGTCTCAGATGCTCCATTTTCGACCCGAATTGGATCTGGGGACATAGAGGGTTGGAGGAGGGAAACAGAAATCTTGGAAAACGATTAGAGTGGAGAGATCGGGATGAAACTTAATGGGAAGAATAAGCAAAAGCTCTAGATACTTGATTGACATAATTGGAACGGATCCGTTCTCTTTGGAGGAGCTGGGGGGTGCTAATTGGGAGAAATAACCAAGATATCCAGTCTTTGCTCCCTCTACGAAAACTATAGCAGATTCAGAACTTCGCTCAATTATAACATTTTCAGCTATGTTCCCAGGAGCTGCTCCTATTAATTGCACATTAGACTCTATCACAAGAAATTCACCACGATATATACCCTAGAACGAAATAGTAAAAATCAATGTTAGGTAGCTAAAAGACAAAGTAATAGCCACAACCTAGTAAACAACAAAATTCCGGCCAATAGTAGTTGAAACTTCACATTTTAAATTGGACTGAGAAATAACAATAATTGTTGCTGTAGTCTGTATTTTTTCACTTTTATAGAGGGGTGTTTTTTTTTTCATTTTTTCACGTATTTAATCTCAATGAAAAAAGGGGTCATTGAAAAAAAAATGAGGAGGGAGTTTGAAATAAAATACCCTGTAAAAACAGTGTGTTTTTAGAGGATAGAAGAATATTTTTAGGGGCTCTTTGAAGTAACGAATCAGATTGCACTGCAAGAAAAGTGCCATTTTATGCCATTTTGTACTACAGAACATCGATTTTGACTTAAAAAAGACTGAATTCCAGAAAATGTAAATTCTGAGGTGGCTGTTTGAATTATCGTGATCCAAAATCCAGGGAAAATCGAGGGGAATCACATTTCAGTCTTTCGTAAGTTAAAAATACCTCATTTTTTTCTAATTTTTTAGAATTTACCCTGCCCCCAACTCCCTCAAAGAGAGCAGATCCATTCCGGTTATGTCAATCCTGTATCTAGGACTTGTGCTTATTTTCCCCACCAAGTTTCATCCCGATTTCTCCACTCTAAGCGTTTTCCAATATTTTAGGTTCCACCCCCAACTTCCCCTTCACTGGATCCAATCAGGATTTAAAATAAGAGCTCTGAGACTTGATATCCTTCCAAAAATCAAATTCCATTAAGATTTGATCACTCCTTCATAAGTTAAAAACACCTCATTTTAGTAAAAGTTACATGTAAATAATTTATCTCCGAAAGCAAAAATGGTTGTCCCAAATTTTGTTCAGATGTCTTTGGAGGTTGAAAAGGAGGCGGGAGTTTCAAAAGAGTGTGGTAGGGGGACTGGTTGCCCTTCAATCACTTTTAACTCTTAAAGTGAGCACTAAGACTTACAATTTTCAATTGAATCAGTCCTGTACAAATTTTCTACAACTCCTTCAACATGAAGTAGCCAGGGAAAAAGAGAAATAATAAGAAATAGATAAACAATATCTTGCTCTTCACTTAGGTAGCGCTACCTATGACCAAAGACATTGTGGTACTCTTATTTGCATTAAGAGCATGTTTTTTTTCTAAGCTCAATAAAGGCATCTATAGATGCTGCTTGTGCAGTCTCTTCAGAATAAAGTTATTCTTTATATATTTTAGGATAAAGTTTAAACTATGTGTGTTTTGTTTATGTGCAGTAATAGCAGGTTTCGGCTTTGTGATAGAAGCTATATAAAGGCATCTATTTAGATGCATGTAACTCTGTCACAGTTTACACTGGGTCGATTCTGGCATAGTTTACAGATTCACACCGCTGACTGCTGTCTCATTAAAATTTTGAAATTTGTTTTACTGTAATTTTTGAAGATTAATTAAGAAATTAATATTATTAATTTCTTTTAGACACTGTAGTCAGTAACAACTCATTCGATAGCAATTCGTCGAAAACCCAGATAAATCTTAGAAATGGGCCCTGGAATTTTCGATTTCCAATTGACTAAGTCCCCTACAAAGCTTATTCGACTACCCCTTACACATGAAGACCTTCTCGGAAAAAATAAATGATCAAATATTTATACATTGAACCCTTCTGGGTATTTACCTTCACTATAGGTAGTGAAATACGATTGCCCCTGACTTAAACAGGAGAGTAGAAATTTTGGTTTCTCTTTTAATGAAAATCCTGGAATTACCGGTTTTTTAACCTCTAGACCCTTGATCCCCAACGTGGGGTGCAGGCACCTCCGGTTGGGCATGATAATATTTTGGTTGGCCATGGATAGGACGTGCACCCTTCGGCTGACTATACTCATGCGCCTTAATTCTGAAAAAAATCTTTTGTATGAATGACATCACATTTAAATACTTTTAAAGAGCAAAATAGGTACATGACAGTATTGCCATGAAATTATATATCGTGTAAAAGGTATCTTTCAGACAATATTTTTCATTAATATAAAATATGCCTAGAGGACAACCCCCCAAAAATACCAAGTTAATGGTCATTCAAGCTTATGAAATTAAAAAATTTAATCAACAGTATTTAAAATTAATGGAGGAAATGTATGAATTCCGTGCTTCACTAAAGGATCCATGTTTAGGTAGCTATTAAGCGTGAGGAAAGGAGGAATTGTTTTTATAAGGGGTGGGGTGGTGCAAATGTTAGGGACTGCTTAAGAGTGAAGCAGTGTGGATTTTTTTTTTTTTTTTTGCTGATTGAGTTTGAGTGAGATTGGTTATAAAGATGTAGATTACTTATGAATTTTTCTATTTGTTGTTTGGTTTAGCATTTAAGCTGATTTGGAATAAGAGGAGTGGAAATATATTGTGCCGTGTAAAAACACGAACGTTTACTTGAAATATGATCGTTAGCTCTTCTTAGTGCTAACTTTGGGGATATGCTGGAGAATCCAGTTTTTGCTCGGATAAATTCGGGCATATCGAAAGCATTGCAGTCGCATGGCTTTTTTTTTAAATAGTTGTTTTTTTTACGACTTACGGCCAACGAGCCTATATTAACTAGATTAGAAATATCGCTGAAGCTAGGTTAAGAAACCTGAAACGAATTACATTTCTCGTTGAGAGTATATACGCTACATGATGATTTTGATTAGAATTTTCTAAGATGGCTTTCGCATCTTCAAATTTAACCATCATCAGATTCAGCGTATCAGAGAACCATGCTGTAGAGGTTTCAAGCTTCTATTTGCAAAATTGTGGAATTTTGTATTTTTTTTCCAGAAGAAAGATTACGGATGCGTGTTTATTTGCTGTTTTTTTTTTCCTTGGGGTTGATCGCATCGACCCAGTTGTTCTAGAATACCGTGAGAGGGCTCAATTGAACGGAAATTAAAAGTTCTAGTGTCCTTTTTAAGTGACCAAAAATATTGGAGGGGATCTAGGCCCCCTTCAACGCTCATTTTTTTCCAAAGTTACCCAATCAAATTTTGAGATATCCATTTTGTTCAGCATAGATTAATATATGTATTAAATAAAAAAAAACAAGTTTTTTTTTTAAAATGAAAGTAAGGCGCGACATTAAAACTTAAAACGGACCGAAATTACTCCGTTTATGAAAGGGGCTTTTCCTCCTCAACGGTCCGCTCTTTACGCTAAAGTTTGACTCTTTCTCATAACTCTACTTCTTAAAACAGTAAAAATCTTTTAGCGTAAAGAGCGGGGCGTTGAGGAGGAAAGGCCCCTTTCATATAAGGAGTAATATCTGTTCATTTTAAGTTTTAATGTCGATCCTTACTTTCATTTAAAAAAACTTGTTTTTTAATTAAAAATTTTTTATAAAGCTGATTGCCTTCTTAAAGATTGACTTTTGGAGTTATGTTACTGTTGAAATAAATTTCTCTTTCATTTCTATAATTCAGGAATCAAAGCAAACGGATTGGGCCTCTTGCAGCAGCGGCCCCTATTAATAAAGCCAAAGAGATGAAAAGGCGTCTGAGTCTTGGGAAGAAGGATAAAACGGTATTTTTCTTTTTTTTTCTCTTTAAGCTTTGAACTAACCTGCTTTTATGTGCCACCAAAAAAAGCTGTCAGGATCTTTGCGCCTTTTTATTGGTAGTTGTACCCTTTTACCTATTTCCTCCATTTTATTTATAGCATTACTTCAGTAGGATATCGGGTTGCTTGTTATTTCCTGAGCGAGGATTCAGCTGCCTTCTGGTTATTTCTGACAATGTTGGACTTAACTTGGTTTTGCACCAAGCTAGGACAAAGCTCATTTCTGCACCAAGTCAGGATTTAGCTTATTTTACACCAGGTAAACATTTTGCTTGCTTTTGTACCAATTCATTCTGCAGCTTAGATATCACTCTTTTCTGCATCACATCATCACAAATTTATTGTTAGCGATATATCTGACCATTTGCCAGTTTTGTCAGATCTTTTGTTACCGAGTATGCAGGCTCCACGGTTTAGCCGCTTGGCCGGTTTCAGCTTGAGAGATACCGTGATCTCTGATGCCTGCTTTGCTGATGAACCATGTGATGAGTCTGCATTTTTCCGAACCCATGACGGTAGCTGTAATAACCTGCGCATAGGAAACCTGGGAAAATCAAAAACACCATTTCAAAGAATTCTACCTGCACAATATGCTGATGGTACAATTAACTTGTGTCTTTTAAGTTAGAATAAGGGGACAATGTATCCTAGCCCAGCCCTATATACTTTCAAAAGTAGAACTATTCTTGTAAGACGTTTTACAAGAAATAGGTTCAACAAAATTTACATATTAACATTTGGGTTATATATTTGCGCATTAACTACTGATGGCAGGGGGTTAGCTCGTATCTCTCTTTGTTCACAAAAAATATATTAGCGCTGCTAATGCTATCATATAGTATATACAACTTGGTATTACATAGTTGATATTTTTCTAGCATTGTGGCACAACTTTTTGGGGTAACTATGGTAAATTTTCTATGGAGTGTATGGTCAAATTTCGTTCATTATTTGTTTTCCGCTTTCTAGGGCTATAATGAAAGAAAGGTTGAGTTGGCTAGGCAACGTTCTGTGGATGAAGGATGACAGATTGCCAAAGATTGTCCTTTTTGGCCAACCCCAATGAAGAACCTGCCTCTAAATCAAACTCAGTTATTACAGAGACTACATCTAATGCTGTGACTAAAAGTCAATTTCCTGAAAAGAAAAGTGCTTCCTCTGAGTGTGACGAGGTGTGTATAAGCCCTATTGCTATGCAACTTCCTGCTATCCGTTCATACGATGATCCGGTTCACGACGTGTCTGTCCAATATAGAACGTCAAATGAAGTATTAACCCGTGAGACGGACATGAGACAAGGAATATTTCCCGCAAAAAGAAGTAGAAATCGATCAGAACCTTCGTCTGAAAAACATCAACTCTCCAACTTGGATTCGAAGTTTCCTTCCAATTCTTTAAGAATGACCCCTGAATCACAAAGGCTGTAGAATAAATAGTTGAAATTACTAAAAATACTTTAGCGCAAAGAGCGAGGTATTACGAGGAACTGAACCCATCATATGTGTAATAATTTCTGCTCGTTTTAAGTTTTAATGCTGCTTCTTACTTTCAGTATATGTAAACACTGGTCAAAGTTTCTAACTTGCAGCTCCTCCAATTGGGACTGTGGGGGAGTAAGTCGTCCCTAAAGACATAGTTTTTAGGTTTTTTGACTATGATGAATAAAATGGCTCTCTCAGAATTTTGATCTGGTGACTTTGTAAAAATAACTTTTCAGATAGTTTTTTAACAGCATTTCTTGAATCTTGAACCAGAGTGTTAATTCTAATGGCAAAATATAAGAGATTTGGATTGCCCCGTGAATGATACGCTGTTCAACTCAAATTGACACAAGAACATATTGCATTAAAGTAGACATTAGCAGGCCAAAGCATAAAAAAAGATAAGAAGAATAGCAGATAATTGTCTTAGTATGTATTCCTTAAAATAATTATTAAATGAACTGCAGAAAAGAAGAAAAAAAAGGTGCAAAACGTATAAAAGATTTTCTTTTCCATGGATCAAATTTTAGTGTTGCCTAGCCATTTTGTTCAAAACAGTCCATAGATCCTATAACAATGCAACGTCGACCATTGCATAACTGAACAATAAAAAAACTTTGGTAATCGAAAAAGAAAGAAGCTGATTAAAAAAAAATTTCTGAAAAAGAATTTTGTCAAAGAAAAGTAAAGAACCATATTAAACTTAAGACCAGCAGAAATTAAGTCCCTATAATGATAAAGTTCTGCTATTCAACGGGTAACTAATAAATTATAATCGGATATTTTGATTCTTAAGTCTAAACCGTGAAAAACTGTAGAAAATACTCATTTTATAAAACAATAAAACGCTTTGGTAACAAGTATTCCATTACAATATTTGGCGCCAGCGAAGCTTTTTCCCTCCAATATGTGGTGCAGCACCAATTTCGCGCCAATATCCGGTAGTAGCCAAAGTTACCATTCCAGTAATTGGTAAAAGAAGCACTGCTGCTGCCAACTTTTTCCTATACACTCGGATTTGACATTTTAACTTCGTCAATTTGAGCAACGTCATTGTTTTTGGAACTAGGGTCTGATACTGAAAATACTGGAACTGTTCTGAGATTAAAGACCCTGATAATATTTCTATTACAATAGTCAAGTTCATGCCCTTTTCCATTATTTCTTCCTTGGCGAAATCGCCGCTCACGAAGGGCGCGCACACGGAGAATCTCGTCGTGCAGGACGTCCAGACGGGCGGAGCGGTCGAGCCGAAGGGGCGGAGTCATTTCGAGCAGCATGGCGACGTGAAACCCCGCGTAGGAGCGGAAGACGGGTGTGAGGTCGCCACGGTCGGTCAGCGCGGCGGCCTGCCGGGTGAACTCCTCGTCGAACAGATTCGGGTTGAGGGGGAGATCGTGGCTGATCTGCCGCCCTTCGGTCGTAATCGGCGGCAGCCCCTGGGCCAGCACGTCGAGGTCGCCATGGTCGATCGCGTCCACGCGCTTCGTCCACTCGGGTGTATTTCGGGAAAACATGACGTTTTGGCAGAGGGGAGGGGGGTAGCTGCCTTCTCATCAATTTGAATCTTAAAAAAGGCACTAGAAATTCAGATTACCAATCCAATGAGTCCCCTCCGAAGTATATACAACCAGCATTTCTATAAAACTGTATATGCCCCCAGGGCATAACTTACAGCCCTTGCCCTAAGAGCTGTGGGGGACGGGAGTGTCTTCCTGAACGACATAATTTCTGGACTCTTCAACTACAATGAACAAAATTTCTATCTCCAAATTTTGATTGGATATCTTTGGGGAAATGATGAGCATGGGAGGGGGGTATACTGCTGCAGTGAGTGCAACTGCGACTGCTTTTGACTACGACTACTTTTGACTGCGACTTAGATTACTTGCGGCGGTGACTACTTACAACTGTTGCTACTGACAACGGTGGCTACTCGCGAATGTCTTGACTGTGATCGCAATGGCTTGTGCCTGTGACTACTTTTATCAACGACTACTTTCAGGAAATATTGAGGGGCATATTGAGTAAAATCAAAACACACTCTGTGCGTGCTGATTCTCAAAAGGGTGTATCAGCAGCATCTCAGGTACGACTGAAGGCATCAAATTGAAACTTTCAAGATCACTACTGCCACGGTATCTCGATTAGTCATAATAGTAAAGGTGCGTCACAAAAACAAATTTATAAGAATTTTAAAAATAGCTTAGAACCCTTCAAAAATGGCATTGGATCGAAATAAAAAGTACACGATTGGAAGCAGCATTGATGAAAACCTTACATGTGTAACTTAGGCTCCTGGGTTGAAAAACAAAGAAAAGAAATTTTTATTTGCATGAGTTACACTGATGTGTACCGATTTATTTCTTCTTCGTCACCGTTGGTCGGAACATCATAGAGAACTGTTTAAGGGCTCATTTGAAAGGAAATGGCTATATCTAGTGCTTTTTGTAATTAAGTATCCGCGTGTCATTTTTCCAGTTTTGTAAATGTTGTCTTGGAATGCCGCTATGGTTCAGAAACAGGTACATTATCTGAAAATATGGGATGCTAGATATAACCACAAAAATGGATCACCTCTATGATAGATTTCTTAAGCGATCTAGAGAAAATAGAATTGACTTTCCCTTCAACTGTTTCGTTTGATGGATAAAGAGGTTTGTCGCCATAGCCTTAATAAAACTGAGCTATTTATTATGAGTGCTAAGGAGCTATTTATTCTCGAGCTATTAAATAAATAATAAACAAGCTCTTCTAACTGAAAGTAAGGAGCGACATGCCTATTATTGATCTAGGTGGGAGCACAGGGCGAGGTAAGCCTTAAAATTTCTGCGATCGTAGTACAGTTCTAGGAAGCGAAGCTTGACCCTCTGACCCTAACTAGCACAGGGAATCCGTCAACACACATCAACGTGGTGGAGGGGTGTAAATAACACTAAGCTTCACGCCAAGTGACATGATTGCCAAGGCGCAACAGTGTAACCTTGAGGAACGCGGCCCCTCGAGGAAATTATTGGCTAGGAGTGTCCCATGACCCTTAGCTGCGTCTCCCGATTTACATCTCGCATCCATGTTTGACTTCCTTCCTCTACTATCCTGATGGACATTTTACCTCAACCTCAAGATAAACCTAACAAAACAAATTTTTGAAAGAGCTAGAGTGGCAAACTTTTAGGATTCAGAATCAGCACGTTTATTTTGGCCAGGTGGTGAAAGAATCATTTGAAGAGCAATTTGCTTGAGTTTGAACCCTTTTTTCTCAAATTTACCAGGCTATCAAATCAGACTCCATGGATAAACCAGTATCATCCAGAGAATTGGGCTGAGACAGATGGCTTTGAACTTTGGATTCACTTTGGATTCCATGGTTTTGTGAATATCCTGATAGTTGTAGAATGCTTGTTCTCACCAAACTCCTAAAAAAGTCTTTAATCACTATTATTCTAAAGAAATTAAAATAAATGTTGTTGATTTTAAAATTGAACCTTCTGAATACTACTTTTCAGAAGTCTTTACTTGAAGCTCTGAAAGCTTCTGATGCTACTTTTCAACATAACAAGATTTCCCAAAATCTTGCAAAAAAAGAGCTAGATTTACTGAAGAATTGTATGTGGTGGAAATTAAGAAAGAAAAAAAGTCTTTAATCACTATTATTCTAAAGAAATTAAAATAAATGTTGTTGATTTTAAAATTGAACCTTCTGAATCCTACTTTTCAGAAGTCTTTACTTGAAGCTCTTAAGAAGGACCTCATGTCTCAGAGTTCTTATTTTATATCCCGACTGGATCCAGTGACATTGGGGGAGTTGGAGGGGAAACCGGAAATTTTGGAATACGCTTAGAGTGTAGAGATTGGGATGAAACTGGGTAGGAAGAATAAGAACATGTCCCAGATACGTTATTGACATAACCGGACCGGATCCATTCTCTTTGGGGGAGTTGGGGGATTTACTAGTTTGGGCACTTCCAGATAATCAAGGACGATGAAAGTTGTTAGGCGTATCATGAGCCAGACTTGATTAAATTAGAAATAATCTCTTCCTCGATTTGATCATCTGGCCAGAGTGCTTTTGCTATTCCCAAATTTTTTATGATTTCCAAAATTTCTCTTAAAAAGATTAAGCGAGATAAAACCATATTAAAAGCTGGTAAAATATTTAATAAAACAGTGAAAAAATAGCAATGAAAACTTGTACATTTCGGCTTCACATCCGGGGGCCTTTATCAACGGAAAAAAGGAGGAAAATTATAGCCCAATGAAAATACGAACAAAAATAAATAAAATGATACACAAAAAACAAAATAAAACTCACATTTAAACAAAATCCAATATAGTAGAAAACCATAGAGCATAGCGCTAAGGTAACAAAGCAAGATTTAGGGTTAGGGTTAGGGTCCTAAAGTTTTTAATTGCTTTCAAAAGTACAGTTGTGACAAAGAGTCAAACTTCAGCGTAAAGAAAAAGGCGCTGAGGAGGGGAATATCACTGTCATATACGGAACTATTTCTGTTCGTTTTAAGTTTTAATGTAGCTCCTTACTCGCAGTTAAAAAAAACTTGTTTTTCTTATTTAGTTTTTGAACGTTTTTGAATTAATGCATGTTTTGATTTTGGCTCACCGCACATGAATAATTAAAACTATTTTTTTGCTAGATAGTTTTCTCATAGTTTTGATCGGACGATTTTAATAAAACAAAGGCGGAAGAACACAAATTTTGGTTGGGTGTGTATTAGGAAATGATTGGCGTGGAAGGGGGTTGGATTGTCCTCCAATCACTTTTGATTATTAAAAAGAGCTCTAGCCCCTTCAATTTACAATTATGAACAATAAAAATAACAAAATAATAAATTTTGCTCAAACCCCTCTTTACTTAGGCAGCGCTGTTCAACTATTTATAATCTTTGAGCTATTTTTTTTAACAAATGGATATCTCAAAATTTCTTTAGGATGCATATTTGGAAAACAAAAAGTTTTTGTAGCTACCCCCTTATCACTTTGACTCTTAAAAAGGACACTAGTAAAAATCACATATTGAACAAATAAACATACAATACTTTTTGCTTACGAATCTAAGTAGTAACAAAATTTTCTTTTACTTTTCCGTATTTTTCAGCTTTTTCTTCTAACGGAAAGTTTAGTCAATACCTGCATTTGTCGGGAGCGACTATGCTATATTTGATTTAGTTTATTTTGGATGATAATTAATTCTCATTTTCGGGTTTTTAACTTGTTTTTTACTCGGCTTTTTTAGTTTCTCATGAATTCTTTTTTTGTTTCTCATTGTTTTTTTTTTCATGTACCAAAGAAGCCATACATTGATGCAAATTGAAACTTCATAATTTGTATTTTTTCAAATATAAATTTTCTAAATCTAAACTGTATGAAGTTTTCTAAAAAAAAAAAAAACCTAGAGCAGAGGATAAATACCTCTCTACTTCACTGAAATTCAGAAATTTTACAATCTCTTGATCTCTTGATGATTAAAAAAGAAATAGCTCTGCAGTAGGACTTTACTGATATAATTTCCTTCGAAGGAACTTTTACTAACTGAAAAGTTGAGGTGTATTTACACCTCCCTCTACTTTGCAGGAATATAAAAGTTTTAAACCTTTGAGTTGGTTTTAGAAAGGGAATAAATACATACTTTGGTTCTGCTGAAACGCCATCTAGCATCTTAAGTCCATTGGTCTTTTCCATTTTGCTTGTAAGACAAAAGGTCGGTTTTCACTACTTGAAAAAATAGATCCAGAATTACTTCACATATGTTTCCACGAATGAAACCGGACAGGAATGACTTTCCATTCGGGTTCCAAGGACTCGGAAGCGCTTTCCGCTTCTTTGAATAGTGAATCCAGACAGATCGTGGAAGGTGAGTCTGGAAATCACATTTCTGGCGTAATTTTTAAACAGAGCGAAAGATGTTGCAAAAATTGGCTACATTTGTGGAAGAAAATATTTGCGGCACAAATGAAAAGGGCTTTTCATCATATTTTATGATATTTTGTTGGGGTTAGTCGGAGAAACACGTTCTACTTAGATGAAGAACTTAACATAGGCGCTATAATAGATAAGATATACGTGAAATATTTATCTGCCTAAAGCATTTGACAATGTATTTTTATCCATGGCCATACCCTTCTTAAAAATAATCCTCCATGATAGCTTTAGGAGCAAGAATGTCATTTTGGTGTGGAGGTACTGTACAAATTTTGATGGTTTAAGAAATTTCAGTTTCTTCATTTTACACTGAAGAGAAACGTGAAATATTTATCTGCCTAAAGCATTAGACAATGGCCATCCATCAATGAGTTTGAGGTTGGATTCCAGTTGGAGCGAGCTGATCAAGGCGAACAGTTCCGTGAGGAGTTCAAATGATTTACCTCTTAGACACAAATATTTGTATCTATGTCATCAACAACAAGCCTCAACATGTTTTTGAACGCTTTAAGCAATATCAACTCGGCCAGCTTGCGATTTCAAGTATCACGGCATCTGAGCTGGCTTTCGGTGTAGAGAAGTCTGGATCTGAACGCAATAAACAGGCATTAAACAAGTTTTTGTCACCTTTAGAGATTTCCACCATAAGTTCAACATAAATTTTCCCTGTTAGTGAATGTTATTTTTGATTCAGTTGTTTAAGAATGCCTCCTGAATAACAAAAGCTATTTATTTAGAATATTAGCCTCTTTTAAAAGTTAAAAAAGAAACTTTAACGTAAGAGCGAGCTACTGAGGAGAGGCAACCCACCTCATATACGTAATATTTTCTGTTCGTTTTAAATTTTAATGTTGCTTCTTACTTTCAATAAAAAAAAATTTAAACAAGTTAAAATAAACTTGTTTTGCATTGAACTACTGGTCGTATCTTAGATGATGTTGGGAAATCCAGCTCCCCCTCCATGATAAATTCCCTTCCTTCATGAGAAATTTCTCTATGGACCATTCCTTCCAATTTTCAAATTACTCGCTTAAAATTAACTCTACTTTCCAAACAGCGTTCAGTAGAGCATACTACTACTACTACTACTACTACTACTACTACTACAAACTCACTGTAGCATCAAGCTGAATGAGGCCCGAATAGATGCACACGCTCCTCCTCTATCCAAGTCTCCCTCTTTACACCCTCCCAAGAAGTTCTCATTTTCCTTAAATCTTCCCTTACGACATCATCCCGCCCCATTCGGAGACAAATTGCTTTTCGTTAGGCCCTAGCTAGACTCTTGGCCAAAAAGTACAATCTTTGGCAATCTGTCATTGACTCCCCCGACTTCCTTGTGGTTAGCCACCGAGATGACCCCCCCCCCCCCATCCACAGGTAATTCCCCATCAATGGCTAGGTTTAAAACACATATGTCTGTTATATCTGGAGATTCAGCAGGCAGAGTTCTATTTAGCAAATTTTTTAAATTATATTAAATTATTTTAATTATTAAAATATAATTATATTATTTTAATTAATTATAATTAAATATTTCTCCCAGGATTTTTCCACTTCAGCCTGATCAGTAAAGAGCCATCAAGTCTCATCTTTTTGGGTCCCTCTGTTTTTGAACGTATTCCAGATGTCTAATTAATAGAATCCAGGAATCTAGAAATTTATTCATGGGAATACACTTCCAAATAACTTTGCTGAATTTTCCAAAATGCTCGCCAGTTGGGCTATTTTTTAATAGCAAATACAGAAGTAAGAAATGGGCCACATTGAGAAATTGCAATCAAAAGGATAGATCAATTTATTTGTATTGAAGAAATAATTTTTAAATTTTAATTGTTATCTGAAAACTAAGAAATTCATGGGCCACCACGCGGTGACCCACAAGTCATAGGATGCCACCCTCTGTTCAGCACAATTCCTTACTTTTTATTATTTTTCATCATAATTGTGTTGCGAGAGCATATAAAATAAATTACCGAAGTACTAAAAATGCTAATAGCCTAAATTGCGGTTTCACATTTCACTCAAAATTTTTGGTTTGACCGGACAGACTAGTTACGTTAGTATTCATAAATTCCATATTTTAATTAGTCTTATGTGTTAAGAAATCTAATCTTTGGCCATTTTAACTACTTGCGCCAAGTAAATGTCTTTTAGTGTTAATCAGGTACATATTTAGTGCTTTATCCTGGTTTTACAATGGCTAACTTGATATTTCACTCTTGTTCATTTAAATTCTGTAAAGGTCATAAGCATTTTAGCGTAACCAATTAAGCTTAACCAGTAAAAAAGAAAGAAAAAAAAAACACCGAGTGTGTCCCTTTTCATTTCGTTCAGCTTCAATCTCAGTGTGGACGTTAAAATAAGCGGTAGTTTATTTTGCCCTTTGTTTACTGTAGTGACAATAGATGGAGGCACTGTTGCCGTCAATGTTTGTTTTCCCAAGCGTTTTTTTATTATACATTTTTTTTTACTACCAAATGTGTCCATTACAATAATATCCTATACACCTCTAAAACGCTCAGCAAAATAAACGATTGGTAAAAAAAATACCAAGCGTGTCTAGAGGCTAAAAGGCTGTCTGACTTAACAAAGCATATTCAGCCCTTAACATTTTTGATTTAATTAAAATTTTTCTCATCCTTTGCTAAACGAATTTACTGCTCATACCAGCTCTTCTGCTCTTTGTGACATCTTTACTCCTCAACCAAAAAATTGCATCCTGAGTCAACAAGCAAGAAAATTAATTGAAACATTTTATTTTCTCTATCTAAATAAAGATTGGATATTCTTATAGCTTATCATCTGCTTAGTACTTGCTGTTCATAGAATCAAGAATCACTTAAGGAACCCTGATAAAAAGGTTGATTCAGCAAAGGTTGAAACTCATGTAGTAATTAACGTGTATCTGCCAACAAATTCTAAAAAAATTGGGGAAAAATCCATTTTTAACGAAAAATACCTCTACCTCGCAATGCAGTTATGTAATTAGCTAGTAGCAGGTACCAACGTCAAAAAAAGAAACGTGGGTGAAAAATTAGCAGAGAATAAGCTAAAAACACATGGCACCAAGCAGCTTAAGTGTTGAAAGTGTAGCTTGTTTTTGAAGGTCTTGTTATCTTCGGAAATCAACAGATTGTTAATGCTTGAACTTTTATGAACTAAAAGCGTTGTCAAAACTAGCTAATTAGTTTTGCTTTTTTACTTTCTTGCTTTAACGTGGCAACACTGGCAAAATGTGGCCCAATAATTGGACAGCTAATCACCACTTTTACAGCTAAATCTCTATAAAATCTCTATTATACCACTTAGAGTTTTTTTTTTTTGCCACTGCAATTGTCTGTTTTTTGTTTAACAAGAATATAATAAGCTCTAATACTATAGCCATAAACAGATCAGACTATATTAAATTCTCTAATAGTTGGTAGTGGAGCCAAGGCTTGCCCACAAATTTCTGAATGTAATAATTGCTTGGGTACATATGTGCACGCATGGATCCAGAGGATCCAGGCTTAATTTGGGAGGGGTCGCAGCGTCACAGGGAGAAGGTAGAATATCACCAAAGGGCCGTTGCATTCTAATGAGTTGTTTTAATTTATTTCCTTAATTGTCATTATATATACTTTTATTTGTTTGTGCATTAGGTTTACTTTTTCTTAACTGTTTTCATCGCTTTCAAAAAACAAAATTAGAAGAGGAGGAGCTGCTATGATTTTGTTTTCAGTATCATCATTATATTCAATCATATAAGTATACACTTAAGTTTTCTTTGCTAACTCATTGCTTTCAAAAATTAAAGTTGAAAGATGAGTAGCCGCTTTTCCCTAATCCTTTCTTTAAAATTATTTTCAGCATCATGAATTTGTTTTCAATATCATCGTAACACAGGTTTTTTCCTTAATTTTAATTTTGTTTTAACTTAGTATATGGCTTAAGAGCACAATTTAAGTGATTTGAGCAGGATTTTAAGCCGTATAAAATTTTTTAAAACCTCACAAATCAGGATTTAATGAAGGTATGAGACTTTAAACACTTTCCTCATTTGTCCTCACTGGGCCTCATTTGTCCGGTAGATCAAGTTCTGGAAAATTCTCTCGTGAGAAACAATTTCTTTCACTAAATTAACTATCAGTGACATTTAGAAAGGTAGAGAAAAATTTATAAAATGTTTGATTAATTTGCTAGCTGAAAGTTAAATATAGAGGTGACTTTTTCCACTCAGGATTTTCTTTTCCTCTCGGCCAATTATCAACTAACAATGTTTTCTATTTTCTATTAGCTCGTTGAAACAGAGCTGTTTGCTAATAATTATCAGAAACGTGTTAATGGGCGGCAAATTCAAAGAAACTACGGCAAAAAAAAACAAAAAAAACAAAAAAACTCAGGACATGCTACTGAGCTAATCTATCCCTGAAGATGTTTGTAGGAAACTGACCAAGTCGTTTGCTAACTCTAAGTAACATCAGAATTTATTAATTTTCTTTTAATGTTTATACCATAAAATCTAGACAACTCTTCTGTCTTTGGGGGGGGGGTGTTAACCTTAAATATATAATTTCCAGATTTTTCAGTTACGTTGAACAAAATGGGTCTTGGAAGGGGGGGTAGTTACCCTCCAATGGCTTTCGACTATTAAAAAAGGCACTAGCCCTTTCAATTTCCAACAGAATGAGTCCTTTTTGAAGTTTCTACTACAACTCCTTCGTAACGAAGTGCCCTGGTTTTACTTATTGTGCTTTACTTATTGCGCCCACATCGCTCTTTACGTAGGCAGCGCTATTGCGCTGCCCATAATAATTGCAAGGTAGTGTACTCGCAAAAATAATCCAATTTGTTTCACTTTTGCCATGTAGCATATAGCTTTGTTTTTAGGTGACACTTGTTTAGATATACAATTTGCTGTGGACTTGATGGATATAAGATTAGATTGTTAAGATTGGCTGATTATTAGGACTAGGCTAGTTGGCATTTCCTAATACAATCTTGGAAAACTTTGTTTTTCAACATTCAATTTAAGAAAAAAGTTATCCAAACAGCTCAACCTTTTCAAATGCAACTATTCAGCTTTCCAACAATTGTCTTCAATAAAATTTATCCAAGATTGAGTCTTCTTTTTTACTTAGATACTTGGTTCTAACTTTTAAGACCCTATGTCCATGACAATTAACGTACTCTGACCATCTTGAGAGTAGCAAAGACTTCGAAAAAAGGAATTATTATCCGAAGCTTAGGGACAGAGAATTTTAAACTTCTCATATAAGGAATCTAGGTATATTAAATATAATTGCGACGTAAAGTTTATGATTTTACAGTTAGTCTTTTTCTAAAATAAGCGTTTTCGCCATTGTGCCACTGCTATCCGGCACACTCAATGTTCGGTGCTAAGAGGTTTTAAGCTCGAGATTTCCTTTCTTTTTAGAAGGGTTTTATTGGGGTAATTAAGGCAAAGGTACTCATGACAAGAAATAGAAACACTAAGGGAGTTCTTTGAAATAGGCGATGCATTGCGGCCGGTGACGGATGCGCCAGACGTAACGCTCCGCGGTCAGGTCGGATGCCTTCGCCAGCGGGCGCGCGGCGCGGTAGGCATCGCGGTCGCCCAATCCCCGGTCGACGGCATGGCAGATATCCCGCTCCAGATCGGTCAGACCGTCCGGCCCTCTTCGTGTCGGCGCCATGGTTACAACCGCACAACGGTAGCAACGGCGCGCTTGAACAGTTCCGGCGGATAGGCCGGCGCGCCACCCGCGGCGAAGGCGAAGGCGCCAATATCGGCGGTGCCATAGGCCGCGCCAAGCAGGAAAAAAGGAGGAAATACTGGGAATACTATTGTCCCCAAATTGATAGAAAAAAATACTGTCCCAAAATGGCTAGTTTTTAGAAATTGTCTTTCATGAAATAGATTTACTTCATGCGAAGGAGCAGTTGAATGGCTGAAAAATCCCAGCAATCATCGAACTCAGATTGTGGATTTTATGTTGCATCATGATAAACTGGCAACGCTGGACAGCAAATTTTAGCTAGTTAGTGCAAAGACAAATGAATTACCAAATTCACAAGTAGAAAGAACATCTACCTTCCACATTTTAGTGCAGGAGTGTTTGACCTATATCAGTTTATGAAGGTTATATTTTAATTAAATTTCTCTTTTATATTTTCATTTGTGTTATTCCCTTGGACATAGGGCATAGGGATCGAAATGTTCAATTAGAGTTTGGAATTCAACTGTCTTACGAGAAAAAAGTTCCCTATTGTTCTACTTGTTATTTTTTGTGTATCACGGGCACATTTTTGATAAAACAAACACTCGGCAAATTGAAACACCGACGGCAGCAATAGCACCGTCCACTGCCACTACAATAAACGAACGGTATAATAAATGATCGTCTATTTTAAAGGCTACGCCGAGATGTTTGGTAATTTTTGACAAGCACCGCTGATAAATTTCTTAGAAACCAGTTTGACACTAGGTGACAGACAATGAAAATAAACCAAATTATGATGGAAGAAAGACTGATTTATAAGGCTTTATGTCCTGGAACATGCATAAATAATTAAATTAATTGCAACAAATTCGAGGGGGATTTTTTCTCGCCATTATTTTGGGAAGAAATATTAGTTTTGAGATTCTTGCACATTTATTTTCATAAGGAGTGTGAAAATAGTTTTCAATTTTTCACAACTTTGATGTTGCTCTTAGTCTTAAAATGGGACTATTGCACCAAAATGTCGTTATTAAACTTTCAACTGCTAAGACACTATTGTTCGGTCAGCTTCACTTGGCGGAACTTTCCAGTGTCTCGACGACGATATTGGCGTTGGTGTAAACGCAAATATCGCCGGCGATTTCCATGGCACGCCGCGCTATTTCCTCGGCATTCTTGTCGGTATCCATCAGCGCCCGGGCGGCGGCGTAGGCGTAGTTGCCACCCGAACCGATGGCCATTGTGCCGTGTTCGGGTTCGAGCACATCGCCTGTCCCCGTCAATGCCAGGGTGATGTCCGTATCGGCGACCAGCATCATGGCTTCCAGCCTTCGCAGGTATCGGTCGGTGCGCCAGTCCTTCGCCAGCTCCACGCTACTTGATGCCAACACATCTACGCACACTACTCCTCTATGATAATATATCAAAAGCCTCCCTCTTTACAACCTCCCAAGAAGTTCCAATTTCCTTTAAATACTTCCTTAAGAATTAACAGCTTTTTTTCTATTAAGTTTTACCTTAGGATAACGAGCAAATGCACCAACCACCAGCAGAACTGTTCCTAGTGGAGAGGGGGCAACCAGGTCAGCCGCCTCGGGTGCTGTAGCTAAAGGAGGGGGTGGCTGGTGTATTTCCCTCTTTGACCAAAAGTGTCACTTTGATTTTTTGCTAATATTTGAATCAGAGGGGGTGCTGTGTAAAAAGCGAAGTTGAAACTTAAAATGAGCAAAAAAGCAGCCTATCTAACTAATATTGACAAAACTGGCATAAATAAATCAGCTGGTGTTATTACCCTATGTTCCTGGTATTACAAAAAACCAACGCTTTACTGGAGACACAAAAACCAAACATAAAAAATGAGAATATTCATTTGGGAGTCAAAAGTTAGTATATAACAACAACAAACTAATCTATAACATTTGTCATAGTCTTACACGAGTTGTCATATTACTAAAATTATATACAGAATTAAAATTATCTTAAAAACTTACTCATAAAAATAGATATTATTTCATTATTCTTTACAGACAAGAATTGGAAAAAACTCGATAGCTTCACCTATCTTGGCTCAGTAATAGACCCTCGTGGAGGTTGTGAATTTACGTACAGAATAGAATCAACAAGCCCAGGCCAGCTTCTCACAACTCCGCCACCATTTATGGAACGGCGGGAGACCAGCATGAAGACAAAAATTCCCGTATATAAAGCGGCTGTTAGATATATCCTTTTTTATGCAGTCGAAACTTGGTCACTGAAGGTGCTTCATCTCCATATTTGGAATTCTTTGACCACCGCTGTCTACGAAAAATCCTGAAGATTCGATACTCCAAAAGAATAAAAACAAAGCTCATCTTCAAGAAATTGAAAACTTGAGAAGAGAAGTTAGCCTTTTAAGAGTCAAAGTTGCCAAACTTGAGAAAGACTTGGCTGAAAGCATCGGTAATTCTATTTGTTTTTAAAATTTATTATTCTTTGTTTTAACAACTGGAGAGTAGAAAGTAAAACTCCATAGTATTATTGACACCAGGCATGTACACAAGAATTTTTATCCGAGGGAAGGGGGGAATCAGAAATAGAACAAATTTTCTATTATGATTTCAATTTGGAGTGCCTGGGAATTCGAAAATTTTTTTTAATTTTTAGAGGAGGACTAGACGAAACGGCTCTGATCGACTTTCAGATTTCGCGGGAGATCGTACTCCGGGCAGGCATCCTGCTGCCACCCTTGGGCGCATTCAACCAGAACCACGACAGCCCTATGTGGGAATTCGTCGACCGTCCGTTCGTCTCGACCGACATCATTCCATCTACGCTCTCGGAAATCGGGTTTGGCATCCAGGGTAAGTTTTTTTCGCGTCGCCTCGGGGTATCCTACGATTTATACCTGACCAACGGCCTTGGAGATGGGATCATCTCGAATGATGAAGGGCGGACTCACCTGGCTAGCGGCAAACACGAGGAGCTGTTTGCAGAAGATGCCAGAACCGCTCTTAGGAGTGTCCAAACCATAAAATGGATGAGAATAATTTGAAACTTGCAGAGGTTCATTATTCTTAATTTGCAAAGGATCCACGATTTCTGAAAGAAAAAGTGATTGAATGAGAGTAAAACATTACAGAACAAATGGTGAGACAAAACGTGTAGTAAATTTTGGAATGAACCCTTTGCTGTTTTCATCAAATGAGGTGCCTTGGCTTGAAAATTGCTTCTCACACCTAGCTTGGGTTTTTATTGTAAATTAATGGGAAAACTTTTTCCATAAAACAAGGTTTTCAAAGAAAACTGAAATATACAAAGTATGAATCTTCCAAAAATCAAGGATAAGACTGTATCCCTCTCATTTGGCTTTTATTTGTTATTTAGAATAGCACAGTCTTTTCAGACTTCTAAATTGTCGGCGTTTATCATCCTGGACTGAGAAAAGCTAATAACTTTCAATTAACAATTTCACTTCGCTTTCTTTTTTCATTTGGCTGAATATTTGTTTCATTTCCTTTCCCTTCAAATTGAGTTCCTTGGCTATCATGAAAAGTTAATATAACGTCAAAAACACGGTGGAATAATTACCTTGTATCTAATTAGCCAAGGTAATATCATGATGTTATTAAAACGGAGCATAAAATAAAGTCAAGAGGAGTCGACAGGATATGGTAACACAGCGAATATAATTGTTATTTAGTTAACGTCTAAAATTCGGCTATATCAGCAAAAACTATAAAACTATAAAACCATGAAAATATCGCTTGAAAAATACTCTGAAATCTAGTGCTACGGAAGACAAACGATAGGGCGGGAACCAAGCAGTAGGAACATAAACAGAATGAGAGCGAAATGGCGGAGGTTTGGTCATATATAGTACTACTACTAACAACTCACCGCAGCACCAATCCGCCTGAGGCTAACACAGCTACGCACACTCCTCCTCCACCATAATCTACGCCGAGAGCTGGCAGGAGGCCTGCGTCCGCGAGGTCCGCGAGGAGACGGACCTGGAGCTCGACGCGGGGCAGGTGTCGATCTTCGAGGTGTTGAGCACCAACGGCGGGCCGCTGCTGCTGTTCTGCAAGACCCAGCCCGTCGAGGAGTCGGCGCTGCCGCCCTTCACGCGCACCACCGAGACCAGCGAGCGCACGGTCATCTGGGAGGCGCAGACCATGGCGTTCCCCCTGCACACCCAGGTCGTGAACGCCTACTTCGCGAAGGACTGAACGGTGGACGTTCAGGAAGCCCTGCTCACCCGCCGCACGATCCACCTCTAGGTCCTTTTATGACTATTTTGGGAGGTTCCTCCTTCGGAGTATCATTCTCATTTGGGTTTCTGCTATCATGCCAGTGGCTCTTCATGTACATAAATGAGGCACCAATGCCTGTTAATAGACCAATTGCTTGCTTGGCTTTCCAAATTGTCTTTATGAGACCTTTCATCCTAACTATGCTAAATACCGTTGTCAACCACACATCAAGATTTGAAGTTTGAATTATTCTACAGTATTGAATTATTTGAATTATTCAACAGTGTTTCGAATATGTTCGCTCCTGCCATAGATTCTTCGTTAAAAATTAAAAGCTTTATTTTTTATGAACAGGGCATTTCTATTTGATAATGCTTTTTGTGGCTTATTTTGGACTTGTGACTTGGTTTATTTCTTCCGAATTACTATTATGATGGAGCTTGCGCATTCTGCAATGCTAAACTTTGTGCAGTCAAATTTTCATGAAGGGATGGATAATGAAACTATATTAGTATCTGCTTTTCTGTTTCAGGTATCCATTCTAGTGCAGATATTAAGAATAAGCTTAAAGCAGGCTATGCTAAAATTGTCCCAAATCGTGGCCAAATATTCTCGTAAGGCAATGGCTAAACTCTATCCAACATATTTCCACCATTCCATTCTTCCGGGAATAGACTTCCTTGCGTACGGCCCATTGGGCGCCGGGACGGGTAGTGAATTTGCCCCGGATGACTATGCCTACATCATCCACATCGGCTACACCCTGTGACTTGAACGGTTTGATGAAATTGTCCGCCAGAGCCGGTACCTCCATCATCTCCTTGCCGATTTTCTTAAACAACCGCCGGACCAGATCGATATCAGTGTCAAATGGAACAGTGAAGCGCAGCTTCATGATGACATAGTCACGGGAATGATTGGTCAGTTTAGGAATTTCTCCATAGGGAACCACGTGAACCGGGCCATTGGGATGACGCAATTGCAGGGGTTAAGTAAATTGTTTCCCTGTGCAGCTAAAATGTTACATTTCCATATCTACCAGCACAGAGATCAAAATGGCAAGGCATCTTCACCCCACTAGGAAACCTCTTGGGGATGGCAAACATTGCTAGAAACCTAGTTTTCAGAAATTTTAAATAGTGTTATTTTCTTTTTCTGTTTATATGAAGTACTTTAATGTATTTAAAGAAATGCATATAATGTATTTATTGTTAAGAAAATCCTATTGTAGAGGTTGTGATGGCTTCAGTTATGTAGAAGGTCAAAAGTCTCACAGAATTTCCATCCATAAAAACAATAATACTTATCTAATGCAGGAACTGGAGTCAGTCCAAAAACGGGCAACCAGGATTATTCTGAATAACAGAGACATTTCCTACCACGATGCCCTAGCAACCCTTGAATTCCAAAGTTGGGAACTCCGTCTGGGTGAGCTTATCCTGAGGTTTAGCAAAATGCTGCTGTCTAACCCTGCTCACCGTGACATTTTACCACCAGAAGCCTTGACAGTCAGCCGTACGAGACAGAAGCTAAAACTTGTGCCTGAGCGTGCTCAGACAAACCTCTACCAGAACTCTTTTGTCCCTTTTTTTGCATCACTATATAATAGTGCATAATAACATGTATGCTGATATTACGCTTGTATCATCGACAAGATGTCTACAGTTAATAATTAAAAAAATAAAAAAAAAAAAACAATAATCTATTGTCCCAAAATATTTCCCCGGTTGTTAGTGTCCTACACAAAGCTCCGATTTGCTTGCTACAATTTGCATGTCTTAACCAAGATCTCTGATTTTAAAAACCTAAAAATTAGCTGACGTCACTAGCCATCCGCTTTTTGGATTGGAGACCTTTTGTCAAGAAAATAACGGTTTGACATTTTTTATCAATTTTGCCGTTTTAAGTTTTCAAAGGGTTAAAAGAAGCAAAATGTAGTTAGTCATAAAACCTTTTTATAATCTTCAGTTTAACGCATTCAAAGTACCAAGGGAATAAAGTACAGAGATTCTTTTTTCGTTTAACAGTTAAACAGTTAAAAAAAATTTAAAACCTTATTCCTCCCATAAAGTTTTAGTTTGGCCCCAGATGGATGGCAAATTAACAGAATTTTTGGCAATCAGTTATCCCTCATCTTATGTATATTTTCTTTGTAATTTTATTATTGCTCCTTTTTTCTTTACTTGCATATTTAATTTATACTTCTCGACAATTGTTACGTTTTTATCCTCTGTTCCCTCTCCTCTCGTATCTATCCTTTCTCTCCCGTGAGTTCTTCGACGGTTTTGACCTCGGGGAGGTATCGCTCGAAATGCGGCAGTCGCCGATCCAGGATGGCGAGCGCACGGATCTCGTCCCCGTAGGCGGCCTGCTGTTTGAGCTGGCCGATGGCCGCGACGGTCTGGCCGCCGATTAAGCCCGCCATGGAGTTTGGGATCGACTTTTGCGCCAACACCTGCAGGTTTACGTCAAACAGCATGTTCAGTTGCGCAACCGACATGTGGGGCGGGGCGCCGATGGCTTTGATACCAACCAGAAGGTCATCGGCCCCGGCCGCCTCCATGAACTGTTCGAAGGTCTCGTACATTCTAAGCTTGAAGCTGGAATTGTTTTTGCCTCCTCATTTTTTAAGAGACAAAAAAGCTCTTGAAGATTTGCAGGGACATGCCACTAAAATGATATCTGGTATGTGAGAGCTTTCCTGCCCTGTTAGACTATCAAAGCTGAATATCCTTACACTAGTTTACAGGAGAAATAGAGGGGATGCCATTTTAGCCTACAAGCTATCAAGGGCTAATACTCTCCCAGGATTATTCCCTTATTCCCTACCATTGGTGCCAACTCTAGAGATAGAGATCATCACCTGAAACTTGTCAAGCAGCCTACTATGTGTAGTCTGCACTCGCTCTCATGATATCAGAGTGTAAAATCTCATATGCCCTTGATGCATCTTTTTCATTTAGAATAATTACAATATTATCCTGACTGAAAAACGCATTAACAAGTTCAATGCCATTTGCATGTAATACCTCTGCAACATATGAAACCACATCTGATTGATTTTGTGAGTTTGGTATTGTGATTTTGATCTTTGCAAGACCTGTACTAAATACATCATCTCTATCTGAAACATTGCCAAAAATCTGCCTAATGTCTTCCATGTCTTCAGTAAGGAATCTAAAAGAATCAGACATTCTAAAAAATTCGTAATTATTTGTAATCTTCCCATGACCAGGCATTTGGCGGGCGGCACGGTGCCCGCCGCCGTCATCATCATCGGAAAGGCCCGGCCGAAAGCCGCGCCGGCCTCGATAACCGCCTTGTATCCCGCGAGGTTTGACTGCGAGGACAGCACGTCCATGGACTGGGCGCGGCTGATCCGAGGAACCAATTCCATCGCCTAGCAAGAGATGTTTCGTGCGGCCAATGCTTCGAACAACGCGCGGTCGCGATAGGGTTCCATGAGGCAGGCGAGTGTCGCGCCGTCCTTCATCATCGCGACTTCGTCCGCCTCGCCCTTCACCGGCGCGCCGGGTCCGATCGGAAGAAAATTTTGGGACGACTCTTCAACTAGAATGGAATTGTCTGAGAGGAATTTTTCTGTGTGGGGGGGATTTTATGTGGGAATAACTTTCCTTGGAGGGATTGTCCTTGGGGAGAAGGAATTTTTCATGTAAGGGGAGCCGGCTTTCTCAGAATTATTCAAAACGATCAGAAATTAAACCAAAAAAAGGGCTTTCCTATTGAAAGTAAGGATCAACATCAAAACTTAAAACAAATAGAAACTATTCCTTATAAAAAAAAAGCTGCCCTCTCCTTAATACCTCGCTCTTTACGCTAAAGTTTGATTTTTTATCCCTAATCATCAAATCAAAGCAAGTAATCCCACCTATTCTAGACATATAAGCTACCCAAAACCAGTACAGCATGAGAATGGCAAGGAAAACCGCCTTAAAAATGATAAATATTGGCACCCACAGCATGGCAAACATGAGCTTCAGACTCCCCCCAAATAAAATCAGAACAAGAAATACAATAAAAATGTAAAAAAAAATGACGGCTTTCCTGGCAAAAACCATTTTTGTTATTAGTTGCAGCCCCCTACCCCTTGAAAAAAATTTCATCTCGCATTTCTTGATCACAATGCCTTTTTGTATGTTTAGCTTAATTGTAATCCTTGAATTATCCTCGTAATACTCATCTGATTGGCCATCAACTTTTGTCACCATCAGCTGAGGAAAACATAATAAAAAATGTCCATGTTATTATTTTTTTATATTTTTTTGTCTTTGTTTTTTTAATTTAATTTTGTTTTACTAATCTTGTAAGCAAGTAACTGATCAGCCTGAAGAGGTGAGGAGTTTCTCTTGAAGTGAAGCTCGCAAAAAGATAGATATTCAAGACATGCTACACTCTACCATCTCAAACTCATCAGCACTTGTGTTTTTTTCAATTCAATCCACTTCATTGCCTCTAATTGTGGCTATGACGTTAGGTTCTGATGCATGACTACTTACTAGTTTCTAAGCAAAGAGGAATTTTGTTTTTTAGAGATGAAGTTTTTTTTAGACAGTTATGATATTTAAATTTCGATTTGGTAGCCGGATTCCGCAGCTAATTGACAAATCAACGTCTTCATAAGGGCGAATTTTTGGAGCACTTGTACCTTGAATCGGAGCTGAAAAATTTGTTGCTCTGGCTTAAAAATTTGTGTTTTAGTAAATAAAGCTTTATCAGCTAGTTTGTTACTTTTTTTGGATGTTTTTCTAAAGTAAATTCTTGACTTTTTTTAGGGAAAATTCTCTATAAAGGCTTCAGATAATTACCAAAAATAGGCCGATACCAATTGTGAGACATATAGGGGAGTTTTAAGCTACAACCGGCTGTTAGCTCATAATCATCTTCCGCAATGAGGGGTTCGCACCTTTTGCTAGTTGGTGTACCTATTATTTGTTTCCGGTGTATTTGATGGTAAGGCCAATTTGGTCCCAGCGGTAAGACATGGAGGAGACTTGTAAGTAATATTGGCTGTTAGGCTAAAATCATCCTTAGCGATGAGGAATTTGCAACTTTTGCTAGTTGTAATGAGGGGTTTGCAACTTTTACGAGTTGGTGTACCTAGTATTTATTTTAAGATTCTTACATCAGTCAACAACCATAATATTTGGATTCTACCAACTATCTGGGTTAATTGTACTCAAATGTGCTTTATTTATTTTTTGTACTCTGTAACCAACTAGAAGACTAGTAAATCTCCAACTAGCCGCGGTTGTTGTGCTTAGAGGTGCTTTTATTAATTTTTTTTGAAACATAGTCGATAACTAATTTCCCAGAATTTAGCAACTAGCTGAGTTTCTTGCCCCCAAGTATTTTATTAACTTTTTATATGCAGCCAGCAACTTAAACACTCGGAATTCGACGGCATGATGAGACTGTTGTAGGAAAAAGTTTTATTTTCTTTTTGCCTCCACTCTGGCGCCGCTTCATTGAGATGCTGTGGCCCCGGAGCGGATGGCGCCGCGCGTTCAACTATATCGGCAAGCGGGTCAAGCGATTGCAGGACTCTCCGCACAAGATCGCGCTGGGTTTCGCCTGCGGCGCGTTCGTGTCCTTTTCGCCGCTCTTCGGTTTCCATTTCGTATATGCCGCGCTGGTGGCCTGGGTCATGCGGGCGAATATCCTCGCGAGCCTGCTCGGCACGGCGGTCGGCAATCCGCTCACCTTCTCCTTCATCGCGCTGACTGCGCTGGCGACCGGCAATTTCATTCTGGGCCGGGAGGATACATAAGAATTTCCCTATTTTTGCTGTAGGAGAATTAAATGAGGAAACAATGGTTTGAAGTGGATTCCCAGGGTTATGAATTTTAGGAAGACCATAAACACGAGGAGATGTGCAGCCACCTGTAGAAACTTTAGTACAATTGATCTGTAATCTCACCTTTTCCTTTTAGATAAGAAAGCTCTTTTCGGACTTCCTGGACACATTTTTCTGTGGGATCGGTAGCTAATTGATCTTATGTGTAGAATCATTTTAAATTTCTCTGACATTTTGTCGTAATGATCTAAATCAACAACATCATACAACATCAACATCTGAATCATACTTAATGAAGGAAGATCACGTATGTGTGTTTATTTGTTTGTTTTCCCCAGGGTAATCCCATCGAACCAATAGTCTTAGAATATTGGAAATGACTCATTTGAATGGAAATTAACAGTTCTAGCGCTTAATTGAGTGACCATAAAAAGTTTGGAGGGCAGCTAGACCCCCTCCTATCCCTCTTTTTTCCTCAAAATCTTCTGATCAAAATTTTGGGATAGCCATTTTGTTCAGTATAGCTGAATGATCTAATAACTATGCCTTTGGAGATAACATGACCCCCCAAAGCCCCTGGGGAAAGATATTTTAAGCTGTTAAGTTTGCTCATGCTCCATGCTCTCTTCTTGTTTTCTTTTTAATTTTTGCACATCCTCGCGAACTCCGCTTTTGTTGTGCTATTGTACAAACATTATTTTTTTCAATAAAATTGTTCTATTACTGCTACGTTGCTATGTATCGATTTTTGGTTTTCAGTGAGATGACCTTTCTGAGAAAAGCTCTTATCGCAAACACCAAACTTGTATGGCTTTTCACCGGTGGGAAATCTCAAATGTAGAAAAAGAGAATCTTTCGAACGAAAATTCTTTGTACGTATGTCACACTTGTTTGGCATTTTACTGATGTGGACTCTCAAGTACTGGTCGCTTCCATAGGTCTGGAGCCATTCTGATGGCCACTAAATTACAACCTTGTGTATTGACAAACACCGATTGATAATTTCACTACAAAGATTTCAATATACTATATTTTGTTTTAACTGCTTGTTTGTTTAAAATAATGCATTTTGCTCATTTTTTGAAAAAGTTCTGATTTATTGTTAAAAAAAACAATGCAACCAGATTTGTTTCCAGGTTAGGTTTCCTTGGTTGCCAAGCTTTTATTGGTGTCTTCATAACCTTTCATTTTAAACAGATCAGCGCAAAAAAAACGTATTTTTCGTCCTTGACGAGGTACCTCCAATGCAAAATCAAGATTTTCACAGGACAATTCTCTTACTTAATGCTAAATCTGAGTCAAATTTTAAGTTTTGATTTTTGTGCTCGACAGATGTATCAAGATTTAAAAGTTTGAATTGAATATCAGAAAATCTCAAGATAAAAAAAAATAATTAAAAATCTACCACAGCTTGAAACCCTGAGAATTTAAATCACCAATCTATACCTATCAAATACAAAAATAATAAACACATAATTTTTTTGTTTTTTAAGGAGTATTTCTACTCATATACTTAGTTTGTAGCCAGTACCTGCATCCATCTTTATAAGAGTTCATATTTTTCTGACAAACATTTTCAGTAAAAGTCCATAGGGAGGTCTTCGCCGCCATTTTCGTATATGGATAGTACCACTACCATTTGTTCTACAACTGCAAGTGCTACTGCTCAAGCTAAGGGTACTACGAGAACATCTTTAGAAAATTTTGAGTGAGCTGTTGAATTCAATCGAAAGAAGCTATATGCATTAGGGTGGAGCTTATTTTAAAAATTTTGGAAATATTATGTTCTTACCCCCCTAAGTTGTTCCATATCACATGAAAACATTGTAGAAAAATTTTGAGCCATTTATAATAATGTTTAGGGGTAGCTCAAGTACCTCAAAGATTAACATAAAAAGAACTTTAAAAAAGTTAGAAAGAGGAACTAAAATCCCTTTTTGAAAATGTTTGATGATGCTTCGTTTTCTATGTGAACGTATTTTTCACCTGTCATGACTGTTACATTGTTATATTTGTTACTGTGACTGTTACTGTTACATGACTGTCCCTTGTTACATTTATATCTGAGTCTATAAAATTTCAAATTTGTTGGATATAAAATATAATTTAAAATGATCTACGAATGCGGAGAAGAAAAATCCTGTGAGCTAGAGAAAATAATCCTAAATTTTTAAAACAATTGTCTCCGACGAATTACTGGAATCAACTGAGCGACAAGTCGGCCCTGCTGGGAATCCGGGCGACGACGCTTGCGCGATCTGCGCGCCAGTCGGTGTCGACCGAGATTTCGTTGTCCTCTTCTTCCACCTCAAACGAAAAGCTCGCCGCCTTGATCTGTTGTGTGCCGGACGGTGTGATGATCTTGCGTTCCCCGGCATCCACTGCTACGTCGATTTGTGCATCGTTTCGATCCTCACCAATAACCTCGATGCGAGCGGAAAGAATATCGATGTCCAGCGTGACCGGTTCCCCGGGCCGCGACAAAGCGATATCGATGACCTGCGTATTGGTCTGCGACCAGGCCGAAACAGGGGCAACTGTTTTTCTTTCTCTCCTTACTGTCCAACGTTATTGACTTGCTTTTTCTAGCATTTCAATTAAATTTGGCCTTCGAAAAAAGAAAAAATAATAAAAAAGATTACCCTAAGGATTAACTCATGCAACTTTGTTAGAGACGCAGCAAAGATTGATCATACAGATAAAACAAGACACCATAGAACAAATTTAAAAACTCGATAATTTTGTGATACAAGACACCATAGAACAAATTTTAAAACTCGATAATTTTAATATTAGACTTTTTATGATTGCATATGGTAAAGAATGTGATTAAAGGTTCTTTTCCTATGGAGCGACCCGGCTTAATAGTCGCCGAAACACTAAAAACGGAATTTTGATACCAACGTATACATTAAAAGAATTGTTATTTTATGCTGATTTTAAACATATAAGTTTCATCAAGTTTAGTTTTATCCACCAAAAGTTGCGAGCCTGAAAAAATTTGCCTTATTTTCGAAAAATGGGTGAAACACCCCCTAAAAGTCACGGAATCTTAATGAAAATCACACCATCATATTCATTATATCAGAGAACCCTACTGTCGAGGTTTCAAGATTATCTGCAAAAATGTGGAATTTTGTATTTTTTTTTTGCCAGAAGAAAGATCGCGATTAGAAAGACAGTGATAGTGTCGGTTAATTGACAGTTTCAATTAGTAAAACAAAATAAATAAACATCTGTAAATCAGCTCATCTAGTCAACGTTATTTCGGCAATAGCCAAAGTTATTTTGTCTACGCTGTGCTTAAAAGTTCAAACTGACATTTTTATACTTCAGAGATAATTGCCTCATGCCATTTTCTCAGCTCTTCCCAAAGAGAAGACAAAGTAGATCATAAGGATTAAAGTGTAAGTGAATATACTTTAGCTAACTCGAAGGGACAGGAGATTCATATAAGGAATTCTTCAGTTTTGGATCATCCATTCACAGGTCGCTCCTTACTTCCAGTTAAAAAACTTGTTTTTTTTTTATTTAATTACATTAGAACCAAAGAAAGCCTGAAGTAAGCAAGCCCTGTTTGTTTTAATGCTAAGATTCTGGTTGAAGTTAACTAAGAGTAATGAAGATAGACTAGTAAGAGCGGCATATGATCAGATGTTGAAAAGTGGTTTAAAAACCTCGTGGCCATTCCAAATTCAATCATTACTAGAAAAAGTAGGAATGCCTTATTTATGGAATAATGATCTTTGTTCTAGTGATATACCAACATATTTAGAAAGCCCGGTACGATTTATATTAGAGAGTCAGGAGGTTAAATCAATGAAAAACTTATTATTTAATTTAAAGATTTCCATTTTCTCTGGCATATCCAGGCATAATTGTTACCTTAAGTTGCCATTTGGAATCATTCTAAGGATTGACTTCTTCCAGGTAACATTGTGAGACTCCATTAAATTGCCACATGGGAGCATTCTAAGCATTGACTCCTTTTAGGTTTTGTAAACCTACTGTCCTTAATCCTTTTGAAGAAGTAGGCTAGGGTAGACTATTCAGAGTCTATTCCAAAGGATGGTAATTTTATACAGTAAAATTCTAGTTGATTGACTTCTCGCTTTCACTGAAAGGGGTTGGGCGTACGAGTATGTGCGGGTCGCGAGCGCCGACGGCGTCGCGACCATCACGCTGCACAACCCCAAGCGCAAAAACGCGATGGGCCCGGCCATGGTCAACGAGCTGCTGTACGCGCTCGACGACGCCAAGGACGACGAGGCCGTGAAGGTGATCGTGCTCACCGGGGCGGGCGAGGCGTTCTGCGCCGGGGGCGACCTCAAGCAGATGGCGGGCGGCGGCGACGGCTATGCCGCGTTCGGTGACGGCAATGTGATCATCAACGCGGTCAGCGGCCCGCTCATGGCAACCGCCGTGATCGACCACATTGCGGCGGCCGGCATTATGATAGTGGTGATAATAACGGTGACAATGATGGTGATGATGATGATGATGACGATGATGTTGATGAAATGATGATGATGATAATGATGTTGATGATGATGATGATTATAATGATGACAATTATGATTATGATAATAGTAATAATGATGATGATAATGCTGATAATGATAATGATGACTATGAGTAAAATACGTAAATTCGTGGCAGTAATGGTGACGGTGACCGTTATGATGATGATGGTGATGATAATATTGATCCTGATGGTGGTGATGATACTGATGATAGTAACAGTCTTAGGGACAGCTGTGGTGGCAGTAGGTCGACCAGGCTCTGCTCGCGCCCGATGGTCTCCATCCCGTCCTGGACCGTGCCGATGTTCTCGAACAGGGAGGCGATCTCCCACATGATCCAGTGGGCCATGCCCTTGAGCCGCAGGATCAGCCCGACGGCCAGGGCAACGGCGCCGGCCGTGACTTCTTCCTGGCTCCACAGCCATATGCCGATCAGCCCGACTGAGAACAGCAGCAAGCCGTTCAAGGTTTCGAGCGTGAAGTTGAGCCGCGTGACCAGGCGGAACTGCCGGTGCACGTTCTCCAGGAAGGGGGTCATGGACTCCTTGGCGTAGCTCTCTTCCTGTATCGCCATTTGCCCGGTTAAGTCCGGCGAGCTCGACTGGCGTTCCGGTGACGGAACGGGCGGCTTCACCTTGGCGGAGTTCGAGCCCGGCGTGCGATCTCTGCTCACGCATAATCCAAACTACTGGAAGGAAGGCCAGGCCTTCTTTGACGAGGCCGAGGTCCTTTCGATCATCGATGTGGCTGCCCGTACCGCGGCCCTGACCACCGGTGATGTCGATGTCATCGACCGGGTCGATCTGAAGACCGCCAATCGACTTGGCAAACAGCCCGGTATCCGTCTCGACGAGACCCAGGGGACTCTCCACTACGTCTACTCGATCACGGGTAGCCAACATTTACCGCTGCCACCTGCAAAATATAATAAAAGAAAGCTGTTTTAGTAGTTTTAATGGCACTTGGTATTAACCAAGTGACATATAGCAATCGCAAATTCTGTCGGTCTTCGGTCTATCGGTCCCGGTTTTGTTACTTTAGGCACTTCCAGGTAAGCTAGGACAATGAAATTTGGCAGGCGTATCAGGGACCGGATCAAATTAAATTAGAAATAGCCTTTTTCCCGATTTGACCATCTGGCGAGGAGTGGGGGGGCCGTTAATTTGGAAAAATAGAAGTATTTTAACTTACGAAAACTTTGAAAACTTGTCGTATTACTATTTTACCTTGGTGTAAATAAACCCGCAAAGTCCTGGACATTTTTGAGGGGGTGCGGGATTTGTCAAAATAGACAAATTTTAAAACTTCTTAAGAAAATGTGGAACTACTTGTGTGCCTGCTCGAAAGCTATTGTTACAGAACATTTTGCTCTTTTAATTCAAAATGAAAGAAAAGGCATAGATCAGCCCCACTTCTTGAAAACAATAGGCTAAGCTATACAAGACTGATTTGACAGAAAAAAAAAAAAACACTTTATCTTCATCTTCAGATGAAGCTTAATTTGAAACTCTTTTAATTTGGATCACCTTAAAAAAGTGGAATCGTGCAAAAATCATTGATTTATTAACTCAGGAACATTGAATTGTGCATAATTTACAAGGAATTTTAGGCATAATACAATAAGTGTCAATGGCTGGGAAGGGAGCATGGACTCATACTTTTGGTCAATTTTTACTGGCCTGTTCTGAATTAGGCTGAAAATATTCTATGTCCTGCAATAGTTTCTTAAGGCCGTGATTAAGTGAACTGATGGAACACGAGAATCCCTTGTTAAAATTGAAAATTTATATTTAAAAAGTACTCAAATATTCATTGACAGAAGATACCGCTTTTAATATCAGGCCGTATGTCAGATAAATTCACATATTGGTGGAGGAGGCACTATTAGGTCTTTTGGAGACAGAGACATCTAATTTAATTTTTTAAATAAAAAATTATAGAAGACAACCAAGGCTGATCTCTATTTAGAACAATCAATTATCAGAATTTCTCCTTTCTCTCGCCTTTGGAAATAGATTGTCGGTAAACCTTTTTCTATCAAAGTGACAATACTCTATATAGTTTATAGAGTATCAGCGAGATTGGGTTCAGGTGACCTTTTTCAATTCATTTTGGTTCTTTCGAAAACCTATAAATCTGCTAATCCTATCTTTAGATATTAGAAGTGGTCGCCACCGAAACTTCATCGCAAAGTAGCTCAAGAACAGCCGATACGAATTCAGTGTCGATGTGCCTCATGTATAGGGCATCAATCCCGCGATCATCAGCCACGGCGTGAAGCCGCGAGATTCCTGCTTTCAGTTGATACGCGTAGTCGCGGGATTTCTCCCGAAGCTTGGCGCGACGATAGCGGGCGTGCGCCTCGTCTAGCTCATACTCAGCAGTTGGACCGACCGGGCTTGACTGTGAAGAAAGCTTGTCTTCAAGTCGCTGTCCTTCACGTTCGGCATCGCGTCGTTTTGTCGATCGACACCGCCGCTCTTTTCACCCCCTAAAAGTCATAGAATTTTAACGAAAATCACACCATCGCATTTGGTGTATCAGAGAACCGTGTAGCAAAAATTTTAAGCTCCTATCTACAAAAATGTGGAATTTCATATTTTTTGCCAGAAGACAAATCGCGGATTCGTGTTTATTTGTTTTTTTCCCAGGGGTCATCGTATCGACCAAGTGGTCCTAGAATGTCGCATAAGGAGTCATTCTAACGGAAATGAAAATTTCCGTTAATGAAATTCGTATATAAAAGGGGCTGCTTCCTCATCAACGCCCCGCTCTTTACGCTAAAGTTTGACTCTTTCTCTCAACTATAGGATGGCAACTAGACCCTCCTCCACGTCTTCTTCTCGCCAAATGTATTTGATAGAATTTTTGCTAAAGGCCTTTTGTTCAAAATAGTCTAAACATCATGCAACAAGGCCTTCGGCGTTGAAACAACCATTCGAAACCTCGGATCAAGGGCTTATACCACGAAGGCCTATAAGGTTCTTATGGAAGGCTTGGTCGTATAAACTTAAAGGAGGCTCATTTAATTGGAACTCGAAAGTTATAGTGCTCTTTTAAAGAATCAAAAATTATTTGTGGGCAACCAGCCCCTCTCCCCCACACCGATTATTTTCCAAAATAATTGTTTTTTTTTTTTTTTTTAATACATAAATCTTTACTGTTAAACTATGCTGGATCCACGGAGAAAAACGAAGAAAAAATTTGGAACACAGAAAAGTGTTCTTAATAAAATGTTACGATTTTTGTTATAACTTACCTTAATGTTATATTAGTTTAGGGTTAGTGAAATCAAATGGTTACATTCTGATCCGTAAAATTGAGAAAAGAATCAATGTCTTATGAATCAGTCAAAGGACAGTACAGGATAAAGTTATTGAATTTTGATATGTTGAGATATATACTAATAAATTTTGCAATAGATAAAAAGGCTTTGATTTAAAATGAGCTAATATGTAGTTCCACTTTCTCAGGACTTCTTCCGACAGTGTTTTGAGGGCTTCTTCAAACTCAGCTGCAGAACCGAATGCCTGTGCAATATCATCTGTGAAGTCGCAATCGGCTAATTGGCCACTCCGTCGCCATGCTTTATTCCGAGAGGCGGCCAGTTTTTCGTTTGATCCTTAACATACTCAATCACTGCGTTGAAAACTCATAGAGTAGCAACAAAGCTCTGCCCGTATGCCAGTGTTTATTTCAAATAGGAGTTTCGACGACAAATCTTGACTTGGACGGAGCTTTTTGTACCAGTGTTGAGTGCCTTGAAATTGCTCCCTGTGAGAAGTTGAAAACAACAAAAATACATATATTACTATTAAAATATCTATTAAAAAAAGATATTATAATATAAAAAATAAAAGATATTATTAAAATATCTAAATCAAAGTAAAAAAGAACTTTGAAAAATTCTCGTAATTTTTTTTCTATAAAGTAATTTGAATAGCTTAAATTAAAGCTATGAAATTTAATTTTTTCTTAATTTTAAATTAAGCCAAACTACTTATTTACTATCACAATAATGAAACATATGTTAAAATTGATTAAATCTTGATGAAAGACAGTTACCGAAATGGAAAGAATCTATTCGGTCCTGCCTTGTTGCTTTGGCAGCTAGAAAATGTTTTGAAGAATTTCCATGACAAGCAACGGTGTATTTGGTTTTTACTTGTGTCAAGGGCTCCTTTTTTCAATGATTCTTTAATTGGAACCAGAACCAAAACATGGAATGGGTCATGTACCCTACTTTCAAAGCTGATTATTTTTTCAGAAAGTAAAATATTTATATTATATTATTTGTTATAAACCCTACCTATACCTTCGCAGGGTATAAAAACGTGGCAGGGTTTAATACCAAATATATCCAAAGTTCCTAATTTCTTCGAAAACCATACAAGTCTAATAATGATCAACTCTTCTTTTTAAAACAGTAAAAAACTTTAGCGTTAAGAGCGGGGCATTGATGAGGAAGCAGCCCCTTTCATATACGAAGTGATTTCTGTTCGTTTTAAGTTTTAATGTTGCTCCTTACTTTCAGTTTAAAAACTTGTTGTTTTTTTTATCTATTTTCTGAATGTTTTTGAATCAATACAATGATTTTGTATTGAATCAATGATTTTGGCTCTCCGCAGAGGAATAATTAAAACGAAATTTGCATATTTATTTTTTTTTGGCTAAATGATTTTCTCATAATTTTGATCGAATGATTTTGAGAAAAAAAAAGCGGGAGTATTTCTGGCGGCGTAAGGGCAGCGCCGCCAGTTAGCTCATTGGCTTCTTGACTGCTCAAGACCTTTGCGGTTGTTAGGCGCCAGCACCAAATTTTTGATCAAATCCCAAATCGAGGAAATTCGCCATGAAGGAAGCTCGCAGCATTTACGTTGACGGAAAATGGGTCGAGCCATCCAGTCAAAATGATTTTGAGGTTATCGATCCTTCAAATGAAGAGCCGTTTGCGGTGATTTCCCTGGGAACGAAAGCCGACACAGATGCAGCGGTAGCGGCCGCACGCAAAGCGTTTGACGGTTGGAGCCAGACTTCAAAGGAAGAGTATGAGAGCACATAAGTATTCCAATGCTATTGATTTCCATTAGATACACTTGCCTATTAAAGGGTTATTAGTGTTCTAACAGGACCTAGACAGGTTAGGATAGCTATTGAATGAATGAGATGTCACACACATTGGTGTTAGATATCCATTACGTACATGATTACGTATAGAAGTTTTATCTTAAAACAACTAATCTAAGGGACACAGAATTTTGTATTTACAACTTATATTAATAAAAAATTTACTAAGCATTATTAAAACACAGAAAAAGCATTTAAAACTCAGCAAACGAAAAACAAAACGTGAAAAAGACTTGATATGTCCCAAAAAAGACGGCATAATCCTAAGTGGTTTATAGAACTCCTTCCTCAGAAAACATGCAATCATTGCAATGTCCCATTTGGTCATTGCTTATGTCATCACAGAATTTGTTGTAAAAATTGTGATCCTGGCCAATTTTTCTAATGCCCTTTCTTCATTTGGCATTCAAATAACGTTCTGCGGTTTCATCCATGATGGGTTTGAACGATTCACACGGTCGCGGTTCAAATCATTTTTAGTATTTCAACATAACACACAACCAAATTTAACTTTTGAAATAGACTAGCCCTGCATCCTTTCGCTTAAACGAAATTCTTCTATATGTTACATAATAGGTTTTGATTACTAATGCAAATTAATTATTTGGTTGTTACGTAATAGGAGTGGTAAGAGTTCAGAGCCCCGACAAATCATGATTCAAACGTAGACATAACATCACAGTTTATTTGATTGTTTAAAAACCCCGCAAGGGCCAGTAAAAAACCTTCAGGTGTCCCCTACCAAGTAAAAACATGGTTGAAATTCATCATAGCCCAATATTTTCATACTACACAGACATATAGCCTTTTGCTGTCACTAAATAAAGGATTTTTCTGCTATTGTTAGGAGCAAAATTGTTATACAGTTTAGACCTCTATGGGGAGGGGGCATTTTCAACGGGGAATATTTTTTTAGGGAGGGAAGTTTCTAGGGGATGAACTTTCTAAAGGGCATTTTACACAGGGGAAAATTTGCCTATACTGATACACAAAATTTGTTTTAAGTGTCTTACTTTCTTTTTGGTGACTCCAGTTTATGTGTAGAGTTGATGTTCTGGCGGAATTATTCGGGGACATTTTCAGTGGCGGCAGGGTTGGAATTCCTTAGGTGATTTTTCAATAAGGGAGGGGTTGTACACGAGCAAAATTCTCCCTGGAAGGGATTATTATTTAGATAAATATTCCAAGTGGGAATTATCAAGCTTAAAACGAACGAAAAATCTTTTACTTTTAAAGAATAAATAAACCCCGAACCAACAGAAATTAAATAAAGAATCGTAGCAAACAAATATACAACAGGTAGTAATATAAATGAATAAACATATTTAAAACGAGCACAGCTCGAATTGAATATGTAAATCAAGCTTAAAGTGAACAAAAATCATTACAAACAAGACCTGTACTACTGTCCCCTTCTCCAACTGTAAAAATATGAACGCCTTCACTGGTGTATTACTGGAAACTTTATGTGTCTTGAACAGTCTTACAAAGAACTAATAAAATTAAACCGAACATTCGACTAGCTGAGTTAAATTCACGCTCAAAGATATTTGGGTCGGATAATTCATGACCATAAATTTAGTTTTCTCTGCGCTTACTTTAAGTCCAATCAGACTTGACCATTCGACAGTATCATCTAGCATGTTTTGAGCAGGTTCAGGGCCAGAGAGGAATCTGACATCATCAGCGTAATCCAAGTCGGTCAAGGACAGATTTTTTCCAATTTGAGCACCATTGTGTTCAAATTTGAGCACTCTGACTAATATGCCTGAATTAGTTCAATAAACTTTACAGGCATGCCATCGATTTCTAGGAATTTTCATTGACGTCTTAGTGGAGATGGCCGTCTGTTGACGTAGAAGCTTCGAAAAAGGACTAGTGCCATTTTTAATAGTCAAAAGTGATTGGAGGGCGACTAATCTTCCTCCCGTGCCCACCTTTTCCCCAAAAATATCCAATCAAAACTTGAGATAGCTAAAGAAACTTCAAAAAGGGCTCATTCGATTGGTAATTGAAAGGGCTAGTGTCCATTCTAATAGTTGAAAGAGATTGGAGGGTAACTACCCCTCTCCCAGGCACACTGTTTCCCCAAACACTATTTTGAGTTACCTCAATCACTATTTTGGGATAGACCTTTTGCTCAACGTAAATAAAAGGTCTATTTTTTCTTGTGCTTTGTTTCATTTCCAGGGTTCTTTTGATATTTGGGTTTTTTATATTTTTAAATTCGTCTTTTTTATCTCTTATCTTTTTTGTCTTTTATTATCTTAAAAAAAATAGTTAACATTGATACTTTCTTTTTTGTCTTCGGGTAATATCTGTTTTTTCCTGTGCTTTGTTTCATCTCTAGGGATATTTTTATGTATGGACACGGCTGAGTTTTTTATGTGCAATGGTCAGTGGACATTTGCGTGTCTGTCAAAAAACAAATTTATTTCCAAGCTCCAATATTCTGATTTTGAAGCTTTTAACTTGTTTCTGGTAATTGCTGCCCCGGTTCATCTTGGATCGGGGCAGCGTTTATTGATCGCGCAGCGGTCCGTTCACCGTGACTGACTTGATCACGGCATAGACCTTTTGGTGGAGGCCAAGACGCAGGCGTGATGACGACCATTTCGTGATCCGAGCATGCAATACGGGGCGTCCACTGGTTTCCGCCAAAAGCGATGCATCCGCGTCATGGCCAAAGCAAAGGCCAAGATCAATCGTATCGCCCGGCTCATCATGAATTCTGGTGATGGTGACCGGAATGACGTTATTGGCGCTGATATCAGCAGGCGGCGTTCTGGCAATCATGACGAAATTTATAAAAAAAAGTTCTTGCAAATATTTATCTCAGTTTATCAGCAGTCAATCCAACCAATTGTGCACCATACTATCTTGTAGACTGCACTGTGTTGTTTTTTTTGTAGGTGGTGAAGTCTTCCCTTCACAAGAGTGCAGACAGTCTGGTATTATAGTCCCCATTTGTTAATATTAAACATTGTAATATTAAAGGTTATTCCAATAGGCAATGCATAGGACACCCTTTGGACCCTATCCCAAAGACTACCTAAAATGTTCCACATCTTGGCTGGTCAAGCTAATTATCTCAAAACTTGCATGACTGGACAAATTCAATTACGGGGGAGATTAAGTTGAAGTGCTTGTTGTTTTTGTTGTTGTTGAATGTAAAACGATGTGAAACTTGTTAAAGGCTTATATGTTTTTTTTTTGGTTTTTTGTTTCTTGCTATTTCTTGTTTTCTCGTGTTTAGAAAAAATGGTCATTGTTTTTTGTTACTTTTTCCATACTGGTATACAATCTTCTCTTTCAATTGGTGAACCATAAACTTGTAGATTATATACACGGGCATAGCTCCAGCATTTTAATTACGGGAAGAGGCAAGAGGGGTCTCTATCCGGAGAGTTAAGGGGCATGGGGTCTATGATAATTTTTCGTTACAGCTTTGAGATAAGATTTGTGATTTTCCCAGTGTGATTTTACCTTGCCTAGGTGACGCAATGACATCAAGAAGGAGTTCGCATATCTGCGGTTAGGTGACAAGCAACAGAGAAAATCAATATATACAAGCCTGCCGCGGGCCGAGTGCCGGGACTCGGACGAACCCTGGGCTCCCATCAGCATGAATAATTGATTTTGTTGTTACTAATGTTGTAGTTGAAACCGTTTAGTCTTGGATCCTATGGAAGGGTTGCCTTTTGCTTTCAGTTTGTTACTACAAGCTGTTTAACCTAAGGCTCTCTTAAAGAGAAGTAGCGATCGGGCCGATCGGGTCCATTTGAAATGCGATTCTCATGGTAGATGCCCTTTTCTTTACTCGTGCCCTACATGGTCGATGAGCGCGGCAGGTTCAATTCAGAAATGATTGAACGCGTCTACTATTAGTTGAATGTTACCGGTTTCATCCATCGCAGCCAGGTCAAAACGCACATCGGTCAACTGGCCCTTTGGCATTGTGTCGAGGAATTCCGAGGCCGCGTTGTGAATGCGGCGCATCTGCGCCGGGCGCAGGCTGTGGATCGCGGCATCAATTGATCGGGCTTTTTTGACCTCGGTAAAGATCACCTGCTCATCCTGTTTGGGAAAACAGGCTCAAACTTTGCCCCCCCCCCCCAACTAGAATCTTGACGAAATTACGCCACTGCCATCTAGCTGGGTCGGGGAGGGGGTTCACTTATTAGTGTGTGGCATTCTTTTCTTATTAGTGTGCGGCACTTATAAAGTGTGTGGCATTCTATCCTTATTAGTGCGCGGCCACTAGGTAGAAAAGCTGCGATAGATTTGATCCAATTGCTGCCGGAACATGTCATCAAGCCCATCAGGTTATTCTTTACATGAACGTCTTCAGAATATCATTTTAATATTAGGGGAACGAGCATGCTCTTCGAATTGGAGGGGGCACCAGCGGCAGCACGAAGCCGTCGACCCAGCCGAAGAGGGTCCAGATCAGCCAGATCGTCAGGCCGACCGGGGCGATGACCACCAGCCCGGTCAGAAAGCTCGCCCGGAGCTTTGCGAAGATTCCGGGGCGGCGGGGCTTGTCGTCGAAGGGGGTGTTCATTCTTGTTCCGGAGAAAGAGGTTTCCGGATCAACCTAGGCACTCGCGCGCCGCTTCACAATGGGCGCGCGAGCGTGTGACCCAAGCCGCGGCTTACTTGGCGGGCAGGGCGCTCATTTCGGTCGCGATGGCCGCGCCGAGGCGGGCGTTGTTCAGCTGTTCCTAGATTTGGATAATGCAAGCTGTGTCTACGTGATTATAAGAGGGGCACTTCAGGAGGGACAAGCCACAGGAGCCTTGGTCCAGGCACGGTTTTCAAGGATTGACAAAGAAGCCTTACAAAGGGACTGCTTTAAGGATAAAAAGAAGCTACTATGGAATTACTTACAATATACTCTTCTTTCTTGATTTTTTAGAATTCAAAATCTGTCAGAGGTTTTATTTATATCAAGAGAGAAACTAAGAAAGTTTACGTTGGAACGGAATTATGGCCTGAATCAAAATACACTTTCCCCTTCTGTTTCTGTTTAGGTGGGGATTGCCCTAAGTAGCTACAGTCACAAATATTTTTAGCGTTTGATAAATACATCATGGAGTGGAAGAGGGGGTCGTAAAAACTAAATAAACATTCTTCCTGGATTTACTCTTGTGTATATACAGGTACTATCTTGTGTTTCCTGGAGTACCATAAGCAGAAGCAAATTGAGAACAGAATAATCAAGGCTTCCAGTTTGCCCTACTCTTTTTATCACTAGGATTTAACACATAAAAGAGTCCAATGCTCTGTCTTTTAGGGCATATTTTGAACAGATTTCAAGAGATGTTCTTAGGGGGATAGAAAAGGGTGCCTGTTTGACCTTTTTCTGCAATGGATATCTTATAAACTTTGGAGGGGGCTCATTCAATTGGAAATCGAAAGCTCATGCATCCTTTTTAAGAGTCAATAGTGATCTTAGTGCAACTAGCCCCTCACCCATTTCCTCTTTTCCTAAAATGTATATGATCAAAATTGTGAGAGAGACACTTTGTTCGAAATAGCCCAAAGTAATATAACTGTTAATGGATTCAAACTATGAATCCAAGGTCAAAAAACCCCCCTCAAATTCCCTGGGGCAACGGCTGTAAGTTATTCAAGTTACCCATTGTTAATATATGGTGTTTTTACAGAAGAGGTGGTAACTGAACTGTGTCATTCAATTATTTTATTAATAGGACATTTAGCTTTCCAATAAAAATAGCTTCAAACTATAAAAAGAAAACAATAAAAAGAAAAAAAACAATAAGTATAAATTCTAAAAGAAATGTTTATTTCCTAACTGTCATTCAAAGCAATAATTTTGCTCTGCTGTAAATGTACAACATCGTAATTGCCCAAAGAACATTCTTTTGATAAAATCTCTTCGTGATAAAATCATTCTTTCATGTTTTCTCATTTTTTTTTAATATCTAATTTCTGGACGTAATCTTCCATCTGAATAATTTTTTCGCGGAAGGGGGAAAACAAGATGAGGTGGTACATACCCTTGTCTACTGAAGAAGCTCCTAGGAACTTTCAAAAGAGTGTGCATACTACAATCCATTTCTAAGTTAGAGTCCATCTCTAAGTTCAGCAAGCACAAGGAATGATGATATTTTTTACACCTGGTTAAAAATGGACCATTCACTGAAGTCACTCCAGTCACGTGTTTGATCAAGCTTAAATTATTTTAACTGCCCTTCATTTTACGAATAGAAAATGAAGGGAGCATGGCATCAAAACGCAACGGAGTTCTTAGTTAATACAAAAATTTGAACCTTAAAAGGGCAAAATCCATTGTAAATACTGATTTGTAGCAATTTGTTGGTTAACAATTTCAACCATTGGAATCCTTTAAAACAATTTAAAACAACACATCTTTATAATTCTATAATGTTATTTTATATTTAACAATATTCGTTTCGACATCTCTCAATGTTTTCTTTGCTTCAGTTTCATAGTCACCCTCTTTGAAATAAACATATACTTTTGATCTTAAACCTACAAACTCAGACATTATTGTTCCAGATAATTCATCCTTCATCATACCTATCACTTTTTTATTGACTGCAGGGAAGTTATAATGGTTATCTTTTTATAATCTGAAGTATCGAATTTTTCGCTTTTTTAACTGAAAGCAAGAAACGCTCTTTACACTAAAGTTTGACTCTTGTCACAACTCAAAATTTTAAAACAGTAAAAACTTTAGCGTAAAGAGTGAGGTACCGATGAGGGAACAACCCCTTTCCATTCAGGGAAATTTTCTGCTCTATTCCCATAATATTTCTGTTTCGGTTCCCACTGCGCGTATGGGCGGTTCTAGCAGACAAGAATCAGAACGTAATCGATGAAATCAAGTTCCAATCGGGATTTTCAGCCTGTTGATAAAATATGTTCTGACAAGAACTGTCTTGGACCTTTTTTTTTTCTTGGAGATTTTTCTCCAAAATTGTTCATATAATTATTTAGAAAACGTTACTGAATTAAACGAGCAAATTAATGATCACATAGCTGTTTTTTTAAGTCTTTGAGTTAATGTAGTTTTTCTCTTGAGTTTAGTTTGATCTGTGTTTACGTTTATAAACCCTACACAATAAGTAGAATAGTTCTTTGGAATGTGGAAATTTTATCCTTGTCACTAAGTGAATGTTTTTCATCTTCTTTTTATTCTTTTAGTGTATTAGATTTTTTCTATTCTGTTCTTTATTTTAAATGTTGTCTGTTTATACTGTTCAAGCTTGCCTAAGTATTGACATCATTTGTAAAAGGAAAGTTTACTGTGTTCTATCTGTTGAAGTGGTTATTCAACTATTGAGTTTCTTACCCTGTAGGTTATGCAGAACCTGTTTGTATAATACTTATACAGATTATGAATACTAGATTGTGATATGATTAAGCATAGATTGGGCAGTTGGGAATGACCCCTTCTCTACTGAACTAAAACAACAACACAGTAGTACTATTTGATTCCTTATTCAATAGTTCTTTCAAAAATAATGGCTGTTTCAATGACAATTGAATCTCACTTCCCCTTCCATAATGGAGGTTATACACAATTTAGAAATACAGAAGGAGGCTATTGAGACTATTTTATGATCTAATCTCTTTTTTGTGCATTATCCTAAATATATACATTAATAGTAAACCACTTAAATAGGAAAAAAAATATTCTGTTTTGGCCTTTTCAATAAATAACTGGAGAGCAATCCCCAGTAAAACGAATAGTAAAACGAAGTCCTTGTAACTCAATTCACAAACTCAGATGATTCTTTAATGTGTTTAATTTCTTTGGATACACCTAGTCAACAATTCGCTCTTACGAATTCCAAAAAGAAAAAGTAGATCATGTCGACGGAACAATAGGCGTACGGACATTTAGAGCTTGCCTAGTTGAATAATTAAAATAAAAAGATGTTTTGTCAGCTGGAAGTAAGGAGCAGCATTAAAACTGAAAACGAACAGAAAATATCACGTACATAAGGGAGTTCCTCTCCTCCACAATACCTTGCTCTTTACGCTAAAGTATTTTTAGTAATTTCAACTATTTATTCTATAGCCTTTATGATTCAGGGGTCATTCTTAAAGAATTGGGGTGAAATTCAAGCTTAGTGTAAAGAGAGAGATATTTACGAGGGGGCGAACCCCCACATATACGTAATCTATAAATATATACAAATATAGAAGTTCGTCACGTAAGTTAATTCGTAAGTTACGTTTATGTTTTGAATAGTTTGGTTGTGATGAATCTGGTGGTTTTAGGTTGTAATCATAGTCTTTTTATGTATTTTTATTTTAGCCTAATGCAGTAGAACCTCTTTTAATGTTAAAAAAAAATTAAGGTGTAATGAATTACCATATTAAAAGAGGTGTTAGTTATCTCTGTCTATTTTAATGAGCTTGTTTTGGGCCTATTTTAATGAGCTTTTTGGGGGGTTGGTAGCTTTAGGGTAGAGAGGCTTTCAGTATATGGTTTCTTATCAAGTCAAAAGATTCATTTAAAGGCCCTTCTCATCACACTTTCAGTCTGGTTTAGTATTGGAGACAAAAATTAAGAACAAAGAAATATCCGGATAAAAGATATGCCGCAGCGAGAAAAAGGAAATAGGCGATTAAAAGATAAGCGGCAGTGAGAATTACAAGCAATCGCGAGGCAGCTAGTATCAGAACGTCTCAAAAATGGAGTGAAAATAAAGAATTTTTCTGTTAGAAGACTAGTGACAGAAAAAATTCGAACGAGTCAGAAATGAAAGTGAAGAAGAGAGAAGTATTACGTTAGAAGAACGACACCGTCACAATCTTTGTCGCCAACAAAGTGTGACGCAAAACCCAGTATAAACCTACAGAGATGCCATAAACTATGCCAAAAGTCAATAAAAAAATTAACCGACAAATTCAAAGAAAAGCATCGAAAACCCAGAACAAAATAGAATTAATATACTTAGCGTTGGCATTTAGTGACATCTTTTTTTCTTTTATGGTATTGTTTGGTTTCTTTTGATAATAAGTAATCTGTTGGTAATTTCTTAGGATATGCAAAAAAAAAACCTACTCCCATACAGTAGCATAAGAAATTTCTGGAAAACTGTAAAATTATTCCGTTTCCATATGGGGCCACGGGTCAGAAGCATTTTCTAATCAAACAGTTCGTGGTAACGAAATGTAAGTAAGGAGCGACCCGGCTAGGGGGGCAAACCCCCCCCACGATATATTTATCTGACTCGTAACAACTAACAAAATTAATATAATATATTTCTGATGTGTTTCTAAGTTTTGTATCCCCCCCCCTCTGAAAAAAAAGCGCTACCCGGAAAAAATATCCTGAATACGGATGTGACATAACTCCAGTTAAAATCAAGGGGAATATTTGGTCTATGGATTAACTTAGCTCGAAGGTTGGTTCGCACCCGAGCTTAGATTTAGTAAGCTAGTCTATTAAGGGCTCGTAAAAACAGAAAAAACAAGAAAAGTTAGAATTTCAAGGCACACCTAAGAAAATCTCGTCAGAATTTGCGATCGCCGTATGTCACTTGCTAAATTCCAAGTGCCATAAAAAACGATCTATATGAAAATTGTTATCACTGACAAATGAATAAAATAAAACAACTTTTAAATCTACAAAAATCTACTTTCAAAAATGATACCTAATGCTAAAACAACATTTTATTTTGATTCTTTTAGAGAAGTAAGCAAGTCACCAAAGAAAACTTGGGAGCTAATCAATTCATGCTCATATCGATTGAAAACAACTTCTACATCATCAGAAATAAAGGACGCTCATGGCAATATAATTAAAAGGGAGCTAAAAACAGCTAATTACATGAGACTCTCAGGTTCAAAGGAGTCTGGATCTTCACCATTCCTTCACCATCACAAATCCTTCTAGGGACATGTTTCTGCTAAAAATATTAACCGTCACACCATTCCTAACCTCATACATAATGTCGTAGCCCACTCATTGCTAGTAGATAAGGCTTATGTATTGGAAACCCTGTTTGTTTTTGCCTTCACCATCCGATCTTGTCCAACTATCCCTGCAGCACCATCATATTTAATATCTGATTAAATATCTAAATTGTCAATTACTGAAGAAATTATCTTAGCTAGTCTTGATAACCTTGATGTTAATAAATTCAATCAGATGACGCATGTGAGGGGGTTCGCCCCCTCGTCAATACCTTGCTCTTTACACTAAAACTTAAATTTTGTCCCAGTTCCTTAGGAATGACTCCTGAATCACAAAGGCCGTAGAATAAATAGTTGAAACTAATAAATTACTTTAGAGTAAAGAGCGAGATATGAACCCCTCATATGCGTAATAATTTCTATCCGTTTTAAGTTTTATTGCTGCTCCTTACTTTCAGTTGAAACTGCTCCTTACTTTCAGTTGAAATACGAAAAACTTTTTCGTATTTATTTTTTTCACTGTTTTTTTAACAGTCTTCCCCCATGACAAATTCCTCCCTACAAGCGAAGAGAAAAAAAGCCTATCTTTTTTCTTGGTCACTTTTTATTCAAGAAAATATCTCAGCATTTTGATTTTTCAAGAGATAGACAAGTGAATAAAACATAGGAATTCACAAAAAAGATAAGAGACTATTTTTCGGAACTAAATAAGAGAAATAATCCGAGAAAATAGAATAAGATAAATAAAAGCATTTTCAAAAAATACGCTTGAGAAAAGCAGACAAGATTAGGACCTTAATTTTCTGGTCATGTTATATTACTCAAGGTAAGACGATTTTACTTTTATTCCCTGGAGAGGCTTCAGACAAAATAAATAATAGAAGAGCACAATAAGAGTTAAGTTCTTTTAGGTTTATTATGTGGAATGCTTGTTAATAAAAGGAAGAAGAAGAAGAAAAAAAAAAACGGCAATTGGGTGTATTTTGACAAGTCTTAGCAGATTCACAAAGAACGTACCTCTCGATGTTTAATCAGCACTGAATGAAAAATTGAGAACTCTTCATCAGTGAAAAAATAAAAAACGAAGAATCTACTCAACAAAAAAAAGTAAAAACTTGCCCTTGGTTATGGAGGTTCAAAAAAATCTCTTTTGCCAGAAAAGCATTAAATTTTTTTTTGAACATAACAAAAATCTACAGGCGAAGACCAGAACCTGCTCTCGCGCGAGGGCAAGACCGGCGTAACTTGCGAGCATCACGAGGGCGGCTAGGATGAGGGTGAGACGACGCATGTTTGGACGTTTGATCAGCGGGGATTGTCAAAGCGCTATATACGACGGGATATAACGCATGGCAACGCGAGGCGGGGAAGAGAGCGAAAATGGAAATGTTTCACGACGGGAACCGCGAGTTGCAGGATCGTTTCGATGGAAGGCGCCTCGCCGACAGCCTAGAGCGCCACCGCCGGCACGAGACCTTCACGGAAGGGGACCTAGCATTCATCGAGGGGGCGCCGATCATATGTCTTAGCGAGCGTTTTCCTGTCCCTCTTTATCTCTGTGCCTGTGTGCCTTAGCGAGTTTTTGCATGTTTCTATTTTTGTCCTTGTTTGTTTGTATGTCTGTGTGTTTGTATGTGTTTTTGTATCTCTCTCTGTCTGTGCCTGTGCGTTTGAGCGGATGTTGGCTTTTCTTTGTGTGTTTGTTGGTCTGCCTCTGTGTGTTTGTATGTGTTTTGCCTCTCTCTCTATTTCTGTCTCTCTCGTTCTCTCTTTCTCTCAATCCCTCTCTCTCTCTGTCTCTGTCTCTCTCTGTCTGTCTCTCTCTCTCTCTCTCTCTCTGCATCCGGTCGGCCCGCGCCATGTCGTCGGCCGCCTTTTCCAAAGCCAACGTTCCGTGGTCGATATCGACGCCAGCCGTCTTGTGGGCATCGAATTGATCGCCCGTCTGAGTGTTGTATCCACACTTCACACACAACACCGCACCCGAGGGCATCTCGCTGCGGCAAGCCGGACACACCGCCGCGACCTGTTCGCTGAACCCCTCTTCATCAAAAAGCTCGTTCATCCGCTTGCTGGACGGTTGAGCCGCCGGCCGGGCAGCAGGAGCAGGCGCCGCGGCCCCACCGCCACCACCACCGCCAACCTGGATCGGCTTTCCCTCTATTGTGGAGACGTTAAGGGTAATTGTCCGGGGTAAAAAAAAACGCACCTCAGAGAATCAGGCAGCTAAGTGCCTGGTTGCCAGTATGTGCCTTGTTCTGTGGTTTATTCTTTACTAGGTTTCAGCCACCTTTACTGCTATGATACTGATGAGACTTAAATAATCCCCATTTATAATTGACAATACCGATCCTTTATGCAATTGCTTACTATGGGCTAAAGCTCGTTCTTTAATGTAACATTTAAATATATTTTTTTAATAACAAAATGCACTAGGTAGGGTAATTTTCTTTTAAATAAACCATTACAAATGTCTCCTCATGAACTAAGAATTATTTTTTGACTTCAAACTGTCCAAATACGTTTCCCTTATGTGCAAATATTTATCCCAAATTATATATTTCCCATCTATTCTGTCACTTATCTTTGTCTTATCTCACGCTAAGCTGAAAGAAACTAACGAAGAAACTGGCTTGGTCTCGAGTTTTACAAACCGTAATTCGCTTTACAAAGAGTGAGTGGCGTATTATACACAAGTACCAAAATCCCTTCCCCCTAGGGGAAATAAAAAAAAAACTCAAATAAAATTCTCAAATTTGGAAAGCCTAATTTTCTATAGGGGTATTTTCTGGGTGGGGCATTGACGGGACTATCCAAGAATCCCCTACCCTCTTCTATATAGCGACTCACCGTATTGAGATTAGCCCAGCGGCCATGACGTTGAATGGCGGTCATGTTTGCCCCTAAGCGGGAACTTTCCGTGGCAAAACCACGGCACATCGAATGACTCGAATAGGTGTTGGCATCTGCGACACCTATTTCTTGGAGACGACGCTTAAACAAGCGATTGGCATGATTAGATGAAATAGCAGCGACTTTCACTTCCCCTTTTTGGGAAACCTGTCGAAAGACAGAGCCACTATAGCACTGAGCTAATCGTCGCCATTCTAGCAACGCCGGCCGCTCAATCGGCCGCTGGATAATCAGCACCGGCTGCGAACCGTCGGTAACAACATCCTTCGGCCCCTTCGTCAGCAGCACTCCAGAGCCCGCAATGGTGCGCACCACACGAAAGCCGGCCAGTTCGCCCATTGTGAACGGAAGGCTCTCGACCTGCACTTCGATTGGAGGTGTCTTGCGCACCTGGATGCTCTCGAAGGTCGCGATGACGGTGGCATCGTCAAGCGAGTCGCCGGTGAGGTCCTGCGCGGTCTGCCGGTCCAGCAGGTGCCGGGTTTCGACGACATACAGCTTCGCGACGTGGACGTCCTGGTGGTCGTTAGGAAAATGAAACTTAGAGGGATGGGCCTGTATACTTAAGTAGGCCTAGTCTATGCCCTGGGAAGGTATTTTGAAATATCTACCTCCACTCCTTCTCCTTCAAGAGGGCAGTGATATTTGATGACCTTTACAAATCTTTGTATTATGAAAGTGAAACCTTGAAAACAGACTTTCTACTTAAATAAATTAGGCTACATGAAAACTGTTTCAGCAACATAACTTTGCTAATTTTAATTTATGACATTTCAAAGGTTAATTTGACGCGGCTGTGTAAGGACAAACTCTACTGATATACACTCTTTAAGACCAGCATACTAAGATTCCACCCAAGTAAAGGAACTTCAAACGTGGGAATGTTCGGATGTACGTCTAATGGACAATACCCAATAATTTTTTGAGAACAGGGCTTGACAGAAACTTTCTTTACTTAAACCATTGCTAGTTCATTTGGAATAAAGAGATCTGTCAATTTTACCTTTGCTTGGTTATGACTTGAAGTTTGAGTCCTTGTTATTTCAAATTAATGAAAAAAAAAATGCCCTTTAAAGGTACTTCAGGTGGGAAAAACTTCTCATGTAATAGTGCTCATGTAAATTGGCTCTTCTCATGTTGTTTGCTCTTTTCTTCATTATTTTTACAAAGATTTGGCTTTTTATGCTCATTCCAAATATATAAAATTCATTCCAAATATATAAAATTCATTAAGTTTAATTTTTCCCATCAAAAACTGACAAGCCTGAAAAATTTTCACTGATTTCCAAAAATGGGGAAACACCCCTAAACTTTCAACTGATCTTAATGGAACTCACACCATCTGAAACATCATACCAGTGAATCTTACTACAGAGTGCTACATATAAAAATTTGGAATTTTCTATTTTTGGCCTGAAGAAAGATCATATATGCGTGTTTATTTGTTTTTTTCCACCAGAGATGATCTAATTAAACCAGTGATCCCACCTGAAAAATTTCGTCCCCTGGAAATTTCCCCCCAGCAGAAAATTCGTCCCCCCGGAAAATGAATGCATACTTCACAGTAGCAAACACTATGCGTAAACAGTGGGCAAACCTTATAACCGAAGGACCTTTCCCCAGGGGCTGTTGGGGGGCGATCATGATATCCCTAAGGGCAGGGTTATTCGGCCTTTCAACTATGCTGAATAATTTAGCTATCTCCAAATTTTTGTCGGACGATTTTGAGAAAAACGGATGTGGGAAGAGACCTAGTTGCCCTCTAATCTTTTCGGTCACTTAAAAAGGGCACCGGAATTTTAAGTTAAAGCAAATCGATTTCCCGTTACAGCCAAGTATCATTTTTGTAATGTAATGGTCCTGAGCACTGATCATTGATTAGCGATATTGATTTTTGATTATCACTTATTCATAATTGATTACTGGTTATTGATTATAAAATTAATGATTATTGATTGTCGCTTATTGATTATCGACTATTGATTATTGATTTTGATAATTGATTTTATGTTACATTTTTTGGGAATCTATAATTTTTTGGGATTTAAAATTTTTTTATACATAAGAAATTTTTGAACTTGGTTGGGATCCTAGAACTATTCGGGGCTTGCATTTCTTTTTGGACGGTTTTTTTTTAATTTTTTTTTTTTTTTGTTTAATTAAAAAAAAAAAAAAATAGAACAACATTTAAAAGATATACCTAAAACAGGGATAGTACAAGCTTTGCTGCTTAAAGAAATCGTTGACTAATCTATTCAAATTCAATTTCTTAACCTTCTCGTTTTCAATGCCTGTGATTGTGTAATCACTGAGTCTGTCCCCTTTGTGATTACAGATGATCCTTCATACTCCTTAGTGCCAAGAAGAATTTTTCATTGCTGGCAGTTGTCACATGCAAAGCAACAACCAACTTTGTCAGTTTTAGCACTGCAGAACAGGCAATTGGAAAAAGGTTGGTTATGTGAAAATGATAAAAAGAGAAATTAAAAAATTGAAAATAAAAAACTTTGCCCAAATTATTCTAGAGTGTATTGATATGTAAGATGTGGTAAAGATACGGCTTTTCACTTTGGTCAATTGGGGGTAGTAGTGAGTAAATGGGGAGAAGGGAACGTAAATCGAGCCTCATTTATTGTTTTTGATTAAAAAAAAGATAAAATTATTTTTGGTACTTGTGTATTACCCAGTAAGCACTCATTAATTACGCTTAGGTTAGATCTCAGAAAACCAACTTCATAGCTACAGAGACATGTGACGGGTGATACCTTTCATTTTCTTGTTTGACCTCCTGAAATATTCCCTAAGAGTTCTACTCGATTCCACCCGCCTTTTTTGAGGTATCTCAAGTAAGCTATTTTGATACCCTTGGTGAATGCAATTTGTTTTAATTTACCCCATTACTTATCCGTGAACAGATTCAAAGTTCCACTGAGATAATAGAGTCAATTATTTTAGGAAAACGACAGACACATATTTGTTGACCCTATATCATGTCCCTTTAGAAAATGAAAATTTATCCTCCTTGCCTCCTCTCCCAACACTCTCAAATTTTTAAGTCGATCCCCACAATTTGTTTCTGGGATGCAATATTTCAATAGTACTGAAGACAGGGAGCTTCTTGTGATTATCAAAATAAATTTTGTTTTGCTGACAAATGCCTTAAAATGCCTAATAATTTCATTTGATCATTAATGTCATATGAAAATAATTAAAATTACAAGAGAAGAATTAAAACATCAACTACAACCCCTTGCTCATATACAGCTTAAATCAGAGAAGTCTTCAGCTCAAGTTCCAGCAAATCCATTTTGAGGCTTTGCAGCAACTTCCAACTTTACTATTTTAGTAAATACATGGTAACTAGAAGTTGTAAAAACAATCAGATTCGCCCCAAGAATAGGGATCAACAAGCCTAGTTTCCAAGATAGATAGAAGCCCCTTAACTAAAATTTCACTGCTTTGGAGATTTTGACATTAAGGACCATACTACCTTTTCAATCATAAACATCAATAAAAAGGACAATTGGAAATTCTTGTGAAAGACAGCGGAATTTCATTATTTGAATAAATATTTTGACCCTATGTCCAAGGGCAGTCCTCAGCAAAACATACATAGGCCATATTTATGTTTGTATACATACAATTAACAATCAGATTAACAACAATAACAAATCCATGTGGCTGAATAAATTTGAACCCTGGATATATATGTATTAAACTGTGAGGTGAGTGAGTCAGTGAGTGAGTGAGTGAGTGAGTCAGTGGGTGAGTGAGTGAGTGAGTGAGTGAGTCAGTGAGTCAATGAGTCAGTGAGTCAGTGAATGAGTGAGTCAGTGGGTGAGTGAGTGAGTGAGTCAGTGAGTGAGTGAGTCAGTGAGTCAGTGAGTGAGTCAGTGAGTGAGTGAGTCAGTGAGTCAGTGAGTGGGTCAGTGAGTCAGTGAGTGAGTGAGTGAGGCAGTGAGTGAGTGAGTCAGTGAGTGAGTGAGTCAGTGAGTCAGTGAGTCAGTGAATGAGTCAGTGAGTGAGTCAGTGAGTTACTAAGTAACCTCTGCTCTTTGCACTAAAGTTTGACTCTTTCTCTCAACTCTAATTTTTAAAACAGTAAAATTTTAGCTTATTTTGCTAAAAATTTTGCTTATCACTCAATTGGACTATCTGTCTTGGCTTTTTCTACAATTAGCCATGACTTGATGCCCACATCTATTCCATTTTAATTCAAAATCAACGGACTCGATAGTTGGTTTAAGGAAGGTTGATCCTTAAGGGAGCGGGCTCGTTCCCTTATTAGGGATAATATAATTTGAATTAAAATGGAATAGTTGTGGACATCAAGTCATGGCTAATTGTAAAAAAAAGCCAAGACAGATTTTGCTTGACGAGCTACCCTTCAGGGGCCCATGGGGAAGCCCCATTTGCAACTGAGAAGGGCACACACGTAGGTGTTACGTAGTGGCAATCTTACACGTGGCTGTTACGTAATGATAGGGGAGATATGCGAGTGTTACGTAATAACGGCAGACACGTGTGATGCTATATAATGACAGCACAGACTTGGGATGTTACGTAATGACGGTACAAACATCGGTATCACACAATACTTTAATAGACTTTCTTTTTCAGAATTTCTTTTTTTTTTCAAGGCGTTTTTTTCAGGGAGACTTTATATTTTAATGATTTTTGTCCCCTAAAGACACTTACCGCTTTATAAAAAAAAGCTGAAATAAGGGTGCTAGGAAAAAAAAAAAAAAAAGAAAAGAAAAAAAAAAAAACACGACAAAACCAAAGTGTTGCTTTCGCAGCACAAAAAAAAACAAGCATAACAAGAACAATTTTTGCTTTTTTTCATTTTCAGCGATTGATAATCCTTTGGTCCTTTCTAAATGATGACGTTAGACACTTGGCCTACGGCAAAAAGTCAACTTTTGAACTAAGACAGATATCGTGAGACATATTATAATCATCTTTGTTATATTATAATCGTTAGCTCATAATCATCTTCGGCAAGGATCTTATGTCTCAGATGCTCCATTTTCGACTCGAATCGGATCCGGAGACACAGGGGATTGGAGGGGCGAAACCAAAATCTCGGAGAACGCTTAGAGTAGAGAGATCGGGCTGAAACTTGGTAGGAATAATAAGCCCAAGTTCTAGATACGTCATTGACATAATTGGAACTGATCCGTTCTCTTTGGAGGTGCTGGGGGTGTTGATTTGGAAAAACTAGAAAAATTGAAGTATTTGTAACTTTAGAATGAGTGACCGGATCTTAATGAAATTTGATATTTAGAAGGAACTCATGTCTTAGAGCTCTTTTATATCAAATTTTGTATGTGTGTACGTACGTACGTATGTCTGTCTGTCTGTCTGTCTGTTAGTCTGTATGTCTGTCTGTATGTATGTATGTATGTATGTATGTATGTAGGTATGTATGTATATGTATGTACGTATGTATTTATTTATGTATGTATGTATGTATGTATGTATATGTATGTACGTATGTATTTATTTATGTATGTATGTATGTATGTATGTATGTATGTATGTATGTATGTATGTATGTATGTATGTGTGTATGTATTTGTGTATGTATGTATGTATTTATGTATGTATTTATTTATTTCGCCTTTTAAAAAAGTCAAAATTACGGTCCTCGTTGGCTTGGTAATCAGATGTTCTAGTTCCCTTTTTGAGATTCAGAGGGATATGGGTGGATGCCCTCCCCCCAACACACACAAACACAAACTTTGTATTTTCCCAAAATGCATCTAATAGAAATTTTGAGATGGCTATTTGTTGTGCCCTGAAATGAGCTCAAAAGAGCTCATTCGATTGGAGATTGAAAGGGCTTGTGCCCTTTTTAATAGTCAAAAGTGATTGACGGGGAACTAGCCCCCCTCCCACGCCCATCATGTCCTCAAACACATCCAATCAAAATTTTGAGATGACCATTTTGTATAATGTAGGTATTTATGAGATGGAATCGTAGCCTATGCAAAAAAAATTCTGGAAGGAATCCACAACAATAATTTTTTTGTATTAAAATCGTCCAATCAAAAATTTGAAATAGTGTCCTACTTTCAATGGATGTAATGAGAGAAAGGTTGAGATGGCTCGGGCACGATTTGCGGAAGAAGAATGACATATTGCCGAAGATTGTCCTTTTTGGCCACCCGTTTAAGGCTAAATAGAAAGCTGGTCATCCGCGTTTGGGGTGAGATGATGTCATAAAGATAGGTTTAAAGGAAATGGGAACTTTCTGGAAGGTTGTAAAGAGGGAAGCTTTGGTGACATTCCCAGTTATTATCTATTCATCCCAAGCCCTTATAGTTTAGCCTCACACCACCCTTTTACCGTGTGTTGATCTCGAAATTTATTCCCTTTATGACTTTCCCATGTGATGTGTCCTAGAAGAGGTTACTTCATGTTTCAGGATTTTGTAGCCCATCTCCCGTACTCATCCCAACGACACTCTGTATCTTTTAATGCGAACAATTTGAAACGAGACCACTTGGCAAGCCCTGCCTTATTTTGTTTGTTTCCACTTTTGAAGATTAAAAGGCTAGTTGAATCAATCCCTCATAACACCTAGTGTTATCTTAAATGCCAGCAGTAGTAGTAGTGGCATAAATAGAAGCAGTAGCATTAAGATACAAATATTGTCTTTTGGCTTGTTCAACATCCCCCGCAACAAGCCCTGTTAGTTTCAACTTCACGCACCAAACTGTTCCTAAGATATACTGATACTTCCTTTTGATAAGCTGCTTACAGAAGAAGTGTTGTGATTCAGTTCACCTTCCCTTTTCAAAATTCTCAAAAAATTTCATCTAGTAGTCTTAGGCGCAGTTATAAAAGCAGTCCAAGTAGTATTATTAGTATTATTAGGACTAGTATTAGCATTAAAAGTAACAGAACTAGAACTAGTACCATACAATCCCCACTGGAAAAAAAAAAATCTATAATAAAAAAGGAAAAAAAGGTTTTTGTTCAGGAGGAAAATACAAAAATTCCCAGCATTCCACTCAGAAGATATAGCAGCTTCATACATTAGCTCATGGGTACTCTTGCAATGCAAGTAAAGTTGACGGCGTATTTTTACCGATGATGCCCCTTATTAAGCTTTTTTCCTTGTGTTTTCTATCATTATACGAACTTGTTTGTTTACTAATAACTGCGCTAATTACTAATAAACAAATTTGTATTTAGGATCACTATGAAAAGGTGATTCTTTGATTGAATGTTATCAATCTTATGATCATGGTCACAATGATAATTTAATATTTTTATGTGAGAAATCCATTAGCTGAATCAGCATGCAGTATAGATTATATTTTCGATGTATATACTATTTTCAAAATTCGGCTTTTCAGAGTTATGTTTATCATTGACATGTTTTGACAAGAAAGTAACAGGTTTTTCGAACTTGCATGAAATGCCGGATAATGCCTAATCTATTCCCCAAATTGTACAATACCTGTAAGTTAATTGGGCATAACGACAAATAACAAGAGGTAGTTTTAATATTTAAAGTTTGTTTCACTAATACTTATTCACTCTGTAATAAATATAAATAAAATAAAAAAAACAAGTTTGTTTTTAACTGCAAGTAAGGAGCGACATTAAAACTTAAAGCAAACAAAAATTATTTCGTATATGAAAGGGCTTGTCCCCTCCTCAACACCCCGTTTGGTATGTTCAAACGTTATGTTAGAAAATTTCTAGCTAGCAAATATTTTTTCCGGTTTCCCTTGGAGTTGATGTATCTGGATTGAGTTGGATATTTATTTGAATTTGTGAAATCATGTGCTATTAAGGTGAGCGACTCGATATTTTTGTTTTTTTTTTTTGTTGCTATTTTTTTTTCCCCTGTTCTTTCCCGGTCATGGAGTCACAAAGCTCGTTGCGCACTGATTTTGATTTCTTCGTGGAACTTGTTACGCGCCGACTTTTGTTCGTCAAACATGTTGCATGTTTATTTTCTTTTTTGTGAAACTTGTACATTGATTTTTCTCCTCCAACAATCACTTTTTGTATATAGAAGTTGCTGTGTGTTGATATGTCCGTAGAACTTGCTGCATGCTGATTTTAGTTTGTGAAACTTTTTGCATGTCGACTTTTTTCTTCGTAAAACTTACGCATTAATTTTTATCCCCGTGTAGACTGATTTTATTCATGGAATTTGGTGCTTGCTGATTTTGTCTGTAGAACTGTGAAGGTTAACTGTAGAAATATTGTCTTTGAATGGAAATGTAAGCCGATACATTCATAGCCTGACCCCAAACTGATAAAGGTTTTCTTGTAACAAGATCAGATTGAGTGTTCTGAACTTAATACTTTCAACAAGCTCTCAAATGTTTGAGGATTTATAACTGTTTTAGCAAACTTTAAAGATTCATTCATATTCCAAACTTAAGTCTAAAGTTTTTCCGTTGATAAGGATTTATGAATTTGAAGTCGAGGAATGCAGACTTTGTGGTCTGATTTTAAATTTTATTCTTTATTATAAAATTCTTTATTTCAATTATTATTTTTTTTTTTTTTTTTTTTTTTTTTTTACAGTATTTGACTTTGAATACGAATTCGACAAGGTTTTTCTTCTAGCCTTGGTTTTTTTTTATTCCCCACCCTTTATGTTTCTGTTTTTGCCATTAATCGCGTAAAGCCCATTTAGTTCTTAGACTTAGAATTTTTTTTTCTTTTGCGTTAAATTTTCATTGACCATTTTTATGCTTGATTGTTTCTTTTACTTTTGACTTGCTGTATTATTTGTATGTTTGTTTTACTTTTTCTTTTTAGACATATGAAGCGAATTTGGCTCAATGCTTGTGATAGCCGTTTGAAAATAAATCGACAAGAATCCAAAACATCATAGATGTGGTAGACCTCTCATTGGGCTCTCTTCTTCGACATTGACGAGACCGGAGAGCCCTCAGTTTCAGCTAATACGTTTCTACGGAGTATCTTGCACCATCACTGAGTGTATAAAATGATGGCAATATATTAATATTATGGATGTTCCCTTGTAAGGCGACGATGACATCGAACATACTGTACAGTATCGTATTGAATTCGTTTGTGTTTTTCTGTGTTGTGGTACGGTACTGTAATACGATGGAGCACTTCGGCCACCCTGTCTTGAAATGACTCTTCAAATTGTCATAGCGGACCCAGGGAAAGTCTTGTTTTCTGCCATTTTATGGCACGAAACTACGACTTTACTCTGGAGAAGACAAATTTGCAATCAATTTAAAATTCTGAGAAGCTAATTGATTTAAAAGTATCAATACTATATTTTAGGCTTTCCAGTTGCAGAAGAAGTAATGCCACATGGTGACAGTACTGGATTCAACCAAGTTGATTCACTTTATGTGTAATGAAGTTAGGCTATGTTCGGTGATCTGTAACTGCGTGTCAGCTATTATGAGGGGGAGGGTGAGTCATTGTTTAGGAGAGAGTAGGATAGATTACTAAAAAATTACATTTTAGTACTGTGGGGGAGTAAGTCGCCTCCAAAGACATAGTTATAAGGTTTTTTGACTACGGTGAATAAAATGGCTATCTCAGAATTTTGATCCGGAGACTTTGGGAAAATAATTGGCATGGGAGAGGGCCTAGGTGCCCTGCAATTTTTTTGGTCACTTAAAAAGGGCAGTAGAACTTTTCATTTCCGTTAGAATGAGCCCTCTCGTAATATTCTACGACCATTGGGTCAATACGATCACCCCTGGGAAAAAAACAACAAAAAAACAAACAACTAAACAAGCATCCGTGATCTGTATTCAGGCAAAAAATGCGAAATTCCATATTTGCTACTTCACCAGGAATAGATTCTAGCCCCCTCCCCATCACTCCTTAAAAGTTCCGGGTTGATCCTCTAAGTCATAGATCGGCTATCTGGATTACCTGACAACACATTATATTTTATTTATTTATGTTGTTGCTAAACCATGGATCCTATAGAGGTCTTATTGAGGCTTATATTTAAAAAAAAGTTAATGGAAACGAGAAAAATAAATCTGTAGGTCTCCCTACCCTTCCCCCTTTATACTTTCTCTCTACCTCGAAACTTAAAGTTCAGCTGCCCCCCTCTCCCTCCACAAATATCCCTAAGAGATTAGCTTAACATCCTACTCCTTGTAATATCCAATAATTCATCCCTTATCGTCAAAAACAATTTGCGTCAAATTACAAAATCTTTTTTTATTCATTTTGATGGTAACACGAGGTCCTTTCAAATGCAGGGACCGATTAGGCCCAATCGCCATATACCCCTGAGCGTTCACACTTCATATTTTTTTTTTTAGTCTCTACTAAGATAGTGAAAAATCTGAAGAGATCCCACTTTCAAAACTAAAATCTTCTGACTTCTTTCGAAATCGCTAGTAAAGCCTTGTTATGCAGACTTTCAAGAACATTTGATCAAGACAACTTAATTTCGAACTGAAGACTACTAGGGGCAGGCTGGGCAATCTTTCATATTTTGATTGTGACGTTGCAAGCATTTATTTTCATGATGCTATTCAGTCTGTGGATGATGCTTGAAATGAAGGTATATTTACTCTTTGAGCAATAAATGTCTTCATATCTGTTATTATATGTTTGTCTCCAGTATAAATATATGCATTCATTGGAAAAATTTAAGTGAACTGTTAAATGATCGTATGTTTTACTGAAGAATCTTTTTATAATATTATTAACGTGTCATCGATTTAATAGCATTTGAGGCTTAGGCCTTGGATCTAACTTAATTTGTCTTTTCTGAAAACACTCTAAATCTATTGTTTAAGGTCTTTAGACGAATCAATACAAGTGACGTTTCCTAAACAGTTTAGGAAGGGTGTAAACGTTATCATCGAGATATTAAAATATCGTGGTACAGCTAAAGTTTTAAAAAAATCTTAATTGCCCCTTGTTTGTAACATCTTTACAAAAGGAATGCTTAGCATAAAATGAATTGTTTCTATAGAAGTTGTTTCTGTTTCATAATTACTACATGGTAATAGCTCTATGTTGTTATCATATAATAACTTTTATAGCAAATCAAACAATTCGACATTTCAAAATAATCAAAGTTTTGGATTGAGTTTTGAGGGCTGGCACTTCCAACCGTATCTGGTGTGTCTTGCTTATCGTCTGGACGCTGCCGACGGGTCGATCTGTTACACCGGTGACAGTGGTGGCATCTGCCCCGATATCGTAGCCTTGGCAAGAGGCGCCGATATTCTCATTCACATGAACCACTATATCTCGGGCACCGAACCGACGCCCGAATATCGCAAGGCCTGCGGAAATCACATCGATACCGCGACCGTCGCCCGGGACGCAGACGTATCGACCCTGGTTCTGACACATATGACCGCACAAATCGATCAACCTGCAATTCGCGAGCGAACTGTTGCCGAGATGGCATAATTAAGGAGCGACGCGGCTCAATAGTAGCCAAAACTCTAAAAAAACAGGATTTTGATACTAATATATGTATCAAAAGAATTGGTTTTTTATACTGATATTATATACTTGTTTCGTGGAGGTGGAGCCGAATTTCTCGGCATTATTAAAAAAAATATCATATATTGAAAAAACATGCTTTTCAACTAAAAGTAAGGAGCCACATTACAACTTAAAATAAGGCGGGGGTTGCCCCATCAACATTTCACCCTTTACGCTAAAATTTGACTGTTGTTCTAATGCTTTAATAACAACTCATAAAATACAAGGGTATTTTTTACCCCATTGAAAGGTAATAGTTCTCAAAAAATTACTCCCGACTGCAAATTCCCGCAGAAAACTCCCCCGCGAAAAATATCACCATGCTACTCAATAGCAAACACTATCTGTAGACAAGGGACAGATTATAAAACGTAAAAAGGCACTTAATCAATGGGGTTGTCTGATTGTTTTGTGGTTTGGGAGGGAGGGAGATACGTCAAAGGGTACATTTTAATGCCAAAACACCCCAGGTCTCATTGAGCCATCAGATCGATACAGAATTAGTTCTAAGAGAGAGACTAAAGCGGGTTGAGGTAGAAATTGATGTGTAATCCCCAGATGATGAAAAAATGTAAGTGTCCAAGAATACAGATCAAAGACAAAGCAAAATTATTATTTTTTTAGCATGTTTTATACATGAGGGCAAAGGGTGCTGTAAAAGCTTTAAACATGTAGAAATTATTCTATATATTGGCTGTGAAAAATTTACATTACTTGCGTTTTTTGTTGTCTTTGTTTCAAAGAGGAAATTAAGCAACTGAGCAAGTATTTGCGCCTTTGACAGCACAGAAACAACCGAAAGAGCTATTAGGAATAAGTCTATGATTAGCTCATTAGGAGCTAAAGTAGACTGCCTTTACTCATCAATGATTTACAGTATAACTAAATAAATTCCAAACAGAAATAAAAATGAAAAACAAACAGAAAAGGCTAAAAAAAAAAAAAATGAAAACCAGATAGGAGAGCAAAAACAATGATAAGTTCGCAACCAGCAGAACTGCAATAAATTCATGTATTTCAACAAGAAAACATTTGTCGCTTATTTTATGTATTTTTTTCAACAAGAAAACATTTATCGCTTATTTTAAGTATTTTTTTTCTATTTAAGCTATAGCTTATTGGAATATCACATTTTTATTCCAAGATTTTCTTTTACTTAGGCTGGACGCTATTCTTGGTACAAGCCTAGAATTGAGAAGGAGTATGAAACCTCTACAGTAGGGTTCTTTATTATACGAAGTCTGATGGTGTGATATTCATTAGGATGTTTTAGGGGCTTTTCACCCCTTTTTCAAAAACTATGCAAATTTTCTCAGGCTCGTATTTTTCATGGGTACCAGTAAATTTGATAAATTTTAAATGTTTTGAATAAGCATCAAAACTCGATTCTTTTGATGTATCTAGTGTTGTCAAGACTCTGTTTTTTAGATTTCGGTCACCATTGAGCCGCATCGCTCCTTACTTACAGTTCATTACCACGAACGCTTTTATTACAATCTTTCATAGAAACGATATAGTCTGCTCGGTATTGATCATAAAAAGCTGACTTATCGATACCAGGGCCGCGACTTCCGTTTGACCGACGTACACGGTCATGTGATCGATGACATCGTCGCGTAACAAGTTTTAAATGAGTGGCTCCGAGTTTTGGCATAAGCAGCAAGTCTCGCTTTCACTCTTGACCACACATTAATTCTTGAGTGAAAGGCACTTCAGGTTTCCGAGTTGGTCTTTGCAGTAGATTCTTCCATTGGCCAGAACTACATGGGGCCAAGCGTCCGTGCGGCCTAACACTTTCTTTGAGGCCAAAACGGAGAGTCGATCAGGCGAACGCTTGGTGCTTATTTCAGGTATACAAGTTTAGAGCCTTTTTTCTGCTGTTCTTAGATATTTTTCAAGTATTTCAGTCAGAACTGTCCCAATACTTAAAGAAGCAATGGATAACATAGCGAAAGCAGATAAGCTTGAAGCACTAATTATAAGTCTGGATATTAAGAAACCATTACTACTATATCCATAACATTTAAAACTATGATAAACAAATAATCTCTTTTCTAATTCTTCTTCCATTTATATTTGAAAATAAACTTTAAATAAAATTATGTGGATCTACTCCCTCAAATCTTCTTTTATTTAATCAACACACAAATGACCATGTTGGGGGATAGTATTAACATCGGATTTTTTGTCCTTTGAACTATTTTTAACAAAATGGCTTTCTCAGCATTTTATCTGATGTATGTGGGGGGAGGCTAGAGGGTAAGCTAGCTGCCCTACGAAATACAACTTTCAATTTCCAGTCAAATGAACCCTTTTCGGAGCTTATAAGAACCTACCTGCCATAAGAACCATATATGTCCCCAGAGCATAGCTTACAACGCCTGCCTCTGGGCCCTGGGGGGTTGCGTCGACACCGGAGTTTTTCTTATTTGACCTATCAACTATTGTTAACAAAATGATTGTCTCAATATTTTTATCAGATCAAGATTTTAGCTTGATATTTGAATTTTGGAGATAATTTCCCAAAAAATTTAATAATAGTGTGTATAATACAACTTTGGATGGATGAGTAGGGGTATAATTAGTCAAATAAATGGACTGAGAATTTGCATAATTTTTGGGTCTCTACACAGCCGAAGTCATTCTAACCTCCTTTATGTTACAAATATCATTATAATCATTGTATTTTATAGTATTTTGTTTTTACTGCTTGTTTTTTTAAATAAATGTATTTTATAAAAAAAAAATGGTAATGAAAAAAAAAAAAAAAAAATTTCAAGAAATAATGAAACCAGATTCATCATCGAAGGGCCCGAGTGCGAGGGTTTTTATGCAAGGCTCTATTTTACAACCTTAATTGTTTTGAATTTGGTTTTTGATAGGAATTTGTTGATATAAAAACATATTTCCTTTTCCCTCTGAATAAAAAAGGAAAAGAGTCTGCTTTTAAGGTGACAGGGTACCTAAAAAATTATTCTGCGAGCTTCAGAGACGTCTGACTGTCACAAAGACAAAAGGCCAATTTGCGAATTATCTCAAAGCACTAGCTATTATCGAGAGCTTTCGAGAATTTGTACTTTGACTAGAAGATTAGGATATTTTAAGTCCCTTAGGCCGACAAAGGACGTAGAATAAGTAGTTGAAATTACTAAAAACACCTTAGCGTAAAGAGTGAGGTCTTACGAGGAGGTAAACCCCTCTAATGCGTAATGATTTTGTTCGTTTTAAGTTTTAATGTTGCTCCTTACTTTCAGTAGAAAAAACTTTTCATATTTGTTTTTCATTGTTTTTTCAAATAATGCTACAAAATCCTGCACCCACTTATTGAAATTCTCTTCCCCCATGAGAAGTTCCTCCATGGAAATATGCTTCTACGTAACCTCCCCCTCAAATCTCCTCCCTAAACCTAACAAATCCCCCTGAAAACGTCTGTACACTCACAGTGCTTCATCAGCGGTCGACTCGGTACCATCAGCGAACCGCTATGGGTCCTGTTGCTTGCGGCGGTTTACCGGCGCCGCGACGATACCGTTCGCTCAGACCAGCAGGGTCGCCGCACCTGAGGATCCTTCCAGTAAAGGGCGGTGACGCTCGATTGCGGCGGCCATGAATTCGGCAAAAACACGCAGGCGCGCGGTCTCCCGGGTATCCGCGTGGCGCAGGAGCCACAGGCTGTAGCGCGGAAAATTTGCCGGCTCATCAACGCGCTTGAGTGCCGGGTCCCGGTCGCCAATAAAACACGGCAGGTAGCCTAGCCCCATTTCCTAAAATTTAAGCAAAATTATTTCTATGCTTGCTAGTGTTTGATTTACAACGTTTTTCATCGTTATCTCAAAGGTATACTTAGAAATATCTTCTGTTTTTAAAATCCCATTGCCACTCCTTCTAATTACAAAACAAGATAAATATTCTGTAAATTTCCCAAATCAAGAGAATTCTTACCTTTTTCATACTTCTAGTGAATTCCAAAATTCCTCCTTCCTTCTAAGAAATTATACGAAAGATTCCATATGACTGCGAATGATAGCAGCTAAGCACATACTGGGTCCCCTATGCCTCCCCTCCCCCTTCCAAAATCACAAAGCTATAAATTAGATGGACATGCAACTTAGGACCTTTTGTATGCTCTTTCAAAATTTAACCATCATTTTATTCAGAAATTAAATGGACGTTTTAAAATGATGCCTTTTTCTCTTATTTTCTGCTATTTACTTTGAGTCTTATTTTCTTTTACTCTAGGTTTTGGGCATATTAATCTTAAATACATAATAATTGAATGCATGATAGATTAAAGGGTACTTATGTATTATACCGCCAACATTCAAGAAGTGAATTTAGGTTAATCCTAATGAAAAGCACCAAAATATTATGAAAATATAAAGCTTTGGAACAAAATTTGCTAATCTATAATTTTCCCTAGATCTCCTGCTGAAATTAAAACCAAGGGGTGTGCTTATAACCCTTTTCCTTTGCTCATTTCCGATTTGTTAAGTTATAAAAGATATAATAACTTCTTCCTTGAATTTTAATCAACTAATAATGACTTTTTCTTTGAAGAAAATAAATATTGCTGGCACCCTTGTCTAAAAGGAATTATAAATTTTAAGAATCTCCAGTACATATACCTTACAAGAATGTAATTGTTCTACTTTAAAATCCTTATATCACTCCAAGCTGTGATTTAAGGTAATTTAAGATTTAAGGTCATTTAGATGGACAGCTGTTAGTGAAGGAACCACAATAAGAAAGATCGCGAGAAAATAGTCACCAGACTTAAACAAGCTAAAGAAGGTTGAATTTAGAACCTAGGGCGGAACAAGCACTGAAAACGAATACCTGGTGGTGCATTCAAAATACCTTGCACTGATGGCAAAAATGGCTTACCTGCAGATAAAAAAACAAACATTGGGTATATTTTTATTCTGGAGAGCTTTTTTGAGCATTTTGCCTGGTAGAATATTTCACCATGAGTGCAATTTCAGATCCAATTCCACTAATGAGGGATTTCAAGAGAAGAGGGGAAGTACTGTCTCTCTACTTTTAAAATCAATAAAAATTGTCAACGGAATTTTACCACTTTCAAATGCAATATTGATATTATCAACCAAATGCTACATCGCATGACTTGTTGAGTGGCCCTTTCTAAATTCAAGCTGAGTATTGCATAGGAATCCTAAGGACTCAAGATATCTATATAGTCGCCCATGTATAGTTTTCTCAAAAAATTTTGAAAATAAAGGTCGGATTGATATTTGTCTCCATTTAGTCATCTCTTTGTTGTTTTCACCCTTGTGCAGTGGTATGACTCTTGCCTGCTTTACAGCATCTGGAAAATGTAATTTTATAATCTAATAATAAGATCGACGCCGCGCTTTTGCCGCTCTTTGGTGAATTGGGTGTAAGTCCGAAGGATACCGAAGAAAGCATCCAGCAACATTGCCTTGATCATCTTCCCGTCCCTGCTGCTACTTTACAAGCAATCGCTGATGCAACCAGCGAAAGCGACAAGGCTACAGACACCAAAATTCATGAGCAGCTTGTTGCTGCAATTAGAGGAAACACGCCGGATGCACGTTTTTCCGCTCTTGCTGCCGCCTGCTTGAAAAAGGATGGTGAACCGAAAGCTGAAAGCCGGATTGTCACCAAATTTGTCAAAGACCGGCTCCCTGACGCGCCAAGTCCTTCTAAACATCAAATTTCATTAAGATCTGATCACCTGTTCGTACGTTACAAATACCTCACTTTTTCTAATTTTTCCGAATTAATCTCCTCCCCAAACCTACCAAAGAGAGCGGATCTGGTCCAGTTATTTCAGTCAACTATTTTGGACTAGTGTTTATTCTTCCCACCAAGTTTTATCCTGATCTCTCCGCTTTAAGTGTTAACCAATATTTCCGATTCCCCCCTCCCCACAATGACACCATATCCAGTCGGGATTTAAAATAAGATACATAAGATGCGAGGCCCTTTTAAATGTAAAATTTCATTAAGATATGATACGCTTTCTGTAAAAACCTTATACGCCCAAGGGCATAACTTACAACCCTTGTCCCGAGGGCTGTGGGGGAGGACGAAATGGCTACATACAAAATTTCGATCAAAAGTATTTGGAGAAATGATGAGCGTGGGAGGGGACATTCACCCTCCGATTACTTTCGACTATCAACAGGGGCAGTAACTCTCTCAATTTCCAACCAAATGAGCCCTTTTAGAAGTTTCTGAGCCTATGTGTTCTATAACAACCTTATATGCCCCTAGGGCATAACTTAGAACCTTCATCCTGGGGGTAGTGGGGGGTGTCATATTGTTGTATATTGAACTCCTTACTTTCAGTTGAAAAAACTTGTTTTTTTTATTTAATTTTGTAGAAGTAACAACTCGGTGTCTAGGGGGATGCATCCAGTTAAATATCGTGCCTGCTAATCTTGTGGGGTGTACTGTTTCCTTAGCAAACCCGCTTTTTGAAGCAGTTATGTAGGGTGGTAGAGCTAACATTTTTTCAGGCCTTACCAATAGTGATTATAGAGGTCAAAACTCTTATTATCGCATTCTCGCTTTTATAAATTAAATATAAAAAAAGTTTTTTTTTAAAATGAAAGTAAGGAGCGACATTAAAAATTAAAACGAACAGAAATTACGATGTATTTTCTATTCAACGTTTTTGAGCAGAAATGTCAGAAAATGCGTCTGTGCATTGTGGTGATGTTTTAAATGTTCATAGATTCTATAGGTGAAATATAGGACAACAATATAAAGATGCACACTTTACGGGTTAAGCAAAAAAAAAACTTTTGTTAAAACCCCAAAAAGAACTATTACATTTTACACACCTATATCTACATGCTTTTTATAATGTTAAAAATAACACTTCTACTACAGTGCTATACAAAGAACTGTTTTTCATCAAAACTGATGCTTTTAATTACGTATTTCATGTATCGTTATCTTGTTTATCAATTAATACTTTTACGGATTTATTTAAAAATATGAAATTCTAAAAAGTTGCAAACAGATAAAGGTAAAGAATTTGTTATGATATTCATTGGTTTTCATCTGAAAGGGAATTGAAACCTCAAATAGTGGAAAAAATTTAATATAACTTTAAAAAAGAAATTATGGAAACATTCTACTTACAAAAATACTAAGCGTTTGACAGATGTATTACCTTCATTTGCTGACAATTATAATAAGTCAGATCATAGATGGGTCAAAATGAAACCAATAGAAGCTAGTAGAAAAGGAAATGAAAATAATGTCTATAATGTCTATATAGAACCTCAAGAAGCAGGATATTCGTGATTTACCTGGCGCCATTGTATGCTATAGAAAGAATAGTAATAACAATAATAATAAAATAATTATACAATTATACTACAATAATACTATAATTAACAATTATAATTTTATAATAATAGTATTATAATATAATTATAAATATAATAATAATAGAATCATTAATATAATTAATAATAATAGTAATAATCCATGATTCAAAAGAAAGAAAAAAAAAACTCACAGGCTGGCAACGTCCAAAGCAAACCCGGACATTGCACTGGAAGCTTATACTGTCACTCGATGGGAATTTGAAAGCATTAAAACTTCTCACTTTTAATAGGCTTCTACAACAAAATTTTAAAAATGTGCTTCCAGTGTCAGGATACAGAAAAACTGAAAATTCCTAGTCTATACCTTGTGTGATTGAATAAAAAAATAATAAGTTTTTTCAACTGAAAGCAGGGAGCAACATAAAACTTTAAATGAACAGAAATTATTACGCATATGAGGCCCCCCCCCGTCAATACCTCGCTCTTTACGCTAAAGTTCGAATTTTGTTCCAATTCGTTAAGAATGACCTCTGAATCACAAAGGTCGTTTAATTAGAATAAATATCTCTTTTGAAAATACTAAAAAGTAGTTTCAAAATGCGTTATTAAACAAAATTACAAAAGCATCACTTTGTTAATATAATGACAATTTGATTCAAATCCGACATTTGAATACTTGTAGTCCATTTTTTATTTACATACACCTAAAATTCCTAAGGTCATGACCTTTTCAAATCTTTTGAATCATTTTTTGAAATTAATAGCTTAACAAAGTGTGATAAATTTAGTGATGATCGAAAATAAATTCTACTAATGACTTATGCCACACAGCTAATCATAACTCACATGGTTGCAACAAGCTCAAAAGCACTACGGACAAATCTAAACATTATGGAAATATAAGTACTGTCAGAAGTCGGCTGCCAGCGAGGTCTGCGTATCCTCGTTTTTCTCAAACTTTGTCTCGATTTCGTCCAGTTCGTAAAGACTCGCGTCATTGAGAATTGACAAGAAATTCGAGTTGACTACCGGCACCGCCGGGTTGCTTCGGTCAAGCGTCAGGACAGGCTGACCTGCCGTAATGTTGCCATCACCCGATTCAAATTCCGCAACCCATGCACCACTGACCTCGTTTGGCGTGCGCTCCTGTCCATACGAATAGCCGAGACGGGTTTCGATTAGCCAGTCGTCCAGTTGCGATTCCGACCCCAGTAATACGGACAGATTCTCGGCCTTTGAAGATGAACCGCAGGATTTACACAAACGGGAATAACTGGAAAGGTGGTGCTGCCAATCTCCTCTAACACGCCTTAATTAGTTGTCTTCTGTATTAACAATTTCAAGATGATTATTTGAATACTTCCTATCATGATTTCAGAAATTATGTTGGGCTTAACGTGACAGTAAAATACTGAACATCATAATATTCAGTCTTAGAGACGACATAAAAAAACATAAGCAATTATTTACAACCCAATTATTATTAATTATATATTACAATTGAAGAGCTATTTTAGAAAAAAAAAAACATGTAAGATACTAAGAACACGCAGTGCCCTGCAGAAATCGCGCTGCAACGAACCCGCCCAATGATCCGGCCGTTGTGCAGGCGATGGAACCAACAACAAATACGGCGATCGCCGCACAAAACACCTTCTTGGCGCCAATCCGATCAGCCATCCAGCCGGAAATGGGAATGAAGATTGCAACCGAAACGAGATAGGCGGTCAGCGCAAGCTTGAGTGCGATCGGATCCGTGCCGATATCCGCAGCAATCGCCGGCAGCGATGTGGCGATGACCGTCGAATCCATCTGTTCCATAAACAGAGCGACGGCAAGAATTGCAGGAATGGTCCGGTTCACAACCGAATCCGAAAAGTCAGGAAGATCATTAATTCGATTTTGTGACCAAATGATATGAGAGCAGAATTGCCTTCCAGACTTTTTGTCAACGGAAAGGCTGTTACGGAGCCCAATGAGGCTGCAAAAGAACTCAGTACACTTTTCGCAGGGATAGGAGGAATTACATCTAATTCTGTGATAATATTGGATAGTATTTGTTATTTGTTATTTATTAATTTATTTACTATAATTATTAAGTTTTCAAACAGTTCGTGGTATCGAACTTTAGTAAGGAGCGACCCGGTTCAATAGTAAACGAAACTCTAAAAAACGGAATTTTGATGCTAGAAGCTTAGTAGCCTGGTTTGACCCGATATGCCTGAAAATCAGCACAGAGAAAAGAAAATTTTGACTATTGACTTTACAGGACTATTCTCACTTGCTGTCAACTAAGTTAAGCTGGAAAAAGCCAACCGTTCCCTATACCTGGGCTTCCACCTTTGTACTGGTAGTTCTTCCGACATTGATATCCAACAGGGAATATAGACAGAGCGGAGAGTCTTTGCCTTACTTTTGAAAACCCTATGCATTCACCGCGAAGTCACTTAATGAGCTAAAGTTCGAACTCACATGGCACTAGTCGGTGTCGTTCTCCTCGACGGATGCGAATAATTATGCTGACTTAACTTTACTTAAAAGTCCTTTTAAAGGGCGACTGGACATTTGAAGCTGTAACAGGGATGATCCTGTGATTTGCATAATGCACACTTCTTGGGTCTTTGACAAGATATTTTGGAGCTTGAATGACTATGGTCACCGAAGACTGCGCAAAATATGCCTATAGGCTTGACGTTTGAAACATCTTACAGGGAGGGAGAGATACTCAGCCACTTTGATCCTCTCATAATCTATGACTGGGGGATTTTTTATGGCATTCAAAAGGTCAACTTTGGTTTCAAATTTCAATCGAAACGAGTGGGTATTGTCAATCATTTAAGCTTAGATATTTACGCTAGAATTAAAACTAACCTCAAGACAAGTCCACGTTGAACACCATCATTCATTTTGCTTATCATATGCTCAATGTCACGTAGAAGGTCTTTAGCCCCGAAAGTTTCTTCAAAGATGTAGGCTTGGTCTGCACCTCCAGCGAGTCCTGCCATAGTTGCTAAGTAACCACAATAACCACCCATTGTTTCAACAATAAACACACGACGCTTCGTACCTTGAGCGGATTGACGGATTCTGTCGCATATCTAAAACATTTCAGTTGAATATTTTCATATATACTAAAGCTCCTGGGATTTCAATAAAGGCATTAAAATAAATAGTTGAAATGACTAAAAATACCTTAGCGTAAAGAGCGAGGTTCTTAGGAGGAGATGAACCCCACATATGCATAATAACTTCTGTTCGGTTTAAGTTTTAATGCTGGTCTTTACTTTCAGTTGAAAAAACTTGTTCTTATTTTTTTTCATTTTTTCCCTTAAATATTGCTAGAAAATCCTGTGCTCCCTTCATGGAAATTCTCTTCCCAATGACGAATTCCTCCTTGGAAAGATCCTCCAACGTAACCCTCTCCTCTTAACCCCTCCACCCAAGAAAACAAAAAAGCCGCCTGAAATTGTCTGCCATTACGTTTTTTTTCTGTTCAAGCTGTTGTGGCTTTAATTCATCATCGAGGATAAAGAAGTATCCACCCTGATATTGGCTTGAATGCGCCTCCTCCCTGGAAATGAACGATATGTGGTTTAGAAATGCATTTTTATTCATTTTTTAACCCCTCTCTCTAGTTTAAATCTTTTGAAGAAGGCAGTTAGTGGTTACACGGGCTAAAAGGCCCCACGTTACACCCTGCAATAATACAAGCGGAAATTTCTTGCATGACTAGGATTTAGCAAGTTGTTCAAATCTTCTAATAGATCTATCTCTGAATATGGATGTTTGGATTAGGGTAGCTCCATAAAAGCCAAACCTATTCAAATATATCAGAGATAAGCTGGTGCTAAATCATTTAATTATAGAATGACACTCTTAGCACTTTAAAAATGTTTTATGTTTGAAATTTTTTGCCCAATCTGACAAGTAAAGAGTATTTTTGAGAAGGAGTAAGATTGCTTACAGGTCACTGAAGAGCTAAAATTATTTCCACTATTTACAGTTTCTTGTCTTTTCTTTAGGGATTTCACACGTTTATCAATTTTAAATAATGTGCAACAATGACGTCACATAGCCTGAGTAATCTTTTTTCGCGATTAGCAAGTTTTTTGGTTTTAAGTTTTAATGTCGCTCCTTACTTTCAGCTAAAAAAAATTAGTTTTTTTTTATTTAATCTTGAATCAAGGACAAAATTCAAAAATCCACATTTTGTAATTAGGAGCTCGAAACCTTTACAGTATAATTCCTAATATGCTGAATCTAATTATGTTATCTTCATTGAGACCACGGGGTGTTTCCACCAATTTTCAAAATCAGGTAAATTTTCTCAAGCTCTTGGCTTTTGATGAGTAACATTAAACTCAATGAATTTCATATATCTGGGTTCAGCATAGATTCAATTCCTTTGGTTAATTTTTATTGCGGGGCGGGCTCCTACTTATTTACAAAATTTACAAGTCTAATCTAAAAATAAATTCAAATAAATAAAGTCTAAAATAAATTACAAAATTTACAAAATACTAGCAGCAAAAACCGCTGGAAAAAGATAAAAAGATCAAGGCTATTTCGTAAAAACTCCGCAGCAAAAATATAACTGCTGTACGAATTCTCGCAGCAAAAAATAAAACTGCTGGACGAGCTAAAGAATTCAAAGCTATTTCCTAAAACTCCGCAGCAAAAAGTGCTAAACTGACTGTACGGATTTATCATTGTCCTCATCATCATCATCATCATCATTTATTTATTTACAAAGGCGAAGTCATCACTTGGCGTGTATAATATACGTCCACGTTTTTCTTTTTTTTTCTTTTTTTTTACTATTCGCTTACGCGTGACTGAAAGAGATTTCTAAGAAAAGGAATGCCACTGCTACATACCATTAGATGATGTAAATTTGATTTCGTCCTTCTTCCTGGATCCTTTATCCGGTAGATTTGTGTTGTCAGTATGTTTAGACACCTTTCAGCGTGAATTTATCTTTATGAATGAAAATTTTGTTGTTGTTTTCTTTGCTAATATATTGTTTTTGTTAACTCGACGGGTTATCAACAAATTTGTTATTTTCGCACTGGATCGATCCGTCGGTCGTCGACTTCTGGTGCGAGGTTGAGCCCTCTTCGACGCGCTTGGCGATCCCGAAATCCAAGACGCGCGGCTCGCCCAGCTTATCGACGATCATGTTGCTGGGCTTGAGGTCGCGGTGGATGACGCCGCGGGAGTGCGCGTGCTGCACAGCCGCGCAGATGCGGTTGAAGACGCGCAGGGCAGTGCTGGTGCCCCGCTCCTTCAGCCACTGGGAGAGGCGGTCACCCTGAACGAACTCCATGGTGAAGTAATAGACGCCGTGCTCTCCCACCCCCGCGTCGAGTACCGGGACGATGTTCGGGTGCTGGGGTGTCCTTTCAAAAAACCAATATGTGTCAAAGCTTTCAGTGAAGTTGGAATATAAGAAAGCAATTTTATGGAGAGTTCTAGGAAATGGGAGCAGAAAATGAGCTTTCGAGGTCATTGATGTCATTGAAAAACTATAAATTTTAGCAAGACTAATTCGCATTTAAATTATCTTGAATAAAGCTCGGAGTTCAATAATAAGAAAATATACAGATAAAACTTGTTAAAATGTTAACTTGTTAATGTCCTTTGCCGAGTCCGTTGATTTTGAATTAAAATGAAGTGACAAATGTAAAACAAATGAATAGTAAGAAGGTGATAAGGAGTTGGCGACTGGTAACGTCATCTGTGAATGGGGAAGCGGATTCGGTGGAGTGGCATCAATTGCAGCTTTACTTGGATTTGAATCTTTTGGAATTGAAATCAACGAGGAGGTTCTTGATGAATCGATCCAATTGGCCAGAGAATTTGAGATCGACGTCGAGTTCATCGGGGGCAGCTTTATTCCTGACGGCGCCGACGACCTGATTGATCAAGCCTACATGGAGAACGAAGGCGATCTGACTTTGGAATCCCATTTTGACGACGCTTATCAGGATCTGGGCAAGTCAATCGATGACTTTGATCTGATATTCGTTTTCCACTAATGAAAACGTTCGTAAAATAATAAAAAGTTCTAGTTGAATTTTTAAGTAACCAAAAATTGGAGGGAAACTAGGCCTCCTCACTACCCCTTTTTTTATCAAAATTGTCCGATCAAAACCATGAGAAAGCCATTTAGCCAAAAAAAAAAAAAAAAAAAAAACACAAATTTTGCTTTAAATATTCATGTGCGGTGAGCCAAAATCAAAACATGTATTAATTCAAAAATGCTCAGAAAAAATCGTTTATAGTGGGTTGAGGGGTTGATAACCATGGCTGTTCGCTTTGGGTTCTGTTTATTCATTTATATGTCCCACCTGTCACTCTTTACGCTAAAGTATTTTTAGTAATTTCAACTATTTATTCTACGGTCTTTGTGATTCAGAGCTCATTCTTGAGGAATTGGGACAAAATTTAAGCTTTAGGGTAAAGAGCGAGATATCGACGAGGGTTGAACCCCGTCATACACGCAATAAAAACATATGAATATGTAAGTTCTTTCCGTAAATCAATTCATAAGTTACGTATATTTTTTTACAAATGAAAACGTTTGCAAAAAATTGGAGGGCAACAAGGCCTGCTCCGTCGCTCCTTTTTTCTCAAAATGTTCCGATTAATTGCAATTAATCAATCTAAAAATAGGGAGATTTTTACGACGAGAACGATTCCCAAAAACACAGCCAATTCACAACTTAATAATCAAACAACACACAGCCAATTTGAAGCAAACCATCTTTTCTAATATATCTACAAGCATTGAAAAATTTGCATAAATTGTAACCCTTGGCCCAGAGGCTGTGGGGTTTATATTATCCCTCCTTAGCTATTTGGAGCAAGTTATCTAATGTAACTGATCCCCCTTCCAAGTTTCTATTATTATTCCTCCATGAGAAGTGCATGGGCAAAATTATCTTATTCTTTACGCTATAGTTTAACATTGCTTCAAAAATATTTCTTATTGATATAGGAAAAATTATATAAGCAGTACTTTCTAGCAGGGACGTACTTTGGGGAAGGTCTTCGTTCTGATGCCCCTCCACTGAAATGTTAAAATTTCCAGGTTTGTGTCATGCTGTCTGTATCAGTCGATTTTTGCTAGTTTGTTTAATTGAAATGAACTAATTGAATTTGTGTGATTAATTGAATTTGCCAAGCCCCATTTTTTCCCTCTCATTAAAAAAAAAAGAAAAGAAAAAAGGTTCGTCTCAAATCATTTTGTCTGAAAAGTGCCTGCCTATTTCAAAAATATTCAGAGGTACTTTTGATGAGCTGCCAGTGTTTCAAATAATTTTATTCCAAAATCTTTACAGTTTTTTTCCAGTGTTTTAATTTGAACTGACGAGGTTTGATCCAAGATAGGAAGTGAACGATCAGTTGTAGGAACGTTATGATCCATAGTAGCAATCGTAAGATCAGGACGTCTGACTTTTCTGTTATTCATTCGTAAACCATCAAAAGCTTGAGGAGATGTTACTTCATGAACAAGATGTCTATCAATGTAGATTAATGAAGGATTGTCTTGTTTTTCAACAACGATATGAGATTGCCAGATTTTCTCAAAAAGAGTAGAACCCATTTTAATCCTGGTCTGGCTTGTATTGTTGTATTAGTATACTTTCCCCAACTTTGATGTGACACTTTTGAGAAGGAACGCGGCCTCGACACTAAATATAAGGACAATTTGTTAGTCCAAGTGCCAACAAGTGAGGTCGAAAGGGTGCAGGATGAACAGGCACCCACTCCTCACAGAGATAAGGGGAAACCAGCAAGAGTGCTGTCGATTCACCTGTGTTGCCCGATATCTATTTAGCTGACACCGCTTTGTGCAATATTTGTCTTTTTAGAGCTGAGTTTGGAGCCCCCTTCAGCTCCCTTACAAGTGGTAGTATCCATACGGATTCAGTAGACATAGCACACTCCTATTTAGTAACAAAAGCTTGCTTCGGTCTTGTGATACAAACCCATTACAAAAATTATGCGAAAACCCGTTTTCGAAAAGATCTATCCTCACGCACAACCCAACCAGTTTCCTTTTTGAACTAAAGCCCTTATAACCCCATAACTTTCAATTAGCATGGATAAGGGAGGGACTCGATATACCGATGTATGAGATATGTATCGGAGAACAGAAATTCCGTTTGAAAGTTCTGTTTTGGCTTCATCTTACCTCATACATCGGTGCATTTGTTGAAAAAAAAACTAGATTCCAACCGATTTGGTGGTGGGTTGAAAAAACGACTGTCTGCGGCATCGGGCCCTCGGCGGCGTCGACGAGCAGCACCACGCCGTCGGCCATCGACAGCACGCGCTCGACCTCGCCGCCGAAGTCGGCGTGACCGGGCGTGTCGACGAGCTGGATGCGCACGCCGGCGTAGTCGACCGCCGTGCTCTTCGACTGGATCGTGATCCCGCGCTCCTTCTCGAGGTCGCCCGAGTCCATCACACGCTCGGCGACGGCCTCGTTCTCCCGGAAGGCGCCGCAGGTCCGCAGCAGACCGTCGACGAGGGTCGTCTTTCCGTGGTCGACGTGGGCGATGATGGCGACGTTGCGGAGGTCCTCAAATTTATGCTAATCGTAATGAAATATGCCAAAACATGATAAAACTATAATACTAGTATCCCATTTAAGAATCATAATTGCTGAGATTGGAGGCAGGAGTTTGGAAAAACTTGATGCCCCTACTTGCCATTTACCGTCTGATAACATATTGTCAAAAATTGAGGTGCCTTTACACCTTTTCTACACTAACTCGGGCTTAAGTCAGTTTCACAAGGAATACTCATAGAATATCTACTGCTTTCTGCTTCTGAAATCTGCTACTGCTACTGAAATCACTGAAGCGTTGAGAATGAAAAGAACAGAGGCTGTACCTATTAGAAGGGACGGTAGTTGTCTAGACATTGATGTCTGGCCAGAAACATGTCTTGACATGGGATTCTAGCTAGATACTCATGTGAACGTAGCTTAATTAGACAAATTATCGATGTTAGGGGTCGATACTCAAATTTATTTTTATAATTTCTTCGATTTTCCTAGTTAAATATCTTCTTTGGCCATAAGCTCTGAGTATTAATTTCATTTGATTTCTTCTCAGTTCCAGGCTAATTTTGTCACACATAACCAATATGTAGCTTAGCTCAATGATCTATGGTCAAATCGCAAAATAATTCATGAGCAAAATTTACCAATCTGCTGAAGTGAATACCAAACATTTCTACTCCCACTGTAAAACCCAAACGTGGAAATGTCTCGATGAAAACATACAAATTTTCAAGGAAAAAATACTAAAATTTTAGCTTATGGGCTATTTGCTAACCTGAAAAGTTGTTGTGTATAAAGATGAAACATTTCAGGAATGGATCAACAGACCAAATGGTGGTCTTGAAAATTGCAAAGGTCTCGTAAAATGATACAGAAACTATCGGTAAACCGGTCAGTTTACAAGTTTGGTAAACCTTAGCCCCCTGCTCCTCCAAAAAAAAAAACAAGACTCAAAAACTCACTTATTGGTTGGTTCTAAGAAAACCTGCAGATGTTCATGCAGGATTACCACCGCGCTTTGAACGAAAAGAACTTCGGGGAGATCGTTGATTTCCTCGATTTTCCATTTGTGATTTCGCTCAAAGGGGCGAAAGCGACACTGACCAATATCGAAGAAGTCATGCGCGCTTTTGGCGAAGTGGCGCGTGTTCAGAAGCAACGCGGTGTCGCCCAGATTGTCCGCAAGGTTTTCCTGACCCAGATTGTCGACCTGCGAGAGGCGATTGTCGGCACCGAAGAAGAAGCCTTTGACAGTAACGGCAACGCGCTTGTGAAGTGGCGCACAAGCTATCTGGTGGAGTCGTAATTAGGTGTAGCCATTTTTTAACAGTCTATACGACCAACTTCAGGTAGGATGGTAGAGGAATTTATCTAAATAAACATAGACCTTTCTAATTCTATCTTTTCATGAAGAGAATTTATTCCGGTTCTGTCTTGTTATAACTGTTAATATGTGTTTGGATATATGCATGTCTAGATCTTGTTCGAAAGTATTTGATTGGGTTCTTTTAAATAAAATTTAGAGGTGCTTTTAGCATGTTTTAAGGACAAATTCAATTGATACATCAACATAAATTTGACAGGGTATTGGAGGACTCCCCCTCTCCAGATTGCTGTGGCCAAAAATATGCATATGCGTGGAAAGCGATTCATCTTCCACTGTGACCAGCTCGGCTTGATCCTCTGACAAGGTCACATATTCTCGAAAACCGAAGCGGTGTTTCACATAGCTGCCAACCGGTATCGCGTCCACATCGCTACCCTCAACAATCCCCAACGCTCCACCTGGCAACGCTTCGTTCAGTTGTGTCTGCCCATTTGTCATAGGTGGGCGCATGGCTGGGTCGACGGACATGATGAGGTTCTTAACCAAGAGCCCCCCGCCTTCATAGTTCACTTCCGTCTCGACCAGACTGAAGTCTTCAAGTTTTGGCAGTCCTCAATGAAACTTGATATATAGAAGGATCTTATGTCACAGATGCTCCATTTTCAATTCGAATCGGATCCGGGGACATATAGGGTTGGAGGGGGAAACAGAAATCTTGGAAACCGGAAATCTTGGAAAACACTTAGTATCAGAAGTTACAAGCCTGAGAAAATTTGCCTTATTTTGAAAAATAGGGGGAAACACCCCCTAAAAGTCATAGAATCTTAGCGAAAATTACATCATCGCATTCAGCGTATCAGAGAACCCTACAGCAAAAATTTAAAGCTCCTATCCACAAAAATGGGGAATTTCGTATTTTTTGCCAGAACACGCTCTGAATGGGTATGAATCATTGGCAGTAAAATCTGAAAACAATTGAATCCTTATTGCATTAAAAATATGATGCCTACATCGGACACTGAAGATCAGTCACCAGTCACCAGATCACAATCGAAAAAGTCAGCTGAAGACTAGTCAGCAGAAACCATTCTAAATAAAGTTAGAAGACTTTAGCTGCGTTGGTTCAGGTACATCAACAGAATGAATCCTGTTCGGTTAAAAAAAGTCTAGCCTGAACGGTCAGTTGAGGATGCTCGATATCTGAGAAGGCCTCTTAAAATGTGGATTGATAATATTGACACTCGGGGTATTACACGTCGTCTAGCTGACAGGCAGTCCACTCCCAAACGTTTCCAATCAGCTGGTACACGCCGCTGGGGGTGGCTCCTTCTCGAAACTCGGTGACCTCAACCGTGTCGTCGCGCCCGCCGTGCCACGTGTTGGCGCGACCAACAGCGTCACCGTGAATCCGTCTCCATTGGGATCGGTGTCGTTGCCATCGACATCGATCGACAAAGGCGTGTCCTCGGGGGTCGAAACCGAATCGTCATTGGCCACCGGAGCGTCGTTGGCGGCGTCAATGAATTCAAAGGCACCGATGTCGTCACCAGCACCGACCGGACGCGCGATACCAGCCTTGCATCACTGAAGGAGCATCTGGCTGGTTTGCCACCCCTTATGCACAATGGAATGGTGCAGATCAGTTGTACAGATATATGGCACAGAACAGGTTTTCATCAATTAAAAACCCCAAATACTTTGTTGTTACTGCTATTTTTATCCCATTTCCTCTTACCATGATTTGATCATTTCCATCACTTGACGAAAGTGTAGAATATATCATAAGAAGAGTCTTAGAAAAGTTTAGGGTCAACAGTTTTTGTTAAGAAAAAGTTGGACATTCAGAAACTACATTATGAATTTTATTATACAAAACATCAAGAGAGGTGCTGTTGCCGGCTTGGTCGTCCTCAATATGAGCGGCACATCGCAACCCTTGGACATGTTGACCTTGCTCGGATTCGTCATTCTGGTCGGTATCGTGGTCAACAACGCAATTCTGCTTGTCCATCAAACACTGCATCATCTGCGCAATGACGGCATGAAAGCCGATGCGGCAATCGTTGAAGCAACCCGCAATCGCATTCGCCCGATCTTCATGTCCACCCTGACCAGTGTCGTCGGCATGCTGCCTCTGGTGATGTTTCCGGGCGCCGGGTCGGAAATTTACAAGGGTCTCGGGTCAGTGGTTGTCGGGGGGCTATCGATGTCCCCCACCCCGCCAAAAAAAAAGAAAATGGGTCGTAATGAAAATCAAACCAATAGATTTAGTGGTAAGAGTATGATATACTCTCTATAGCTCAAGTTGTTCATTCAATGACGCGCTGTAAACCGCTTTTTTTCACTATTTTCTTTCAACTTAGCATAAGAAATGGCAAATAGAAGTGACAGAATAGATGGGGAATATATAACTTGGGCTATATATTTGCACATTAGGAGGGGTGGGAGTGAAATTTTGACAGTGCGAAACCAGAAAACAATTCTTACTTCATAATATCAGAATAATTGTAGCTAAAATATTTTACAGGCAGGACAGCGCCCAGTCCTTTTTCAGAAACCTATGCAGTACTCAGCCGCACATAAAAGCATCCTGAAAGTACGCACTCATTTGAGGCAAAGATTGAGGGTCGAAAAAAATTATCTGGGTTACATCATACTCTACTAGCAGGATTGCTAGGCGTTGCCCAGGTACTGATTTAGAAGGGAATACAAACATTTGCAGAAGAAGAGGGAAACCCGGGGACCTCCTCCATTCAACTAATTGGAGGGCGCTAGAAGTTTTTCTTTTAACTCGTCGACCTCAAATTCGTCCTCCTTCACACCTACCGCGTCCACTTTGATGGGGATAACGCGAGGTCCCTTTTTATCGTCCGTTGCGTTGTCCCGAGGTATTAAAAGGAATTGGTCCCTATATAATTGAGGAAAATTGACAATCCGTCACCATGCTTCTCTGTTTTTGTTTTTCTTCCAAGTTCTTCCTTTGTTTTGTTTGAATTCGTTATTAATATGACTGTTCTTTTCATCCTTTTAACCAAGTTTTTGACGCTGTTGAATATTTTTGCTAATTTTATATCTTATAAAGTTTAATTTTAGCTCTTGATATAAGGTAAAAAAGTTAGAGAACACGGCATTGGACTTAACAGTCCCTACCGGCAGTGCTGATCTCCGTTTACAATATATTGAGCACATTTTACTTTTTACTTAGGTAGCCCAATTGCGTTGGGTTTAATCTTTAGAGTAAATGAGAAAACATACTTAGCTCCATCTGGGAACTTCATGATTCCTAGACCAGAACACAATCCGTTCTGAAATCCTCCATCATATGATGTACCGTTCGCAAACTGAAGGTGCCCTAAGCCAGATTTCTGACCCCTACCATCCCATTCTCCAATATACAGGGTAGAATCTTCATATTTGAAGCTGCCGTACGTAACTGAACCTGAAAGATAGCTGCTAGCTTACTTAGCTTAGCCATTACTTAGCTTGGTCATGAAGGAGAATAGTTTTGTTGGTTCTATCTCTACCACCGAGAAGCAGGAAGGGTGTGTGAAAGCCCAGGATGGTTGGCTTCCAGCCCCTCATTGCACTTCGTGGCTGAAGGGCCATGAAACGGAGATCATCACCGCCGGTTTGGACCTTAAGGGTCTAGTGCCGTCTTACTTACTGCTACTTATTTATCTCTACCACCTACTAAAGAGACTTACTAAATTTTCCAATTATTTCAGATCATTTATAAGTTTTTTTTTTATATATATAGCCGGTACGGTCAATTGGTCCATCTAATAGCCGCTTTAGCATAATTTTCTTTTTCGACGTTTTCAGGGGGAAACATAAACTAAAACTTGAGATTTAGTATGAAGAGCGAGGTATTAACGAGGGGGAAAACCCCCTCATAAATATAATCAAAAATATAAGAATATAAAAGTTTGTTACATAAGTTAATTCTTAAGTTACGTATATTTTTTACTAATAAAAATGTTTGTTAAAAATTAAAAGTTCTAGTTGCCTTTTTAAGTAATCGAAAAATTGGAAGGTAACTAGGCTTCGTTCCCCACCACTTATTTCTAAAAATCGTCTGATCAAAACTAAGAGAAAGCCATTTAGCCAAAAAAAGAATTAATATGCAAATTTATGTCTATAGTGCTCCTTCTAGTAGCAGTGTTCTAATGTTGATGCTGCTGTGTTTGTTTGAATTAACGGTGCAGCTTTAGTTTTTGTGATGCTTTAGTGCAGCAAGCATCTCTAGTTTCCCATTAATGGTGCAACCAAACTAGGTTTAGCTTTACTTTTGCTGAGCGTCAATTGGTGCGTTTTAGAGTGAGTTTGGAAAAGGGCTAGACATTATCGTTGTTCTTCAAGAGCTTTATTTATATCTTCATCGTCTTAGTGCAAACTTGTTAACAGTGTTTAGTCCAGTAATGGAATTTCATTAATTAAAATTATTCCAGTAAGGCGAAACTCGGGGTCGTGGAGCGCGTCGTGATCCTTCGAGTTCGGCGTGTCGTGGAACGCCAGCTCCAGCAGCACGCCGGGCATCGTGCGCAGCTCGCGAACTTCGCCGAAGTTCGCGGTCATCTTGCCGCGATCGGTCCAGGTCGCGCAGTAGAGCTGCCGGATATCCCCGACCAACTGGTCGTGCACGGCGGTCTGCAGAGCCGCTGACCCCGCGGTGGGACTCGTGTTGTGGATGAACGACGAGGTCCCGGCGCCGCCGCCCGCGTTGGTATGCATCGAGATAAAGGCGTCCGCGCCGCGCCACTCTGCGTACTTCGATCTTTGGTAAAAATAATGGTAATTCATACGTTTAGAAAATTTTGAGATTTAATTTGTAATTTAATTTGAGATTTTATTTTGGTAATTTGTTTCAAGCGCTCTATTTTACACATTTGTTATCGATTGTGGGTCTCTTTGTCTTGTTTATTTTGTTTGAAGATTGTTTATGTTGATTGCTCGAAGTCTCCAAAATTCTATAATTATCTATTGGGAATATTCAAATTCAAAACTATGATTCAAAGCTCTCGCAAAAAAAAACTTGGCGTTTATAACCAGCCCATAAGCTGGTTATAAACAAGTCCTGACCTTCTTTATTTTAAAGTTGAAATGAGTGGATGAACTACGCATAGCAAATACTTGGATAATTTGAAGATCCTATAGACCATACGAAGGTTTTTTTTTACTCAGAAATTTTGTTTAACCCCATGACCCTACTTTTTATAAACAATCTTTCTTGTTGCTTCCTTCGGAATCTGTGTACATTTGGGGCTGTTGAGAATGAAGTAGGCTTCAATAAAATTCTGAAAACATATTAGAGAGGGCTAAGGGAAAAGTAAAGTGAAGCACTTTTCTAAATGATATAAGTATTTTTTTAAAGGTTGTTTTTAGAATTATAGGGTAAAACAGGGAAAATTAGTGTTTACAGCAACAGATGTGTAATCTCTTCTAGTTTCCTAGTCCGCTTTACATTTTGAAAAACACTATTTTTTGGCGTCTTTTCATTGACAAGGGCCCTTTTTTGGTGTTTAAAAAAACCAAATGAATGGAAAATAGCCAATGTTTCTTTTTAAGGGCCATTATCACGGCGCTTTATGATGGCGTTATCAAGTCTACTTTATTAAAAGCGATTAGATATAAAAGTTTATAGTCAAATGTGATGATCAAGATCCCCATCCAGCCTTTCTACTCTGTAAATGGCACCCAAATTGTAAATTTGGGTGCGGACGATATGGGATTTCTCAATTTTCGATCGAATGAACATCCTTCGAAGTTTCTACGACAGTGAAGGGAAGGTTGGAGATGAGGAAAGGGTAGCTTCCCTTCTACACAGAATAAATTCTGCAAATTGTTAGTTTTAATTGTACTCTTTACTTTCATAATAACAGCGTAGAACAGAAAAATTCCCTTAAATCAAGAGGAATTGAATATCAATTATTAACTCCCCTCGACATCCCTTCCTTAGAGCGAATTTTGCAATTACCTGAAGGCTCAATGGGAGGTAGGATGTTTTGGTATTAAAGTGCACCGTTTGAGGCATATACCCCCTCCAAAGTTTATCTATAAGATGATCTGGATGGCGTTTTTCGGTGGGTCTCTGCTGTTGCACGAGCGGCGGCATGTCGCAGTGAGGATGTTGACAGGTGCACTCTCCGACAAATTCCGCCGCGTGTTCTTCCTTCTTGCGGATCTTATCGTGCTGCTACTTTCCGTCGGACTCCTCGCAATGTGCGTGCAGTGGTACGACATTGCAGGCCTCGCGGACTTCGGGTTTGATACTGAGGAGTTTGCGGCCAGCACCTACAACTTTATCTACCAGGAACCGACCAACACGCTCGGCGTGCAAAAGTACTGGCTATGGCTTGTCCTGCCGGTCGTTTTGGTTTGCATCAACCAGTCAGGCGACTAAAAGAGGACGGTCGGTGTTTCGCTTGAACCGATTTTCGTAAAGAAGGTAGCGAAAACGAATATTATGATGTTGATTTTTGGCTGAATGAAGTGACCGGTAATATCAGTGTTGGTGAAGTTAGGGTACATAAGATTCCACAAAAGATAGATGGAAACTGGGTTCAGATACCAAAGTATAATTTTGATGATATGGAACATGAGGTTGTTCCTTAGCTTTATTCTGCTTTATCTAATAACAATTAAAACGGGAAGAGTATGAAAAAAATATTAATGAATTTGTTTATATCTTTCTCACTTTCATCAATTATTGGCACCTTTTTTCACATCCCCCCCAAGATTTTGCTTATTGGCGCCCCTCGCCATATTGGGCTGCCCCTAGATTTTGCTCTATATCCACCCCGAGTGTGTGACATCAGTTCGAGGAGGGTCAGCCCAACAAAGGCTCACTAATTCATAAAAGATTCTTAAAAAAGGAAAATATTAAGTAAAATACAAAACATATTGTTTTGTCTGGGACCAGCCTCCCCCAATAAAATTCCAGGCTTATATTGTTCCGAACAATTGCTGTCCAATAATTTCTTGGAAATTAAATAAAAAGAAAACAAGCTTATCCACCCCTCCTGTAAAATTCCCTCCAGACAGTTCCATCCTCACTGAAAATCCCCCGTGAAATTTTTAGCGGACAATTCAGCCTGAAAAATTCTCCCTAGTATACTTTCATTTGAAAAAAGACTTGAATTTCTAATCACTTTCTCGATTGCTCTACCCTTCGTGGAATTTTCTTTTTGGAAATTCAAACAAGCTGAAATTCAAACAAGCCCAGGTTAATTCATCCGGAACATCTCCATATACAAAAATTGAGTAGGCAAAGAGTAAATAGGACAATTTAAAAAAATCGCATATTAATTTCACCAATTTCCCCAAATTTAAAAACTTAATGGACGCATATCCATGACAACATAGTCCAATATAAGCTTGTTAGCTTGTTCTTTTGTGCATCTTAGCTTCTTTCCAAAGAATTCCTCTTTTTCAGTTGAGATATGTTTTGTGATATCAGAGCTCGATATGAGCCCTTATCTTAGGTATCTTCGGTCTAGCTTTCATTCGGATCTGTTGCTCAATTTGCAAGTTAAACTAAATTAAACAAAAGCTCGACTTCTTTCAGCACTTAAAACCACTCCCCTCGTACTATTTGAGCTTGGATCTTCATCTCAAAACTTGATGCATCCTTCGTTCAATTCTCATCGAGATCATCTGAATTGACTACACAGCATGCGGCTTGCTTGAGTGAAAACCAGCCAAATAGAATATGAAATAGATGAAAACTTGAATTGAACTTGTAAACTTGAGGCAGTTTCCTTGTAAAGGTACCGAGGGCGAGACATGTCATCAAAGTGTGAATCAAAACTTCATTTTCATACTCTTCTTTTCTTTCAGTACCCTGAGAGCCAGCGACCTTCAGCTAGATGCCAAAAGTGTGGATTTTTGCTGCACCTTTTTACCAAGCTTAGTTGTATTAAGAAGTTGTTTGTCGACTGACTTCATGTTTGTCGACAAAATTACAGACCGGGTAGCAGCAATATGTAAGTTTGTGTTATTGTCCGAATCTAAAGCATCTATAGTGGCACCATTTGAAACTAGTAGTTGACAAATTTCCAAATTTTCAAGCCAAGCAGTAAAATGTAAGACTGTTACGTACTTATGATTCTTTGCATTTGGGTTGGGCCCTTTTTCTAATTGATATAATTAATCACGTGTTTTTGATCCATTTTTGTTGCGTATAAAAAGGCTGTCATATTGTCCGACTTATGATTGGGCTTTTTCTCTAATAGATATAATCAATCATGTGTATTTTATCCATTTTCGCTGCGTATAAAAAGACTGTCATCTATTTGAAAATAAATATTCACATTTAAACACTTTTCGTAATTTCATCATGACAACACCATCATGAAATGCCTTACAGCGCCAAAATCCAATTTTAGCGTCATTTCTGGAGTGTATTAAATAAAAAAAAAGTTTTTTTAACTGAAAGTAAGGAGTGACATTAAAACTTAAAAAGAACAGAAATTACTTCGTGTATGAAAGGGGCTTCTTCCTCATCAATGCCCCGCTCTTTACGCTAAAGGTTGACTCTTTCTCTCGATTTTTCTTTTTAAAACAGTAAAAAACTTTAGCGTAAAGAGCGGGGCCTTGATGAGGAAGCAGCCCCGTTTGAGCAGAGAAATTGAATTTTGAAGTTAGCCTAAATCAAGTGTTAATTGCATTCTCGATATGAAATTTGTAAACTTGTGATTTCTTGAAACTTTAAAAATCTGTTTCTTGGCTCTCATAGGTCCGATTTTAATAATTCCTTTTTTATTTTGACTGCCAATCATTGCTCTTTCAAATGAGCTACAGCGTGATTGATTTTGAGAACTTTCATTTTTCGGCATTTATTACACTTGCTGGATCACTGTGGGGTATGGTAGACTATGGGCAGTCTGAAAACTTTTGTTTTAAAGAGGTTGGGTCACGTGAAGTAAACAAACTTATCCGGGCATCCCTCGACTACTTCGCAGAGCATCCGGTTCACACGCCGTTGACCAGCGCCGAAGCCTGCGGGTTTCATCACTGATCGGACGATCCGTCTATTCGTCCGCGACCCAGTCCCAGTCGGGGGTCGACTGGGTCTTGGTAAAGTTGGAGAACATGACGTTGAAAGCCAGGCTGACCCGGGTTTCCTCGGTCGGGTTGGGGCGGACCGAGTGCTGCAGCCAGGACGGAAACATGATCAGCACGCCCGATTTGACCGGGACGTGAACGGTCGTCGAGGTTAGCTGGTTTTCTTCTTCATAGCGCGGGACGATGACTCCTCTCTGTTAATTTGTAGCTTTTATGGAGGTTGAAACCTGAAATTTTACTTTTCTTTTTATTACCATTGAAAAAATAAGACCTGGATGACAAAATTGTGTAATTTTTTTTGGAAAATGTGTCATTTGCGTCGAATGTGTCATTTTTATCGAAAAATGTGTCATTTGCGTCGATTGTTTTATCATTTCGATTGATTGTGTCATGCAACATCAAATTATGTCATTTTGACACAAATGTGTTAATTTGGCATCATAAAGTATGTCAGAGCTCAGAATTTAAAGACGTTAGACTAACGGCCTCACCTCAATATTCAAGCTCTGGTAAAAAAAAAAAAAAAAAAAAAAATTAATAAAAAAAAAACACCGCTGGAATATGGCTCTTCAACAAAGACAGTTCAAATGCGCTACCTATGATTTGAGGGGTTAGAAAATAAAAACCAATAAAAACCAGTTAGGTTCGCTATCTCTTAAGTATCGAACCATCCAAACCGCCATGGTTGCTATACTCAAAATGCTTCCAAAGCGGACTTCAAACTTCTCGTAAACGCCTGCATGGATTTTCAAAAAGTTAAACTAATCTGTCCGTGATTTTATAATGAAAAAAAGTTTTTTTTATGCTGATTTCAAATAAAAGTCATTCTGGTGAATCCAATCGATTTGACGCTCAAATTCACGTGTGGAGATTGTCCACGGGTTTGGATCGACGTCACTCACTCGATGGTAAAACAAGACGGAAATGGGGTATCTGTTCGCAGAAGCGAGTGATTGTCCCCAATACCAGCGAATCGGTTGAGTAAGAGCCAAGTAGGCGCGCAGGGCTGTGTGCTTGATTGGATTCATGTGGAGTACTCTCTAGCTTGCAATACTCAAGTGTGGGTTACGAATTGCGAGACGCTGGTGGATATCGCGGACCAACTTTGAAAACTCTTGAGATTCGTCGGCGTCGCGTGAGCATGGTTTGCTTCAGGCATACTGAAGTGGTAGTCTAATATCCAGGGTTTTAAAAGTAGCATATAATATAAAAAATACATATTTGGCTGAAAAAAGCTGGGGATATAAAAATGTATTTATTTTTTGAAAAGTAAGTAAGATGGATAATGATCAATTGGTTTTGAAAGTTCAAATTTGTGATCTTTAATCAACTATGGTGAGAAAAATCAAGGGGGTATATAGGTAATGGATTTCGAGGAATAGTCTGGACCCTCTATTCCATATATGACTAAGTCAAGAATTGTTAATGCCATAAATAGATTAAAAGTAAAAATCCTAAATTTAACTATCTCCATATCGTAATGTGACATTTGGAGGTGATGTGTGTTTGTTGAGTTTTTTGTTAATAGTTAATATGAAATAGATTAAATAAATAAAATATAATTTTTGTGGCAATAAATCAAAACAAAAAAGCAAATTCAATATTTCGTCAATGGAGGATTTTCTCTATTTCCATTTGTATCAAATTCTACTTATCAAAAAATATAGTTGTTAATTTTGAAACCGTACTAACGACAAAACGCCTAAAATTTGACCGAATTGTCGATTTTCTAATAGTTTTCTTCTGAATCTATTGTATACACTATGATGATGCCATCTACATATTGATGTCTGTTTGCAAAACAATCTACGAAGCAAGTTTCGAAAACGCACGTGTTTCAGATTTAGATCCGGATTTTTTTGTAGACACAAAATTGATTTTATGAACCGTGTACATTGTACTGACTTTGAGACTACTACTACTTTATCCCAAAACCCGCCAGACTAAAGCAATGGAACATGGGCAAATGCACGAGCAATATATCGATATATCGGATTTTGTGAAAAAG